>CM048824.1:35705388-36305388 GCA_026586065.1 Dioscorea zingiberensis
AAGGGGAAAAAAAGCAAAGCTATCACAATAATGTCACAACAACTCATCCATTACTCCATTTTAAGAACATACTAATTTGGAGCCATGACGCCTATGATCTCTCCTTAAGTTATCAAAAGAAGACTTCACGATATCTCCCATTCCTCTTCAAGTGAAAAGTTGCAGCTCTTTGAACATATCTTCTTCTCAGAAAAGCGGTAACACTTTCATTGTGTTAAACACCTTCATGGGCGCATTCTCTTATTGTATGCTTTTCTTCTACTTGATTCACCTTCTATAACATCGAAAGATATTCTTTATTCCCTCGCACTCTCAAAAAGTAATGTATCTATCCTTGAATGATGAATCTTGGGGCTTCTTTTCCCCTTTCATTCCCTTTTTTCTTCCTGCGGCCTATCCTAATCTCAGCATCCCCAGCTTGCATTTCATTGGTCACTTGAACTTTGAGTTTGTGTGGATAGGTGGTTAAGTGCTTATTTGGGCCAAGGGGGGTTCACCCCATTGAAAAACATATAATTTGATCTTCTAACTTCATTCAATCTATGAGTATGTCGTATATCAAGGCGGTGATATTCAGTGAAAGCTTGAAAGGTGACAAATCCATGACAACTAAGCAAAAGTCTAGGAAGGAGGAGGGATTTCTCCTAGCATTTGGGGTGGATGGATATCATTGACTTATGCCAATTCGAAGGATCTAATCGGTTGCACTCATTGAAAAAGCAACATAGCCAAGCAGCTTCTGCCTCTTACTCTAATGTTGGAAGTGATCTAACATCTATAGTTTCAGTACACGCTCATAAAAACTAAGAATATCAAGTTGTTATTCACACGCTATGTCAATCAATAATGCATAAAGTGCCGTAGATCTCACGGTAAGGCCATTGACGATTCAGTTCAAGACTTCTTAAAAGGCACTTGTTAGTATGTTGATCTGGGTGAAAATTTCTATCTTTGAGACTCACAAGCCGCCAAGGGAGTAAGCGTGATCATATCATGCAAATGCGAGGCATCATGGCTCAATTAAAAGAGACTCGGGGCTATCGAGGATTTCAGCATTCCCTTTCCTACTTCACTATATGTCACTCCCCAACCAAGATCCCGGCCTCGAAAGCACCATGAGAAGATAGGATCTGGCATTACCAAGTAGAGCACCCAAACCCACTCGCATACAAGGCCTGTAGGTAATTATGAAACATACCTACGTATAAAACAACAAAAAATCCAAAATAAACATAATAAAATAGATCGTGAGTCTTCAATCGAAAGTTAAAATAAGGGTACATGTGCACTTTGGCTACAAATATCAAGACCTCTACAAGGGTCCTGTACATAACATACCTCACCTCACAAATAAACATAAGAGGTTCTTTAATCCTCAGCTAGAAAGGATCTCCCCACTCGATGTACTTGCCGCTTCCCCGAAGTCAAAAGTTTCTCAGCCTACTACCTCACGATCCAAAAAAAGCATAGGTCACGCATTTTATTCATTCCGATGCATGATCTTGGGCTTGTGCTTAAAGAGGTGGTTTTCTCTCCTCCTTCTCCCTGCAAAACTACTCCTCTATTTACTTGAGAGGTTCACATACAAGTCCACCTCAACCCATTTTCTCTGAGAGGGAAAATGAAATGAAGTCTAATCATTGATCCATTCCCAATCTCGTCCCTCGAGGAGTATGCCCCTCTCATGCTTCTTTTTAGTTCTCCTCACACTTCAAGGCTTAAGAAAAATTGAGAAGACGGGCAGCTGGGAGCATGTGAGAGAGAAACTAATATAGTGAGATAGAGTGAGCTTGGTCAATGAGAATCCATTAGAGAAAGAGATATGAGAGAGGGCTTTCAAAATAATTTAAAATAACAACAAAAGATTCCAATAGTCATTAGGCATGCAAATTCCCAGAGACAAAAGAAAGCTCAGTGGAGGCTTAGTGGGTTATGACGTAAACAAATACATTTTCCTCATTAGTCCATCTCTTAACACCTTATTTTATTATTTTTATTTTATTTTTGAATTTCAAAACCATAGCTTATCTGAATCAGATCCTTATATATATATATATATATATATATATATATATATGTCATCAGTCAAATCCCACTTTCAAAGCAACTCAACCAAACTATATTAGTGTAAACGAGCCGAGCCGAATGCCAATACTAGCATGCTCAAGCTCGGCTCATGAATAAAGATCGAGGCTCAAGCTTCGCCGAGCTCGCTCGAGCCTTAATTTTTGCTCAAGCTCGACTTGTGTATTAATCGAGCTACTCGAGCTCGGTTCGCTGGGAAGCTCGAATTGCTCAAGCTCGTATTAATTGAGTTACTCGAGCCTCGCCAGAAGCTCTGCTCGTGACCCTATTGACCAAATTATTTAAAAAAATTAAAAAGTAATTAAAAAAATATATACTTAAAAACCCAACAAAGAACACATCCATTTATTTACAAATAAAGTAGAATGCTCACAATCACAAACCGGACATTCACATCTCAGAATCCATATATTTGTTCATTAATAGTTAATTCTACTAAATTTACATTTGTAACTCTTCCTTTATCCTTCACAGGCTCTCACAGCTTTTAAGGAAACATTTTCACTTTGTAAAGTTAGAAGAATATTTTCACTGGCCAGTAAAAAAAAAACAATATGAAAAGAATCAAGTCCTTGAACATTCAAGGCATTTTAATGGAGCTATGTGCCAGAAGCATTTACACCTGCCCATGATCAATAGTGTCACAGCTATGTGAGATTCATTACTTTTGAAGCATATTGCCTGCCACAATGTGTGTGTGTGTGTGTGTGTGTGTGTGTATATATATATGCTTCAATGCTCATAGAGTCACAATAAATTTCAACCAAGTAAAAACCACAACAACATTAAATCACATCTCTGCAAAGTAGTACCAGTGTAGTAGAACCTAAACAAGAAAAGCTTCCATCCTTTATCCTTCAAAACAATGTAAACAATCAAACAAAAAAAAACCAAAAAATTAAACAAAGAAAGTTTCCAAGCCGTAAAGCCGTAAACCCTTTCAAAGATGAACTAGAGCAAATATGCAAAGTAGTTCTAGTGTAATAGAACCAGTGGTGGCAAGTAGCAACATTAAATCACATCTCGCAAAGTAGTACGGTGTGGCAGATCTCGTTTCTATTGTTATGCTTTTTGATCTCTATCATCTTCTTCATTTCAAAACCGTGCTAGGGGATTAAGAAAAGATGGAAAGGTCAAAGAAGTGAGGAAAAGAAGAGTGATTCAAAGAAGATCGAGGAGAGGCATACCAAATACCGAGAAGAAGCTTTCGTAAGACGGACCGGCAAAGGGGTGTTGTGGACTCGCACGCACGGATGAGAAGAACCTGTAAGGCTTAACACGTGGGTGTCGTGGAGTCGTGGACTCGCACGGGCAGCCTAAGGATGAGATTGAGAAGAAGCGGCCGATTGTTGTCTGAAAACTTGAAATTGAATTTAGGTTTAGGGTTTCACTGTTTGTAACTATGTATATATAGTTAGGGTAAATATGCAATTTAAGAGAAAATAAAGGTTAATGTATAAAAATTATTATATATATATATATATATATATATATATATATATATATAAAGCTTGATTAGGCTCGAGAGCTTGTCTAGCTGAATACTTTGTTGCTCGAAAGCACGTTTGTAAACTACTCGAAAGCCTTTCGAACTCGAGCCTCGGCTCATGAAATTCTCGAGTCGAATTTGAGCATTATCCGAGCCGATCCTCGAAAGTAGCTCACGAGCCGTACTTCAAATTTTGTTTACACCCTTAACTATATATATAATATGGGCCCCTCCGCTTTTTTCAATGGTGTGGATTTAAAACACCATCCAAGGGCCCTTGTTTTATTATATTAAAACCCACTTAAGTACAATAAACAAATACAATCCCTCTTTTCACCTAAATCCACCACTCAAAATCCTCATCCAACTAACTAGTACCAATCACAACACACAACTCCAAAATCTCTAGAAAATAATCACCGTGATCCAAGCACCACTCATCAGCTCCAAACCCAATTCACGAAATCCGATCCCTCTTTTCATGAAATCCACCACTCAAAATTCTCATCCCCTAATCCCTCCCTACAGTCCCGAAGTTTCATCAAGAAACCCAGCTCGACGGACAATGCTAACCACCATTCTATTCACACACTCTTGATTTCTCTCTTGCTCAAATGTCTCGTGTATAATGAATCCATTAATTCCAATAATAGTAAGTTGTTTGAAAACTTCATCTTTATTATTCTCAAGAATTCATGTAGATAAGCATGTAGATAAACAATTCATGTAGATAAGCATGTAGATAAACAATTCATGTAGCTTCCGTATTTTTCATTCTTTTTACTCATATGTCCACATTTGAAATTCAAAGTGTATGTAAAGCTTCTAGATAAGTTTCTATATTGAAGAAAGACTTGAGCAATCTAGAATTTTATATCCATCAATCGCCTTTTGTGCGCTTATGCTCCAATATCAAAATTAGATTGTGATTGTTCATTCAAAATGTTATCAAATTATATCTTCAAGAAATGTTTAACTTTTACTACTAATTTATACTTTAGGGTCTTGACTACCTAGAATATTTTAAAAATGATTAATAAGTTTTATTGAGCAAGTAAAAATTTAAAGACTAGTGACCAAAGGTAAGATGGAAAGCCTAAAGTTGGGGTAAAGTTTGATAATCTAGAAGAAGCTTGGGAATTTTGGAAAAATTACTTTATAGAACTGGGGGTTTGGTGTAATGGGAAGAACTATGTCAATCAAGCAAAAAGATAGTGTGTTTACAAATGTAGTTTATGTTTGTTGCAAACAAGGTAAAAGAAAAGAGGATAAACGAAGGATTGACAGTGTCTATCGTTGGGAAACAAGATCAGAATGCCAAGTTATTTTGAACATAACTTTGGACAGAGGAAGTCAGAAATACATGATAAAGAATTTTATTTAGAAAAACAATCATGAACTTGAGCCTTCGGAGACTCATCATATGTTACGATCCTGTAGAGAAGTAAGTGAATGTTGTGGCATGGCAATTGAATTGGCTAGGGATTCTGGACTCATTCCTTGAGCTATACATGAATTTTATGTAAAGAAGCAGTGGGGGAGAGCAAAACTTGGGCATATGAAGGAAGACCAAAAGAGTTATTTATGCATCAAAGAGAGAAAGATATGGCATATGGTGAGTTGGGAATATTCTGAAATACTTTGAAGAGCAAAATATGAAGGATCCTGGATTTTTTTATTCAATGCAATTTGATAGTTATGAATTAGTCATAAATATATTTTGGGCTGATTCAAGAATGACTCTTGATTATATTGATTTTGGGGATGTAATAACCTTCGACACTACATATGGCACCAACAAAGAATTGAGACCGGTGGGTGTGTTTGTTGGTTTTAACCATCATAGGCAAATGGCAGTTTTTGGAGGCGCTCTTATGTATGATGAGACCGCAGATTCATTTACATGGTTGTTTGAGACCTTTTTGAAAGCACATGGAGGTAAGAGGCCTCAAACAGTTTTTACAGACCAAGATCCTGCTATGTTGAACGCTTTAAATATAGTGTGGTCTGATATAAGACATGGTTATGCACATGGTATTTAAATTAAAATGGGATCAAGCATTTAGGTTAGCTTAATGAAAAGAAGGTTCTATATTTTTGACTGACTTAAAAAAGTGTATGTTTGAATATGGCGATGAGGCTGAATTTGAAAAAGAATGGAAACATTTGCTTGAGAAATATAGTCTGGAGGACAACGAGTGGTTACTTCATTTGTATGGTCTGAAGGAGAAATGGGCAAGATGCTAGATGAAGTATGCATTTACATTGGGTATACGAAGCACGCAACTCAGTCAAAGCTTGAACAGTGACTTGAAGGACTACTTGAAGTGTGATTTGAATATCAGTGATTTTTTCAAAAACTTTGATAGAGTGATTAGTAAAAACGCGAAAAAGAGTTGGAAGTTGAGTTTAGAGCTCGCCAAAGAGTACCTGCAGTGGAATTTTCAGATTCTCCTCTTTTACAAAGTTAGGTAAATACAAAGGTACACACCAATAATTTTGAACTTTTCAAACCTGTTCACCCTAAAAAATAATAAAATAAAAAGGGAAATATATAAAATATATATATGAGCCTTGAAAATACAAAAATATCTCATAGGGCTAATATGAAATATTTCATATAAATATTATAATAAAATATATATATTGAAATAGATAGCCCAAGAACACATATCTTGAGGCAATCTCAAATCCCAAGATAGCCCTCGAGAACACATATCTCGAGGCAATCTTAAATCCGGACGGCCCGGAACACATAACCCGAGGCTTATCTTAATTCCAAAATTGCCCCCAGAACATATCTCGAGGCAAAACTCAAATTCCAAAATTGCCCCCAGAACACATCTCAAGGCAAAAACTCAAATTCCAAAATTATCCCCCTGAAAACATATCCCGAGGTGAATCCCAAGATAATCCGTTAGCACATATCCCGAGGCAAAAATAAAAAATAATAAATAAATAAATAATTAATTAATTATAATAAAAAATAAAAAAAATCAATGAAACCACAATAAAAAAAGAGATAATGCCAAATCTTCAAACCGGTGGAGGTTTTGTTTTAAAAATCAAATCAAAACAAAAAGTCAAAAAGTCAAAGGGCCTTGATAAGAAGGGGGAGGGAATAGAAATCAGGGGGGAGAAGAAAGGATAGGGGCCAAAAAAAAAAAGAGCGAAGAAGATGAAGTTCCCCCCTTTTTTGTTTTCTGCTTCATAAAAAGAAGAAGAAGTGAGATAGAGGAAAAAGAGGTATTTTCGGTCGCGGACATGACCAAGTTTATCTCTAATGGCCATGCCGAAGGAGACAAACCTGGGTTCGTCCGTAAACCGTAATACCGCATAAAGATTAACCCCACCGCTGATCCCCCCAAGCATCGCCTGAAGTTCACAGGCCGCTGTACATCAAGCTCATTTATCCACACGTGCAGCCGCCACTCAAGCCCACCAAGCTCGCCCATTAGGGCCGCTGTCGCACTCGATGAAGGGCCGATTTCGCATCGAGAAGCCATCGAGCCAGCCCTCCACTTAGCCGTCCGCCAGTTGCCGCTGGAAATCCTTGTCTAAGCTCTAATGACGCTTTGCTCCAGCCACTACAAAGAAGCCCTGACCGCCAAATTCCCCGATGCAAAATTGCATCCTTGTAGATGTTGAGCCGGAGTCACCCCGCTACAAAAGTTGCTGATTTTTATCAGTTCCTTGCATAAATTGCTACTGTTCTTGAGGCAGAGGAAGGAGAGAAGCTGCTGCAGATGACGCTGCTACTAGGCTGCTGCGGATGCTGCTATTGTCAGGCTGCTGCTGCTGAAGCCAGAGAAGCCGCTTCTGCCGCATTGCTACGCTGTTGCTGCTATGGGCGTGTTTGTTTTATGGAAGTGAGGACCGAGCCCACTTCCGTCACTTCAGTGTGTTTGGTTCACTGAAGTGGATTCCGAAGTCGGAACTGGGACTTCCGAAAGGCTTCTTTTCCGTCGTTTGACTTCCGAAATTTTTAGATCGAAGTGGGCTTCGGTCAATTTTGCTTACAAGACCAAAGTCCCACTTCGGGCACATGACACCACGTGACCTGTTGCCATCACCGCCTGGAAAAAAATCGTGACTCCTCTAGGGCATCCTCATCTCTCTCGTGTGCTCTGATCGCCGCCTCCCTTGTTCCACATCGAGCTCTCTTCGATCTCCTCTCTCTCCGTGGATCTTCTTGCAAGGCTTTGATCCTAAAGGTATTCCTCTATATTTGAAAATTTTTGATGTTTATCTTTGGTTTTTAGGGTTATGGTTTCATTTCTTTTTATTTTTCTTACGGGCTTCTTCACAAATTGTTGTCTTGACCGATCACCTAGCCAGAGAGTAGGGTGGATCTAAGTTGGAACCCCTTTGTGCCATTTGCGGTTTGATCCGAAGTTTGATCTTTAAGGTTTGCCACTTTCAACCCAAATCTTTTTATGCTATTTGTTCATATGTATTCCTTGTTTTTCTAATATTTTTTCATCCGTATGTTTATGCTAACATTGATTCTTGATCTTTCTCGCATGTTATTTTCAATCACCCCTAGATAATAGGGCGCATCTAAATTCTACCTCCTTTCTACCATTTTATTGTTGCTCTAAGCTTGATCTTTAAGGTTTGTATATTCCTTTGAAATCTCATATGTATTCGGTGAACTCGAAAGCATTGATTTGTTCTTGGATATCATCGTGCATACTAGCATATTCCCTTGAATTTTTATTGGATTTGTATTTGTTTATGTAGTAATCGCTTTTGATCTAAAGTCTCAAGGCCTAAAAGTGCCACTCTGCTTATTTTTTTTCTTTGGCTTGTTTATAAGTTGATAGGATCCAAGTAGGAGTTAATGTAATCTTGATTCATCAGCTTATTCCTTGTGTTTCGCTCGATATGCATCCATGAACATTATATTTATTTTTTTAAAGGATTTGGGGGCTGAATTATTATTATTTTTATCTCAGATTTGTTTATGTAGTGTTCTTTCTTTAAATTGTAGCATGCTGTATAAAGTGCCACTTACTTATTATTTTTTTGTTTGGTTGGTTTTATAAGTTGATACATTCAACTAAGAGTTAATGAAATATTGAATACCTTTTTGATTTTTCATTGTGTTCCCGCTTTTGATATGCATCCATGAACTTTAAAAATAGTATTGATTTTAAAGGATTTGGGGGCTGAATTCTTATTTTGTTATGTAATTGTTTATGTAGTATTCTTTCTTTAAAATTGTAGCATTCAAGTAAGAGTTAATGCAATGTTGAATAATTCTTTTGAATTTTCTATTGTGTTTCTTCTTTGATATGCATCCATGAACATTAAAAAAAATTTGAATGATTTGGATGGTGCTCATGCCCATTATAGTTTGGAAGCATCTATGAACATTTGTTATCCACCCAAGTTGTAATGTAATCTTGACTCAATCCAAATAGCTTTCCCTTGTGTTTCTCGCTCATATGCATCCATGAACATTTAATTTTTTTTTTAAAGGATTTTGTGCTGAATTTTTTTTTTATTTTATCACAATTGATTGGTAGATCTCTCAATATAACAATTGATTGGTAGATCTCTCAATGTAATATTTTCCCCATTCTGGTTTAGGTTCATGTTTTTTATTAAAAATTCGCAATGTTTCAATTTCATAATAAGATATCAACATGCCTTGATAAGTCTAAGCTATATTCTTCTTCAAGTGTTGGTATGGCCTCTAATTCAACAATGTCATTGAAGTAATTCATCACCCCTCAAACTCTAGTCAACTTCTTCTTATCAAAGTTGGTAATTTGAATAATGTTTCCAATATGATGACAAGATGTCAATCCTTTTCTTGTGAATTAACATGATTTGATGTACCTAATATGCTCTTCACGTATTGGATTTTCCTTTTCAACACTAGTTTTCATCACTGCCTGTCTTTGCTTTAGAGAAATATTTGGAACATGTTAGATGAAATGCTTCTAGCCAAAACATGTTAGATAAAATGTGAGTATTCCAAAGTCTTATTTACAAGAATTCTTTTGCGAAGATATCTCAGATAAAAAAGTTAATTTCTAGCCATTCCAATTCTCATTATACTTTGAATACTAATTTTTATTAAAGTTTGTATTATTGATGTTAATTTTTGAATTTTGATTGTCCGTAATCGATACTTTAATTAATTTTGATTGGATGCACCTTCTCACAACTAGTGTACATTTCTATCTCATGCTACAAAGAGATTAATTTACTCTCAAACCTCACCATACACGCCTTTCATTATACATATTCCAAAACATAAGTGTTTGCTTTGTAGACACCCTTTCTCTTACCACATGAACAAATGAGTACGTTTAGAGACAAATTAAGGTGTATATGCAAAGAAATTGAAATGCAAAATGCATGAATACATATTTGTCCATTTATAAACATGAAGTGAAATCATCTTTAGAATTGCATTTAAACCTTATAAACAATGCTATTGATGAAAAATTATGGCAAAGTACATTTCTTCCTTTTTGATGTCTATATCAACTTGTTGTGTTTTGCCTTCCGCCTATATACATCTCTAATGGATGTCCTAGTAGAGAGTTTTTGTTTCTCATTGTTTATGCTTTAAATTTTAGCTCTAAATTCCTATTTTTGAAATAGAGAACAGAGAGGAAAAAGTATAAAAAGAGGTTACCTGAAATGAAAGAACAAAAAATTGATTCATGAAGGTTTATAAGCTCCCTAAAAAGATTCTAGTTTGTGAATCTCTATTTGTGTTCTAAATTGTACATAGTTCTTCCTCAAGAATTGCTACCCTAATTTCATGTATTTGCTTTACATGAATTCTTCTAATAATATATGCTCTAATTATTTTGATTTCCTACACATAATGGTGTGGAGAACATTTAATTTACTCATGAAACATGGAATTTGTGGATTGTTTTCAATGTCTACAACTATATTAAAAGAATGACCCCTTTCTTGCTTAAAATGTAACACCTCTTTATCCCTTTTCAGACCTAATACACTGCCTTTATTTAGGGAATGAACCCTAAACCTAAGGTCAGAATCAAGCTAATTACTGGGCAAATACACAACGGAAGGAACAACAAACTGAATAGATTAAAACACCAACAAATTCGGAATTTAATACAACACAAAGTAATATTGTCTTAAACTTAATCGTCTCACAACAACCTAATCAAAATAATATAACTAGACACATCTGGAGTCGAGCCAACTACGGAGCATCATCATCATTGACTCGTGGGCTAAACGGTAATTCTCTAGAAGAACTCCCCGCCTAACTTCCTCGCTTAAAACAATCACAAAAGGGTCGAAAGCTACTGGAGCTCAAATGAAAGTGAAACAACCTCGTCGGCATAACGCATCCATATAAAATAATAAAGCCGTGAGAGTAAAAAAGCGTAAACACGAATGGAAAATACCGAATTAAAAATATCAAAAACCTGCTTCAATACTACGCAAGTAAACGCTGATCAGCGGTATTCTCTTAAAATGCATATCCGAAGTTTCGCTTTCTCCGCCTTGTGAATCAAATATGAAACCATATATCCCCCGGTAATCTGCACTCGCGTCTCTTCTCTCTCGGGAGATGAGCTCTATCTCTAGAAGGCGCAGGAACGCTGCATCATCCTGGGATACACAAGACTATTCTCGACTACACATCTACTTCAATATCGCATGGCCAAGAACCAACGAAAGTATATCCGGAGCATCGAGGTTGAGTATATATATCGATAATCGAGCATCCCAAAAAGGGATGGAAAGGGGGTTTTGATTTTATAAAAAAGGAAGTAAAACACGTATAGTTCGCTATTTTTGAAAAGAGAATTAAATCACCCTCCTCATAACTCAACGTCAGACTCTCCGGCTCTTCACGCAGCCACTCGTCATATACAAGTATTTCAATAGAATGTAGTCCTTCAGACTCAGAATCGCTTCTCTTTCTCAAGTATCGACATTAAGCATGAAATGGTTATAAAACTCTATAAACTTTTATGAAACCCAAAGTTCACGCTTTTAAAATCAAAACCGTAATCAGAGTAAAAATACGGTAAAACTAGCAAACTGCATGTGTAGATTTCACCCGAAGTCCGGGTCGAAGCTTAGATCCTGGCCTCGGTCCTTCTACGACGGACTTGCCTTTACCCTTACCTCGATAGTTGGAATAAGAATCTATAAATACACGAGTCCAGACTGATTCGTATTGTAATGAAACTATATAGAATAAGGTAAATTAATACGGAATTTACACTTCTTACTATCTTGCTTATTCCAATCATTTCCATGTCTCAGAATCATTATCATGCTTTGATTAAGATAACTACTTGCTAATCACGACATAATTAATCTAAATATATCGGCGAAAATTTCGGGCAAAGACTTCCTCTAATTGTAGGTCTCAAATTCTACAACCAATCACACAAAATACACTTAAATTGTCAATCTATGAACATGGCATCAACTACACAATCTTCACTCTTATTCATGAAAACCATGTACCATTTTCAACCCTAGAACATGAACTCAATTAGGGTCGCTCCCAAAATAAATTCCTTCAAGTATCTAGATAATCATAGGGTATATCCAAGCATCTCACAAACGGAGGGAAGGAGGGCCGGCGGCCTCGAAAGCACACCGCTGAGCCGCGAGGGGACCGCAGCTGGATGGCCGCGATGGTCGACGGCGGCCACGGGCCGCTGGCTGGATCAAGGGCCGGGCCGGCTGCGTCAGAGTATTCACCGCCTGGTAGAAGAACTTGGCCGGTGCTCTACCGGCGGTGTTGTCACCGCCGCTGGGAGTGAAGGCGATCGCCTCGGCCATGGGCTCAAGGGTGGACACGCCAAGCAGAGGCCGGGACCGCGGCTAGGGCGGAGGCGCTACCGAGCTGAGCACGGCACAAGGCGTCAGTTTCAAGACGCTGCTTCGTGAGAGGCCGCCTCTGATTGAAAACGAAAGAGGGAAAGAGAGAGAGAGAGAGAGTTGATTTCTCTCTCTCTTTCTCTCATCTCTGACTATATATAAAGGTAAAGCTTCTTTAATTTAATTTTTTTTTTATTTTTTTTATTTTTTTTTTATTTTCTTTAATTAAAGTATTATCTTTTAATTATTTTATAATACTTTATCTTTTTCTTTATGTCACCTCACAATTTAAAAATATTATTTTATTAATAATTATCAATAATTCTTCGACCCAGATCCGGGAATCCCGGCCGACGCTCCTCGACATCTGGGCCGATCAGAAGCGCCACACGGGTCATCTTTCTCTCCGATCCGTGATCCGCACAATCTCGGCTTTTGACTAAGCCAGATCGACTTTATCGGGACTCTAACTTTGTCCGATATTCCTACTTAATTAATCAGGATTAATTAATATTTAAATAATCTTTGATTTACTTAATCGAATCCTCTACCGCACTCATCCATCTCCAACTATTCTATATAACTCCTGCCCTGGCTCCATTAAGGCCTCTCTCGGCCCTATAGTTGCTAGAATGGATTTCGGTCCATTTAATTCTAATTTCCTTTAACTTGAGATTAATATTAATTTATCTCTGCTTAAAGTTAATTACCTCATTTAAAATTTCTAGAATTTCACCTAATTTTACTTGTGAAATTTTGGGATGTTACACCTTTTGCTTTACAAAAAGTAAAATTTTTTGTTTGTAGATGGATAATTGGGCAAAGAAATGAAAGACAAAGAGTGTTGGTTGGAGCCTTCACCAAAATTGTTATGATTGTGGCATTTCTTTTACAAGAAGAAATGCTGTAAGGTTAGGCCAAGACGGTGACGCTGGAACCTTCAATGTTCCGAGATCTAACTAGGAAGAGACACATGAGTCGTATTCTCGTGGAGTGGGAAAGACTACCGTGGTGAGCTACCTTAAGATGGATGTATGCCCATTCATGCCTATCGATAATTTTATGTAATAAGTATTTCCTACACATTGTCGCACACACAACACAAAGAATAGGACAATGAGGATTGAGTTCCTCCGGGTTAGGTGAAACTATTAGTAGGTACTTCAACAATGTCCTACGCGCCATTTGCTCAGACGCCGATGAGTTCATGAAGCCTCCTACCTCTGCTTTGTCACCATGAGATTGAGAGTAACCCCCAATTGGTACCCTTTCTTCAAGGTAAGAATATCAATATTTTTTTAGGTTTAACTAGTGTCAATTTACATTGAAAATAAAAATTTGTTGCTTTGGTAACCATGTAGGACTGCATCGGTCTATTAGATGGCAATCATATTGTTGTATCTATTCCCCCGCACGAGTTACCACGCTTTCGAGGTCGAAAGGGTCCAACACAGAATGTGTTGGCCGTTGTTAACCCTTATTTGATATTCATATATGTGATGGCCGGGTGGGAAGGCTCGGCAAATGACTTCACTGTATTAAAGGATGCATTGTCACGCCCACAACCGGAAGGCCTCAAGGTCATTGAAGGTAATACTACTTTATTTTACCACTTATACACACAAATTCTAAATCGGGGGGGGGGGGGACAAAATGTTTCATAGTAACATTTTGTTGTAGGTAAATATTACTTGGTAGATGCTGGTTACACAAC
Source organism: Dioscorea zingiberensis (assembly GCA_026586065.1). NCBI lineage: Eukaryota > Viridiplantae > Streptophyta > Magnoliopsida > Dioscoreales > Dioscoreaceae > Dioscorea > Dioscorea zingiberensis. The sequence goes on from CM048824.1 coordinate 35,719,524, forward strand.
GATGAATGGTTTCATCGCTCCATACAGAGGGGTTAGATACCACTTGAAAGAACATAGTGGTCATGAACCAACTAACCCAGAAGAGCTTTTCAACTTAAGGCACTCAATGTTGCGATCTAAGATTGAGCAGGCATTTGGCATACTTAAAAATCAGTTCAAGATTCTTACATCGCAACTGCTCTTCCCTTTATAGGACTCAAGTTAATCTAGTCCTAGCTTTGTATCATTCACAATTACATTGCAGTGTATCGCATCCAAAATGACACGCATCATACAAGATGTTACAACACAAATTGAAGATCTCAAGCATTACATCCCAACATAGATCCCAGAGAGAACGCAGAGAAGAAAGTAGGCTATGGTTAGAATTAAGGGATGTGGATTGCACACGCTGATGTGGATGCAAAGCATACAATCGGGTGCTCGCTAGTTTGATTACCGCTTACTTGCTACATTATTACCAAGCTTTCCTTGTTTCCTTGCTATATTATGTTTGATTCCTATTTGCTTGCTACATTATTATGTTTGCTTACCGCTTATCGCTTATTGTTTCCTTGGTATATTATGTTTGCATACTATTTCCTTTTGCATTTTGTTTGTTTATCGCTTTGTTTATTGTTTATTGTTTCCTTGCTCCACATTGCTTGGTTAATGCTTTTTTCTTTATCATTTTTGTGCTATCTTGTTTTTAACAGCTTCGTGGTGCTTTATATATGGTTCTAAATAAAGCACGGTTGAAGGTGGTAGTTCTTTTGGGACAAAACGGATCCAAAACAAGCACCGCCAACGCATATTCTAACTTTGTTATACCCGTGTTGGTTGAGGGAAGTAAATTCAGTGGCTGAAGTGTGACAAAACTCTTCAAGAAGGCAGCCTTTGTCACTACCGCCATGTTAATTCAAATGCGCTCAAGACTGATTTTTCTCCGAAAATGTTGAAAACCATTACGTAACATTGAAGACAAGATATGCGATGATCAAAAAAGCAAGGGATTTGAGTATACCGATGGGATGATAACCTTCAAATGATTACACTTGACCCAATGGTTTGCAAGACATACATTGTATGTAAGTATATTATAATATTTATTTTTTGATTCATTTTAATACCAAAGATGTATGTTTTCTCATATGAGCATCCAATTAATTTTAGGCAATATCCAAATAAGCAAAGCCCTTCATAAACAAGCCGATACAAAACTATGAAGGTCTAATAATCATATGTGGTGAAGATCAGGCCACCGGCTCCTATGCGACCTCAGCCTATTCAGACTTTGCTAGTAGGGTGGATACAGATGAGACGCATAACAACAACATGGAAGAAAGCCCTGATGAAAATAGTGATGAGGATAGGGACAACAATACGCCCCCACCTGTGTCCAATACTCGTAATATGTCATCTACTAGTAGACCCCAACGTTCAAGCAGGAAAAGTGTGGTAGAGAATGAAGGAAACATGGGTGATTTGATCAGGAGTGTTGACAAGATGACCCACGCCATCAAGAACCCGGACTTCCGCTGGTATGGAAGTCTTATATGAGAAGGTAATGGAGGTGGAAGGTATTGAAAAACTACCAAGGCAAAGGTGTTTGATTGGTTGTTCATACACGAGGATCAAGGAAAGATGTTCATGGTCAAGGATACGTAATCGAGACAAGCATGGATGGAGGGAGTTCCTTTCCTGCTTGGACCTAATAGCATGGACTGATTTGGACCGATTTACTTTCTTTGGCAGTGGTTATCTTTACTTTTAATTTCTTGCTTATTAGGACTGATTTGGCTTCCCTTTTATTTGTTTGCATTATCTCTTTATGACCCACCTAGCTTGTTTCATTCATGTGTGTTTCATCAGATTTTTCTCATATGGACCTTATTATTATATAAGACTATCTGGAACTTAAATCTTATATGCTCTAATAATGTCTTCTTGCAGGTGTTGACCTATGTGGCTATGATGAAAATCAATGAGGCACATTGAGGCATAGTTTCCTTGGAGGCTTTAAGAGACCCATTTAATATACTTATTGCTTGCTCCCTTCCTTGGTTAACATGAAAAATTCTGATTTTTGAGTTGCCGTTCTTGGAGGTGTAGCGAGGCAGTTGGGAGGCCACATTAGGCAGCCACTGCAGCCCATCTCCAATACTAACTTCAATGTTTTATTGCATGTTTTCATCTAATGGTTTCATAGTTTTATTGCATGCTTTATTCTAAAGACTTTAATGTTTTTTAAACAAGGTTGGTATGTTCTGTTCTATTCTTTTTTTCTGCCATGGTATTTGTCTTTTACATAGAGGGGAGCAAGCATAATATGGAAACTCATGCCGATGATAGTGCTTCTGGATAAACTGAACCATCGATTTGTACATTTAGATCCCACAGGATTAACTTCTGCCCACAGAATTACTGAGGTGATGAAAGTATGAATTTTTAATTGATGGTTTGTCAAAGATGTCAACACTAATGAGTTCTTTGCAGTCAAGTTCATTGAGAGAGGAGAAAAGATTTTTCAAATCTTCAGTCATATCCTATTGCGTTTTTTTTTTTGGGTGTTTAATTGATGGTTTGGTTGTTTGCTTCTGATGAGCAGATTGATGAGAATGTTCAGATTGATGAGACATCCAAATATTGTGAAATTCAAGGAGGTGTTGATGCTATCTTGTTTTTTTTTTTGTTTTTTTTATTTCTATGATTCATGATGAATCACTTGAACTATTTCTAGTTTTTCTGATTGAGTTTGTGGTTCAGGTACTGCTAACAAGAACACATCTAGCCATTGTCATGGAGTATGCTGCTGCTGGTGAGCTCTTTGAGAGGATATGTAATGCAGGGAGATTCAGTGAGCTGTTTGGATTTTTATTTGATATGTTTTTTATTTTTCTGTTGGCTCAATGATTATGGCTTTCTAGTTTAGTGATAGATTTTATGTTTCTCTATTGTTAGAAAGATTGCTTTTGGTTTGTAATCTATAATTGCCAACAACAAAATGAGTGGCATATAGTTATAATATTAAATACAATGAATATAATTAAAAATGTTGTATTTATTGTTGTGTTGTTGTGTAATAGTTGATTAATTATGTCTTAATGTAGGACTTTTCATTTTCATTCATGTTTATTGATATTAGTTCTTGTATTTTGTCTACTTGCACCATTGAAGTATTTGAACTTCTGAAACAATTTGTTAAAATTTTATGACCCATTGTTCATTGTAAATTTTCTATGGGAATTAGACATGTTGAGGAGGCAATGCCTCAGTGTTTTTCTCTTCTAAATTACATTGTGGCATGTATATTGCCTTGTGATAATTCAAATCATGTTATTGTAGTGTTTATATGTGGAAAATAATTTTTGTTTGTGTATCTTCAATCCTTAGTTTGTTTCAAATTTTATCATGTGAGGAATATTCCTTGCACCTCTTCAATCATGTTTTTGAAACTCCTTGCACCTCTAACATGTTTGAGGCTTATTACTCTTGTATGATTCGAGCAAATGGAGTCTGAAATGGTTTGAAGAAAAGCAAATGCTCGGGCTTGTGGATCCGCTCAAAGCAAGGCACATCCGTGGTGAAGTTTAAGTGAGAATGATAGAAATGGCAATAAGAAAGTATAGGAGGACTTGGTTGTATCGTACCGATTGAATTAGTGAATTTGATCGCTGATTGTAATGGAGTTTGTGAGATTTGAACAAAGGAGTTTATTCAAAGGAATTTCATCAATGTATGTATCGGTACTCAAGAGAATAAATAAAATTTATGTTTGAGATTTGCACAATTTATGTTGCCAATTTCTGAATGATTTTTTGGGTAAGGCATGATGTTTGGTTCAAGTGAATGAATTTTTCCAATGTGTTTTATTCTGCTGTGAATATGGAGTTTTTGGAAATTTTTGGTTTACAAAAAAGTGTGCACAGACATAGTGATAGGTTTTAAAATTAATCATCATTTATTAATGTGACACTCATGTTATTTATATATTAAGATAAAACCATAATTATTGTTATTACTTTCTTGTAAATGAGATTAGATTAAATTACAAAATTTAAACTATTTTGGTAAAATAGTTTAAATGTAGAAGACAAGCATAGGAATAATTTATTTGGTACTCATGAAGCATTAATATCTCAATTTATAATATTTAAATTCTAAATAAAAACTATAAAGTTCCAACAGGGGTAACCTCACCAACCTACGTATGGTGACCACAACCCCAAAGATTCCACCAACCAAACACCCAGAAGTGTGGAACTCAGACTTCCAAAGCCCCACTTCCGTGAACCAAACAACGGAAGTGTACAGAAACAGCTCTTCACTTCAGCCAACCAAATACACTAGACTTCAACTTCCATATGGAACTCGTGACTTCCATGGAAGTGCCACTCTAGACTTCCACGGATTCGGGGCACTTCCAACAACCAAACACCCCCTATATTGAACGAGCTATGGCCGTGGTCGGCTGGTCGGGTTGCCGTCGATGCCAATCGCCAGACATTGATAATACACCGATGTCACCGACATTGCCAGAAACCCCTGCGAGCCGCCACCGCGGCTTTTTAATGGGCCGTTTGTCGCTTTGAAGCCGCCAACGACTGTTTTGAAGTTGTTGCTATTTGATGGAGCTATCGCTGCGCTGCTGATCATGATGTTGTCGCTGCCATTATAAAAGAAAGGGCTGTGGATGAAGATCATTGTTGCTATTGTTGTCGCAATTGTTCAAGTGTTGTTGCAAATAAAAAAAGGAGGAAGAGGCATAGGCCCATGAAAATATGCAGATTGCTTAAGAGGCTGCTATCGCGAAAATGGCAAAGGATATGAATATTGAGCTTGCAAAACTCAATTTGCAATTGGATGGCTTTAGAGAAATGACGGTCCAAAAAAAAAAAAAATGTCATCGGAAGAGAAAAGAAGACCTGGCGTAGGATTGAGCAATTTATTTGTTGAAGATCTTAACAAGGTGCTAGAGATCATTGCTCAGAACAATCCAAACTTTTGAGCTACAACAGAAGAGGTGAAAATAGACTTGGATGCACAGAGTGAGACAACCCTGTGTAAGCTCAAGTTTTTCGTGAAGGGGGCAATGGAACTCCAAACCAAAAACTCCCCAAGCAATGCAGATGGAAATTCAAAGCGAAGAAGGAGATCTGTGATGTTGTTGCCGTTCAATGAAGCTGCTGCATATGAGAAGAAGAAATGAAGAAGTTTGAAGAGATGTTGTTGCTGCAAAATTATTCACTGATATTCTTGAGCTCAGAAGACCTTAATCTGATTGCAATTCAATTGCTTCCAGTTCTTCCTTGACCAAAAGGCGCATACCAGATATCAATTGATTTGGCTGAAGGAGATGTAATGGCTCAAGACTTGAAAGGCATCAAGCAACACAAACAAGAGATGAAGAAGATCGAGAAACAAGTGAATCCCAAATCCAAAGAAAGAACAATGGTTGATAGCTTCCTATACTGTCGGCAATCTTGTGAAATCAAATAGCTCTCTCAGAGAGCATATCGTATTGCATTAGCGCGACAGAGGATGAGTCACCGTCAGCCTTCATGAAGAAGAGGGAATTGCAGGCCTGCAATTATCGCCATGAAGAGAATTATAGCTGCACCATAAAAATATAATAAGAGTTAAGATATATGATTGTAAATTTATGATGAGAATGCAATCCAAAGGGATGCCAAATGCCTAGTTGTTTGAGATGTCCTTTATGTGTTCGAAGAAATGCCTCAATGAAATCTTGAGGAGATTTATGTGGATACATGGCTCAGAAAGAATCAGTGAAATTGAAGAAGGTAAGTTATTGGAGCCACAAAAGAATCTGCAACTAAAGAGTTTGACCTAAAGCTACTCGCGGAAATGCATAGGAAGGATCTGGTCTTCAGATATCACTGCTGTTTACTGTTCTCATTGCCCAAACTGGTGTTGAAAGTGATAAACAGTTCAGCTCCTACTCTTGGGTCTTCTGGTGCACTATAGCTTCAGTTCAAGTTCAATTTTCTGAAGATACTAAAGATCATGTTCAAATCTTTGAAGATGTTAAAGCTACTACTACCTTTGAGAAGCAACTAAGGCCATACCATCAATATCTCATACTTGAGATTGATGCTAAAGGACAGCAGCTTCATGAAGAAATTATAGAAAGAAAAGGAAAGAGGAGGAGGGGATACAAAAAAAATAAAAGAACCATTGCATGCAAACAAAAAAAGGGGCTGCAGTTTCATGGAGAAGATATAAGAAGAGGATTGCTCAGGCTGTATTTTTTTTTTAAGTATATATATATATATATATATATATATATATATATATATATATGTATGGGAAGATTGCAAATAGGGAAGGAGACTAATGATTAGGCTTTCTTATGTAAAATTTTTGAGATTTATTCTTAAATTGCATTGATGCTCAAATAAATGATGCTTTTAGCTCTCCTCCAAACCATTCAGTTGATATTCATGTTATGAAAAGCAATTGTAATCATTATCCTCTTTTAAATGTTCATCGGAATGCTTCAAAGAGAAATGTATGTATAAAGAAAGGAAGTCAAACTTAGATTTGACATCATGACATGACTCTTCTCCATACATAATGGCATGACATAATAAATGATGTATGGAGGAGCCCATAGTCCATATGGATTCTGTAGATGATGCTTCCAAAGCCATGTATTTCAAATGGCCACACACGGTTCAATGTTATTTTCTTATGTGGATGTGAAATACTCTTATTGGAGAATTTAGAATGACAAAAAAAAAAAAAAACCACACACTCCATTCCATATTCATGGTGTTATGGTGTCATTAAAATTTAAAAGAAAGGGAGAAACGGCCCATTTAGAGGGAAAAGCTTCAAAAAAAAAATATAATAAAGGAGAAGTGGGCCTATTTTGAAAGGAAAAAAAATAATAATAAATAATGAAGTCATATGAAATGAGGAGAGCCGGGTCCCGCTTTATAAAAAGAAAAAAATTTGATTAATTGGAATTTCATGGTTAAAATTGCCAATAAAAAAAGGGAGTGGCGGAATTGGGCCTATTTTAAAAAGATTGGTTGGGCCCATTTTGTAAAAAGAGGGATTGATTTAGCCAGATCATTAAATGGATATTTTATGATTAAAGTGCAATCAAGAAGCTCATATGCACATATCTCGAAACAGTGGCGAGAGATGCATATCCAGATGGTTCAAAATTGCAAATCTCAAAGGGGTATACATCTCATTCACTTCAAGGCGGCAGATAAAAAATTTAATCCTAAGCCAACACGCATCTTGATGCAATGATGATGGGGCATGCATCCTGAAGAGGGTGATGAAATGTAAAGCTTGAAGCGGCATTCACTTTGGGGTGATCGACAAGTATAAATTTTAAAGCAACACACATTTCAGAGCGGTGATGGAATATTTATCTCGAAATGATCAAATGCGAATCTCAAGGTAGAGGCAAAATGGGCATCTTGAAGCAATCAAAGCAATATAAATCCCAGAGCGGCAAGGCACATATCCCAAGGTGAAAGACGGCATCACATATATAGAAATAAAATAATATACATATACATATATATAATGATATATGTAGAAAAGTCAAAATTTGCAAATAAATGAATTGTCAAATCATATTCATTTTTTTATTGCCTCTACTTGTACTCTTTTGCCCTTAATAGGAGGTTCCCGTAATCTTCTTCGGGGTAATTAATAACCTCTATTATGAATGGAAGAACCCACAAATCAAACAAATATGATATTTGTGATTCGATGTATCGTCTGGTGTCTTCTTCACAGACACGATGCCAGATGCGTATTTTTGATCCCACACTCAGCTTCGACGTGCATTAAGAGTGGTCTTTAAATTAAAGGATGGGACCAAAACCCCACATGAATATGTAGTTTGCCTTCATGATTAAAAAGAGCAAGAGTTTAAAGCTCTTTGTGACCCAAAAAATGAACTTATAAGTTGTAGTTGTAGAAAAATCGAGAGGATGGGTACCTTGTGTAGCAATGTACTTGAAGTTTGCATTAGCAATAGCATAATGGACATTCACGAAAAGTACATGCTAGCAAGATAGACAAAGGGATTCAAAAGTGCACATTTGATTAGAAAAAATGAAGATGTGAAAGAAGATGTTTCTCAATGGGTTCGGATTAAGGTTGGCATTCCAAGCTTATACTAACGAGGTCACACAATGTTCTATGGAGAAGATGGTCACAGAGTGTAGCAAAACAATATTTGATTATGCGACACAAAATGTGGTTCTGGAGAAAGAAAATGTTGTGGTCAATATTGATAATGTCATGGGAAACTTGAAAGGTTTGAAGAAGAAAGAAGGTCTGAAACGCACAAGACGACCAAAAACATTGCATGAAATAAATCGGGGAAAGATAAAAAAAATCATCTTCGTCAAAAACGGTAATACTTTTGACCATTAGTTATTTGAAATGAGTCTATTTACTTATAAGATTAACTTTGTTGGATGTTTCATATTGTCTTTGTAGCCTAACACTATGAGCTCTCAATCTCAATCACATGGAGCAGCTACCGTGTTTCCACAATACTTAAGCAATCTATCTCAAACTAAAGTAAGTTAATTGTTATAGCCTACGTCATTGTTCAAGCAAGATGGTGACTGCTAATCTTTCTTCTGTCTAGTCTTATTCAGGAACCCCACATGTATGGTCCAATCAAGTATATTATCCCAAAATGTCACTGCAATTTTAAAATTATCCACATCATGATCAGGTAATCTATAGAAATTAAATCAGTTTTTGTCTTTTATTTTAAAATCATATAACTATAAGATAATTTTTTTATCAGGGTCTCGCCATGATGGATTATCCACATATGAAGTGAAGAGAGAATGCCATTGCAAGATTTAAACCTTTCATACTATGATTGAACTTTTCAATTTTTTTTGTTCCAACTTTATTGATTCATAGAAGGGTTATTACTAGAATCTTTGTGGTGTAGTGGTGCGTATCTGTTGATTATTTTATGGAGATTTTGGAGTTGTGTGTTGTGATTGGTACTGGGTAGTTGGATGAGGATTTTGAGTGGTGGATTTAGTGAAAAAGAGGGATTGTTTTTGTTTATTGTACTCAAGTGGGCTTTTTTAATACAATAAAACAAGGGCCCTTGGATGGTGTTCTTAAATCCACACCATTGAAAAAAAAAGTGGATGGGCAGCTGTGCCTCATCACAGTAGCCCCCCCTCACACACACACACAAACCCTATAATATCTATATATATATACTGATGGGCATCCTCTTGAAATAATCTATTCAATATATATATATATATACACGATGACGATATTATAAGGTCGACCGGATTACTGTGCAAGTAAGGTCGCCTCTCATTTGGCCACTTGCACAGTGTTTTAAGGATTTCCAACCGTATGGATGAAAAGAACATTGAAAAATAAGCTAGCAGCTAGCATGTTAATTTTCTTACAATTTGGGAACTTGTAGGGTCTTCATCTTAACAGGTGAAAATTTATATAAATCTTACCGGTTCAAAATTTCACAATTTTAAATGAAGACCTTACAAGTTCCCAAATTGTATGAAAATTGACATGCTAGCTTATTTTTTGATGTTCTTTCCATCCATATGGTTGGATTTCCTCAAAACATTGTGCAAGTGGGCCAAAACGATAATGCACTTACTGCACAAATGGATAAGTACGGCCGCATAAGATCAAATTTCAGATATATATATATATATATATATATATATATATATATATATATATATATATATACATATATATATACCCACATTCATAAAACCCCAATTAATTAAACTCAATTATTTATTTTATTATATTCTTATTTATAATCCAAGGAGTTTCATATTTACTCATGAAGACCCCTTAAAAAAACATTATATGAACCCTAAATTATGGTATTAACCAATTTTAATCCGTATTTCCACATAAAACTCCAAATACTAGGGCTTCTCTAATTATCTAATTAATTAAAGAAATTAGGAATCGTTTATTCCCACAAAATTTTTGATTAGTCTCCAAACTTGGAACTTTTCTTTTATCAACCAAAGATTTTAGGAAATCTAATTAGAAAATTAATAACCTAAAATTTTCGGATTTTATACTATAGCACAAATTACTAGTGATATAGGAATGGTGGCAACGCTATGCATCTATAAAATCTAAGAAACATACAACATTATTTAGAGTAATCCGATTGTTATAAATAATGGTAAATAATGATGTACGTAGTGATATTCCAAATGGAAAATTGTTGTAATTAGTAGTGGACTGTAGTGAATTATAGCACTGCCCTGTTATATAAGAATGAAAGTTTTGAAATATTATAAGTGTTATTAATTCCCTAGTAGACCCAATACAATGTTAAATTATTTATGCCAACGGGGGACCACAATACTAAACATGTTTAGTGAATGGCAAAACCAAAGTAAAAGGAGCATTCTTTTTGTTTTAACCATGTATAAGAATTTATTTTAGAAGGGTATTGGGATCTTATACATGAAGGGAACTTGTATGAAGCTTGGATATATATACATATTTCTAATATACTTTGAAGATATGGTATATGTATATATATAAACATAAGTAGAGCATGGCCAATTAGATGATAAGAGATTGGAGCCATGAATATGTATATTCCTTTAAGTCTCGTATATAGAGGATGGGGTAAAAAGATTGAAGATATTATTAGAAGTTGTTGCGGGAGAAACCCAACTTTATACGTGTCATCACTTGAGCGATGGTAGGGTGTGAGGACCATTGGGATCTCCCTGATGCCCTCATAAAGGTGCAAAGGGAATTAGCCGCGATCCCTTGACATGGCAACCCGCACATCCCAAGGAGGTGACATTCCCTGCGCAGGGGCGCTTGCTCGTACGACTACAGTTGTTTGTTAAGGCGGGCCGACCGGTCTCCGAATAGAAACAAACCCGACAGGACAGAAAAGGCACCCCAAACCATTGACCAGGGGGTGGCCTCTCAGGTATAAGGGGGTCCTTCCTTCGAACACATCATCTATATTATTCTCCAGAAGTAAGCCCTTTGCCCGACTAACTTAAGCGTCAGAGGGTCTAGGGAGATAGACCCCCTAGACTTCTTTGTTTTACAGGAGGAAGCAGGTCACCAAGCAGTTGTCCTCCACCTCTCTAGGCCATCGGACAACCATCGGCCACAGAAAGCTCGTGTCCTTAATCACTTTCAACTCCCACAACTCCATCTTTCTAAGTTTAGGTCCTATCGGGAAGCGACCTCGCGTGTCGTGACCAATTTGAGCATCAATAGTTTGACGCCGTCTATGGAACACGAGTAGAAAGCCTAGAAATTCTGCAATGGCCAGAGGAAATAAGAACACAGCGGAAGCCAAAAGGGCACCAGCCAACATGGACTGCGCCTACCCCTCTAGAGACTTAGGGTCCCCTCGAAGAAAGTTTAGCTGATACCTGCATCCGGCAACTTGAGGCTGAGGTCGCGCTCCTTTCCAAGGCCCTTCTAGAGCGCGACCAGGCCAGTCCCTTTCCTGAGCAATGGGAGCGACCTCCCCTAGGGTCGGCAGCCACCGGGAAGAGGTCTATGCCCCACCACCAGGTACTCCACTCGCCACAGGGAAAGAAGGAGAAGACTGTCCCAGTCCTAGCGATACAGAGTCATCTCGCTTATGGCATTGTGCGGCATGGTATCCCCGATACTCCAAAAAGAGCCCCCCCGCTCGCTAGGGCAAAAGCAAGGTACATCTTCTCTTTCACAAATCACATTACGGAGTTACACATACCGGAAAAGTACCACGTGCTCATCATGGACCATATGACGGGGTCTCCGACCCCGCGGAGTACCTGTCCTCCTTCAGGTCCCAAATGCAGCTCCACGGGGCCCATGACGAGCTCATGTATCGGGCTTTCATAATAACGCTGAAGGGAGCCACCCAGATATGGTTCGATAACCTCCCTCCGAGGTCTGTTGGTTCCTTCGATTAGTTGTCCGAAATCTTCTCCAGCTATTTCACGACCAGTCTGAGGCCCCAGCGTATTAACACCTCGCTGATGGACCTGGCCTAGCAGGAGAGAGAGAGAGAGAGCCTCCGGGACTACTTGCAAAGGTTCAACCTCGCTGACCTGGAGGTCACGATGGCGGACCAGAGATTTGCAGCCTTGGCTTTCACGAGAGGCCTAAGGATATTGTCCCCCTTTTGCTTCTCCCTGCGCAAGCGAGCGACTGCTAACATGGTTGAATTCATCTCCTGAGTCCAAAAGTAAATGAGCACTGAGGAGGATATGCCCCAGAACCTAGAGTCTTCCCATACGGACAAGGCCAAGAGGGACCATCCCCAGGCACATGGGCTGCAGGAGCCGGTCAAGAAGAAGAAGTCCAAGTCCAGAGGTGACGCGCGGAAGTCTGACTCAGGGCGGGGTCGTGACTACACCCCACTCAACGCCAGGCTGGAGCAAATCTTGCTGAGCATCGAGGACTCCAAGGAGCTGAAATGGCCGCCAAAGATAAAAAGCCAAGGTAAGTAGAGAGACAACCAAAACTTTTGTTGCTTTCACTGAGACCATGGCCATGACATTGAGGATTGCATCCACCTGAAGGACGAAATAGAGAAGCTGATTCATCGAGGCCTTCTCCCTCAATACTTAAGACAGGAAAAGGCGGAGGACCCGCCCTTGCCCTCGGGTGGCTGGCGTTCTCGACACTATAGCTAGGGGGCCCACAGGTGGGGGAGAAAGTAGTTCCGCTCGCAAGAACTATGCCTGGATGGGAACCTAGCCCACTTCTCTGAAGAAGAAGGCGAAGACCGAGGTCCCCATCACCTTTCCAAACAGGACTTGAAGGGGGTCCATCACCCCCATGATGATGCTCAAGTTAGTTAGGCTAAGGGTCCCATGACGGCACTCTGGCGGTTACCGTCAATATCCCCAACTAAGAGGTTCACCGGGTCCCGATGAATAGTAGGAGCTCCACAGATGTCCCCTTCTTGGACGCCTTCATTATAAAGAAGTTGAGGCAAAATGGCCCGAGGAATTCTGCTGACCTATCGGATCACCTTAGCCAATTGGTGGGATTTACTTGGGGGAAGCTATTTTGGGAGGAATCATCAATCTCCTGGTTAAAGGTGGGGCTCACCCTCGGCCAGCAGAGGCTATCATAAAGTTCCTGGTGGTAAAGTGCCCCTCAAGCAATAATGTGATCCTCAACAAGCCTACCCTTAACATAGTATAAGCTGTCCACCTATCATCTTGTCATGAAGTTCCCCACCGAACGAGGGTGCGACGAACTACAAGGAAACTAACAGGTGTCTCGGTAGTGTTACGTCGCTTCCCTCAAGTCCAAGAGCCTAGATCCACCACCCGCGAAGGTCTCAGGAGCAACTTAGGGGAATTGCTTAGAGAACAACTTGGCCCAAGGCCCGACTCGCGAGAACGCAGCCTAAGAGACGACCAAGTCAACCCTGGGGTATAGCCCCCTCCATCTTAGTTTTCCCTAAGTAAAGTGTCCCTTGTAGTTAAGTTGCTCTTCTAAGTAAAAAGGAGACACTTTTTTCCTACAACCCACTTTGCTCCTCGGATGACGAAATACCCCATGCCTGCTAAAGTCCCTTCTTAGGGCTGAGCACCGCTTGCTCGCTAAACTCCATTCTCAGGGCCAAGCATCGCATGCTCTCTAAAGTCCCTTCTTAGGACAGAGCACCGCATGCTCGCTAAAGGCCCTCTGATACAAATTCTGCCAAGTCCTGACGAAACCTGTAACAAGATTAGCCTATCGATCGTTTTATAATCAAGTTTGGGGTGGAAGAACATCGACCCGTTGCTTATGAAGAAGCAAGAACCTTGGTATAGCAAGGACGTCACAAATCGGGATGGAAAACCGTTTGATAAGTTGGGGTGAACGCCATAGAACAATCTTGATAAGTTCAATAGATAGTTCTATGAAGAACGAAAGAGAATTTTCTCTACATTTTTATTCCAAACTTTACTTTCTTTCAATTACATTACTTTTTTTGTTACTTCTCCTAAAAGGTACCTCGAAGATGGATAATGAGAAATATGAAGGTATTGGAAAGAAATAAATGGATGAACAAAGAATGATAACAAGTAATACTAAGATAAGAAAACCTGAGAATAGAAACTAAGCTTTGATACCAATTAATACGAACCTCGCCAAGTCATAACGAAACCCGTAATAATATTAGCCCTTCGACCATTCTACAATCAAGTTTGGGGTAGAAGAACCGCGACCCATTGCTTATGAAGAAGCAAGAACCTTGGCATAGCGAGGATGCCACAAACGGGGATGGAAAAACAATTTGATAAGTGGAGGTGAACGCCACAGGACAATCCTGATAAGTTCGATAGTTCTACTAAGATCCAAAGAGAATTTCTCTCACTATTTCATTCAAAAACTTTACTTTTTTAATTACATATCTTAGCCAACATATATAGGCTAATACAAAAGAATTTGAAAAGTCATACATTAAAATCTCTCACAATTCCAAGAGACATTAAAGGCTCTGAATTTCAAAAGTCATGCGTTGGAAATTAAATTCCCTTCATTTCCAAGAGACATTCAATCCTCGGAATATGAAAAGCCTTGCATGCGAAATTAAATTCTTTCCCTTTCCAAGACCTTGAACTATGAGATGTCATGAAAGCCCAAATACTAATTAGTGAGTGCTTTAATAATGTGGACAAACTTTGGCTTCATCATTAATATCAATCTTGGATTCCTATTTATGATGAAGCTCTTCAATTAAACCTCCAAGAGCTCCTTTTAATCTCTTAGCCCGAGCTCGTGTGACTAGTCCAATTGTGACTTGAAGTGGATCTTGACCCTCTTTGTTTGTCCTAGCCACATTTGTATCACCCTCCTTAGGGCCGGACCCTCCAACGGTTTCTCCTCAGGACAGGGTACGAAAGATGTGGCATACCAGCCCTCCCTAGGGCCAGACCCTCCATCGGTTCCTCTTCAGAATAGGGAACGAAAGATGCCGCACATCGGCCCTCCTCAAGGTCGGACCCTCCCATGGTTCCTCCTTAGGATCGGGCACGAACAATGCCACATACCGATCTTCCTCAGAGCCGCACTTTCCATCGTCTCCTCTTCGGGGTCGAGGTCTTCGCCAGTATTCCTTTCTTTGGACCGTGTCTCCAGATGTAGGAGATCCCAGAAAACCACGAGCGGGCAACCCCATAAAGGAAAACCGCGGGTGAACAAAAAAAATGATAAAGGATGCATACAACACTACACATAAGTCCTTACGTCCCAAAACTCTCCTGCAATATATTCAAACCCAAATACAGAGTTAGGGAGGGGGTGGGGGGAGGTTGGGGGCGAGCTAGTGAGCATAAAGCGGCCCACAAGTCCAGTGAAAAAGGATCAACTTCAAGGTGCTCGCACATAACCTCCAGTCATGTCTGGAACCCTCCTCCTCCCGGCCATGGGCGGCCGTGATTTTCCCCTATAAGCCTTGGGGGAAGATCGGTATGCCCATACCCCCTGACTCGCCACCTCCAGAAGATGAAGTCAATACTCCTCGGACTCCTTATAGCCAACACCGCTCGCTGATATGCCTCCTCCAAGGCCGACGCCCTCTTCCTCAACGCCACGTCCAAACCAAATTTGGCCAACAAAGTGGCCGAACGGGCCAAGCTCAGTTGGGCGGTGATGGCAGCGTTTTCTCTAACTGCCCAGGACAACGATTCCTCCAGAAACTGTATGGCATGCTCCTTCCTGGCCAGGTCGACCTAGGCCTCTGAAAGATCGGCCTCGACCCTCCTCAGAAAGACCTCCAGCAACCTTGTGCGCCTTTCGGACCTGTCTAGCTCTGATATCTAACGAAGTTGGACCGCTTCGACACCGCTTAGGGGACAACCTACACCCAATGGCCAAAACAAAGTTAGGGAAAGTAAGGAGAGGCTAGAGAGAGGCAAAAAAGAGGCGAAAAGGTGGAGAAAGGGGTGCACATACCTCAACCCCAATAAAACTCAACTGTAAAGTGAGGTCCCCTTCGCCGAAGCGGCTCATCCACCCAAGCACAGGGCCCCGCGCTAAGCGGAGCAGTTCCTCGGTAGCATATGAAGGATCGCTCAGGGGGGGAAAAGGGGCCCCTAGGGGCCACCCCCTAGGGGCAGTGGAAGGAGTGTTAGATGGGACAAAAGAAACAGGTGGAGCCACAATATGGGGAAGCATTTCCTCAGCGCGACACTTCTGGGCCATCTCTTTTCATCGTGGGACGTCCATTCCAATGAGAGGTTGGGAATGCGCCTGTGGGTGCCTCAGCGCCTGCCTTTATAACAGAAAGAAGGGGTAACCGAACAGGCACAACCTCTCGGGATGAACACCTTGAGAACGACCATCGCAAAGGTCATTAGGGGTAGTTGGCTGAAAAGCACCCTCAAAGGTTGCACTACCCACTCCTGAGGGGATACAACGCAACCACAAGGGGTCGAAAATAGAGGTTCAGAGTCCGAGAGCCAGGTACGCGTGACAAGAGCGGAAAAGGAGGAAGGCCTAGAAGCAGACCCGGAGAACTACGTACCCGGAGAGGGCTCACTCAAAAGGAAAAAGTGAATAGCTAAGTACAAAGGAAAAAAGTCATGCTCTTCATTACAAAAAGTTAGGGTGTGTCAATTAAATAACTACAAGGGAGAAATACCACACGGGCCTTGGTCAGGGCCAATAATAGGAGAATGGACTCGCGGAGGTCCGTAGCTAGCGGAGTCTGTGCCCACCTCCCAGAATACCTCTTCGGACCCAACACCTCCAGTTAAATCCCGCCGACCTAGGTCAGGTAGCATACTTAAGACCTCCTCGACCTAGGCTGTGTAGAAGATGAAAGGTATAGAAACTCCTTGAAGTGCCCGCCAAGGCCTCGTCATCTAGAAGGGACTAGAAAGACAAAGAGCCAATGAATCGGGAGATGGCTTCGGACCCACAGTGGCTAAGAAGACCGTAAAACTCCTGGGAGTACCGAAAATTTGAAACACGCTTATTAGAAATAGCCTCCTTCAAGCGGACGAATTCTTGGGAGCTCTAATATTCAGCCACCGTGGCATCCCTAGTTCTCCAAAGGGCCACCTCATGTTTCTTCATTAGAGCCGCTACCGACCTCCGGTGTACCTACTCAAGCCGATGTATACGCGACTCCCAGCCGACTTTCTGCCAAGAGAAATCCGACTTCCACTTCCTCTCCTGGTACCTTAGCCGGACCTCCACCTCTTACCTAAGCTGCCAGCAATCCGTATCATGGGCTTGAGTCACGGTCTCCATGATAGACTTGTAGTCTTCCTTTATGGCCACCATCTCGAACGATTGTTCCTTCCGCATCCGGAACACATGTCCTTATAACCAAGGATGAGGCCTCGTTGGCGGTCGAGAGATGAAGCCAACTCGGCGTTGCAGGCCTCTAGTTCAGTTTTCCGAGCCTCCAGCTCCTCTACCTGAGCACAGCTCACTACCAACGGTGATAGTTCTCGAAAAAGAGCTATTTTAGTACAGGTTTACCACGTGTTTATAGTTGAAAGGTCTATTATTGAATGAATACTATGTTGTCTTGCTCTAAAATGTATCACTTGACCACATTTGTTGTCTTAAGTACTTTAATAGTGATTTATACCTGTTTGAGGTCGATAAATGCTAAAATGAGCTAAGTTCCATTGCAACAGGTAAAATGAAGCAGTAGAGTGGTAAACATCACAATGTTCTAGGATGACATCGCGATATTAATTTCCGACAGAGAATAATTTTGGAGGAAAAATTCAGAACGTGATGTAAGAAAGAAACATCGCAATGTCAAGATTTTAAGGAATCTCAAACCTGGGAGAACATCACGATGTACGATTAGGACATCGTGATATCCAGAGCGCCAACTATAAAAGAGGGCTGAGCGGCTAGGGTTCAGTATCTTTGGTCTAGGTGGCAGCTGGTGTGCTAGAGCATTGATCCGGAGGGACTTTCTCTAACATTCTGGTGTTGGGGTCTACTTATTCATGAGGGGGAATTTTTAGAATTTAATCTTTGATGTTTATTGAACTCTCATTAGCTTAAATATGTATGTTTATGTGTATGATACTATTGCTTTAGATTTATCTTTTGTAATGGTAGCATAAATACCCTTTCTAGGGTTATATGGATGTTATGACTTGAGTTTAATATTATATTTGGCTTTGCTTTGATATTATACGCGTGGATGTGCTTGTGAATCTACCATGATAAATCTTGTTGGTGGAAAGGCACAGGTATCTTAATCCTAGAGCACATAGGCATATGAGCTTGAAGGAAGAGTAGAAACATAGGGTGGACGGAGTGATACCGTATTGGCCTCTAACTTAGGCATAAGTTTAGTTATTTCCATGGCAGTGGTGGAGGTTAGCCCTATAACGCTTCTATCATTTCCATAGATATATGGGAATTAGAGCATGTACCTTAGAAGTAAGGTCTTGTAGGTTGCAGCCGGAGTGCGCTGTGAAACCCATAATTTTTAGGAAATTATGTTTTCATTATTAGGTTCTAGTTTATTATTATTTTGAATTTTGTTAAGAATAAGGGAGACTCTCCCATGGATGATTTATTTGAATTTTATCTAGAATAAAAGTCTTTTATTATCTTTAGAATATTAATCGTATTCCATATCTTAGGACTTAAAATGTTAAATGAATATCTTGTTGGTGAATGATAATAAGAATTTAATTTGAGAAATTCAATATGAATTGATAAGAGAATATATCTCAATTGATGAGATAAGCTAAGGCATGATTAAATTCTTATATATGTTAAATAATTTAGATAATAGTTTGATAAGGAGAGGAGTTATGAATTAAAAGAGGACTTCAAAATAAATTAATCCCATAGTTTGGATTAATTGGAGCTGTCGAGCATTAGAAGGTAATTATGAAAATATGGGGGACCAGAAGATAATTCTATCCATCTCTAGATGAAGGACTTAGAGGTAATTTCATAAAGTTCAGGGACTGGAAGAGAATTCTCTTTTCTCTCTTGTTAGGGTCTAGTGTGTAAATAGCTAAAGAAGGGCTTTGCAACAAAAAGGAACTGAATTCCTCTCATGCAAGTGGAGAATAAATGGACGGCTGAGATGAGAGGATCTGGACGAGTGCGGATCGTGAGGCACGATCTGGCCACCCAATTCAAACATTAGAATTAGTATGTGCATGTACCTATCGTGTGGGCAAGATCAGGACTGCTCATTATCTATCTTCGCTTGAGTTTGAGGTGAGAAGGAAAATCCAAGCTGCTCAACTGTGAACAATCTCGACGATCCATATAATAAAGTACCTGATCCGAGGTATGGAAAGAAAACACCCACCATCAGATCACATGAGTTGCATCTCAGCCGGTCATCAAGGAAGTGCCAATCGTGAGGCACCCTAGCGGGCCTTCTCCAGCCAGACACCACAGTACGCGCTGCCGCAGAGCTGATCGGATGGCCGGAAGCTGCAAAACAAAATTTAAAGTATAGATAAAATAGGAATTTAAGATTAGAGATAAATTACAATTTGAATTCGAGGCATTATCTGAATCCACCGATAAGATTCTATAAATAGAGGAGCTCGTCGTGAGCCCTATACACTGTTTGAGAATAGCGCCGTCGCCTGGAGAAGGAAGAGAGAAAGAAGGAGCATCAAGGGATCGCTTTCACGCAAGCGTGAGATGGAGATCGGGGCGGCGCGTGGCGGATGAGTCTTTTCTCTCTCTGTCCATCATCTACAGTAATAGAACAGGCATGCATATAGTTTTAATAACAACGGTGAGGGAGAGAGAACGAGAACTGAGGGGGAGGGGGGAAGTTAGAGGCTCTCTGTGGTATGGCGAAGGCTTCGGCGAAGAAAGCGAAAGAAAACTCGAAAGCACTTTGTCCAGAGAAGCTCCCATGGGATGCGGACCACCGCCGGCCGGCGGAGACCATAGGCAGGAATAGTTTGGTACGCCTATCGCGTGGCAGCGTGAACAGGAGCTCGACACGGACTGGCGCACGCTTGGGAGATTGAAGACGATAGATGTGGCTAACGGGTTAACGGGTTTGGCTTATATAAAAACTATTAACGGGTTTAACACTGCTAACGGGTCTGAGTTGTTAAAAAAAAAATTGAATGTGATTTGAGTTAGTTGATTAGATTTGGTCAGTTTAAAAATATATATTGGGTTGAGTGCAGGTCCAATGGATTTGGGTCCGAATTGATTGGGTTAGTTAACAAATTAGGTTCAAGGGATCTAAATAGGTTTGGGTTGATTTAGTTAAGTGGCTTGATTCGATCAAGTGTTGAATCAAGTGAAGGTAATTGGGTTTGGGCTCGGATTGGGCCTGAATTTGTTTAATTGATCAAGTCAACCAAGTTGGGTTCGGACACAGATGGATTGGGTTTAGTTAATTGATTGGGGCTAGCTTTTTTAACTGATTGGGTTTAATCACATTGGGTAATTGGATTCTAATAGATTGGTTCTAGGGACATATGATTGATTGAATTGGATCTGGTTCAACTTGTTGGGCCTCACTAGTGGGCCAGAATGGTAGAACTATTAAAAAGAGAAAAAGAAGAGAGATAAGAGTGTAGAAGGGGAGATTTGAACCCAAGTCTCCCCAAACCAAACCAAGGCTTCTAACCACCAAGCCACTTTAACAAAATTTGTAAAACAAGAGGTATTTGTCTAGATAAAGGCAGGTTCATGATTAAGGCTAGGTCAACCATGACCAACAAGTTAGGTGGGACCCATCGGTTAGCCTATGGACCGTTAGTGAGAGTTGCATATGCATCTAGACATGAATAATTGTACTATTATTAAAAATAGGTTTTTATTATCTGATTTCGCGTAGAGAGTGGAGACACGCCAAGTGGAATCTCGAGTAGATCATTGATAGAAGTAAGTATTCTTGCCTAGTACCCGCCCAGTGTGGGCTTCCTTGACTTTGTTGATTCATGTTTTCTTGTAAGTTACTCCTGCCCAGTTTTAGGTCTTTCTTTGGCTTTGAATATTGTTCATACTTCTTGTTTGAAAATGATTGATATCGTTATTGTTGATTTTCCTTGATCGGCACCATGTCCTGTATTGTTGCTTGATTTCATACACGAATTTATTCTTTACTGATTTGTTGGACCTCTATGTTAGTGTATGCTTGTTGACATGTTTACGGTAACTGAAAATACCACTCCCGTTGATCGACATGTGGCCGTGGAAAAACGTGAGCCTGTGCTCCATCCGGGTTGGTACTTCATTACATCTTGTGTTAAGGATTCTCCAATAAGTGCAGATAAGTTGCGGGCGTTCAGGGGGAGGACACTCTGAATGTCCTCTAGTCCTATCAGGGGGAGGGAACCCTGGATGTCCACCCGTCAGTGGGATGATACCCTGACCGTGTACGTGCACGTTAGAGCGCTACCAGACTCAAAGGTCTGGATATGACAAAAATGAGCACTGGGAGATGACATGAAAGAGTTCTTGACTATCGCTTGTTGTAGTGATCCTTGTTTTCGTTCTTGTGCTCTAATAAGTATATATTTGGATCACTTTTTGTTTGATCACTTTCTTTCGGCTTCCTTGTATTTCCCCTGCGGGGGTGCTTACTGAGCTTTCCTTTCGAAAGCTCATTCCACTAGATTTCTTCTTTTCTCAGGTTGGAGAATTGGCTAGAGTAATCCCAGGAGCTGCACAAGTGATTGGTCTAGTTTACCAAGGTTTGAGAACTGTATCTGATTTTGTGAGAGAAAACTTGTAGGACCCATGTAGGGCCATGACTTGTATTTTTAAGTTTTAAATTTCCGCTATGTAACTCATTGTTATTAATGGAAATAATGTTATCTGCTCATGATTACTAGGCCTTGTATCCGAGCGGAGCCTGTCTCCACTTGGGTACGGCCGGTCTGTGCACTTCCCCGAGGTCCCAGAATCCGGGTCAAGGCGTGACATGCACATAAGTGCAATCTCTACCATTGCAATCTCATATCCTCAATCTTGATATCTTAGCAAGTCAAGGAGAAAACCTTAAAAAGTCTATTAACACTATAACCCAAGAGCTTTATATTTGAGAGTTTCCACTACAAGTTTTTGGTGCCATTGTTGGGGATTCGGCGTAGGTTTTCCTATACTTAATGAATTAGTTTTCTTGTTGTAAAACTCGTCGTAGTGTGTACATACCAAATTTTAACTTTTTCCTTACTTTCTTTACAGTTGGTTTGAGCTCATCAGCGCACTCATTTTACGTTCCCGGGATTGCCTTGCAATTAAACTCCAAACCTCCATAGTACAGTCAAGACAAGTATAATGGAACATGAGCTCTTAGAAGAACATCCAGTATTTATTGTAATAACTTCAGAAACAGGAGGCAGTGAGTCTGAGGAGTATGTAGATGCTATGGAAATTGAGCCAGATATTATCATTATCATCTGGGAATAGATACAATTCTAAGGACACTCCTGTGAGGACCCATATCTGCATATTCGGTCATTTCTAGAATTGAGTGACACAATAAAGCCAACCAAGGAATTAACAAGCATGATAAGAGTAAGACTGTTTCCATGTTAATTGAGGAGGAATGTAAGCAAAGAAATGGTACCGGTCACTGTCATTTAAGGTGATTACCACTTTGGAGCCTATAAACAAGACATTATGCAAGAAGTACTTTCGATTGCAGAAGATTGTGAAGTTAAGAGCTGATATCATCTCGTTTACACAAGTAGCGTCAGAATCAATTTGTGAAGCATGGGGGAGTTTAAGTTGATGCTCAGAGACTGCCCCGAACATGGCCTCCAGCAGTGGGTGCAACTTCAACATTTTTATTATCGACTAAAGGAAGAAGCCAGAACCTTTAGATATGACAGCAAGGGAGGCTTTATTAGAGAGGTTAGTAGATGAGGCTTTCACCTTGTTTGATAATAAAGAAACAAATTAGCAGAGTTGGCAGCAAGAAAGTGTGTTAATAGCATCCATACAAGAAACATCAGCGACAAGCAAGAGTAGTTGACAAAACTTATTTCAATAGTAGATACAATCGAGAAGAGAGTGGCTGAAGTGATCTCACTTGAGCAAGATAAAGTGGAAAGTGCATGGGCAAATAATTAAGTAAACATGGCAAGGTTAGGTGATCAAGCACCACTATGGGCACAATCGTATGAAGAACCAGATTTAGTTGAGGAAGACATAGAGTTGGACTACAATATTGAATGGTGTTACGCGTGAGATCTTAAGGAACAGTCAAAATTAATGACCTTGATGAATTGGGCCAGTGAATCTAAAGAAGAACAAGAATCAATAGAGCCGAAAATCACTCAAATGGAAGCAGTCAAAGCTTTCGATACATTAGGGTAGGAAGATAGATCGCCCCAAGAAATAAAATCATCTTGGGATGTACCACCTCAAGTAGAATTAAAGCCCATACCAGGACACTTGAAGTATGCATTCCTTGGAGAGGAAGAAACACTACCAGTCATCATATCCAGTGTACTATCATCTAGCAAAGAGCACTAGCTCATCGAGGTACTGAAGAAACACAAAAGAGCATTGAGGTGGTCAATCAATGGCATAAAAGGCATTAGTCCTTCTATATGCATGCATAAGATACTCTTGGAAGATGGAGCCAAGTCAACAATAGAACACCAAAGGAGGCTAATCAACCTAGTCATGAAAAAAGTGGTGAAGAAAGAAATTTTGAAGTGGTTGGACGTAGGAATTATTTACCCTATCTTTGACATTGCGTGAGTCATCACAGTGTAATGTGTTCCGAAAAAAAGGGGCATGACGGTAGTCACAAATACGGAGAATGAGAGCCTTCTAACAAGGACACTGACCGGATGGAGAATCTGTATGGACTACCGAAAATTAAATAAGGCAACACGAAAGGATCATTTTACGTTGCCCTTTATTGATCAGATGTTAGACTGTTTGGCGGGGCAAGAATACTATTGATTCTTGGACGGATATTCAGGGTATAATCAAATTGCAATAGCACCTGAGGATCAAGAGAGGACAACATTCACCTACCCATATGGGACCTTTGCTTTTAGAAGAATGCCCTTCAGATTATGCAATGCTTTAATAACTTTTCAACAGTACATGATGACAATATTCCCAGAAATGATCGAGAAGAGTATTGAAGTTTTCATGGATGATTTCTCGGTGTTTGGAGAATCTTATGAACAATGCTTGTTGAATTCTGAGCAAATCTTGATCAGATGTGAAGAGACAAATTTGGCACTCAACTGGGAGAAGTGTCACTTTATAGTGAAAGAAGGAATTGTATTGGGACATAGGATCTCAAAATCGGGCATTGAAGTTGATAAAGCCAAGGTGGAATTAATTGATAAACTATTACCACCAACTTCCTTTAAGAGCGTCAGGAGTTTCCTTGGGTACGGATTATTTTATCGGCGGTTCATTAAGGACTTCTCCTCGATAACAAAGCCTATGAGTAAGCTGTTGGAACAAGATGTGCCCTTTAACATTGATGAAAAATGCATGAAGGTATATCTAGAAATCAAGCGGTGGCTAATCACCACCCCATCATCATCAACCCTGATTGGAAGGAGCTATTTTAATTGATGTGTGATGCTAGTGATGTGGCTGTAGGGGCAGTGTTGGGTGAGAGAAGGAATGGAGTGTTTCATTCTATATACTACACAAGCAAGGCTTTGAATCAAGTACAAGCAAATTATACCACTTTAGAAAAGGAACTATTGGCGGTGGTATACGCTTTTGACAAATTCAGAGCGTATTTGGTGGGCACATAGGTGGTGGTTTATATTGATCATTCTGCAATTAAATACCTCATGGAGAAGAAGGATACGAAAGCCAGGTTGATGCGTTGGGTTTTGCTCATTCAGGAATTTGATTTGAGGGTGAAAGACCGAAAAGGGACAGAAAACCAAGTAGCTGATCATCTATCCCGACTGGAGAGTAATGACCAATGTTCCAATCTTGTAATTATTAGTGAGTTTCTCGGACGAGTATTTATTGCCAGTATAAGCACAACACCCACCATGGTATGTAGACATGGCATATTATCTTGTTAGCAAGATATTCCCTGAGGGTCTGAGCTACCAACAACGCAAAAAGTTTCTACATGACGTCAAGAGGTATGTTTGGGACGAACCTCATCTATTCAGAATGGGAGCTAACCAAATTATTCTGCGTTGCATACCCGAAGAAGAGCAGAACAACATTCTAGAGTGATGCCATATGGTGGCCACTACGCAGGGGATAGGACCGCAGCAAAAGTCCTGCAAGCTGGGTTTTATTGGCCGTCATTGTTTAAATATGCTCATCAATTCACTATCAAGTGTGACCAATGTCAACGCACCGGAAGAATATCACGACGCCATGAAATGCCCTTGAGAAATATCTTGGAGGTGGAGCTATTTGATGGGTGGGGAATAGATTTCATTGGCCTGTTTGTCCCATCTCTCAAGAATGTATACATCTTGGTAGCTGTGGACTATGTGTCTGAACGGGTGGAAGTAGTAGCATTACCCTCTAACAATTTACAAATAGTGATTAAATTTCTTAAGAAGAAAATATTCACTCGATTTGGTACCTCTTGAGCTATTATTAACATGAGTTTCAATAAGGTCCTCGAGAAATATGGGATCTCCAATAGGGTAACCACACCCTATCACCCACAAGCCAATGGACAAGCCGAAGTGTCTAACATAGAAATAAAGAAAATATTAGAGAAGACGGTCAGTCTGTCTCAAAAAAACTATTCACTCGGATTGGATGATGAGCTTTGGGCATTCAGAATAGCTTTCAAAATGCCTCTAGGTATGTCACCATATCAGCTAGTGTTTAGGAAAGCTTGTCACTTCCCATTAGAATTAGAATATAAAGCTTACTGGGTCATCAAGCAATTAAATTTAGACCCGCAAGTTGATGGGGAGAGACGAATATTATAGTTGAATAAATTAGATGAGTTTCAGGTGCAAGCATATGAGAATGCAAAGCTTCATAAAAAGAAAGTCAAGAAGTGGTATAATTGTCGTCTTATCCATCACGAATTGGCACGGGGATAGTTAGTTTTGCTATTCAACTCTCGGTTGAAACTATTTCCTGGCATGCTAAAATCTCAGTGGTTAGGCCAGTTTCAAATATCCAAGGTTTACTCCAATGGAGCTGTAGAATTGGAGGATGAGCTCACAAACAACACATTTGTAGTTAATGGATAGCGGGTGAAACTGTACCTTGGCCACATGTGGAGCGAGACAAAACTGTAGCAACGCTCAATACACCAATCCTCAAGTCCAACTGAAGACTATACACTCAGCACTGCTTGGGAGGCAACCCAAGATTTTCTCAGCTTTCAACTTAGTTAGTTTTTCATATTTCCTTAGCTTTGTCAATGAAGATAATCCCTTTTGTATTTTGTGCAGCCCAAAGTTCGGGGAGCCTAATGAGAAACACCAAGCCTCGAAAGATCGTAGTATGTTCGAAATACGGCAACTATCAATTCAACTACAATCTGGTATAGATTCACACTTTTATAGACCTATAGGTAAGTGCCATAAGCACAAGGGAAGATATGTAAGTATAACCCTAAGTCCTGCAGTTGACTTAGCACATCGCGATGTGTCCCCCAGGTCTGGAAACAACAGGCTTGGCTTGTTGGACATCGCGATGTGATAAAACGACATTGCGATGTTTCCCGACTTGAGAAAAAAAACCCTCGATTTTTATAATTAACATCGCGATGTTCTTAGCAGAAATCGCGATATCTTACAACATCAGGGCATGAACTGCTTAGATATCGCGATGTCACTTTTACACATCGCGATGTCGACGTCGCTGTTAGGTTAAAAATGGAAAGAGTCTATTCATTTCCCTACCTTCTATCATCTTCTCCTTGGGCGTTCCATCGGCGCCGACAAGTCCTCGCCCATCTTTCAGCCTTCCATTCGAATTTCTAGCCTTCCATTCAATTACTCCGATATGAATTTCTATCATCCCTAACAAGGTTTTCATTGTTCGATTTTGTTAATTTGTAAATAGATAAACAATCCTATTGAGTTTTGGACTTTGAATGTTTGATAAAATGATGAATGACTCGTGTAGAGGTTAATGGGTATGTTTGTACATATTAGCGACACCCAATGTTTAATGGGACACTCTGCCGAAATTTCGGGCAAATTCTATACTTAAGTTAAAAAAAAAACATTAAACCTCGTGTAGAGGTTTAATGTTTTTTTTTATAACTATTATCATGTTGGATGTGTAATTAATAATATATAAAATATTACTATTGTAAATGTTGCTATTATTCTTCGAATAATTATATTTAAGATTACTTTAATTACTACTATAATTATATATTGTTATATTACTTAGATAATTTATCACATGTTTGCTATGTAGTAATTTATCACAATATTTTTAGATTCTTACAATTCACAATCTTTTTAAATTGTATCCAAGCACATGAAGCATATTCTTTCAAACAATGCAATGCTTGCTTTCAAACTATCTAATGAAAAATGAAACACACATAAATCCAATCTCCAACAAATCCAATCTCCACAGGGAAGATTTTTCAAACTATGCAATGTGATGCCTGAATATTTTTCAAACTTTACAATGCCCGAATATTTTTCAAACACATGAATCTGCAAAACAAAGCTAGTCATAGGGACAAAAGTGTTGTTGAATTTGCACTAGAGCTCATTCCATAGTCGAAACAAACAATCAACTCTGCATACTGGAGATTGTCAAACTTCTTTCAATTCGTTCATCTTCTCAAAATAAGATATAAAAAAAAAGCTGCATTTCAATTCACTGTTCAGAACTAGAACTGGAAAATCACCAAAACAAGCAGAAATAATACATCAAATCATTTTCTCAATGTGAAGAGCATGAACATATCAAGAAAAATCCACAATGTTCAACTTGTTTACAACTTCACAGATAAAAAGTTAAAAGGAGATATCGGAATAATAACTTCATTGAACTTAATATAGGCTTCAAACTGGTTGCAAACCATCTATGGCATTCAAATCTCTATCTTTCCCAATTTTCCCGAATCTGCCATCTTTAAACAACAAATGGTCAATATAGCAAATATAAGAAAGTAACATAGTCAAATCTCTATCTTTCCCAACTTGCGTGAATTTGGAGTAATAAACATAACAGGGTTATAAGAAAGTAACATAGTCCACCAACAGTCCAGAAAATTGATAAGTATTTAACATAACAGCTACATAACATAGTCCATCAACTTAATGAGAGTATAACTACCAACAGGGAGACATAACATAGTCCATTAACAGTAACATAAAAGAAAGGATGCATAACCTAATAACAAAGATAAGTTCAAAACCTTTAACATAACCTAATACCATAACATTTGTCCATCAACATAACATCTATCGATCAGCGTAACAAGAACAAAAAAAAAATTTGCAAGAGTAATCAGTTCTCCCACAGCAGGCATTTAGCAGTGTAGCAATTAGTAGTGTAGCAGTCCAAAGCAGATAACTTCAACGTCCGAGGAAGCTGTCTATTCACCTCTTGTGCATCCCTGGCATGCGATGCACAAAGCCACGAGTATCACCTTTATTACAACGAAGGTGATCATAGGCCGTCTCAAGTACTTTTTCAGTGTACTCGTCATCCATGGAGAACAACACAATAGATAGATTCTAAATCCAGTGGATTTTCGATTCTCTGAGTGTGCACGTTAGTTCCCCCACACCCTTGGCAATCTCCTCTATGGCACTATCAAAGGTCGCCCTTGATGTTCAACTTCCCCTGGAGCTAGTTGGGGTAGAAACAGAAACACGAGGTGTTTTTGGAAGCTGACTTCCTTGCTTACTAGGAGTTGCATCCATGTCCTAAACATCAGGTTCAGTTTCATTCACCCCCTCATTATCACCTACCCCAAAATTCTCATAGATAGATCGTGAGAATTGGCCCATGGCTTGATCATCACCGCAAATCAAAATTATTTATTGGTTTGTTCAAGTACTCCTTCGAATTAGGATATGCTTGTCATTTTTCAATTTACAACAACAAATCATAAGAATGGGCTATGAAAGATGATATAATAACATAAATTTAAAATAAAACAATACCTCAACAAAGATGAGAAATGTCTCATTCTTAAGTATAAACATTTTCTTCTTATCATTCCAGCCGACCCCACTGAGGTCCATGACCTTCCTAAGGTCTTGGTAATGTTGCTTTATTGTCCTCATATGATTTTCAACATTGTCGGCATCCATGTTTGCTGACAATATAAATGACCTATTGATAACGATGGCAGCTTCAACAACAGCTTGTCTCTTAAAGGATTTGTCCACCTTCAGCTTTGTACGTTCCATCTCCACAAAAAAAAGGTATGAGGACATCATCCATTTCTTTCATCCATCGTTTGTTTGGGGTCCCCTTTTTTTTAAGCCACTAAGCTTGAACCGGAATCTGTACCCAAAGGCCTCTTTCTCGAATTTGCCATTGTTCCTATTTTTTAGATATATAGATAAGTTAGTACAACAAAGAATTAATGTGAATCAATGGAAGGACAGTAGAACACATTAATCAATAATAAAAATTGATCAGAAACATAGTATAACATTATACTAAACCGATCGAGTAGCAAGTTAACTGAATTAACAGAAAATATAACTTTATCCTCTAATAAATTTGGACAAACACTGTTGGAAATTAGAGGAAACAAATTTGAAGTTTTTCTGTTAATCCAAAGAGAAATGAACTCACAAACAGTTGAGAGCACATGCACTTCATAGGATATATGTATGTGCGTGTATGTACAGGAAGATGAACAAGATTATAAGACAATGTAGGCAAAAATATAAATTTGAGATAAGAAAAGTAATATCAGGCCAGAATTCCAAGGAAACTATCAAAAAAACCAAGTTTTTAAAATATGATGAAATTTCACAATCACATGCAAGCCCTAAAAAAAAAAAAAAAAAAAAAAAAAATCCTAGTAACAATGAATGCAAAACACCAATGTGGTTTTAAACACTTCATTCCAGGTATTAATGAATTCAAAAACTCGAAATGTCTTGCTAGATAAATTACTAAATAAACAATTTTTCCCTATATCATTCTCCATCGTTCACCATTAAATTGTTGTTCCCTTGGAGTTAGACCCATCTCTTGTGTTGCGGTGTCATCTTCTAGGTCAAACTCCTCACGCGACAATATGTCATCGGGGTCAATGTCCAAGATAAAATTATGGATGATGCAACATGCAAGAAACAAATCAACCTGGGTCTGCAAAGGGTGGAAAGGTAAAAAATCTAGAATCCTAAACCGGGTTTTTAGGAGTCCAAATGCTCTCTCCACCTTTGACCTTAGTTGTGTGTACCGGAGGTTAAATAGCTCATATATATGTAAAATCCGAGGATTTTATTGAGTAAATTTTTTCTTGTTTTAGTCAACTAAAAGGAAGGTTCCCTACGTATTTAGTGATTGAATTAAGAAGGGAAAATGAGGGTTAAAAGGATTAAAACCCTACTTAGGGTTAATGGAGGGTCCGGAGGACCTTTTGGTAATTTTAAAAGTTTTGAGGACCCTATGGAAATTGTCCCCTCTCTCAGAAGGAGGACTAATATGAGACCTAGAAATAGTGAGGGATCTTTGGTAAATTTGTCAAGAGAAAACCCTTATTGAAAAGATTGAACGGTCAGGATTAAAAGATTGTGGAACTGTGTAGATCGCGAAAAGTTATAACGGCTTCCGTGAAGCCACGTGGCGGGATGAGATGTGATCTATCAGATAATGTGCCAGATCCGAGACACCGAGAGAAGAGGTAATGGAAGTAACCTCACGGTGAGGGCAAATGAGAGCCGCTCATCTCAAGTAGTTGCAAGATTGAGACGCGATGAGTAGACCTGGCCGTAGATTATGATGTGATCTGGACCACTTATCCAACTGAGTGGCGGATCCGAGGAATCGAGAAACGATCCTGGCCATGGGATGTTATCCGTCGATCACAGCCGTTCATCCGTGAACACCAATCGCGAGGCGCTGCCACCCCTACCGCTGTAACCGACGGAGAACGCCGCCGTGAGGCTCGCTGTTCCCTCCGGTCGTTACGCGCGAGGAGGCCGGCGGCCAACAGTAACGTTGGCGGTCTCGCTTCCTCTTCTCCGTCACCTCTGGGCTATAAAAGGGGCAGACTGCCCCTGTGTTGAGACAGAGAAACCACTGAGGAGTTAGAGGAGTCTCCGACGTTGATGACCGGAGAAGAGAGCAAGGTGCCTTGTCCCTGGTGTCAGTCGAGCTCGCAATCATCTCCGACGTCGTTGGGCCGGGGAGAAGGTCAAGACGGTGGAAGATGCGGAAGGAGTTGTAGAACACCGGAGTAGCGACCGGGCTCGCTGGAAAATCAGAATTCTTCCACCAAGTGACAGAGAGCTACTGAGAGGCTATGTTCGACGATCACCCATTTCCAGTAAGCCTCCGCTCCCTCCAGTATGATGTTAGACTAGGGTGCATGCATTCTACCTCGCTTCGAGTTCACCGGAGAAGAAGGAGGAACCTGCTTGGACGATGGGACTCCAGAGAAAGATGGTGAGCATGCCACCTTCCCGAGTGGAGTTCGACATGCGCCGACGGACTAGTGTGACCTTCAGGAGGAGTCCGGAGGTTGCGGCTCTCGTGGGTGAAGCTCCCGGTGGTGATCGGCCGAGAGAGAGAGAGAGGGGGAGCGAAAGAAGAAGAAAGGGAAATAAATAAAATAATAATAATAATAAATAATACTGATATTATTATTAATGTGAATAAATAATTAAGTTAATTATTTAACTAAATCAATTAATCACAGGTTAGTGGTTGATGAATTAGTATGACAAAATGCAAAACTTAATTAGTTAATATTAAGTATAGGTAAATTAATTCTTTAATTAATTAGTTGGTTTGATTGAAAATTTATTGGGTTTAAACAAGTAAGATGTTGGGTTAGGTCAACTAAGTTGGCTCGGTTTGATTAAGTTGGGCTCAGTCAACCTGATCAAGTAGACTAGCACAATGTGGTTGGGCTAGCTTGGATCCGATTAATTGATTTAAAAGGTTAATTAATTAATCGATTAAGTTGATATGTTGATTAATTAGTTTAGTCTAATCAATTAAGGATGGTTCAGGTTTGGGTTCAGGGTTGGGTTCAACCAATTAGCAACAAGGTGAGTCCAACTATTTTAACTTAGAGTTGGGTTGGACCAGGTTTAATTGGGTTGAATTTAGTTGCTGGACCTATCTGGTTAGGTTCAATAACTCAATCTAGTTAATTAAGTTGGTTCAAGAGATTTAACCAATTTAAGTTTAACCTATTGTTAGATTAATTGGTTGGGTTAAACGAGTGGGTCAAGTTTAATTGGGCTAATGTGATATAGGTTGTGTTCTACCAGGTTGGTGAAAGTTGTTAGGCCCAATTGATTAAATTAAAGGGGCCCAAGTTAAAGATTAAATTGATTAGGTCCAACCAATTTAAAATGGTCATGCTAAAAGAAAATGATTGGATGCTTGAGTTGGATTCAACTTAATGGGGTTCAAGAATTGAATCAAGGAACCAGGTTAGGCTAACCAAGTTGCTTAATAAAGAATAAAAAAAAAAATAAAACAAGTGATGTAAGTGGATTAATCAAGTTAAGTGGGTTAAGTTTAACCCATTAATTGAGCTAAATGGTTAATTAATCAAATAAGTTTGATTAAGTTAACTTAGCTATGAAAATTGGATAATAGGCTAACCAAATGAAATTGCTTAACTAAATGTGGCCAAGTTGGATTGAGTCCAATTTAGTTGGACTAAGAAGTTAAGCGGGTTAACCATGTTGGGCTTAGTTCATTTAGTGAACTACTTGGTTAATTAATCAAATGTGGTTTAACTAAGCTTGCTCAAGATTGATGATTGGATCAAATTAGTCAAACCCAAATGATTTATTTTTTATCCATGGTGGTTTTGAGAAAAGTAATGGAATATGAAAAAAATGCCATGGTGGTTATAAAGTTGAAAGGTTGGAATTATTTGGGTGTTGTCTTTGGGGTTTATGAGGGAGGTTTAGAATGGGAAGGGTGCCATGGGTGTTATTAAGTTGAAAGGTTGGAATCAATTGCATGTTGTCTTTGGGGTTTATGAGGGAGGTTTAGAATGTGAAGAGTTGTAGAGGTTACACTTGTAAGGCCTATATAAGGCATATAATCTTGAAGCTTGACATAGAAAATAACAAGGTTGAGAAAGTTTATGGGCCATTGGGAGTCAAAAAGAGAGGTGAGAGGAAGGAAAAAAAGAGAAGAAAACTTGAGAGACTAGATTTTGTTCAAAGGTGTGTTAAGCATGCTCTATGTTCATTGCCATTCCGACCATGTTGACCGTTGGATTGTGCTGATTTTTGGTGAGATTGTTTTTGACTTTTCATTCTTCATTTTGAACGGTGAAGATTGTTTTTGGTGGTCGGGAGAGTATGGTTCTAGGGTGTGAAACAGAACCTATCACTGCTGATTTCCTGCACCGACCAGTTTCATCATCTGTTTCAATTTGATAATCATTCCTAGTCTGATCGAGTTGATTTTTGGGGAGAGTGGTTAGGACTTGTCCGTCTCCAATCTGAACAGTGGAGATCTGGTTTAGACTGTCAGTTTGTCTTCAGTGTCTGTCGACATCTAACTCGGTGAGTTTCTTTAAATTCCTGCATCTCAGTTATGTGTGGTGAATATGAGGATTCATATATGCATGGATGCATGGGTTATAAGGATAGATGGGGACTGGATGAGTAAATAGTTGGTCCAAGGGTTGGAGTTTGACCTCCATGGGTGGTTTCATGAATTGGATTTATATACATGATCATGAGAAGTGTAAAACCAATCTATCACTATCTTTGAAGTTTCATGAAAGCATGGACATGAGTAACTTGAGGTTGCTGGTTTATGGGGACGATTTAAGGATTAGCATAGGTGTTGTTTGATACGAAGGCTAGAGAACTTAGTGGGCTTGACGAGTGGGCCCAAATTGTCAAAGATACCAAGCATGATCGAGCTATATGTTAGGCTCACGAATAATAGATTGTCAAGTTGAACAATGGACTAGTTAACCAAGTGAAAAGTTTAGGGTCGAATAAAAGACAAGACAAGGTTAAGCTAAACTACTGGGCTTGGTAGATGGGCCCAATTTAGCTAAGAAGACTAGAAACGGCCAATGAGGGTGCGTAGGGTGCGTACCATGAAAGTAAGGTAGGACAGTTGACCAAAGTTGACTAGAGTTGACCAAGAGTTGAAAGTCAACTAAAGGACTTGGAAATGAGGGAAAATGGGTCGGTAACCAAGTAGAAGGTCTCCGGGACCCGTTTAGTTGGGCCTAAACCCACCGAAAGAGAGAATAATGCATGTGCACCTAGAGATGTAGTATTTATTAGCATTTCTTTCATTAATAGAGGTTTTATTACCAGATATCGACGAGGAGGCTTTGAGACACGACAGGAGGAAACTAGGGAAGTTTCCAGCTCTTGTTAGAGGTAAGTACTTTTGCCTACTACCCTACTCTACAGAGTGTTCTTGACGTTTGTTATTGCCATGTTTGTTCTTGTAAGTATTTCTGCCTAGTACCTTTATCATTGTTTGATCTTTGATACTTGTGTAAGTGCTTTTGCCTCTTACCTTGGATAATTGTTTCCTTGTTTCATTATTGGGCATGCGCATGCATGCCTATTTGATCTCTACTTCTTGATCTCACGATTAAGCAAGTTTGTAAGTACTCTTGCCTTGTACAACTCTTCAGAGTTTTTCTTGATTCTGGATTTTGCTATTTGTTAGCATGCTTGCTTGAGTCATAAGGATCTATTGTTGGTTTCATACACATTCCTGATTCTTTCATTGAGTATGTGTATGGTTGATGAGCTAGAGGTAGTGTTTACTGAACACAATCATCCGTTGATCGGCACGTGGCCGTGGTGACACGTGAGCCTGTGCTCCGTCCGGATTGGAGTGTGTAGTCTCACTATTTCTTTGTTGATGCTCACTGAGCATACAAACCTGTGACCGAGGCGATACTGTGGAGGTTCGTGGTTCTTGTGTGCAGACAGGGTAGGGAGCGTCATAGGAGTATGCGTACTCAATGAGCATAGCCGCTCATTGTCTGGCACTTGACTATGAAGGTACACGGTGCTTGTGTTGGTCAAGTGGGTGTGTGTAGGTTGAGTTGTCTTTTCTGCCAGAACTCAGTGGTGCATGGGGGCTCCGACAGGGAAGTGCTCAGGGACAGGACCCCCTGGCATTTCTGTCTGCCTTGCCAGAGAGGCAATTCTCTGGTGGTCTCACCCGTCAGTGGCCATGGTACGCTGACCGTGTTAACACGTATGAGAGGTAGTTCTACCGAATTGCGATCGGAGGGTCGAACGACCAGAAGGTCATGCTCACAGCAAGTAGCTGGACATACTGGCCGGGAGTGATTCTTGAGTTTTATTGAAACTCGACACAGAGCTTGAGGGCTTCTGTTGTTAGGTGTCGTACTGTTGATTTTACTTGTGGTAGACTCCTAGGCTTTTGACTATGCGGGGCGTAGCCCATTTGTTGTTGCTTGATGATTCTTGATTTTCTCATTATAACTTATCATATATCATCTGTGCTCGTTTGGACTTCATTGAGATTCCAGCATGGTACTTACTGGGCTTTCCTTTCAAAAGCTCATGCACTTGCTTCTTGCTTCCTTTTTTAGGTCCTGAGGAGTAGGTGACTCAGACTCGGGAGCTGCGAGGGCTGGGCTGACTTTGTTGGGGTCTGAGGACCTCAGGTCTTTCTTGAGTGTGAAATCGTATTATTGTAGGACCCTTATAGGGCCTGATCTTGTATAGACCATTGTAGGGTATTTCGAACCCTGATTTTAGTTTCTGCTGTGATTATTCTGATTATATTATCTTATTATTAAATTTGAGTTATTTGTTATCTGCTTTTGTTTACTTAGGCCTTGTATTCGAGTGGAGGCTTGTCTCCACTTGGGTACGGCCGGTCTGCTCAAGCGCTCGAGGTCCCGGGATTCGGGTCGGGGAGTGACAATATATTAGTCCGCCGACGCCTAGAATGCTCCTTCAAGTGGTACGTAACTTGGCGATAGGGAGCTATATATAAAGCTGGGCATACTCGTATACCTTGCATCGACCAAGTAGTATTTCCCTAGGGAAAAAATAAATTAAGGTTGATAATGGCTTTATTTGATGCAAAATGTGATGTTACGTAAGAATATTTGCAAACAATATAGAGTTTACTTTCTGGTACACGTAGATTGGCCAGGGAAGGTCTAGATAATATATCTTTCAATACTAGAAAGTTGTTTGCCGAACCCTCCCAGCCGGCTAGCACGCATACAAACTTCAAGTTAAAGTCACAGGAGACAAGTACATTTTGTGTAACGCCTTTGCAACCTCAGAATTTGGCGATATGTGTTGAGGGTATCCTAGCAGCAATGTGGGTACCATCAAGAAAACCAATATCATCCTAACCAAAAAGTAAAGCCAATCAACAATTATTACATATTTTATGATCATTACATTTGAGGTGTATTGAAGTCATTGATACCTTGAAATAAGGTGCGTAAATAGGATTAGAAGAAATATAGGGGCGCGTCTCTATTCCGAGCTGTTTCACATAATCATTTTGGATTGCACAAATGGCCAGAGGACTGCATTAAAATATTGACTAACGGTTGATCCTGACCTAACAAAACAATTTTCATGACCCGGTTCTGAGAATGGTAACCAATTGTGTGGAGAAACATAGCTAATTGTTCTTCCGCTGACAAATGTGTTGTATCGCGCAGGAGTCCTCTATCCCATAAAAGGCACAACAGTTTGAAAAATATTATACCATTCATTCAAGTATACTCGATGCAATTGTATGCGGCACCATATAATATGCGGTGCATCAATCCATTTCTATAGAGTTCTCTTTCAGTTGTTGGCTCGCAGGGCAGCGATCAGAAGAGATCACGGCTGCCTACAAGCATGAGTACTATGACTAGTATCATGTAAATTGGGGCATCAACATACAACAACTCATCCACTTGACCGGTATCTATTAGAATTCCTATGACATGTGTCTAAATAATAAGGGAAAAAACGCAGAGAACCTAATCTAAGATAGTGTTATGTATTAAGAACATGCCATAAACTAAAGCAACAAGCCATAAAGGAAATAAGTAAAACTACCAAACACACAACATCAATTCAGGAAAATGATCAAGCAAAAAACAAACAAAACCAAGTAGAATGAAACAAAGTAAAAGAACATATCCAAACAAGAATAATAATAACAATAAGAACATTCATTGATTACAAAAAAAATAACTATGATTACAATAACTCATAAAGGAAATAAGTAAAACTATCAAACACACAATATTTCAATTCAGGAAAATGATCAAACAAACAAAAAAATAATAATAATAATAGAAAGGAGAATGAAAGAAGAAACAAAATAAAAGAACTTGCCATGATTTACACACAAAAAAAAAACAACTAAACCATCAACATCTCCCTCAGGAATTTGATCACATTCAAAGAGAAAAGTAGACACAAGAGAATGAAACAAAATAGAAATAAAAATCCCAAAAAAAAAAAAAGAACATGCCATGAGTATAAAAAATAAAACATTGCATGATTTAAATGTGCCATAAAAGAAATCAAATCCATAATAGGAAAGAAGACAATCGAGAATGAAAGAAAAATAAAATATCCAAACAAGAATAATAATAATAAGAAGAGCATCCTCTGATTACAAAAAAATAACCATGCTTACAACAACTCATAAAGGAAACAAGTAAAACTATCAAACACACAACATTTCAATTCAGGAAAATGATCAAGCAAAAAAAAAAAAGAACAAAAAGGAGAATGTAACAAAACAAAAGAACATGTCATGATTTACAAAAAAAATAAAATAAAATAAAAAAATAAACCATCAACATCTCACTCATGAAATTGATCACATTCAAAGAGAAAAGTAGACACAGGAGAATGAAACAAAATAAAAATAAAAACCCCAACAAATAAAAGAACATGCCATTTGTATAAAAAATAAAACATTCCATGGTTTAAACATGCCATAAAAGAAATCAAATCCAAAATAGGAACGAAGACACACGAGAATGAAAGAAAACATAAATGAAAATATCCAAACAAGAATTATATTAATAATAGCATCCTTAGATTACAAAAAAATAACCATGATTACAACAACTCATAAAGGAAATAAGTAAATCTACCAAACACACAACAATTCAATTCAGGAAAATGATCAAGCAAACAAAAAAAGTATAAAAAGGAGAATGAAACAAAACGAAAGAAAAAAAAAACATGCCATGAACCCTAAAAAAACTAAAACATCAATATCAAATCATCACTCATTCTTATTAGTAGATGCTAGTAAAAAATCCTAATAGTGTTTCATTGGTTCTATCAAAGCCATGACAATCAAACGAAACATTACAGTTTACCACATTCACAGTGTTTCAATGATAAAAAAAAGAAGGTTCCAAAGAACAATATAAGAGTTATAAATTGGAGTTTGAACATAAACTTCGAAAAAAAATTATATGAGCAAACAACAAATTCAAAACAAATTCCAAACAACACATTCACAAATAAATCAAAATTTAACTCCAAAAGAAAAAGGAACAAAGAACACACAGAAAAGAAAAGAATTTAACTCAAAATATAAAAAGGAACAAAGAACACATAGAAAAAAAAGCAGTAAAAAAAGCAGCCCTAAAACTACAAAACCTGGTAGGGAAAAAGGGGTTTTATACCTTTGTGAAATGGAGAAACAGAAATCGAAGTCTCGTGTCATGGATCTGAACGATATCCCGGTGATGGACCACCGATCTCAGAGCCACAGCGAGGATAGGCCTCAAGCTATGCATAAATCAGTGGCCTTTGTGAGGAAAAGAAAAAAAAAAAGGAACAAGAAGGGTCGGTAACTCACCGGAGTTATGGATCTAGCCGGAGAAGACGAGAGGTGTGGACCTTGTCGGCTCGGAGGTCTGGATCTCGCCGGAGAACACGAGAGAGAGGCGGGTTTTTTTAGGGTTCTCAATCTCGAGGAGATCGAGATAAGATTGTGATCAAGAGGAGATCGAGAGAAGCCACTTCGATGGGTCACCGAAGTCATCGGAAGTGACCTTATATAGTAAGGTAACTTTGGCCACTTTGGTCTAAAATGGAGCAAAGTTACCCTAGGCTATTTTTGATGGAAGTGCCCACTTCTCGAAGTAGGCCGAAGTGAAAGTTTCGGGCAAAAGAACACCCATATTGTAGGAAGTGAACCACTTAGTGCAAAAAGAGGACGATGATCTCGTTTAGTTTGGGAGGTAGGGATGTGTTTTGTCTGTGACATATTAGAGGAGTCCATGTATGTGAACTCTTATTTTGCCCTTATCTATGATAATGTCGAGTTCAACATATGTTTTCTTAGTTGGGAGCATGTAAACAAATACTTCTCTATACTTGCATGCACACAGTGCATACACCTATCGCACTTAATTGAAAATGGGTTATTTTCGAATTTCACTTTGATATCACTATGATGCTCTGGACATTCCCTAAACTTTAAAGAATGACTCGAGCTTAGTGAAGTCACTTAGGAAACATGTATGCTTTAGAAAATGGAATTAGGGTATAGGACCCCTAACAACCTAGTAGCACTTTAAACTTAGGAGGACTCTCAGAAACCGGGGATACAAGTGAGCTTTCATCAAGGCGACTATTAATTTACACTTAGAAGAAAGTCGGTTCCATTAGGGATACCCTACTAATAATTGCTTTGAAAAAAAAGGCAACCAAAAAAAAGAAACGCCGTGAGATGTGAAGCAATAGCTTCCCTCGAGAGTAAGAACTTCTACTATATGAGAGTAGTGAAAACCTAGCTAGGGAGTTATATGCTTCTAATTCCATTCCCTCTGGCATGCGTCTATCTTCTGATCTTTACTAAGCTCAAGCCATCTCGATGTCCAGAGCGCCAAGTATAAAAGAGGGCTGAGCGGCTAGGGTTCAGTATCTTTGGTTTGGGTGGCGGCTGGTGCACTGGAGCATTGATTTGGAGGGCTTTCTCCAATATTCTGGTACTTAGGTCTACTCATTCATGAGGGGGAATCTTTAGACTTTAACTTTTGATGTTTATTGAACTCTTATTAGCTTAAATATGGATGTTTATTTGTATAATGCCATTGCTTTAGATTCATCTTTTGTAATGGCAGCTTAAACACCCTTTCTAGCGTTGTATGGATGTTATGACTTGAGTTTAATATTGATGAGTGCATAATTATACATATTTTCTTACCATATTTCCATGCACTTTTTCATCCATTTTAGCATAGTTTCTCCCACTTTTGTGTGTTGTTGGGTGTCTTGTGTAAATTGGCAAATAATTCAGCACCTTGGAGAAAGAAGTCAATTCTGGAGAAATTCACAGCAAGAAGTACCAAAACAGAGCATGACACGCCAACCCACACGGGTGTGTCCATGGGTGTGTGAATTCAAATTGAAATCAATAAAGAAGCGCGCTCAGAATGTTGAAGACATAGCCGTGTGACAGATGACACGAACGTGTGGCGTAATATCTGAAACTTATAAAAGGCCGTCGATTCTACTTTTGAGGAGACTTTTGGCATATCCAGGAATCGATGGCTAGGGGTTTCGGGGAGAAGCTGAAGGCGAGGAAGCATTGTGCTAAGGAGTCTATGAGTCTTCTTATGCTTTCTTCTTTAGTTATTGTGATGTTTTTCATTAGCATGAGAGGCTAAACCCTTTGTGGTTCCTCGGGTCCTTGAACTCTTAGATGAACTTGTGAATCTTTCTATTTAATATTAGTTTCTTCTTTATTTATCTCTGAGAATTGTCTATGTATACTTAATATGGTTTATTAGTGCAAAAGAGTCGACCATACTATCAAAATTACTTGATGCATGACAAGGGATCGCGGTCAAAATAAGTCTTAGCATAGACAATAGGTGGGCACGCTGAGGGATCGTATGGTCACTTGGGTTGCCTTACAACCTCAACTACTTTCTTGATTAGGGTAAAACCTAATAGCAAGAACCATAGAACACTAGTAATAATGCAACCGTACGTCCAGTAGTCGCCTCCTTGCGGCTAGGGTTTGGTTGCAGATGGATCGGGACCAAACTAAATTAGTGTTCCTCATGGTCTGGGAATAGATAAATCAAGAAACTAATATTAGACGATTGATCCTTAGGGATTCTTAGAGGGATAGTGATCTGAGGTGCCATACCCTTCTTATTGATAAATCCTGAATCGCCAACTGTCACTTTAGTTTAGCTTGATTAGGTTTTAGGTAAGAACAATTCATCAACCATCTTTTCCAAGCTAGATAATAGAGTCATAATGAGTATTAGTGTCGGTCACTGTGGATTTGACTACCCTACGCTACCCTTAGGGTACTTTACTACTTGAGCGACCCCGTACACTTGTGAGCTAGCAACACTATCAAGTTTTTGGCGTCGTTGCCTAGGATCGACGTTCTAGGAATATTAGGGTTTTGTTACTCTAGTATTTTAGGTTTAGTTTGAATTTTTGTTTTACCTTTCCTATCTTATCTTATGTTATCCTTTCTTCTTTATCTTTAAAAAAAAAAAATTAACTTTTGGATTTGATTTTTCTTCTTTTTGTGGAGGTACCAATGCATGACCAAAAGCAGGGCTCCATATCTAGTGGATGTACTTGACAACGATTTTGAGCACCACCTCCATCATTAAATATGAGCAATCATTCTAAAAAATTCAGCAAAAGCAAAATCTAGTATAGAAGTCAATCAACCAGCAGCGATGGTGGCATCAACTCGTTCTATCGCAAACTTTGATAAGCCAAACCTTGACAGCATTGGCTCAAGCATCAACCCTCTACCCATTGATGGACATGATTTTGAATTAAAACATCACATGATCCAGATAATTCAAAATCAATGCCAGTTTGACGAATTCCAAAATAAAGAACCGTATGTACACTTATCAACCTTCTTGGAGATTAGCAATACCACTACAGTTAGAGGAGTACCTATCGATGTTGTCTGTCTCAAGTTATTCCCATTTTTACTCCGAGGCCTAGCCAAACAGTAGCTAAATCCATTACCACCAAGATTAATAACCTCATGGGGACAGTTAACTGAGAAATTACTGACAAGATACTTCCCACCATTAAAAACCACAAAATTGAGGAGTGAGTCAGAAACACTATATGATACCTCGGAAAGAAACAAGGAGATGCTTAAGAAATGTCCACAACATGGGATAGAAGACTGGATGTAAGTCCAGACTTTCTATAATGGACTCAACATGGCTACAAAATAGTTGTTCAATGTAGCAACCAATGGATCTCTTTGCAACAAGGAACCGGAAGAGGCCAAGGAGCTACTTAAAGAGATGTCAGTTAATGGATACCAATGGAGCTCCGAAAGAAACAATACCAAACCAAGCTAAACCGCAGGGGTCTCCAAGATTGATGTACTAACTAACTTGGTAGAAAAGGTGGATGCGTTGAGCAAATAGATAGACAATATGACTCTTCAGCAACAAGCACCAGTCATGAATTGTGGAACATATGGAGATCAATCAAGCACAGAAACCAGCATGATGCCAGTCGAACAGGTTAACTTCGTAGGTAGTCAAAA
The DNA here is from genome assembly GCA_026586065.1 of Dioscorea zingiberensis. Taxonomy (NCBI): domain Eukaryota; kingdom Viridiplantae; phylum Streptophyta; class Magnoliopsida; order Dioscoreales; family Dioscoreaceae; genus Dioscorea; species Dioscorea zingiberensis. The sequence goes on from CM048824.1 coordinate 35,762,118, forward strand.
CAAATTCCAGAATAATCCGTATAGTTCTACCCACAACCCTAGATGGAGGAATCATCCAAACTTCTAATAGAGCAACCCAGGGCAAGGTCAAGGACAACAAAAACCAACTCAACCACCTTGATTCCAGCAGCTCTCACAAGACAAGAAAAGCCCAAGCATGAAGAATAATACATACATAAATGAAGAATACATGCAGAATTATTATGCATCATTGCAGAACTTGGAGCACCAGGTGGCCCAAATTACAAAATCTTTGGCCGAACAACCGCTTGGCGCTTTCCTCAGCAATACTAAAGTGAATCTAAGAGAGTCAGTGAAGGATATCATCCTTAGGAGTGGAACAGAATTTTCCCTACCTTCAGCCAAAGATTAGAAGGATACAACAGAAGAAGAGGAAAGGGAGCAATCAGATGAGACAAGAGATCCAAGCATGGGAAAGGAAAAGTAAACTCCAATGATGCGAGAGTACCAACCAAAACTACCTTACCTCGCCAAAGTGAAAGAAGACGAACAAGAGAAGTAGTTTAAGAAATTCTTAGAGATGTTCAAAACACTGCACATCAACGTCCCATTCATGGAAGCTCTCTCCCAAATGCCAAGATACGCAAAATTTTTGAAGGAGCTTCTCACTAATAAGACGAAACTAGAGGAGGTGTCCAAAGCAACTCTGAGTGAGCAATGTTCAGCAATCCTCACCAACACAATCCCAAAGAAGGAAAAAGATCTAGGAGGCTACATAATGGACGAGAACTCATTATCAGATCTTGGAGCAAGTGTCAACCTCATGCCATACAAAATTTTATAGAAATTGTAACTAGGAGAACCCAAGCCAATGAAGATAACACAACAGATGGCAGACTAATCAATCCGTCAACCACAAGGAATCATTGAAGACGTATTCGTCAAAGTAGATAAGTTTATCTTCCTACTGGAGTTCATCATACTAGACCTAGATGATCAAGTAGAGATACCTCTCATCCTCGAGAGACGGTTCTTGAAAACAACACAGGCTTTATTTGACATCAAGGATGCAAGGATGATACTAAGAATCAAAGATAAGCAAGTCAAGTTCAAGCTTCAATTTGCCATGCGACACCCCATGGAGTCTTACGATTCCTCCTACTTTGTTGATCATATTGACAATCTAGTTTCTGATTTTGTGCAGGATGAACTGCTAAACGACCAACTAGAGGACATCTTTTCGGATGAACCACCCCCTTGGGGGTGGAGAAAAAGGAGGAAGACCAGAAACACGAACAACCAGGTCCTTTCACAAACGAGCAAAATCTGTGGGAAACAAGGTGGAGGGTAGGCAAAAAGAGCAACCCACTACCAGACTCCTCCTGTGAGTACGAATTCATTTCCTTTCTAAGCATGCCGGCCTTGGAGAATTGTTCTCCCAGCATGGAAGCTGAAATGTATCACTTATTCGAACCTCTGTGAGCGTACAGGTATGTCAAGCTACTGACATAAAACAAGCTCTTCTTGGAAGGCAACCCAAGCTTAGTAATTTTAGCTAGTTTTCTAGTTAGTTTTCATAAGTAGGATTATTGTAGGACATACATTAGTGGTGAGACTATCTTGTTGATGACACTAAATAATTATATGATTCCGAAGTGTTTTACTAACTAATTTTTATCTTTGGAGTCTATAATACTTTAGTGCAAGAGAAAAAAGGGCAAAAAAAAAAAACCATATACAGAGAAGTTATAGAGCACCACACGCCCTTCGACACGGGCGTGTTGAAGAGTGTGTCGCAATATGGAAAATACGACTAAACAGCAACCAAGATACAAATCACCACACGCCCACCGACACAGGCTTGTGCTAGGGCATGTCGTACTCAGGAAAAAAAAATACAGAGAAATCAGATGCAAAACAGAGGACCACACGCCCAGGCATGCGGGAGTGTGACCAATCCACACAGCCGTGTAGGTAATGGCACGGTCGTGTCCCCATGGAGATTCAGAAATCTGGGGTTTTAATCGCGAAAAAAGGTGCGCCACCGCCACAAACATCGCCCTTCTCTTCTCTATTCTCCACCCCGAGCACCCCCTTCTGCCTCCCAACGACCCGATTTTCTACCTCTGTTCGTCGACATTGCCATATCACACCCCCACACGCCGGTGTCCATCACCAATACCGGCGAGGCATGGGGTTGAAGAAGCAAGTTCCCAGTCAACCTCCAAAGAGGAAGAGGGGAGAAGGAAGCTCCCAGGACCTACCTGAGCAGAGCTTTGGATGAAAGATCCATAGTAGGAGTTATACCATCCTACGCCACAAGAACTCTGGGGATACCCGATCTATTGATTTTAGGGTATGGGAGGATGTGAGCCTCGCCGAAGAGGTCAACCGCCTACTTGAGGTTGGAGGGTGGGGGAGGCTAATCATAATTGAGAAGATAATATACTGGGAGCTCACTCTAGAGGTCCTCTCCACCTTCTTGATCACATGAGGAGACACCCTGCTTTCATATTACAGGCTAGATGAGATTCAGTTCCGGTTGAGAGGGACGATGCACATGATGAGCTACACCAAGTTCGTCCTCTACTTGGGACTGTACAATGAGTATACACGGACCAACAAGTACCTCGCCCTCGATATCTGCAGACCCTATACGAGGTCAATGCTGTATTAATGGTTGATGCTCAGCACAGAGGAGAGGTACAACCTATTACTGTTGAAGGCCAACATTCTTAGGACCCCCGGCATCAGATTTATCAACTACATCCCAGCTCATTCCAATACAGGGCGAGGCGATAGCACGGGGGTAGTCAGCACCAGAGACTCCCTCTTCCTATCAAGCATTGATGAGGAAAATCCGTAAGTGCACGGGTCGTGGTCAAGTAATAAAGTGGACTATGAAAGTCGGATGTCGAATCCACAGGGAATAGAACTCACTAGTATAAAAAGTTCTTCCTATTATCTAGTCTAAATCGATGAAGTGGGGGTTTTGGGTCTTAACCTAGAAATCTTAATGAAATTTAGGTGGACTCTAGAAATCGGGATTAAATTGAGGATTGAATATATCAAGAGGGGGAGATACTTGGGTATGAATCCCCTTTGGATTTAAAACATAAAGAACTCATAAGGAAATATATGAATTGAACATTGGTGATGCTTATGCCAAAATTCCTAAATTATATCCAACCCCTCTTCCGAGGTGATTGGATAAATAATCTTTTAGGATTGTCTTAAGATCTTGGGAATTTATGTTTTGGAAAGATTGAGGGGGTGGAGTTATATTAAGGAGTCTTTCACCTTTCTAATACCCGATTCCTCGGTGTATTCCTAATCTTTTCTAATGAAGTAGGTTCCTCATACAAGGAGGCGCTAGCTCTAGCCCTTGTATCGCACACAAGTAATCTCTCCAGGCAATTCACTACGTAGAGAGATTACAATCAATACAAAACATTCATTAGACAAATAAGCATGCTTCCAATCAATCAAAGCATAGAGATCGAAATGAAATTAAAACATTATCCAAAGGTTCATCACACCCAAGTATCAATGAAATTAGTTCCCCATCAATGGGGAGCTCAAATCTAAGACAAAAAGATTACAATCAATAGCATGCATGATGGAAAACACCATTACCTATGCTGATTGCAATCAAGATGATCGATTCCTTCTCTAGCTCCAAGATTGGGGGAGAAGATCCCCCAAAACCCTAATTTCCTCAATAGCCTCTCTCCCAAGGCAACTACCATCTCTAAACCCTCCCAAAACTCTATTTATATCCTGTACCTAGGATTTAGCATTAATATTTACAAGATTGCCCTTTCTAGAGCTCACAACTAAGAGAGAGTTATGATGTATGGGCTCGTAAACGGGTTGTACCTGCGTGCGTCTGAGAATCTGAGGGGCCTCGTGTACACCCATTACATCGGACCATTCATAATCACGAGAGGGCCTTACGAGCGCGTACATCATCCCGTTCACCTAACCGTTCATCATAAACGAGATGTTGAATGCTTGAGAGTAAGCTACAGTGAAGTCGTTCACTTGTACAGTTGTTTACGGCCGTACATCTGCTCGTTCATCAACCCCTTCACTTCAGAATAGCTATGTTTTGGCTTCGTTTTGACCTGGAATGCTTCCTTTCTCTCGGAGTAGTGTATTTGTGCCATGTTTACAAAGTATGAAGCTTTTTGAGTACCAGCGGGCTATGAATCATTGCATTTAACATGAAAACATATAGAAAAGTGATACGAAAATATGTTCATTTGAACACTTATCAAATACCCCCACACTTAAGCGGTTGCTTGTCCTCAAGCAAATAAATCAATTAATAATAGAAGAGATAATAAGTGTTCAACCTCCGGCTATGAAATTAATGATCTGATTCTATCTCAAGTTCACCATCAGGACGTGTATTCTCCCATTTTCACACCGGGACCTAGATTGATCTTGTGTCATGTTTCATCATGGCTCTAAGATCATTGAGGCCCTAAGTTGTAAGACAACTAACCCTCAATCTAGCAAATAGTTGTAACACCCTTATCCTTTTCAGGACCCAGGTGTCACACCAGCCAGGTTTAGGGAATGAACCCTAAACCTAAGGCTGTAATCTGCTAATTAACTGGGAAAAATAACAACAGCGGAAGGAAATTGACAAACTAGATAAATTAAAACACCAACTCAATCTGAATTAATACAACACAAAATAAATAATGTCTTAAACTTAATGTCTCACAACACTTGAAAACAAATAAACATAAACTAGACACGGAGTCAGAGCCAGCTACGGGACATCATCATTAACTCGTGGCCAGACGGCCCTCTAGAAGAACTCCTGCCTATCGTCCTGCGAAAACAGTATCAATAGTGGGGCTGAGCTACTGAAGCTCAGTGAGTAGAAACAACCTGTCGGGTGTAACTGTACCCGTATAAAAATAACAACACTGTAAAGTAAAAACTGACGAGTAAAACATCAATAGAAAATACTGGATTAAAAATACTGAAAACTGTACTGAACACTGAGCAAGTAAAGATTGATCAAAGTATCCTCTTAAAAAAAATGCATATCTGAGTTTCTGTTTCTCTGTCTTGTGAATTAAATATGAAACCGACATTCCCCCTAGGTAATCTGTACCTGTGCCCTCTCTCTCTCTGAGATGAGCTCTATCTCTAGAAGGCGAGGAACGCGGCATCATCTAATACACAAGACTATTCTCTGACTACACATCTACTTCAATCTTTGCATGGCCGTGAACCAACGAGTATATCCGAGCACGAGGTTGAGTATATATACATACACTGAGCATCCCAAAAGGGATGGAAAGGGGGTTTTGATTTTATAAAAAGGAAGTAAACACAGATAGTTCGCTATTTTTGAAAAGAGAATTAAATCACCCCTCTCATAACTCAACGTCGTACTCTCTGGCTCTTCACGAGCCACTCTGGTCTATACAAGTATTTTCAATAGAATGTAGTCTTTTACGTATCGTAGAATTCTCTTTTACATTCTTGATTACTAAGCATGAAATGGTTATAAAACTCTATAAACTTTTATGAAACCCAAAGTTCACGCTTTTAAAACTGAAACTGTGTCGTATAAAAAATACGGTAAAACTAGCAATGCATTGTAGATTTCCCTCACCTTAGTACGGTTTGAGCTAGATGCAGCTCGGTCCTTCGTGAGACTTTCCCTTGCCCTTACCTGATGGTTGAAATAAGAATGCTATAAATAAGGAGTCCGTATTTTGACTCGTACTCTAATCTAAATACTATCAATACGGCAACTCATTAAGTTATCTTAGCATACTTTCTCCTTAAGATCTAATACATGCTTCTAAGGTATAAGAATACGAATTGTGCTCGTATTCCTCCATACTACTAACAAATCTTCACTTAACTTAATTATCACTTTCCTAAACTTAACAACTAGCATATTAAGCAAGGAAATGAAAGTAATTAATTAACTAAGCATGGAAGCATAACTAATCTCTAATAAAGTCTTAACTTCTATAGATTTTCAAGAAAAATCGGGCAGCATCTCCTCTATTTGTAGGGCTCCGAAATTCTACAACCAATCACACAAAATATTCTATATTAACAATCTCTAAAACATAGCATCATCCAAACAATTCTTTAGCCCTTATTCATGAAAATCATCTACCATCTTCAACCCTAAACATGAACTTAATTAGGGCTTCCCCAAATAATTCATCAAGTATCCAAGTATCTCACAATGGAGGAAGGGAGAGATGAATTGGTTCCAGCTCTGTTGAGGCTGCGAGGGTGAAGCGTGGGGTGTCGCAAGGCTGAGGCTGCTTGGCTGACGGCGGCAGTGGGCGGCTGTGGCCGTGAGACCACACACGCCTGAAATTTGAAAACGACGGTGGTGCTTGCGTGGGGCGTGGCGTCCGTGAAGCTGCTTGACGGACGGCGGCTGGCGAGGCTCGAAGAGGAAGGGGGGGTGGTCCGCCCTATTTGAACGAGAGAGAGAGGGAGAGAGAGAGATTCGTTCATCTCTCTCTTTCTCTCATCTCTGTCTTTTTAAAGACAGAGATGCTTCTGTTTTCATTTTTTTTTTTATTTTAACAATTATTTTTTTTAGATAAAATCTATTATCTATTAAATACTTAATCCTTTAAATATATTATCTTTTAAATATATATATATTTTTTTAATACTTTATCTTTTAAAAGTATTATCTTTAAATACTTTATATTACTTTATCTTTTTTTTTTTTTCCTTCTACTTTTACTTTTTAATTTATTTTATTATTTTATTATATATATATATATATATATATATATATATATATATATAATATTTCATTAATTAAAAAAATTTTATCTTTTAACTACTTTATCTTTTAAAAAGGAATTTACTAATATATTATCCTTTACTTTATGTCCCATCACTATTTAAGAAAAATATTATTCTATCAATAATTCTCCTGACCCGGTCAGGAATCCGGGTGAGGCGACTCCGTGACCGCGAGGTTGGTACATGGCCACGGGTTGTCTTTCTCTCCCGAGCCAGGATCCATGAATCTCCGGCTTTTGACTAGGCGGATCTACTTTATCGGGACTCTAACTTTTGTCCGATATTCCTACTTAATTAATCTGGATTAATTATCATTTAATTAATCTCCGGGTTTAAATTAATTTAACTCGGCCGACTATCCATCTCCAACTATTCTATATAACTCTGGCCTGGCCCATTAAGGCCCCGCTCGGCCCTATAGTTGCGAGGATGGATTTGGGTCCATTTTATTCTAATTTTCTTTAACTTAAGATTTATACTAATTAATCTGTTTTAAGTTAATTAAACTCATTTAAATTTTCAAAATTTTACTGAATGGACTTATGAAATTCTGGGATGTTACAATTCTCCCACCCTTAAGAATTTCGTCCCCGAAATTTCCTTACAATAGATAACTACAACAACTAAAGGTATTGTTCCCTCATCCTGCCTCTCTTTTCCAAGTGGCTTCTTCCACTTGGTGATGACTCCACAATGCTTCCACTAGAGGTATTATCTTGTTCTTCAATACACTCTCCTATAGGAACACTTTCAGAATCACAGTATCTTCCACTTCTATTACAGGACCTCCAAGGGTACTAACAACCACGATGGCTTCTTGTGCTCTTCCTTGATGCGCTAGCAGATCAACCCACTTATAGCATTACTCGTGATCTCCTTCCAACTCATTAGGTGATTCAAATTCTTGTGGCGGTGAAGAATCTCTGAGCTCCATCATAAAGATAATGTTGCGGATCTCCCAGCTAAGGACCACTTACACGCCTTCTACTAAATGTAACACGCATCTCTCAATAAGACGGATGTTACACGGCCACGTCAAGAAGATATAACTAAAATCGATAGCGATAGGTACACTCCCAAGACTTAGATAATCATAAACATAATGCGTGTATCACGCATCATCAAACCAAATAAAATCAACATATGGCCACACGCCTCGAAGTCTAGGCAACATGACCTCAAATATAGAGTAGTAGTTATACATCACAAGTCTTTTATTTAATACTAATACGCACTAGGGAATGCAAGAGGCAACCATGATTACTCATTCTTGTTCATCTGGAATGTCATCCTAAGTGCAGTGCTGACTGTTGTTAATGTCGCCCATAAAGGCTGTGCCATCGATTAGCCTGAACTCCTCGGCCTCCTCGACCTCCTCGGCTTCCTTGAGATCTCCCCCCAGAAGATCCTCCTCTATTGCTCCCACTACTACCCACGGCAGAGTATCCTGATGGTGGCTGTGCACTTTGGCCTCCGGCTTGGAGTTGGGGAACTGTACCAACTCCCTGAACTAATAGGGGACATTCCTTCATATAATGTCCTGGCTGTTGACAGTGATAGCAAATACCTACTCCAAGGCCCGCTCGACACTCTCCGGAATGATATCTCTTGCAAGTAGGGCATTGGGGCTTCTTCTGATTCTGGCTTCCTGTAAAAGAGCTGTCACTGCTGCTAGAGTTGCTCTTCTTGGCCGGTCTGTAACTGCCGCCTGCCTGAGAATCGAGCATACCTCTCTTCTTCGACTTCTCCGTGCATTAAACCTGGCTGGTCCATGCTTGACTCAACTCTGAGCGAGGCCTCCACAAGCTCCGTGAAGTCCGAGAATCCTGACAACGTGACGATGTTCCGAATTTCGTCACGTAATCCTCGCTCAAATCTGCGACACTTCTGGTGTTCTTTATTGGTATAGTCGGGTGCATATCTCCCAAGATTCGTAGAATTTGGCCTCATAATCGCCACAGAGACCGCCTTGGAACAGCGAAGGAATTCCTCGTGCTGCGTCCACGGTAGATTTGAGGCATGAATTTTCTACATCCAAAAGTCACGAAATCGGGTCCAAGTAAACACGCAGTGCAGTTTGGGCGACTTCGGCTTGTATGCGAGCCACCACCGCAAGGCTCTCTCGGCTATGATAAAGTGGCTGATTGCTACTTTTTCTTCCTCACGGGCACATAAGAGCCTCAAATATAAGCTCCAAATGAGTGATCCAATTTTCGGCGCGCATGGTCATGTAGTACCCTCGAATGGTGTGATTCCCATTTCTTAGAGCCTTATTCACATGGTCGTGCTTCCTTTGCTTTAGGCTGGCGGTATCCGTGAAATGCACGTGAATGATTGGGTCATCCGGTCGTACATTTGTTTGCATTCCGGGGTTACGAATCGCCCGGCTTGTCTTTGCGGGTTGGTTATCGGGTCCAGCCGTGCTCCGGATAGTATCCCGATCCGTCTTGTGTTCCCGGTGGAACCCGGTCCATAAGGCATTCGGTTGGAATCAGGGCGTGAGTACATCCCATTTGGAATCCGGGTCCATAAGGCATTCCATTTGGAATCCGGGCCCATCGGTACTCCGGCTGAAATCCGGGTCCATAGGCTACTCCGGCTGAAATCCGGGGCATAGTACATTCCGGATAAAATCCGGGTCCTTGCCGCACTCCTTGTTGAGGGTGGGTGCATGAAAGGAGTGGGACCCTTACGCTGGTCTCCTCACGGTTACGGAACCTCCTCGGGTTGGGACATTCTCGAACTTCGAGGAACCTCCATTTGGTTACGGCGGTCCATAAGGCTGATGCAGGTTCCTCCCGTGGCATACGAGGTGGCCTTCAGACTCTTTTTGGTGCCATTCTGAAAAAGAGAGCGTGTCAGTAGTATCCTCTAACTCTCTGAAAGCAAATATTAAACTTTATTCTACTGACACAACCCTCCCACCCTAAGCCTCTGACTACCCTAGGACTTCCTTAGGATTAACCCTTCTCTGATACCACTAAATGTCATCTCATGGCATTTAGTGGATCCTATGGCTCTAAGTATATCAGTTATCATCTAGTCCCTAAGATCTTTTTTTTTGCTCTGATACCACTAAATGTAACACCCTTATCCTTTTCAGGACCCAGGTGTCACACCAGCCAGGTTTAGGGAATGAACCCTAAACCTAAAACATGTCTGCTAATTAAGCTTGGGAAAAATAACAGCGGAAGGAAATTGACAAACTAGATAAATTAAAACACCAACTCAATCTGAATTAATACAACACAAAATAAATAATGTCTTAAACTTAATGTCTCACAACACTTGAAAACAAATAAACATAAACTAGACACGGAGTCAGAGCCAACTACGGGACATCATCATTAACTCGTGGCCAGACGGCCCTCTAGAAGAACTCCTGCCTATCGTCCCCGCGAAAAGCAGTGATATCAATAGTGGGTGAAGCTCAAGCTCGGTGAGTAGAAACAACCTTGTCGGGTGTAACTGCGTACGTATAAAAATAACAACAACGTAAAGTAAAAGCGGCGAGTAAAACATCAATAGAAAATCTTTGGATTAAAAATAAAAGCTATGCGATCAACACCGAAAGCAAGTAAAGATTGATCAAAGTATCCTCTTAAAAAAATGCATATCTGAGTTTCTGTTTCTCTGTCTTGTGAATTAAATATGAAACCGACATTCCCCTAGGTAATCTGTACCTATGCCCTCTCTCTCTCTGAGATGAGCCCTATCTCTAGAAGGCGAGGAACGCGGCATCATCTAATACACAAGACTATTCTCTGACTACACATCTACTTCGATACTGCATGGCCAGCAACCAACGAGTATATCTGAGCATCGAGGTTGAGTATATATCGATAATCGAGCATCCCAAAAGGGATGGAAAGGGGTTTTGATTTTATAAAAAGGAAGTAAACATGAGATAGTTCGCTATTTTTGAAAGAGAATTAAATCACCCTCTCATAACTCAGCGTCAGACTCTCTCGCTCTTCACGAGCCACTCGGTCTATACAAGTATTTTCAATAGAATGTAGTCTTTCTGTATCTGTAACTGTTCTCTTTTCTGTTACTGATTACTAAGCATGAAATGGTTATAAAACTCTATAAACTTTTATGAAACCCAAAGTTCACGCTTTTAAAAGCGAAAGCGTATGCATTATAAAAATACGGTAAAACTAGCAAACTGTACAGGTAGATTTCCCTCACCTTAGTCTGGTTTGAGCTAGATCTGGCTCGGTCCTTCAGCAGCAGACTTTCCCTTGCCCTTACCTGATGGTTGAAATAAGAATGCTATAAATAAGGAGTCCGTATTTTGACTCGTACTCTAATCTAAATACTATCAATACGGCAACTCATTAAGTTATCTTAGCATACTTTCTCCTTAAGATCTAATACATGCTTCTAAGGTATAAGAATACGAATTGTGCTCGTATTTCTCCATACTACTAACAAATCTTCACTTAACTTAATTATCACTTTTCTAAACTTAACAACTAGCATATTAAGCAAGGAAATGAAAGTAATTAATTAACTAAGCATGGAAGCATAACTAATCTCTAATAAAGTCTTAACTTCTATAGATTTTCAAGAAAAATCGGGCAGCATCTCCTCTATTTGTAGGGCTCCGAAATTCTACAACCAATCACACAAAATATTCTATATTAACAATCTCTAAAACATAGCATCATCCAAACAATTCTTTAGCCCTTATTCATGAAAATCATCTACCATCTTCAACCCTAAACATGAACTTAATTAGGGCTTCCCCAAATAATTCATCAAGTATCCAAGTATCTCACAATGGAGGAAGGGAGAGATGAATTGGTTCCAGCTCTCTGTTGAGCTGCGAGGGTGAAGCGTGGGGTGCTGGCTGCAAGGCTGGGGGCTGCGCCGGCGACGGCGACGGCAGACGGCGGCGCTGTGGCCGTGAGACACGCACACGCGCGGCCGAGCTGGGCTGAAACGGCGGTGGTGCCGCTGTCCGGCGCGGGGCGCTGCTGCAGCGACGGACGACGGCGGCTGGCGAGGCTCGAAGAGGAAGGGGGGGTGGTCCGCCCTATTTGAACGAGAGAGAGAAAGAGGGAGAGAGAGAGATTCGTTCATCTCTCTCTCTTTCTCTCATCTCTGTCTTTTTAAAGACAGAGATGCTTCTGTTTTCATTTTTTTTTTTTTTTTAACAATTATTATTTTTAGATAAAATCTATTATCTATTAAATACTTAATCCTTTAAATATATTATCTTTTAAATATATATATATTTTTTTAATACTTTATCTTTTAAAAGTATTATCTTTAAATACTTTATATTACTTTATCTTTTTCTTTTTTTTTTCTTTTACTTTTACTTTTTAATTTATTTTATTATTTTATTTTATATATATATATATATATATATATATATATATATATATATATATATAATATTTCATTAATTAAAATAATTTTATCTTTTAACTACTTTATCTTTTAAAAAGGAATTTACTAATATATTATCCTTTACTTTATGTCCCATCACTATTTAAGAAAAATATTATTCTATCAATAATTCTCCCGACCCAGATCCGGGAATCCCGGGTCAGACGACTCCCGTGACACAGTCGGTCAGAAGGCCACCGGGTTGTCTTTCTCTCCCGACCCAGATCCGCGAATCTCGGCTTTTGACTCGGCCAGATCTACTTTATCGGGACTCTAACTTTTGTCCGATATTCCTACTTAATTAATCTGGATTAATTATCATTTAATTAATCTATGGTTTAAATTAATTTAACTCGGCCGACTATCCATCTCCAACTATTCTATATAACTCTGGCCTGGCCCATTAAGGCCCCGCTCGGCCCTATAGTTGCGAGGATGGATTTGGGTCCATTTTATTCTAATTTTCTTTAACTTGAGATTTGTACTAATTAATCTGTTTTAAGTTAATTAAACTCATTTAAATTTTCAAAATTTTACTGAATGGACTTATGAAATTCTGGGATGTTACAATAGTAGACAAGTTTAAGAAGCTTCAACCATTTTTTTTTTTTGGGTAGGACATCTCTAATGGATTCAACTTTCCCATGCTAAAGATCAATGTAAAGTGTAGGTCCTCTTTTCTTCAGGATGCACATGCTGTTTAGGCACCAGAACACCCGGGTTCTTAGAGGGTTACAACTCTACCTAGATGTGTTCATACTTAGAGGTGACTTTTCGAATTGAGGAACACCTTGATTAAGGGCTGGGACCCCAAACTACTTCATCTCAATAAGTAGCGGAACATGTCTTTATTGCTCTAGTAGCTAAACTATTATGTGCATGCTATTTTATTCTTCTCTTATTTGTCCACTAGGTTAAATTATGAAGGGTTAGAAGCTCAACTAGTGCCACGAAGCCTCTTGGAGCCATTGAGAGTAATGTTTAGCAATTAAAGTCAACAAAACATGGCAATGGGGGTATCTATTGTCACTAGAGATTTTGAATTTCACAAAGATGTTCTCTAGATGTCCAGGGTGTGTCATAGGAGAATCTAAAAAAAATTTGATACTAAGATGGTGTACCAAAGGTAGAGTAAATCATAATATTACTAGCATGCCATCATCGTTGTATGCTTAACATGTTCATAAAAGACTTCACTGAGCTACCCATCCCCACACTTAGAAATTTGTAGTAAAATTGATCATGAATGGGTTAGCTACCTCATCCCCACACTTAGAAAAGTACATTGTCCTTAATGTGCTCAGTAATGTGCTGTAAAGGATGAGAAATAATGAATATGAATGGGGGGAGAGAGAACTGAAACTTCCCCTGTTGTGTGATGTGTCCCTTGTTCCAATGAACTTAGTTGAGTAAGCATAAGCCGAGGTGTGGCACATTGTTCATCTACAAAATATAGGAGAAGGGGAGATGGTACCAAGAGCGATTAAAATAACAAACACAGTAGTAGGGGAGATGGAAGAAGGATAGCAGGGTGTAACCCAAGCGACAAACTATGAAAAGAAACTAAATAAGAGAAAAGTTTTTGCAAAAAGAAGTCTCAATGATCCGTGTGTAGCTGCTCATTTGATACTGGTACGACTGTAGGCGAGGGAGTCAGGATTGGGTCCACGGGTATCGGTAGTTGTGTTGTAGCTGCCGTGCTAATGGTTAGGAAGGTGAATGTGTGGGTGAGTGCAACGATTGAATCCTCTCCTTCATTGTCTTCAATGGGTGGGCGTAGAACTTCCATTAGAGGTGGTGTTGATGGTGATGAAATTTGAAAGTACTGATGGGGGAGCAATAATGGAATTCTCATGCGCAAGTTGAGTTGGGTTATGGCGTACTTACTTATCCGAAGGATAGGTATTTCCGATGTGCCTGCAAAGAAAACCTTCAGGAAATTAGCGAATCACAGGGTGAAACAGACTAGGTGTACAATTACGGTATACGACACATATATGGGCCATTCACTGTCTCATACACACTTCAGGCTGAGGTATACAGCCTGTATACCACCGTACACCTGCCGGTACATACCCTACTGGTCCTGTACAGCCAAAGTTGAACTATAATAGAATCGTACTAAGCATGATGAGTCTAATGATGCAGATGCGGATAAGAGAGACTTGATATCAAGACCTTTCAAAAGTTCTACCTAGCACAAAGCATAGTGCGGAGCAAGAAATAAAGATCAGAATTTTAAGACTTGGGTTGCCTCCCAAGAAGCGCTTATTTAATGTCACGAGCTTGATGTACCTCTCCCTTACCTTGGAGGATCATATATAAAAAGGGGTCCATCAGCTCCTCTGGTGAAACACTTACCGAACAACACTTTGCCCAAGTTATTATAGATAAAACAAGTTGCACATGTATACCTGGATTATCCTCATTTATAGAGTGAGCTGAGGAGTTAGTGCGCACCCCTTTTTGTTTCACCTTCTTCCAAATGTGTCCACTAGCAATGAGTTTAAGCTCCTTCCATTTCGTCCTGCGCGGGGCCTTCAGGGGAGAGTTTGGGGTAATAGAAATGTTGAGAAGTTTCTCCGGTTCTTTACTAAGTTCTCACATCAATTGGCACATGGGGTCAGATTGTAATAGGTCTTCCATGCATTCGGTGGTGATTTGATCAACATCATCGACACTATAGGAGGTTTCATCGTGATCCATAGTATGTCGCATCGCTTCGGGAAGCTTGAATACTACTTCTTGGTCTCCTACTCGAAGTGCTAATCTCCCATGAGCATGGTCTTCCAAAGCTTGTGCTGTGGCCAAGAAGGGACGACCAAGTATAATCGGTACATCAACATTCTCATCTACATCAAGAAGTATGAAATCGGCCGGGAAGACAAACTGATTAATCTGGATAAGCACATCTTCAACGAGCCCCTTGGGGCGCCTCACGGATCTATCGGCCAGTTGAAGTGTCATTCCTGTCAGCTTTGGCTCAGCAAGACCCAGCTTCTTGTATAAGTTGTAAGGCATCACATTAATGCTCGCACCTGAATCTGCTAATGCCTTCTTTATTATCGCTTCACCAAATATGCACGGGACCACGAAGCTTCCGCCTTCAGTTTCTTTGGTAGTTGGTGCTGTAGAATCGCGGAACATTGAGCGTTTAATGTGACTGCCCCCATATCCTCCAGCTTCTTTTTGTTAGAGACAAGTTCCTTCATGAATTTGGCATATTTAGGCATTTGGGAGAGGACCTCCACCAATGGTAGTTTGATGTGTAGTTGCTTGACCATGTTCATAAATTTTGTGAATTGAACATCTTCTTTATCTTTCCTAAACCTCTCTGGGTATGGGAGTTAAGGTTAGTATGCTGGTATGGGTTGCTGCTCCCTATTTTTTTCTTTCTCCCCATGCTTTCCCGCCGTGTTTATTATAGGCTCAGCTTCTTCAACTTCCACTGTGCTCTCAATTGGGGGTTTTGCAACGGGAGACTCTACTTCCTTACTGCTCCTCAAAGAAATGGCTTTACAATGTTCTTTGTGGTTTTCCTCCATGTTTCCCGGAAGGGTGCCTTGTGGCCTTGTTGACATGTCCTTAGCCATTTGCCCAACTTGATTTTCTAACCCTTGAAGTGATGCTTGTAAGTTTCTAATTGATGTACCAGTATCTTGCATAAACTTACTAGTGTCTTGCATAAACTTTGTCTTGGTTTCTTCAAAACTGGGTCTCTTCTCTTGGGGTGTTCTTGGAATTGGTTGAAAACCAGGAGGGTATTGCCCTGCTTGAGGATTACCATAAGACATTGCTGGCCACGGTGTGATATACGGCCTATTTTGATTGTTTGGCATTCTTTGCTGATTTCCCATATATTGTACTTATTCCATAGGCATCGTTTCAATACAGGAGATTGGGCAATTAGAAAGCTCATGCCCCCCTCCACATGTGGTGCAAAATATTACAGCGACTAGAGTTGAGCTACTGCCGGCTTGTGAAACATTTCCCATGGTAAGGCGATTGATTTTCATTGACAATCTATCCAATTTGTCGGAGAGGGCAATGTCCTTAGAAGGAGGGTCTTCTATTGATCCCACAAGTTTTCCTTGTTTGTCCCTTGTGGACCGATGGGCTTCATTTCCGGCCATGTCTTCAAATATCTTCTCGGCCTCTTCGGTGTACTTGGTACTCAACGATCCTCTTGCGGCACAATCAACAAGTTGTCTATTGGTATTGTCCAATCCATTATAAAATGTGAGAACCTTATTGCAAGGATCTGAGACAATGTTGTGGGCAATGACGGAGTAGCCCTCTAAATCTTTCATAGGCTTTAGAAAAAGTTTCAGTCCCACTCTGCTTGAAAGAGTTGATGTCGGATCGAAGTCTTGCGGCCTTGCTTGGGGGAAAGTAGCGGCCAAGAAACTTCTCAAGCATGTCGGCCCAAGTACGGATGGAGCCGGACGGAAGTGAAGTGAGCCAACTATAGGCTCCCACTCTTAAACTCCACGGAAATAGTCATAATCGAATGCCTTCATCGGAGATCCCATCTGGCTTGGAAATGCTACAAATTTGAAGAAACTTTGCTATATGGGCATTGTTTATATAAAAAAAATACATGTTTCAATAATATTAGAATTAAAATTCTAATCCTAATAAATTTAATCTATCATAATCTTGGCCAAATCAGGATTTGATAGAATAGATAATGACACAAAAAAATGAGATTATCTCAAAGTGGGTTAAAATGAAATATTTCATGTCTCTAAATTTAAATGAAATATTTGTTTTGAAATTAAAATATTTCAAGATAAAAAAAGAAAAATATATCTGGATCCGGTCATATCCCAAGATAGCCCGAGAACACATATCTCGAGGCAATCTCAGGATAGTCTGAAACATATCCCAAGGCGATTTTAAATTTCAAGATTGCCCGAGAACATATCTCGAGGCACAACACATCTTGATACCCAAATGCATATCCCGAGGCAGTATAAAAAAAGTAAAAATAATAATAATATATAAATATTAATTAAATTTTAAAGTTTAAAATTTAATTAAATGTTTGAATCCGATCTTATCCATTCGGGAGATGGAAACGGGAGGTTGGGGATTTCACGGACAAATTTTCTCTTCCGGGATAAGAACAAGAAAGTTTTCTTTAAAAAGGGCAGAGGGGATCAGAGGGGGAGGACTGAAAAAGGAAAGAAAGGAAGACCAGACTGACAAAGAAGAGAAGATCGGAGATTAGACAGACAGAAAGGACAATTGAAGAAGAGAAAAGGGGGAAGAAGAGGAAGAAGAGGATCAGAGAGGACACTGAGAGAAAGAAATCAGAGAATTGAAGGAGGCCTTTGAAGAAAAGCAAGGTATATAATATATAAATTTTTTTTTAGGAAAATATAATAAAAAGAGAGAAGAAGAGCTTCCTCCTCTTGCTGGTCCACCCCTTCCAGCCCAAGAACGCCAGCCTCGCCAGCGTCCCGGTCAAGCACCGGCGCTGCCGCCCAGGCTGCTTGGCGTCGCCTCCAGCGCGCTGGCGGCCACGCCACAGCGCAAGCGTAGTGCGCCGCCCAGCGGCAGCGGTCCATCCAGCGCCACCCCAAAGACCTCGCCACTTGCACCGCCCGCCTAATCTGGAGCACCTACGGCCGATCTTGATCCCAGCTCTCTCTCCTCTACGCCTACCGCCAGATCTAAAGCCGCCAAATCCACCGCCCTGCAAAAGTTGTTGCGCTGCGAGGCTGCTCCCTCACCAAGTTGCTGCTGCTGTCCTAAATGAGAAGATTGTTGCTGCTGCTGTCCTGAATAAGAAAGGTTGTTGCTGCCACGTCACGAATGAGAAAGATTATTACCGCTGTCACACGAATAAGAAGATTTATTGCTGCAAATGGAATCACAAATAAAAAAAAAACGAAGAGAGAAAGCTGATGCCGTGAACTGCTGCAAAAGAACAATATGTTGAAGGAACTTGATGATGTTTCAGTCATGATGTTGTTCAATGATGCTGATTTTTGCCACATTGCTATAGAACTGCCGCAAAGCTGCTTCGAAGGGGTTGCTGCAACAAATGAAAAAGAAAATGGAGAAAAAGATGATGGAAGATATGACAAAGAATTCAGTTGTTACAAAAGTTGTGAGAGCAAGAAACTAAAAAAGGGATGAAACATATGGCGGTGTTGCTGCAGCTATGAAGCATGTATCTGTCCAGATTTTAGTCCCCAACTTATTGTTTGAAGTTTGAAGCCAGAATGCAACCTTGGTGATAAGTTGCGGCACCTGTAGAAACCAACCACCATGAGATGGCTATGGACTTGGACCAGGGTTCTTCTTGACCTCAAAAGAGCTGCATACAATCTCATTCTGCTGCAGAAATTATAAATTCGATGTTCTCAAAGGCCATTGTAGAAATTATGCAGGAATTATGAGAGTGAAAAGATGTTCAACTGTTGAAGCATACTAAGAGCAAGCCTGAACATTGGATTATTCCACCTCCAAGGAGCATAAGAGGGCAACACCATTCCAATCTATCCCTGCCTAGTCATATTCCAAGGGTTAGACTTCAATTGTTGGCTTATATGCTTTTACATGCCAAAGATCAAGCAGTGAATCTTGTAAAAAGCAACATAAAAAACGTTGTTGCAGCTTTGTGATGAAAGGATTGCTATAATAAGAAGGAGAAGAGATTGAAGAGAGTTGTTATAAAAAAGAAGTCGCTGCTGTTATAGAGGAATTGCTTTGAATATTATGGAGAAGCAAATTGTAAATTTTTTGTTAAAAAGAAGCATTGCTTGGAACTATGATTGTAATTCTTTGATCACTTTGTAGTCCAAGTGTAGTCAGGACGATTATAAAATTTGAAAAGAAAATGTTTCAGAGACTATGTTAAAGACTCCCTTGTATAAAATACACACCATTTATTTGATAAGATACCTTGAAGAAGAATGCTTCAATAAAAACAAGTGCATGGGGCTGTTGATGTCACCATGTTACTGTAGGAATCATGGGAAAAAGGAGAAGCTGTAGTTTTCTATGAAGAAAAGGAGATGGAAGGGCTACAGCCCCATGAAGAAACTATGGACGGAAAAGTAAAAGAAGAAGAAGAGAATTAAGCTGCTATAAAAAAAAGGGGGGTGCTACTGCTGCTTTCTATTTATTCTTTGCCATTCTTTGATTCTTTGAAGGCTGCTGTCTACTGTCTGTTGGGCCTCCTCCATTCAAAAGTCAATAACTTTTGATAGAAGACTCAGATTGGAGTGAAATTTGTGGCTTTGGAAACTAGACTTCCAAACCTTTGCAACCATATATGGTATAGTGCCTATCAGTGCCCCAATTGGTAAAGTTATTGATGAAAAGAAGACCAATTACTGCAGTTTGGCCAGCTTGACCACCTTCTATTCAAGCGCTGATAACTTTTGCTAGAAAACTCCGATCGAGATGAAATTTTTGGCATCGGAAACTAGACATCCAAGGCTTTCTAACCATATATGGTGTGGCCCATATTGATGGCCCAGTTGGTACAGTTTTCAGTTACAAGCCAGGGCAAGACTGTGGTAAATTCACATGTTGTTGCCGACCATGATGTGTGTTTTAAGGCGGTGGTACAACGGCATGAATTCAAAGGGGATGGCGAGGTGGAAGGCGAAATTCCTAAATGAATAAATAAATTAAGCAAATGAACAAATAAATAAAGTGTATGAACATCTCATGATGATATCCATATGTAATGAAAGTCATGATAAATAAAGACCATTTTCGTAATGTGTTGTCTCTTTACTTGTACTTTTGCCCTTAATCGGAGGTTCCCATGACATCATCTGGGGTAATTAATAATAGAGGCTAGCCTCTATTAGGAATAAAAGAACTCACACGATAAAAAATGATATTTGTGCTTCGATATGTCACCTGGTGTCTCTTCACAGACACGATGCCAGGCGCGTATTTTCGATCCCACAAATTCTTGCACGCCCGGTGGGACAAATTCCTCCTCCCATTTTTCAGGCAAAAGTACAAGTACAGGCATTGTTCCTACATCCTATGAAAGAAAACTAATGTTGTTATTTTCTTATTGCAAAACGAAATGGCATTCAAGAGCTCGACTGTACCTGGAAGCCCAAAACTCACTATTTTCCTCGGAGAGGGAGCTGAAGTCTGACTGCCCAACTGCACCTTCAGCACTGGAGTCGCGGGAGCAGAATTAAGATTTAGCACGATTTTTGAATCTGTGGAGTTCGTGAGAAAGACTTCACCAACGGAGGAGAACCTGACTATTCCAAGTCTACCATCCAGGGGTCGTCATCCGAACGTGATCGTCCTGAAGATCGACGTAGATATTTCTGACGAAGAACCACCAAGAATATCTGCTTTTAAGAGACTGTCCCATCCCAAGAGGGTAGTCTCTCTGAATGATGATGATGATGAACCCACCTTCACTGTTACCACAAAGGGGCTGGAGAGTAGGATATTCCAGTCTGATGAGAATACACCCAAGAAGAAAAGTGTGTTCTCAAGACTTACACCAAAGAAAGTCAAAATTCCAAAGCAGAAACTGGATTTTGTGTCTTTCCAAGAACACAAACATAACCAAATGGGTTCCTTCAGCAACTCATTTGAACCACTTAAGCTGGTAAAGAAGAATTCAACAACAGCCGAGTTGCGGCCTCAGCCAAACGAGAATAAAGGTGGTAGGTCCCCAAAGTCACACCATAAGGATTCCTTCAACAAAAACCTCTACAAGACTTACAAGGCGTCAAAGAAGCTCCAGACAAAGAAGATGACGACGAGGGAGTTCTACCAAAAGAAGAAGCAACTAATATCGAATACACGGAAGATGGTGTTTGATCGGATAGCTTCTGCTCAAAATCAAGTTAAGACCTCCTGCTTGAAGTTTCAGTGGAGGAGAGAGATGAAGGATGAAGAAATGTCTGATATGGACGTAGAAGTACATACAGTCCGGATGGTTACTGGAGCCCGAGGAGATCCAGCACCCAAACCAGAACAACCAGGCGTGTTCACAAGGTCTCGTAAAAGAGCCACAGACACTCACAGTGGGGTTGGAGATGAAGGTTCAAGCCAAATGCCACATGAGGGTCAGAGAACAGGGAGCCTTCCAGTATTTTGTAGGCCAACGAATTACAAGGAAGCAGACCCCCCAAATGAAGAAGTGGAGGATGAACCTGCCTTTATTTACAATGGGGATGATATTACAAGAAGAGTCCAGCAAATGGAGAGTCTCCAGCAAATGGAGAATAGAGAAGCTGAATATCGATGGCTCAATGAAAACATGACAATTATGATGGAATCCATGGTGAAAATGCAGAGACAAATGGCTGCCTTAATAGAAAGCCAAAAAGCACAAAGACTGATAAGTCCAAATCCATAGCCAAGAGAAACCCCTAGGCTGGTAGAGCAAGGGACAATCTCTTCACCACAAAGAGAAGTTCCTAGGCTAGTAGAGCAGGAGGGAACTTCATATGCTCCTATAAGAGGAATCCCTAGGCCAGGAGACCAAGAGGGAATCCCATATACCCCTATTCTAGAGCAGTCAGTTTCAATGACTCGGGAGGAGATACAACAGATAGTGGCAGCTGAATTGAGGCAAGTTAAAGGGACCGAGATAAAGGTTGATGGAGATAAACCTTATCCTAGTTATCATGACCTAGTACCCTACCCCAAAGGATACAATGTACCCAAGTTCAAGCTGTTCACTGGGATTGGCAACCCTGATCAACACTTGGCTCATTTTGTGACGGCCTGTGGAGATACAAGTGCTAAGCCCTCGCTTCTTCTCAGACAGTTTTCTGCAAGTCTCACAGGGCTACCGTTCGAGAGGTATGCCAGCTTGCAACCTAAGTCAATTCAAACATGGCAGCAGCTAAAAGATACATTTCGGGTACGATTTGGGGGTGTAAGTGACAAAATCACAATCGCCGACCTCGGGGCCACTCGTCAAAATAAAGATGAAAAAGTGGTAGACTATATTATGAGATGGAGAAACCTGAGCATCAAGTGTGAACAACCCCTTAATCAGCCACAGGCAGTGGGTTTGCTGCTCGGGAACATTGATAGTTGGATGGCACCCTTCCTGAGTACATCCGGCATTACTACATTCCAGGAGTTAATTTCACAAGCTAAGAAATTGGAATGGACAAGCCCAAAGATATTCTCCAATTTTCAAGCTCCAAGGAATGACAGAGAAAAACCAAAAAGGACTGAAGGCGTCAAATATACTGCTACAACCTTCAACATCGACAAATGAAAAGGTGTTGTAGAGCCTCACAAGCCGGAACAGGCCAAGCCACCCACCTTAGGTGCAATTAGCAATGAATCAAAGCCTATTCCCTCTTTGAAAGAAAGGATGAATAAGAAGTCTTCTTTCATGAGAGATAAGGTATTGAAGATCTTTAAAGATGCTGTGAAAGAAGGTCTGGGATCATCCCAGTTACTGCCCATACCACAGAGTGTTGGGACACACAATTGAAGACTGTTATGTTTTCAATGATTGGGTTGAACGACAATACCGAGAGGAAAAGATTACACTCTCAAAAAACATTTTGTTGGAGCAACCAGCCGAGCATATCCGCTATGTGACCATCCAAGACCAGGAGGGATTATCCCAAGGGGAAGTCATGGCAGCTGGTAACAAAGTAATACTCCCATCAACAAAAGATGATAAACCCCCTATTATTCCAGAAGGATTGTGGGAAGTATTCATATCCAAGAAGTCAAAGAAAATGTTGCAGAAGTTGGCTGAACTCCCAGGGATTAAATGGAGATGTTCCCAAGAACCCACTAAAGGGCTCCCAGTAAAACAAACAAAGAAGAAGAGCAAAAAGAAGAACAAGAAGCGCGAACAATAAAAGCGCAAGAAGTCTATTATAGAAGAGTATATCGACTCTCTCGATGAATATGAACAGAAAGAAAGGGTCTTGATCACTCTCAGAGATTATTTTCCCGAAGAAGTCAAAGAATTACTCGGAGAATTAGATGAAGAAGTTGATGAAGATAATGAAAGTGTGTAGGTGGAAACTTGCAGGGTAATTTCTGGAGGAGAATACCCTTTGTATATCTCAGATGATCATGATGATGATAGCTTCTCCAAACCAAAAGAGTCGTACGATCGTCACGGCCGACCGACCCTATATTAGCAAGAAGAAAAAGAAGAAGATGGCTTTCAAGGAAAGAGTGAAGAAAGCAAACGCTAGACTCTTGGAGCCACCCCAACCAGAAGAGCCAAAGAAACCATATTGCACCTCCAAAGCCCCAAAATATAAAGTCTTGACGAAGGCTATGCCTGCTGAAGAAATTCCCGCATTCATTCAAAGGGTGACAGAGGAGTGGAGTTAACAGAGCACGCAATTACATATCAAAGATGCTGAGTGGGATGAGTCTAGGACATATCCTCCGAAAGCACCGGGGCAAAATTTTGAGGTCGTGGAGTCTTCGTCTCCAGCAGAAGCAGCCAATGATAAGGGAAAGTCTATTCTCCAAAGCACCAAGATCAAGAAGGGCAAAAAGAAGGAACGTTTTGATCAAGCCATGGAGATGGGACTGGAATTACCTAACTCTAAAAGGCTGTGCTTGATGCATCTCGATAGCCACCCAAATTATTGCCCATATCACCGACTTGTGGGACATACCATAGAAGAATGTCAAAATTTTCAGAAGTGGGTGCAAAGACAAATTTCCATGGGAAATTTAATGCTGACAAACGACTACTTTGAAGAGAAAGGTGTTTGTCAAGCCATAACTTGCCAAGAAGATTCTGAGGAGGAATTAAATTTCCCAGATGAAGAAGATAATGAAGGTGATGAAATACCCTATCATGTGCATCAAATGCAGCTCAGAGCTGGGAAAGTATTTCAACCAAGACAGGCATCCAGCTCCCATGACAAAAATAAAGGAAAGGTGATTGAAGAGGAAAACCTTTCACCAAAGAAGTTCTCAAAGAAGCCGAACTACAACATTTTGGCACACTTGAAGAAAGTCCCGGCACTTCTCAGTATGTATGACGCATTGATCGTGTTAGCTGAAGTCAGGGAGTCTCTAATACATGCCCTGGGAAATTTTGAGGAGTATCAAGCTTACTTTGCCAAAGTTAACATAAAAGAGGCTCTGTACATATTTCATGCACCCTCAGTATCCTTCACGGATAAAGATCTGTTGCTTGGGACTACAGAACACAACAGACCGTTATATGTAACGGGTTATTGTGATGGGATAAGAATCAACCGAGTCTTGATTCACCCAGGGTCCTCAGTTAACCTAATGACCCTCAACACTCTCCGGGTATTGGCTCTCGAAATATGTCACTTATCTCAGGAGAAGATCATCATTCAGGGCTTCAACCAGCATAGTCAAAAGGCATTGGGGTCCATTACTCTCCCAATTAAATTTGGAAAGAAGACATCTGATGTGAAGTTTCATGTGATCGACGTAGATGCCTCTTATAAAGCCCTCTTGGGAAGGCCATGGATCCATAAAAACAAAATGGTCCCTTCAACACTTCATCAGTGTGTGAAATACATAGTGGATGGGGAGGAATTCAGGATTGATGGAGAAATTCAACCCTTCGGCATCCACGAAGTCCATTATGAAGATACAAGATACTACCTTAAGCCATCCAAAGGGGGCAAATTCCCAGGCCCAAAGGTAGCGTCTCTGGTGAAGATAGTCAAGTCTACTCCTGTCTCTAAAGAGAAAGCCTCAATATTGCCTCACTTTAGTAGTGACACCGAGTCCTCAGCAGACGAGAGTGATGAAGATACACACCAAAGCAGAAGACAAGCTAAAGGGTCTGCCCAAGGAAGCGCATTCCATATCACAAGGATTCCTGATGGGCTCTACAAATCCTTGGATGATTTGAATGTTAACACTGTTGAGCAGTTGAAGACATTGTATGTCCCGCCTCGGCATAGAAAGGAGAGAGGGATCCTCTTCTATGAAGCCAAAAGCAATGAAATTTCAAATGATGATATCATAAATATTGAAGATGTAAAACCCGAAAATTTTAGGAAAATAAAATTTCTTAGCTATTAGGCTAAAGAAATAAAAGTGCCAAGATCGGAGACTAAAAGGGAATAAACGATTTCTAATTTCTTTATTTATATAGTTAATTAAAGGAGTTCTTGGTATTTAGAATGAGATATAAATATTTGACTTAATGTAAAGTAAATCTCATGAGCACTATATAGTATATATTGAAGATAAGAAGTGATGTGATAAATATAATATATATATAGGACGTGAGTATACATATGCATGACAAACTGGAGAAGTATATATATATAGAGAGAGAGAGAGAGAGAGAGAGAGAGATTGGATAAAGATCTAAAACTAATTTGATTATGGGTAAAAATTAGGATAAGATGGTGTAATACGAATTTAAATTTAAATATAAAGAGATAAGGGATTAAAATTATTAAATCTTTAATTAGAGCTTCTTAGAGTCATAAAGGAGTTATACATGAGATATGAAAATAATATATGTGTAAAGGGGTCTCAATGCAAAGAATAACCAAAGAATAATAATAATAAAAAGGGGACGGACGTGCATGGCTGGGGAAAGTAACAATATTTTAATAATATAGGATAAGTAAAGAGAGAGAAATATAGAGAGAGATATAGATAGAGATGTATACTTGTATATACAAATCTATTTAAATAATAAATATAGAAGAGAGGGTAACAGATATATCTTTAAAGAAACTTAAGGATAATACATATGTTCTTATGGTAGTTAAAGATAAATAAGTAGATGATTTAATAGATGGTTTAATTAACAGCTGACGACCATCACTGTGGAAAACGCGTGAAGACACCGATCGTTCCTCTCGCCTTGACACGAGGCACTCTACCAACCGTTTGTCTACTTTGAATGTCGAATACGAGACGAGAGAGTCAACACTGACCGTCTGATCTCCATGCACGGGCGACCGCGAAGCCGAGTTCCTTCCCCGCCAGCTATGAAGAAGCATTTAAATTGAAGATAAACCTTATCTATTTGAGCGTATCTTATTCGGATTTCTCCATGAGGTTCTATAAACAAGAGGTTGTCTCGAAACCCTGACGCCATCTCACGGTTGAGAGCCAGCACTGCCACCAGAGACGAAGGGAGAAGGAGCACGGTGAGCCTCTGAGGGATCACCAGATCGAACTCAACGGGACTGGGCGTCTAGAGTCTATGTAGGCCTGGCGAGGTCCTGACAGAGAGGGAGAACTACCACGCACTGCGTCCTAAACGCCACTTCGAACCGTCAAGGGCCATCATCGTAGGTCTGGTAAGCACCTTCAGGCCTTCTATAGATGGGTCTATAGTTATAAGACTCGTCTGTAAGCATGCATGCATGGTTAATTTGGAATTTTCTGAAAATACTGATAAATAAAGTACTGAGATTAATTTCAGGGATCTTCAAAGCTTATTTAAAAAAAAAGGGGGGGATGAATTTAATTAGTGTTTGTTAATAGAGGTGGAGAGCAAGATTTATTCTTGATGAAGGGTTAGATAGGAAAGCTGTTAATCATGCATGATGAGTCAAGGAAAACTAAGGAAAGATGTAGTAATGGGATCATCTAGATATCTGGTCATTCATGGATTAGTAATAGAAGCTTTATTTACTCCATATTCATTAAAGATTAATTCTGATTTCAAGTTGTGCATGTTTGGATTATAGAGTTTGAGTTGAAAGGTGGATTGGCATGATCATCTTGTGTGGGGAGTGAAGGTATAGAGAAGTAGGGAATTTTGTTTCCTAATTTATATAGCTGGTTTTCAGTAACCGGTAGGGTGTAAACTACACTCATAGAAGAGGGTGAATGGAATAACAGTAAACTTTCTAAAGTTGAAATCTTAGTTTTGGCTTGGTACGTACTTGTATGCATATCTAATAGAGGAAGACTGCTCAGGAGGTATTCAAGAAAACTAGCTTGAAGTTTGTTTGACTGAGAAATAGTTAGATTTTGGGGGTTTGGATTGCCATTGGGGTTCATGAAATCATACTCACTATGTGTGGGGATCAGAGAGAAAGACTAGATGGTTAGTTAATTCTTTATAAAGGGTGCATGTTGGTGGGAATTTATGGGTCACGAATTGGTTTGCAGAAGTGATCTAATAGTACAGAGTATGAATTGATCAAGTGATTGTGGGCTAATTGCATTAAAGTTATGTGATTATAAAATTGATTAACGGGCTTGAGCCTGTTTTGAAGTAGCGAGTTGGTTGGGCTAGGTTGTCTTTGTAACGCCCCGACCCGGATCCCGGGACCTCGAGCACGTCAACAGACCGGCCGTATTAAAGAAGAGATAAACTCAACTCGAATACAAGGCCTAATAATGTGATAAGCAGATAACAATCCATAAATAAACATAAACTCGAGTTCATATGAACATAGAGTCATTAGGGCCCGTAGGCCCTATAGAAGTCTGGTCCCTATACGGGTCCTACAAATAACATAACTCATAAAAATAAAAGATAATGGAGACTCCTATAAACCTCTGGTCTCCCGGAGTCCTTCTCCTCAAGCTTCTTCCCCCTCTTAAACCTCAGAATCTGAAAAAAAAGAAAAGAGAAAACACGTGAGCTTTCGAAGGAAAGCTTCGGTAGCACCCTGCAGGTCACTGTGTCATCAATAGGAAAAATGACAGTCAACAGGATCATAGTATCAACAATAAAGTCCTAGGAGTCTACCACAAACAAGTCAAAGGTACGACCCCTGCTACAAAAGCCCTCGGGCTCTGTAGTGAGTTCTAAGAGAACTCAGAGTTTACTCCCGGCCAGTATGTCCAGCTTTTTTGGATATAAATACGACCTAGATGGTCGTTTGACCCTCCAGTCAAATGGTCGGTAGGACTACCTCTTCTACGTGTTAACACGGTCAGTGTACCATGCCCACTGACAGGTAAGACCTCCAGAGATTTGTTTCTCTGGTAGGGCTGTCAGGAAAGACAGGGGGTGCTATCCCTGTACATTCCCTAAATTGGAGCTTCCCTAGCTCCACTGAGTCCGGGCAGTAGAACATAGCAACCAGGGACACCAACGTCCCGTAAACAAACACACATGCTCAACAGGATTCAAAAACAAATATGAACAGCATGTATGGCAACAACAGTGCATGTAATAAGAATACATAGCAAGTCCAAGAAATCCCGTTACCGGGTGAAATCTAGGCAAGTGAACTTACCTCTAAAGAGACTAAATGTCTTCCTGGTCTCCTTTGAAATGCCTTACGTCTCCCCTGAGAGTATCTGGCATACATAGACTCTTATTAGAGTCAAGTTTTCCACAAGCTCCTATTTCCACATGCATGTCCTACGTGTTTGTTGGGCTTAGGCCCACTAACGGGTCCTAGAGACCATCTCTTATGTTACAGGCCCTTATTCCCGTTTGATTGCTCGAAGTTGACTTTTGGTCCTACCTAGGTGGACATAGTCGACTTTTAGTCCATCTGTCGAGTCTGACTCTTACTTAGTCATTTTGGTTGAGTTGGGTCTACTCAAATTTATTTCAACCCCCTTTTTTACCCTAGAAGGGCATTTTGGTCATTTGGCAACTTTTGACCCTAAGGTTTTAAGGTTCCATTCGGTTAGGGCTTATTTAGCCCCATTAAGCTTTTATACCAAATAATTTCCATAATTTAACCAATTATCTAAATTTAGGAAATTATTTAATTTCTCATTTGTCACATTCACTATTTCAATACTATCTTTATGTCACACTAGCACAATATTATCCACTATAATATTTGTCACACTCCCTAGGTTCCATAAAAATTATTTGTGACATACCAATAGCCATCGAATTATTATCTCATCTAATTAATTATTGTTTGTCACAATAATCAACTAATTTTCTAGCTCATAACTAATAATTCATTTATATTATTAGCTTGTCAATATAAGTTAATATTTCATCAACCTTTGTTTATTGTCACATGTCTTAAGTTCCCCATTTTAATACCATGTATAGCCAATATTAAACAACCTATGTTCTAATTAAAAGAGAGGGAAAACAAATAATTATTTTAATTAAATAAATTAGTGTCACACCCCTAAGTGTATGAAATAATTAAACGATTAATATTAATATTTTTTTTTTTTTTTTTTAAACTTCTTCTTCTTCGTTTTCTCTACCCCCGACCGAGAGTCACCGGCGCCCAGGTCCTTCTCCGGCCACAACGTCCGCCTGCCCGGGCTAGGAGCTCGTCGCCAACAACCTTGCGACCACGGCCGACCTCTTCCTTGGCACCACCGGCCTTCATCCTCTCGCGGACGACCAACGAAGCTCTCGGCCGTGAGAACTATGCTCTCCGACGAGCTCTACTACCGACCGAATGTATGCTAGGACTATTTCTACGAGTCCGACAGAGTTTAGTCGACACTTACTGCGAGTTTGTTGTCGTCGAGAGTGTTGGAGACGCCGGAAAATCTTCTCTGTTTTCTTCTCCGACGAGCTCGGTAGATGCGGGTGGCCGTCGATTTTACTCCGCCCGGCTGCAACTTCCTCCTCGCGCGGAAAGGTTCTCCACGCCAACGAAGGCTCGTGAGCGTCGCTCACAGGCTGGGCACCCTCTTCCCCTCTGTTACATCCCCATGGAGCCGAAAAGCTCACTGATTCAAGTGCCAAGGCAGTGGAGGTGAAACCCCTTTTATAGGCTCTTCCATGGCGGACGAGCGGGCGCTGCGTGAATGCCACGCCGACCAACGGTCGGTTTCCTCGCTTGTAACGCCGGGAGGTGGGCGTGAGCTTCAGCGGCGTTCCGTGGCCGGGGAGACGGGCCTGCGCCTGAGATCATCCTGCGGCGATGAAGGGCAATGATCATTTGATCCACATCAAAGGTTAGGATTTAATCTCATCTTCTCGTATCCGGTATCTGCCGGGATTAACCATCGAGATTGTTTGAAGATTGACGGTCAGATCTCCCTCCTGCGTCTCAAGATTTGGTCGGTCATGAGATGAACGACCCACAGTCACCCGCACCGTGAGGTCATCTCCAATTTACCCATCCACTTCGCCTCGTATCCGGTATTCGATCAGATGAACTCAATCTGATCTCACCACGTGGCTTTACCCTGACCGTTATAACGTCTTGCGATCAACAACGATATGGAACGCATCTCAGCGCGCCACCTGTCGTTGATACGTCCCTCCATCTCTTCTCAAGATCATCACTACCAGGGGTGATCAAATCTTGGCCGTCCAACCAACACATTAAAGGAAAATTTTCCGGAAGTCCCTGAACCTATTAATTTTACAGATAGGTCCTAGTTCTGTGAGAGGGAAAATTTTCTTAAGATCCCTCTATCTTCCAGAAATTACCATTTGGTCCCTGCAGACCCCATATTTGTTTTAATTTCCATTTAATTTAAATAAATCATTTAATCCCACATTAACATTTATCGGGGAAAATAAATAACTTAAATATTTTTCCCAAGGAAATAACTAAATATTTATTTCCAGAAATTCATGGATTTTACAATCCTCCCCCCTTGCAAAAATTTCGTCCTCGAAATTTCCACGACGTTTATACTTCATACAAACAACTCTGGGTAACGCTGCCTCATATCCTCCTCACGTTCCCAGGTAGCTTCCCGCTCGGTGTGGTTACTCCACTTCACCTTAATAAAAGGAATGGTTCTATTCCTTAACTGCTTGTCCTCTCGGTCCAAAATAGCTACTGGGCGTTCCTCGTAGGACATATCCTCTTGGACTTCCACCGGAACCTAAGGAATCACCCTGGTGGGATCACAAATGCACTTCTTCAGCATTGAAATGTGGAAGACATCGTGAACCTGAGCGAGATCCTGGGGTAAGGCCAACCTATATGCCACCACACCTATGCGTTCCAATATCTCAAAAGGTCCAATATATCGTGGGGCAAGTTTTCCACGTCGTCCAAACCTTACGACCCCTTTCATTGGAGACACCTTTAGGAATACTAGATCCCCCACTCGAAACTCCTGATTAGATCTTTTTCGGTCGGCATAGCTCTTTTGTCTACTCTGGGCAGCCAGGAGACGCTCCCTGATCACTTTGACATGTTCCTCCGTTTGTCTTACAAAATCAGGTTGTTTAAGTGTCGCCTCAGCTACTAGCTTCCTTTCTCCCACATCTCCCCAACAAATGGGAGTTCGGCACTTCCTCCCATAGAGTGCCTCATACGGTGCCATCTTAATGCTTGCCTGGTAACTGTTGTTATAGGCAAATTCTATCAAACTTAGACGTTCATCCCAAGACCACAGAAGTCTATCGCATGTCCTCAACATGTCCTCTAGCACTGGATGGTCCTTTCGGGTATCCATCCGATTACGTGGGTGAAAAGTCGTCTTTGAGCAGCTAATCCTGTGCCCAAAGCGGTGTGCAAGCTCTCCCAGAATCTAGAGACAAACCGAGTGTCTCGATCAGAGGTGATCGTCACCGGCACTCCATGTAATCTGACGATCTGATCTATATATAACTGGGCCAACTTTTCCAAGGATGCTCCCGTCCTTAACGGTATAAAGTGGGCCGACTTTGTCAGCCGATCCACTATAACCCAGATCGATTCATGGCCTCTTTGAGTACGTGGCAACCCCGTTACAAAATCCATGTTAATGTGTTCCCATTTCCACTCCGGAATGGGTAAGGGTTGTAACATCCTGCTTGGAAACTACGGTGTTCCGCCTTTACCATCTGACAGGTGATGCATTTAGCCACGAACTCTGCAACATCTCGCTTCATCCCCTTCCACCAGAAATGGTCCTTCAACCCTCTGTACATCTTGGTACCTCCGGGGTGTATCGTGTAGCTCGAATAGTGAGCTTCCTCCAGAATCTCCCTTCTGATCTCAGGGACATTAGGTATACAAATCCTTTCATCAAATCTTAGAGTGCCATCTTCATGGACTCTGAACCGTGTTGGTTCTTCCTTGCCTATGTGTTCTTTGATCTCCTCCAGTTCAAGATCTTGTCCTTGGGCAACCCTAATTCTTTCCAATAACGAGGGTCGGATATGCAAACTGGCCAATGTGACATCCATTGTAGGCAATACGACCTCTAAGTTGAGCCTCCTCATATCCTCTAATAGCGGCCTGCGAGTGGGTTAACATAGCAGCAACTCCATATCCAGACTTCCTACTCAGTGCATCTGCCACCATGTTAGCCTTGCCCGGGTGGTAATGAACACTGAGATCATAGTCCTTGATTAACTCTAACCATCGCCGCTGTCTCATATTCAATTCCTTCTGTGTGAATATGTACTTGAGGCTCTTATGATCGGTGTAAATCTCGCATGGCACACCGTAGAGGAAATGTCGCCAGATCTTTAGGGCAAACACGATCGCTGCTAACTCAAGATCGTGTGTAGGGTAGTTCTCCTCGAAAGGTTTTAATTGTCGTGATGCATAAGCAATCACGCGCCCATCTTGCATCAACACACATCCAAGGCCAGTCTTGCAAGCGTCGCTGTAGATCGTATACCCACGATTGCTTTGTGGTAGCGCCAACACAGGTGCTGATATCAACCTCTGTTTCAGCTCCTGGAAACTCTTTTCACAGGAGTCGGTCCAAATGAATTTGGTACCCTTCCTGGTCAGCTTGGTTAACGGTGCAGCTATAACTGAGAAACCCTCAACGAATCTCCGGTAATAACCAGCTAATCCCAAGAAACTCCGTATCTCCCGTACCGTTGTTGGTCTTTTCCATTCCACAACGGCTTCAATTTTCTTGGGATCTACTGAAACTCCAGCTCCACATACCATGTGGCCCAAGAAAGCTACACTTTCCAACCAAAAATCACACTTGGAGAACTTTGCGTAAAGCTGATGTTCCCTCAAGGTCTCTAGCACTATTCGTAAGTGCTCCTCGTGGGCCTGGTGGCTTCTTGAGTAAACAAGAATGTCATCGATGAATACCACTACAAACTGGTCCAAATATTGACGGAATACCCGGTTCATCATGTCCATAAAGACTGCCGGGGCATTGGTAAGCCCAAACGGCATTACCAGAAACTCATAGTATATCCGTCTCCTTAATCCTCACTTGATGATAACCAGATCTTAAATCAATCTTTGAGAAGACTTGAGCTCCCTGTAGCTGATCCAGCAGGTCATCAATTCTTGGTAGAGGATATTTATTCTTCTGATCACCTTATTCAACTCCCGATAATCAATGCACAACCGTAGCGACCCGTCTTTCTTCTTGACGAAAAGAACAGGTGCTCCCCAAGGTGACATACTAGGTCTAATAAAACCCTTGTCCAATAATTCCTCTAGTTGGGTCTTTAATTCCTTAAGCTCCGCAGGCGCCATCCGATAAGGAGCCTTAGACACAGGAGCTGTTCCCGGTACCAAATCAATGGAAAACTCCAATTCCCTTTCCGGGGGTAGTCCCGGTAACTCTTCTGGAAACACGTCAGGATACTCCCTTAC
Organism: Dioscorea zingiberensis; assembly: GCA_026586065.1. Taxonomy (NCBI): domain Eukaryota; kingdom Viridiplantae; phylum Streptophyta; class Magnoliopsida; order Dioscoreales; family Dioscoreaceae; genus Dioscorea; species Dioscorea zingiberensis. Next base: position 35,795,678 of record CM048824.1, read on the forward strand.
TACCGGTACATCTGAGACTACAATCTCCTTATCCTTCTTCATCTCGGAAACAGAAGCCAAGTAGCCTATACACCCACCCCTAAGGAGCTTCCGAACCTGGAGAGCTGAGATCTCCTGTACTAAGGAACAGGTGTGGCTGCCTTTAAAAGTAAATTCCTCTCCTCCCGGCATCTTAAATACAACTCTCTTCCCACGGCAGTCTACCACTGCGTAAACTGAAGAGAGCCAGTCCATCCCGAGGATCACATCGTAATCCTTCAGGTCCATTACATGCAGGTTTGTAAGTAATCTCCGCCCCTCAATCATTATAGGGCATGCCGGTACCATCCTTCTTACAATCATGGCAGCTCCTACGGGGGTGTCTACACACAAGTCCTGGGGTAGATCTATTGTAGGCAATGTGTGTTTTCGTGCAAACCGTGCAGATACGAAAGAGTGTGTGGCTCCAGGATCAAATAAAGTGCAGGCATAAAAAGAACTAACTGAAATGGTACCTGCCACGACATCTGCTGATGCCTGTGCTTCCTCAGTTGTCAAATGGTAGACCCGACCATGGGTCATTGGCCTCTGCTGCTGCTGGGGTTGGTTTGGTGTAGAAGGCTGTCCTGAGGTCGCCTTCCTTTTCTTATCTCCACCTTGAGGTCTTGGTGGCGGTCCAACAGATTGTCGGGAAGCTTGTTGAGATCCCTGGGTTCCCCCTACCACACTCTGTCCTTGTTGACGCTGGGGACATTGGGCCTTTTGGTGATCCAAGGCCAAGCAGAAATAACACCCTCCAGTTATCCTTGGGTATTGGGACCTCTTATGTGGTCCCTTGCATTTATAGCACTTAATATTCTGGGTCACACTAGCTGAAGACCCTTTACCTCCAGATGAGGCTGTAGACCTGGTCGGCTTCCCATAGGGTCGATACTTGTTGTCGGGCCTACGCTTACCAGAGCTCTTTCCAGATGATTGGCCTGGTACATTTTGCCCTTTATCCTTTTTATTTTTAGGGGCGACCCACAGGCGTCCCTTGACAAGAAACCTCGGTGTATTTGGCTCTAGCCACAACCTCCGTATAGGTCTTGCACATGTGGCTAGTCACGATCTTTTCGGTGATGGCGGCCCGGCCTCAAATTTCATCACTTTCGGCTCTCTTCCGTGAACCATGTCGAGGGAAGAGGCGAGCCAACCGGTCAAACTCAGTTTCATATTGCTCCACCGTGGAGCCTCTTTGAACAAGTTGGGAAAATTGTTGTCCAAGCTGTACCAGGTGTCCTCTCGAGAAATACTTGGCGAAGAACGTAGTCCGGAATTCTTCCCAAGTCTGGAAGGCCTTACCCTTCCTCAGCCTAATTTCTCCAAAGTACCAATCTTCTGCTGGTCCTTGGAGCATGTACACGGCGGTCCTGATCTTCTCCGCCTCAGTAGTTTGGAAGACCTCGAAGGTCTTCTCCATCTCACGTATCCATTGTTCAGCAGCATGGGGGTCTGCAGCCCCTTCGAAAGGTCGGGGAGAGGGTCTCTTGATCTCCCCAAGTAATCCTCTACTTGTCGTGGGGGTGGTTGGTGGTGCACGCTGTTGTCGGGTCTCTTGTATTAGCCCCAACATTTCCCTCATTAGTTCCATCATGCTCATGGGGGGTACCTCCCCCCGTGGGTTTTGGCCCTCTGCTTGAGGCGCCTGAGCATTGGATTGGCGGTGTACCTCTGCTTTCGACTTCCATTTCGATCCGCAGTGGGGGGTACCTCCCACCCCTGCGGTTGAGGGACTTCTTCCTCCATAGGAGGTCATGGCATTTGATGCGGCGAGGTCGCCCTCGCCTACCCCTTCCTCTTCCCCTACCACCTCGACCTCCACGCAAGTGATCCATTGTTTAACTGTATAAGGATTACAAGGTTACTTTTTATTTCCAGCAAGACAGGTGATGATAAATAAACATACTTTTATTCATTTCAAAAGCAACAACTAGAGTCAACATGCTAATACAAAAGACACTAAGAGACATAATAAAGGTAGTTCATACAACACATAAGTTTGTAAGACTACGGTTATTCTAGCAACTAAAACTAGAACTCAGTCCAGATGATGCTCGTCGGGCGACAGTGGGGTGTAGTCAGGGCACGGTCGATGTCCTCCAGTCCCCTGCGGTCCCCTGCTAGGTCCTGGCGCCCCAGACGGACAGTAAAAAGCTAGATGCTCCCGACTGCCCGCAGTGCGGCACTGAGAGGCGGCGCCTACACTCCGTCATGCGGTGCGGTATACTCCACATCGGCGGCAGTGAGATCACGAGAGCGGCGGAGATGGACCTGCAGCTCTCTCCCGAATCTGAACCCCCAATGCGCGGCCGGTAGTCACGCGGGCTCTACACGCAGCGTCGTGGAGGAATACTAGGGCTCACGATCTCACGTGCTAACGGAACCACAGGTCCCTTGGCCTCTGCATAGCGATGTGGTCCCTAAGTCCACTGGACCCGGCAAGGTAGCAGTAGTGCGGAGCACATCAACCTTTCGATTGGTAGCTTCCAGCGTCCTCCTCATCTCGGCGAGGACCTCCGCGGGCTCGGATGAGTCAGCTCTGGGTGGTGGAGTGTTCTCCCGGACAGACTCCACCTCATCATCAGACGAATCACGGTATGAAGGTCCCGACATCCTGCAAGTAACCCGGGTGTCAATCTAACGTACCACTATCTACACTACCCCAGTCCCGCACTCAGTCTATGCAACTGGCTAAGGGCATCTAGGGTCTGCTATCTGCTATATCTAGAGAACTTCTCTGATACCACTTTAATCTGTAACGCCCCGACCCGGATCCCGGGACCTCGAGCACGTCAACAGACCGGCCGTATTAAAGAAGAGATAAACTCAACTCGAATACAAGGCCTAATAATGTGATAAGCAGATAACAATCCATAAATAAACATAAACTCGAGTTCATATGAACATAGAGTCATTAGGGCCCGTAGGCCCCATAGAAGTCTGGTCACTATACGGGTCCTACAAATAACATAACTCATAAAAATAAAAGATAATGGAGACTCCTATAAACCTCTGGTCTCCCGGAGTCCTTCTCCTCAAGCTTCTTCCCCCTCTTAAACCTCAGAATCTGAAAAAAAAAAAAGAAAAGAGAAAACACGTGAGCTTTCGAAGGGAAAGCTCAGTAAGCACCCCTGCAGGTCACTGTGTCATCAATAGGAAAAATGACAGTCAACAGGATCATAGTATCAACAATAAAGTCCTAGGAGTCTACCACAAACAAGTCAAAGGTACGACCCCTGCTACAAAAGCCCTCGGGCTCTGTAGTGAGTTCTAAGAGAACTCAGAGTTTACTCCCGGCCAGTATGTCCAGCTTTTTTTTTTGGATATAAATACGACCTAGATGGTCGTTTGACCCTCCAGTCAAATGGTCGGTAGGACTACCTCTTCTACGTGTTAACACGGTCAGTGTACCATGCCCACTGACAGGTAAGACCTCCAGAGATTTGTTTCTCACGGTAGAACATCGGGGAAAGACAGAGGGTGCTATCCCTGTACATTCCCTAAATTGGAGCTTCCCTAGCTCCACTGAGTCCGGGCAGTAGAACATAGCAACCAGGGACACCAACGTCCCGTAAACAAACACACATGCTCAACAGGATTCAAAAACAAATATGAACAGCATGTATGGCAACAACAGTGCATGTAATAAGAATACATAGCAAGTCCAAGAAATCCCGTTACCGGGTGAAATCTAGGCAAGTGAACTTACCTCTAAAGAGACTAAATGTCTTCCTGGTCTCCTTTGAAATGCCTTACGTCTCCCCTGAGAGTATCTGGCATACATAGACTCTTATTAGAGTCAAGTTTTCCACAAGCTCCTATTTCCACATGCATGTCCTACGTGTTTGTTGGGCTTAGGCCCACTAACGGGTCCTAGAGACCATCTCTTATGTTACCGGCCCTTATTCCCGTTTCAGTGCTCCCGAGTTGACTTTTGGTCCTACCTAGGTCAGACATAGTCAGCTTTAGTCCATCTGTCGAGTCTGACTCTTAGTCATTTTGGTTGAGTTGGGTCTACTCAAATTTATTTCAACCCCCTTTTTTACCCTAGAAGGGCATTTTGGTCATTTGGCAACTTTTGACCCTAAGGTTTTAAGGTTCCATTCGGTTAGGGCTTATTTAGCCCCTTTAAGCTTTTCTACCAAATAATTTCCATAATTTAACCAATTATCTAAATTTAGAAAATTATTTAATTTCTCATTTGTCACATTCACTATTTCAATACTATCTTTATGTCCCACTAGCACAATATTATCCACTATAATATTTGTCACACTCCCTAGGTTCCATAAAAATTATTTGTGACATACCAATAGCCATCGAATTATTATCTCATCTAATTAATTATTGTTTGTCACAATAATCAACTAATTTTCTAGCTCATAACTAATAATTCATTTATATTATTAGCTTGTCAATATAAGTTAATATTTCATCAACCTTTGTTTATTGTCACATGTCCTAAGTTCCCCATTTTAATACCATGTATAGCCAATATTAAACAACCTATGTTCTAATTAAAAGAGAGGGAAAACAAATAATTATTTTAATTAAATAAATTAGTGTCACACCCCTAAGTGTATGAAATAATTAAACGATTAATATTAATATTTTTTTTATTTTTTTATTTTTAAACTTCTTCTTCTTCGTTTTCTCTACCCCCGACCGAGAGTCACCGGCGCCCAGGTCCTTCTCCGGCCACAACGTCCGCCTGCCCGGGCTAGGAGCTCGTCGCCAACAACCTTGCGACCACGGCCGACCTCTTCCTTGGCGCCACCGGCCTTCATCCTCTCGCGGACGACCAACGAAGCTCTCGGCCGTGAGAACTATGCTCTCCGACGAGCTCTACTACCGACCGAATGTATGCTAGGACTATTTCTACGAGTCCGACAGAGTTTAGTCGACACTTACTGCGAGTTTGTTGTCGTCGAGAGTGTTGGAGGCGTAGGAAAATCTTCTACATTTTTCTTCTCCGACGAGCTTTCGGTAGATGCGGGTGGCTTCGTCGATTTTACTCCGCCACTGCAACTTCCTCCTCGCCAGAAGGTTCTCCGGACGCCAACGAGCTCGACGAACGTGCGCTCCCTGGCTGGGCACCCTCTTCCCCTCTGTTACAACCCCGCCGGAGCTGAAAGCTCTGCTGATTCAAGTGCCAAGACAGGGAGGTGAAACCCCCTTTTATAGGCTCTTCCATGGCGGAGACGAGCGAGTGAGCTGCGTGAATACGCAGCCGACCAGCGGTCGGTTTCCCGCTTGTAGCGGCGGGAGGTGGGGCGGAGCTGTAGCGGCGTTCCGGTGGGGGAGACAGGCGTCGCCTCGAGATCATCACACTGACGATGAAGGGCGATGATCATCTAATCCACATCAAAGGTTAGGATTCAATCTCATCTTCTCGTATCCGGTATCTGCCGAGATTAACCATCGAGATTGCTTGAAGATTGACGGCCGGATCTCCCTCTTGCGTCTCAAGATTTGGGCGGTCATGAGATGAACGACCCACGGTCACCCGCACCGTGAGGTTATCTCCATTTAACCCATCCACTTTGCCTCGTATCCGGTATTCGATCAGATGAACTCAATCTGATCTCACCACGTGGCTTTACCCTGACCGTTATAACGTCTTGCGATCAACAACGATATGGAACGCATCTCAGCGCGCCACCTGTCGTTGATACGTCCCTCCATCTCTTCTCAAGATCATCACTACCAGGGGTGATCAAATCTTGGCCGTCCAACCAACACATTAAAGGAAAATTTTCCGGAAGTCCCTGAACCTATTAATTTCTGAGATAGGTCCTAGTTACGTGAGAGGGAAAATTTTCTTAAGATCCCTCTATCTTCCGAAATTACCATTTGGTCCTGCGGACCCCATATTTGTTTTAATTTCCATTTAATTTAAATAAATCATTTAATCCCACATTAACATTTATCGGGGAAAATAAATAACTTAAATATTTTTCCCAAGGAAATAACTAAATATTTATTTCCAGAAATTCATGGATTTTACAATCCTCCCCCCTTGCAAAAATTTCGTCCTCGAAATTTCCACGACGTTTATACTTCATACAAACAACTCTGGGTAACGCTGCCTCATATCCTCCTCACGTTCCCAGGTAGCTTCCCGCTCGGTGTGGTTACTCCACTTCACCTTAATAAAAGGAATGGTTCTATTCCGTAACTGCTTGTCCTTTATTTTTTCGCATTAGCACTCTGAATTGTATATGTTTATTATTGGATTAATAAACTTCTTGATTTTATTTTGTTATCTGCTACTGTTTACTTAGGCCTTGTATCCGAGTGGAGCCCGTCTCCACTTGGAGATGCCCGATGAATGAGCGTGCGAGGTCCGTGATAGGGTGAGATTCTGAAAGACTTAGAGGATGACGAAACTCAACTCATAAACTTCCCCAACCATTATCCCGACAAGCTCAAGACAGTAGTTGAGAGGTATGGGGGCAAGATCAAATTGTCGAGAAAGTCATATCAGAGCTTTCGTCGGCTGTGCAATCCTGCACATGTGGAGAAGAGAGGAATAGGTTACTCCGAACCTTCCAGGCACTCATGTTATATGACAACATCCCAGGAGGAAGAAGAAGAAGAAATTAAAATGAAAAGTGCGCCAGTTGAACTAGAAGACGGGGGCAAGCGACAATTGACGAGCTAGTTGAAGTCAACTTGGGAAGCGATGAAGACCCACGGCCAACCTTCCTAAGCACACAGTTATCGGAAGAAGAAAAAGCATCATTCAAGGCCCTTTTGAAGGAGCATATAGATTGCTTTGCCTGGAATTATAATGAAATGCCAGGGTTGGACAATGAGGTGGCTATTCACAGGTTAGCCATCGACCCCAATGTTACTCCATTCAAGCAAGCACCAAGAAAGATGAAGTTTAACCTAGAAGAAAAGGTGATAGAAGAAATAAAGAAGCTGATTGAAGCAAATTTCATTAGAGAGGAGAAATACCCTGACTGGGTAGCCAGCATAGTGCCTGTGAAGAAAAAGAATGGGCAGATATGGATATGCGTAGACTTCAAAGACCTGAACAAAGCATGTCCCAAAGATGAATTTCCCCTACCCGTTATGGAGATTATGATCGATAACACCTCAGGGTACGAAATGTTCTCCTTTATAGATGGGTACTCTGGATACAACTAAATTAAAATGCATCCAGATGATGAAAATCATACAGCCTTCCGGACGCCTATGGGCATATATTGTTACAGAGTAATGCCATTTGGTCTGAAGAATGCCGGGGCAACATATCAAAGGGTCATGACCAAAATATTCGATGATCTGATTCACAAAGTTGTCGAATACTATGTGGACGATCTTGTGGTCAAGACAAATTCCAAATACAAGCATCTTGATGATCTGAGGACAGTCTTCACAGGCCTCAGAGAATACAAGTTGAAAATGAACCCCATGAAATGTGCTTTTGGAGTCCTGTCTGGGAAGTTTTTAGGCTTCATAGTAAGATACCGGGGAATAGAGACAGACCCCTCCAAGATAAAAGCAATCTTGGAAATGCCACCTCCTCAGACACTGAAGCAGTTGCAATCTTTTCAAGGGCGTTTGGCGTATATCAGACGATTCATCTCCAACCTCTCTAGAAGATGCAAGCCCTTCTCCATGCTGGTCAAGAAGAAAATACTATTCAAATGGGATGATGAGTGTCAGAAAGCTTTCGAGGATATCAAATGCTATTTGTTGAATCTACCAGTGTTGACGACCCCAATCCCCGGAAAGCCATTGATTCTATATACTGCTGCATTGGAAGGGTCATTAGGAGCTATGCTGGCCCAGAATAATAAAGACGGGAAGAAAAATACATTATATTACCTCAGCAGAATGTTGATAGGAGCTGAGATTAAATACACACCAATCGAAAAGTATTGTCTAGCTCTAGTGTTCACAGTCAAGAAGTTGAGACACTACTTGCTAGCACATAAAGTCATACTCATATCAAAAATTGATCCTCTCAAATATCTTATGACGGGACCATTGATTATGGGAAGACTCGCAAAGTGGGCGCTGATTCTGATGGAATTTGATATAACATATACTCCACAGAAAGCTATTAAAGGGCAGGCGTTGGCAGACTTCCTAGCGGCATATCCTCTCCCTGATAATTCACCACTTAATTACGATCTCCCTAGTGAAGAGACATTAGCAGTGGAAGAAGCAAAGTGGCGACTATATTTTGATGGAGCGTCATCTATAAAGCCGACACTCATGTCCACAATTCCACAAATCAAAGCTGGGATAGGACTTGTATTCGTCACACCGGAAGAGGGAATTCTCAGATATGCACTCTCTCTTACGGAGCCATACACAAACAATGAGGCAGAATATGAAGCTCTCATAGTTGGTTTGGAACTGGCAATTAAGATGGGAATCCAACACATACACATATTTGGAGACTCACAACTCATTATAAAGCAAGTCGAAGGAGACTACAAAATATACAAACCTGAACTTCTTAAATATCACAAGAAGGTCAAAGATCTGATAAAGAAAATCCCCCAAGTACAGTTGAGGAGGGTTTTAAGATCAGAAAATGGAGAAGCTGATTCTTTGGCAAAAGTAGCAAAGGAGCTGGCAAATCCAGATTATGAAGAAATCCTAATAACCATAAGAAATAGAAGGCCCATAAGTACGATACTTGATGATATTGAAGAGGAAAGTGCTGGGGACAAAGCGGAAGTCTTCACCCTCGAAATGCCAGAGGAAGATTGGAGACAACCGTTTATAGAATATTTGAAATATGATAAACTCCCAAAGGACAAATCAAAAGGTCTTCAGATAAAGCGAAGAGCCCTGAGATTCACCCTCATAAATGATATATTGTACCGCAGGTCATATGATCAACTACTCCTACGGTGTCTCTCATATGAAGAAATTCAAGAAGTCATGCATGATGTACATTCCGAGATATGTGGTGCACACCAATCCGGACCCAAGATGCGACTCAAGATCAAGCGTTTGGGATATTACTGGCCAGCCATGATTAGAGATTGCATCAATTATGCCAGAAGATGTCACCTATGCCAAATACATAGTGACTTCATCCACCAACATCCAAATCCTATATACCCCACAGTCTCTTTATGGCCCTTTGAGATATGGGGAACAGATGTAGTCGGTCCCATTGAACCTCCATCATCTTTGGGACACCGATTCATACTGGCTGCAACAGACTACTTCTCTAGGTGGGCAAAAGCTATTCCGCTGAGAGAAGTGAAGACCGAAAATGTCATCAAATTCTTCAGGGAGAACATCTTATACAGATTTGGGACTCCAACAAGAATTATTTCAGATAATGGTCCTGCATTCAGAAGCTTCAATGTCGGGAGATTTGAGTAGTATCACAAAATAGACTGGCGATATACCTCCATCTATAATGCTAGAGCAAATGGGCTGGCGGAAGCCTTCAACAAGACACTCTCAAAGCTATTGAAGAAAGCTGTGTCCAAAAATAAAAAGGACTGGCATGAAAGACTCCCAGAGATGCCGTGGGCTTATCGCACCACCTATAGAACTCCAACACAATGCACACCATATTCTCTAGTATTTGGAACTGAAGCGGTCCTCCCCCTCGAAATCCAAATACCCTCATTGAGAGTGGCGGTGCAAAATGAAATTTCAAATGAAGATAATATTCGGCTTCGCTTGGATAAGTTGGACTCTCTTGACGAGAAAAGGATAGGAGCACAACAGAATCTCAAAGTCTACAAGGCCAAGATGTCTCAAGCCTACAACAAAGTGGATCGGTTTAGGACTTTTACCAAAGGAGAAATGGTTCTTGTCCTAAGAAGACGTATCATCACCAATAAGCGGGCCGGGGGCAAGTTCAAAGCAAACTAGGAAGGTCCATACATCGTGGAGATCGTCTACGAAGGAGGCGCGTACTAGCTCATTGATGCTAATGGAGAAAGACCAATACCACCTATCAACGGTCGTTTTTAAAAAAAAATATTATGCTTAATGTAAAAATGTTTGCCTATGACGGAACGTCTGGTCCCTTATAGGGGTAGACTGGTCATGTACTATTAAATGTACTTCCCGAGGCAAAACATTAATTTTATGTACTTTTGTATCAAGTTCATTCAATGAAATAAAGTCCTCATTTTTGGTTAATGTGCTTTTATGGTTAATGTACTTTTATGGTTAATGTACTTTTATGGTTATGGTTAATGTGCTTCTTGAGGCAAACACATTAACCCCTTATTTTTCCCAAAAAAAAAATCAAAAAAATCAAAAAAATCAAAAAAAAAAAAATATATGAATTTCCAGAAAAGTCCTCATATTTATTATGAATTTTTGGAATTTAAAAAAAAGGAGGGGGGGGGGGGGGGGGAGAAAAAGTGAAAATAACCAAAATTTATTCAAGTCTAGTGTTCATAACAAATGTCTCAAAGTCAACTACCAAAGCATAGATAAACTAAGAAATCAAACTAATCCACCTCTGCCTTCAGGCGCACAGAGGTGGTGCGGCGAGGGGGAGCTGGTGTTGGGGCAGTGGGCGGAAGGCTAGGAATTTGGGGATATACCAGCGCTTCAGAAGGGCGGAGCAACGAGCCTTCAACGGCGGGCTTTAGCGGGGGCTACAGCGACGAGGGGGCTGGCTTGCTTGCGCGGCGAGGGGCGGAGAAAGGGTTGTAGGCGCGCTGGGGAGGACTGGCGCGGCGAGGGGGGCGCAGGAAGCTGGCTGCTGGCCTCGTGTGCGAGAGAGAAAGCCCCAAAAAGAGATTTTTTTTATTTTTTCTTTATCTTTTCTTTCCCCTCCTCTCTTTATTAGACAACTTCCCTCTTTCTTTAATAGTCCCCCATCCCCCTAAGATAAGATCAAATCATATTTTTAAAGACCGCAAAATCATAACCCAGTTAACTTCTCAACCGGGTGGAGATAAGATCAGAGTTTTTTTTCTATTTATTTATTTATTTATTTTTGAATTTATTATTTTTGCTTTGGGATGTATATTCTCAGGCTATCTCAAGATTCTCGAACAACCTTGGAATTTATACCCTTGGCTTGCCTTGGGATGTGTGTCCGAATTATCTTAGGATTAATTTGCCTCGGGATTTGTGCCGGTAGGTTATCTTGGGATATGACCGGATATATTAAAATATTCACTTTTAAAACACTTCAAATATTAACCCCTTCAAATATTTGCACCTAGTATATTCCATGCAAATATATGCATTTTTTATATACAAACAGGTCCCTTTAACCCTGAGTGTCGTCGAAGTCAGCCCCGAGTTGTTGCTGTGAGGTCTCCTTGCGAGTGTATTCCAGGTTTCTTTTAGCAATGGATTCCATTGCCAGCAGCTTTGACTTTTTGGAGTCATGTGCTGAATCAAACCAAGAAAGGGTTAGGAAGTCGATATCTCGAATAGTTTTCATGAAAGCGCGTTGTTTTTCATGGAAACATCTTCTATTTCACACTAGCCACACACTCCAGGCAATGACTATGGAGCGGAGGTTCCATCCTGTACGAGTTTCCTTTGGCAATTGGGGGTTCATTCCTTGGCCGCCCCTTAATTCTTGTAACATGCGGGGGGCACTACAAGAAAGTTGGCGTTTTGCTGCGAGCATTTAGCGGCGGCTTATGTAAAACCGCCGCTAAATGTTACAGTAGCTGTAACGCCCCGACCCGGATCCCGGGACCTCGGCACGTCAACAGACCGGCCGTATTAAAGAAGAGATAAGCTCAACTCGAATACACGGCCTAAATAATGTGATAAGCAGATAACAATCCACAAATAAACATAAACTCGAGTTCATAAGAACATAGAGTCATTAGGGTCCGTAGGCCCTATATAAGTCTGGTCCCTATACGGGTCCTACAATAACAAAGCTCACAAAGACAAAGATAAAGAAGACTCCCATAACCTCTGGTCCTCCGAAGTCCTCTCCCCAGGCTCCTCCCCCTCCTAAACCTCGGAATCTGTAAAAAGAGGGAAAGAGAAAACACATGAGCTTTCGAAGGGAAAGCTCAGTAAGTACCCCTGCAGGTCACAGTGTCATGAATAGGAAATATGGCGGTCCAGCGAGATCATAATATCAACAACAAAGTCCTAGGAGTCTACCACAAGCAAGTCAAAGTCACGACCCACAGTACAGAAGCCCTCGAGCTCTGTTGTGAGTCCTAAGAGAACTCTGAGTTTACTCCCGGCCAGTATGTCCAGCTTTTGGATATAAATACGACCTAGTTGGTCGTTTGACCCTCCAGTCAAAAGGTCGGTAGAACTACCTCTTCTACGTGTTAACACGGTCAGTGTACCATGCCCACTGACAGGTAAGACCTCCAAAGATTTGTTTCTCTGGTAGGGCTGTCAGGAAAGTCAGGGGGGTCCTAACCCTGAACATTCCTAAATTGGAGCTTCCCTAGCTCCATTTGAGTCGAGCGAGAACACAGCAAACAGGGACACCAACGTCCCGTAAACAAGCATACATGCTTAACAGGATTCAAAAACAGGTATGAACAGCATGTATGGCATCAACAGTGCATGTAATAAGAATACATAGCAAGTCCAAGGAATCCCGTCACCGGGTGGAAACTAGGCAAGTGAACTTACCTCTAGAGAGACTAAATGCCTTCCTGGTCTCCTTTGAAATGCCTTACGTCTCCCCTGAGAGTATCTGGCATATAACGGTTTATTAGAATTATTGTTCCAATAATTTCTATCTCTCTAAGTGTCCATGCATGCCTAACGTCCTTATTGGGCCTAGGCCCACTAACGGGTCCTAGGGACCTTTTTTCGGGTAACCGGCCCTTATTCCTGTTCCAGTATCCCTTAGTTGACTTGTAGATTCACCTTGGTCTAACCTAGTCAACTCTAGCCTATTTGTTAAGTCTGACTCTCATTCAGTCATTTAAGTTGAGTTGGGCCTATTCAAATTAATCTTAACCCCCCCCTTTTTACCCTGGAAGGGCATTTTGGTCATTTGGCAACTTTTGACCATAAAGTTTAAGGTTCCACCTTGCTTAGGATTTATTAGTCCTTTTTTAATTTGTTTAGCTTCCTTACTAAATAGTTTCCATCACTCAACCTATTATCCAAATTCCATAAATTAATTACTTAATTTCTATTTATCTTATTTCAATAATAATTACTTAATTATTATATCACATAGTTATAGCTCCATATATAATTACTGAAACTATAACACTATTTGATTAATAGTGTCATTACTATTAATAGAGACACTACATTGTTTAGTTTGTCACGCTAAGGTTTTAATCTTTTTTTAAAACCTTAAGTTTTCAAATTTGTTATTTAACTGTCACAACCCTTTGGTTAATATTTTAATTAGAATATTAACCCGTTATTATTATCCGATTATTACAACAACCATACTATAGTTTCTATTAAATGTCACATATAGTTTGTGCGACTATATTTATCTATTGTCACACTACTAATGTTAGAGACAAAATTATTCAAATCAAATAATTGATTTTATTTTGTCACACTCCTATAGTTTTCCAAATTTATTATCTCAATTAGCTAATGATTATTTGTATCAATAACTAACTAGTATCCTAATCCAAGAGAGAAAAATATAAATTGATTAATTTCAATTAATGTGTCACACCCCCTATGGTCATTATATAATGTTTTTATGATTAATCAAACATTACCCTTTTAATATTACTACTATTATTACTATTTTTATTATTATTATTGATTTTATTTTATTTTTAACCTTCTTCTTCTTCAACCTCTCTCCTCCCTCTCTATATCCTCGTCGCCCTCCCGAGCCTCGCCGGAGAGTTTGAACTCCATCAACGGCCACGCTCCTCCCTGGAAAAGCTCGCTGTCTCGACGGGCGCCACCTAGGAGTTTTCTTCCACGTATTCTTCCCCTCCGGCGTCTCTAAGTCTCGGCCGAGCTCGGGTTACTTCCCGGTGAGCTCGGATCGTCGTCACCATGCATGCATGAACCCTATTAAGCCTAAGGAGGAGAAAGGAACCTTACCGAGAGGATCGCAGACGATAGCGGTACCCAACAGGAGCTTCCCGGTGTCGGACGGAGGCGCTCTGTCTTTCCGGCGAACTTGAGCAGCAACCCACAACTCGTCTCGGCTTCCTCCAACACCAGAAGCTGGTCGCGACAGCTTCGAGCTCGGCAAGGAGTGCGATCCTGGCAGTGGTCGTCCCGTCCCTCTCCGTCTGTCACCTCGCCGGAGAAGAAAATCCGATTGATGGGGTGCTGAAACAGAGAGCTTCTGGTCCCTTTTTATAGCCTCAGGGAACCAGACGAACCGTCAGCTCGTGGGGGGTAACGCTCCGCCGGCGACGGCCGAGTTTCTCGCGCGAAACGGCCAGGACAGCCGGCGAGCCCCACGCGGGTACGTTGCAGGCGGTGAGGATGCCTCGGGATTGGTATCCCAAGGTGAATGGTGAGGATCACTGGGTATGCCTCGGATTTGGGTTTCATTTGATGGTCGTTCCAGATTTAATCTGGGTAAAATGATCCGATCCGTTCTTTTTTGCCTATAAATGAAGCCGTATTCATCAAACGAAAGGTTGAGATTTAATCCTTTACCAATGGCTGGATCTTCTCCGTTTTTCCTCGCATCCATCACCCCATTAGATTGACGGTCCTTGGAGAACCATGTGGCTCCGCGATCCTCTCTACAAAGCCTCTCGATCGCAAACACGATCAGATGGACTGATCTCACGCTTGCCACGTGTTTCTGCAGAAACCGTTATAATGCCTCAAGATCTACAACGATTTGAGATAATCAAATCTCAGCCGTTCGTTCATATATTATGAGAGTTTTCTCTCGGAAAATTTTCCGGAGGTCCCTGTCACCTTTAAAATTACACACATGTCCAAGTCTGTGAGAGGGAAAACTTCTTTAAGGTCCTCAATTCTTTCAAAATTACTATTAGGTCCCTACAGACCCCATATTAATTTAAATAAATCATTTAATCCCACAATAACGCTAATCGCGGGAAATAAGTATTTTAAATATTTTATTTTATTTATTTATTTTTTTTTTTTCAAGGAAAATAACAGAATATTTATTTTCCAAAAATTCATGGATTTTACAATCCTCCCCCCTTTTAAAAATTTCGTCCCCGAAATTTCTACGCTATTTATACTTCATACAAACAACTCTGGGTAACGCTGCCTCATGTCCTCCTCACGTTCCCAGGTAGCTTCCCGCTCGGTGTGGTTACTCCACTTCACCTTAATAAAAGGAATATTTCTATTCCTTAACTGTTTGTCCTCTCGGCCCAAAATAGCTACTGGGCGTTCCTCGTAGGACATATCCTCTTGGACTTCCACCGGAACCTGAGGAATCACTCTGGTGGGATCACGAATACACTTCTTCAACATTGAAATGTGGAAGACATCGTGAACCTGAGCGAGGTCCTGTGGTAGAGCCAATCTATATGCCACCACTCCTATGCGCTCCAATATCTCAAAAGGTCCGATATAACGCGGAGCAAGTTTTCCACGTCGTCCAAACCTTACTACCCCCTTCATAGGAGATACTTTTAGGAATACCAAGTCTCCTATTTGAAACTCCTGATTGGATCTCTTTCGATCGGCATAACTCTTTTGTCTACTCTGGGCAGCCTGGAGTCGCTCCCTGATCATTTTGACATGTTCCTCCGTTTGTCTTACAAAATCAGGTTGCTTAAGTGTCGCCTCAGCTATCAGCTTCCTTTCTCCCATATCTCCCCAACATATGGGAGTTCGACACTTCCTCCCATCGAGTGCCTCGTACGGAGCCATCTTGATGCTTGCCTGATAACTGTTGTTATAGGCAAACTCTATCAAGCTTAGGCGTTCATCCCAAGACCCCGTAAAATCTATCGCACATGCCCTCAACATGTCCTCTAACACCTGGATGGTCCTTTCAGATTGTCCATCTGCCGTTACGTAGGTGGAAAGTCTTTGAACGCCAATCCTGTGCCCAAAGCGGTGTGCAAGCTCTCCCAGAATCTGGAGACAAATCGAGTGTCTCGATCAGAGGTGATAGTCACCGGTACTCCATGTAATCTGACGATCTGATCGATATATAGCTGGGCCAACTTTTCTAAGGATGCTCCTGTCCTTAATGGTATAAAGTGGGCTGACTTCGTCAGCCGATCCACTATAACCCAGATCGATTCATGGCCACTTTGAGTGCGTGGCAACCCCGTTACAAAATCCATGTTAATGTGCTCCCATTTCCATTCCGGAATGGGTAAGGGTTGTAACATCCCTGCCGGCTTCTGGTGTTCCGCCTTTACCATCTGACAGGTGATGCATTTAGCCACGAACTCCGCAACATCTCGCTTCATCCCCTTCCACCAGAAGTGGTCCTTCAACCCTCTGTACATCTTGGTACCCCCAGGGTTAATAGTGTAGCCCGAATAGTGGGCTTCCTCCAGAATCTCTTGTTTTATTTCTGGGACATTTGGTACACAAATTCTTTCGTCAAATCTAAGGGTGCCATCTTCATGGACTCTGAACCGTGTTGGTTCTTCCTGGCCTACGTGTTCCTTGATCACCAATAGATAGTATCAATTCTCTTCTATGTGAATTGGCCTTCTGTTCCATCCTGTTTTGTGCTTGAAGTAAATTGCTCCTTAGCATCTTCAATAAGGCATCTCTCTCAATCAACATTTCTTCCAGAGATTGTAAATTGGTGGAGCCAGGGGTATAAGCTGGGATAGAGGGGGGACTGCGACCATATAAGGCTTGAAATGGGCTCATCTTAATACCGCTATGGTAGCTGGTATTATAGCATAACTCCGCCCACCCTAAGAAACGGACCCATTTAGAAGGCTGCTGGCTTGTGAAGGCCCTTAAGTACTGCTCTAAACCCCGATTGACCACCTCTGTTTGTCCATCCGTTTGAGGGTGATAGGCGGTACTGTGGTGAAGAGTAGTGTCACTCAATTCAAACAATTTCCTCCAAAAGTTGCTGATAAAGATGGGATCCCTATCTGATACAATGGTCCTTGGGAATCCTTGCAAGCGAATCACAGTGTCTGTAAACACTTCAGCAACCTGTACAGCAGTGAAATTGGTTGTCAACGGTGCACAATGTGCTGATTTAGTGAGTCTGTCCACCACCACTAAGATTACTGTGAAGCTTTGAGAGACCGGAAGGCTTGTTATGAATTCCATAGAGACTTCCTCCCATACTGCTGCTGGTATAGGCAGTGGTTGTAATAACCCTGCTGGTGGTTGTGTTTGATATTTGATTTGTTGGCAAACCAGACAAGCTGATATATAATCCTCCACATACCTGCGCATGTTAGCCCAGTAAAATCTACTAGATAGGCGCACCAAGGTTCTCTTAATGCCTCCATGTCCGGCCATAGGTGTAGCATGGTATTCCTTGAGTAGCAGGGGTTTAAGCTTAGACTGCTCACTGATGTAATACCTCTGTTTGAATAGCATCACTCCCTCATGTACTGTGTAATCAGTGGATAACAAGCCCTGTTGAAATTTTTGATGCTTAATTTTCGGATCTTCCAAAGTCGCATTCTCCTCCTTCAGTGAGCTTAATAATTCTGATATAGGTTGACTCGCCATGAACAGTATTGCATAATCTTCACTGCTGGCATTTTTAGTCTCATCTTCAAATATTCTTGATAAGCTATCAGCTGCTCTATTAGTAGGACCTGGCTTGTATTCAATCTTGAAGTGAAAGCCCAAGAGCTTGCGCAAGTAAGCCTGCTGATCCGGGGTCTGTCTGACCTATTGTAGTAGCTGCTTTATGCTTTGATGGTCAGTCCTGATGATGAAGAAACTGCCCAACAAGTATTGTCTCCATTTGTGAATAGCCTCAATAATTGCATGAAGTTCCTTTATATAAGTGTAGGCAGCTTAAAGTCTGGGCCCTAACTTCTTGCTGAAATAAGCGATAGGGTGCCCCTCTTGCATCAGCACTGCACCTATGCCCCCATTAGAGGCATCAGTCTCCACCACAAATTCTTTCTCAAAATCAGGGAGCCTCAGCACTGGAGCTTCAACCATTACCCTTTTGAGAGCTTCGAAAGCAACATCAGCCTTAACATTCCAATTAAAAGCATCTTTGCATAGTAAATCAGTAAGAGGTGCTGCAATCATAGAATACCCCTTAATGAACCTCCTGTAATACCCTATAAGACCAAGAAATCCCCTCAATTGCTTCAGTGTGGTAGGGAGAGGCCATTTCATAATAGCTTCTATTTTTGCTGGGTCAGCCATGACCCCCTCTGATGAGACAATGTGTCCCAGATAGTCAATAGATTCTTTGCAAAAAGAACATTTAGACATCTTGAGATAGAAGCAGTGGTGCTTTAGGCACATTAGAACTTGTTCAAGGTGCTGCAGGTGAGCTGTTAGAGAACAACTGTAAATCAGAATATCATCAAAAAACACAATGACAAACCTTCTCAGGAATGGTTCGAAGATTCTGTTCATGGTGGCTTGGAAGGTAGATGGTGCATTAGAGAGGCCAAATGGCATGACCAAGAATTCATAATGCCCTTCATGTGTCCTGAAAGCAGTTTTGTAAATATCTCGATCATGCATTCTGATTTGATGATACCCTTCCCTCAGATCCAATTTGCTGAATACATTGGCTCCCCCGAGTTCATCCAACAGCTCATCAATGGTTGGTATTGGAAATTTGTCCTTTATAGTGGCAGCATTCAAGGCTCTATAGTCCACACAGAACCTATATGATCCATCCTTTTTTTTCACCAAAAGAACTGGAGATGAAAATGGGCTTTGGCTAGGTCTGATCACTCCTTGTTGTAACATTTCCTTCACCAGCTTTTCAATTTCATTCTTCTGATAGTGAGGATACCTGTATGGCCAGACATTGATTGCCTGTGTATTTGGCAGCAAATGTATATGATGATCTAACAATCTATGTGGAGGTAATTGCACTGGGTTTGTAAACAATTGTTGATGCTTCTGCAGTAATTGGGCTATCTGGGGATGCAGGCCTTCTGGAATTTGAACTTCAGTCTTCTGGTGATCCTCCATTTCTTCAGGTAGTTGCTGTAATTCATATAGGCCACTGAATTCCTCATGAGTCATCAATACTTGCAATTGATTGTAGGTGATGGCCTTAGACATTGGTATGGCATCACCTTTCAACAACACATGCTTACCCTCCCAATTGAACTTCATGGTCACAGCTTTATAATTATGAGTTACATCCCCCAATTCTTCCAGCCACTGCACCCCAAGTACAAGATCAGGGCCTTCAATTGTCAAGATATACAGATCTATGGTAAAGGTAATTCCCTGCAATTCCACTTTCACCTGAGGACACACATGTGTGCATCTAAGATGGTCCCCGTTACCAATGTAAACCTTAAATGGTTTGATTGATTTCACATGTAATTGGAGCTGCTCCGAGATGTTAGGGTTGATGAAATTATGTGTGCTTCCCCCATCAATTAAGATGTGAACTTCTTTGTTAGAGACCTTACCCATCATTCTGAGTGACCTGGGACTTCCTTGTCCGTCTAATGTGTTTAGACTGGATATGTCTCCAGTAATGACCTCCTCATCAGGCTCTTGGAGTGTTCCTTCCCCTCCTGGTTCTGGCTCGTCATCATCAGCATTCCCCAATAGCACCAAGTATTGGCTGCGACAACGATGACCTGCACTGTATTTTTGGTCACAATTGAAGCATAATCCCTTGGCCTTCCTCTCCATAAAATCTGGTTGAGATAATCGCCGGATTGGGAGGGGTGGTGGTGACAACAGGGGTGGTTGTCCTGTGGTTCTTGGAGGTTGTCCAAGCAGTGATGGTGCTGGTGTATTTTGAGGAGCAGCCTGGATGGCCTTGAGTGGAGTACCAAGCGCGCTCAGATTCCCCACCGATGGTTTCCCTCTGGGAACTCCCGGTGAAGGTGCTTGCCAATTGACTCGGGGTACGCCCTTGCTTCACGTTCGATGCTCCACTAAAGTTTCTTCATGCCTTGCCTCATACGCCCTCGCCAGGGTGAAAGTCTCCATAAGAGTGGGCGGTTTGTTTAGCAGCAGCTCTCGGCGAAGGTGTGGACGCAGGCCCGAGATAAAGAAGGATATGAGTACTGGTTTAGGAATACCGATGACCTTGTTCATTAAATCCTCGAAGGCAGTTTGGAACTCACTTACAGTGGAAGTTTGGGTGAGATTTGAGAGAGCCCCTTGATGGTCCTCGTACTGTGAAGAACCGAAACGATGCTTCAAGCTATCAAGGAACTCAAGCCATGTGCTGAGTAAGTTGTTGCCCTTCATCCACTGGTACCATGATGACGCTCGCTCTTCCAGATGAAAGGATACGATGCGCAACCGGAGGCTCACCGGCGTCTCATGGAAGTTGAAGAACTCTTCGACCCTGAACACCCAGCTATCTGGGTCGGATCCATCAAATTTGGGTATCTCCATCTTCATAGGCCTGGTGAGGTGTGTGAGATCACGAGCTGGGCTGGTTGGTGAATGCAGGATGCTTGGGCGGAATACAGCTTGCCCTCTACCCGTCACAGGGGAAGGTTCTCTGATCTGGCTGCGAAGCTCCTATATGTGAGCTTCCACGGTAGCCATGTTCTTCTGCATCTGATGAAACATCGCTGCTTGTTCATCGCGCTGAGTCTGCATTTGTGCCTGAAATTGCTCCGATAAGGCTTGGGTCATGCTCTTCATCGCCTGCAGCAAATCTGAGTCCGCCATGGCTCTCAATGTGAAGCACCAACGATACAACCTGCTGGGGTAGTATCAGATAAAGCACCACTTCGAGTGGGTGCTGACTCCAGGGAAGAGAAGAAGAAGAAGAAGTTAGAGATAAAAGATGAAGGTTGATTCAGAGGAAGAAGAAGAAAACAGTCTCAATTACATCGATGATTTTCAGTAAAGAAAAACAGAGAGCTTATATAGCCACTCTTAACATCAAGTAATCACTAGTTAACTAGCTAATTAAGCACTATTTGCCATTATTGCTAAACGACAAAAACCGGTAGACGACGCGTGAAGGAATGCGCGCGCTCTCACCCCTAGGTTGATCGCGCGGCTCATCGCTCGCCACCTATCCTTCCGCCAGATAAAAGCAAAACGCGTGAGTGGTTAAAGATTCTCCCATCACCACGCGACCAGCATCGTCAGATTCTTGCCATCTGTTACATCTGGTAATCAACGACCCACGCTGGTTGCTGACGGGTGCGACGTGTCCTCCTCGGATTGGCCTGCGTGCTTGAAGACGGATCGTCTTCAACCTCGCCCTGGTCAACATTGTCAACCTTCTCCAGCTCTTCACCAGTTTCGCCAGCTTCTTCTAAAGCAGAGGGAAGGTTCAAAGGTGAGGTCGTATCACACTTCGTCTATAGCTGCTCTATCCCCGGCGGAGCCCGCGAGGTCCGAGTCGGCTGTCTCCGCGAGGTCAGCGTCTTCTCCGGCCTACCCGCGACCACCAGCACCGAGCGCCTCGACATCCTAGACGACGAGCACCAGGTCTTCAGCTTCTCGATCATCGGCGGCGAGCACCGTCTTCGGAACTACCGATCCGTGACGATGGTGACCGAGTTTCTTAGAGAAGCCTGCGAGATCTGGAGCGTTGTTTTGGAATCGTACGTCGTGGACGTACCCGATGGGAACACGGAGGAGGACACGAGATTGTTCGCGGACACCGTCGTGAGGCTCAATCTAAGATTGATTTATTTGGAACCCTAGATTGATTTCCTCCCCCAATTTACTCCTATTCTCTTTTCAGTTTCCACCCAGAATTCATCTAATTTGGAATCCTAGATCTCATCCTTTGCCTCCCCAAGGTACCTCTTAATCCTTTTGGATTCCCTCTTAATCCTTTTGGATTCAGATTTCGTAATGACGTTGTTCGTTCCGATGATCGCTCTCTGTTTTCTTTTATACCAATTGATTTATTTTTATTGTGTTTTTAGGTTTTTAGGGTGAGATTAGATGGATTCGGCCTCGAGCCAGCCGGATTTTGATTACTTGTTCAAGTTGTTGTTGATTGGGGATTCAAGCCTTGATCTGGTACTCATTCTTTTGCTTTATATAGTGAAGTGATTATTATTTGTAACGCAGTATATTTAAGCATGTATTGGCTATTCAACTTACTTTGGTTCATTTTCCTTACCAGCTGAGAGAGAAGTTGTTAATGCTGCAGCGAAAACGGAAGCTTAATTTGTTCAATGTTCGAAAGCAATGTCTGTAAAACATTTTTTTGTTGAATTTTATAAACATTGTTTGATAATAAAAGTATAATTTATTTCATATGTTTTTTTTAGAGATGTGAATAAATTTGTAAATATAGCATTGTTTTAAGGGAAAATTATTTTTAGGTTTCTGGAAATTTGCAAACTTTTCAGACACTCCTTCTGACAAAATAGTTTCCCAGATAGTCCCTTTTTTTTTATTTTGTTACTTTTCAGCCCTCCTGATTGACACTGACAGTTGTTTTTCACTGTAATCCTGATTTTGCCCCTAGTGATGTTGGAGAGAGATGATTGTTTTCCTGCCAAAGTGCACATCCCATCTTCACCCTTTTACAATCTTTTATCTTATTTTTTTATTTCAAAATAAAACCGGTGACAGCTTGTAGGTTTATCTGACATATTTATATATGTATTATTTTTATTATTATTTTATTTATTATTTATTTTTCATACAAAACCGTGAGTCATAACTATGTAATATAATATAATATAATATAATATAATATAATATATATTTATAATATCCATAATTCATGCCCTATTGTTTTTCATATTTGCACATAAGTCCTTGCATTTTAAACTTTTTACATGCAGGTCCCTCACTATAGAAAGATGCAAATTTCACTTTAGTCCTCAAACTTTTCTAAAATTACAATGAAGTCCCAAACAACCCGACTAGACCTAATTAAAGCATTCTCCAATTAAATCTCTCTTCTCACACAAAATCTCATAAACTCCAAATAAGACTATACGAGGAACTTCTATAATTATCTAATTAATTAAAGAAATTAGAAAACATGTATTTTAATAAAAAAACTCAATCGATCCAACCTTGGGGACTTTCACTTAGGGGTTGTTTTGTTCCCTGTAACTAGCTGTATTGTAGAAAGTTTTACATGTAAAAATTACTTTTGGGTGTTTGGTTTGATGTAAAAGAGTAGATATGTAGTAAAAAATTTTACATTTTGGGTTGTTTTGCAGGATTTCAAAATACGGCTGATTTGGGCGTATTATCAAATGCAGGATTTGGCTGGCTTAAAATCACCCCCCACGAGCATCTCTTTCGCTTCTTCCCTGATCTACAGGTTTCTCGATTTCCGGCGGTGGCCTAGTCTCTCCGATCGCCGGTGGCTTCTTCCCTGATCTACAAGATAGAACTCATAATCCCTTCACCATCTACATCCACCTTGGTGATCATCCTCCTGCAATCCTCCACCGTCCTCCCCTGCTTCAGCCCAAGTGACTCCAGCACCGACCTCAACTCCTCCTCCGTGATGAACCTATCCCCATTCTGATCGAACAAATTGAACGCCTCTCTCATGTCCGCCTCTTCATCGTCCTCCTCGTGATCCCCCATGATCGTCTTGTATAACCTCGCAAACTCCTCCATGTCGACGCACCCGTCGCTGTTCGCGTCTATCTTCTCGATCATCATCGCTAGCTCCGTTTCCGGGATCTCGATGCCCAGCTTCGAGAGCGAGTGGCTCAGCTCCTTCTTCGAGATCCGCCCGTCGCCGTTGCGGTCGAACATCTGGAACACTAGCTGGAGCTCCGATGGGTCCATGATTTCAGCCTGTACTGGAATTTAGGTTTTAGATGATAGTTGGAAGAAAGATTGGAACGGAGAATGGAGATGAATGGGAAAGCAATATTCTATTTTGAAAGTATTAAGATTTTCATTATTTATTATTATTTTTTTGACGTACTGAAATTTTTATTTTTATTTTGGGTTTTTATTTTTTTCAAAAACAAGTTATTTTGTGAAACAAGTTGACCTTTTGAGTTGATATATCAGAGGAAAGAAATAAAATTAATGAGAAACCCAGGTTTGTATTTTTTTTAACTTCATTAATTGATTAAAAGAATATAAAAAATTCAAACTATAGTGAAGATATATATAATCTTAGAGGATACTTAAATATGAAATGACAAGAAAAAACAATTATATAATATTCAGTTGACTATTTATTATTTAAATTTAATGGTGATTATTTTCTTAAAAAAAGAAATATTAAATGTTTTAAATTTAATAAACATTTTATTAGATTATTTAGCTTATTAACTAATTAGTAATAATAATAGATAATAGGGTAATCTCACCCCCCACTTACATGGTAACCGAATCCTTTACTTACATCAAACCAAACAAACAAAAAGAAAATACAGCATTTCAAATTACATCTAACCAAACACCAGTGATGTAAAAGAAAATGCAATATTTATAGTTACATGTAATTTGAAATACACTGTAATTCAAAATGCGGGTAACCAAACATCCCCTTATTAACCAAAGAGTTTAGGAAGATAATTAGACAACTAATAACCTAAAAATCTTCGGATTTTACACTCGTGCCCAGCTTTTTTTTGCTCTTCATCTTCCTCAAACCTTTTGTTCCCTTTTGTTTCCCTTTTTGTTCCATTTTACATTGTATTTGTTTAACAGTCCGACTTTCCGCTTAATATATTACAATCTTATTTAATTCCCCCAAAGCCCTTTTCTATTTTTCGAGGCTTAAGGCTCCATGTTGTGGCCATTTAATTCTCGCTAACGCTTTTTTCCATTTACGAGGCTTTGGCACCGATTTCTTTCGTTACATGTAGCCGGGCGAAGTTATAACTATACTTCCCGGAATGCCTTACCTGAAGCGTCGCGTCAATCATCCCGTGTTGCCCTTTTCTCTTTAAATAACACTCGATAGGGGCACGACCTCCTCACTCTTTCCTTTGCCTTTTTCCCAGGTCATCCCCCATTGATCCTCACAAGCTAAGCAGATCGTCTCCCCATAAAGAGAAGGAGGAGCCGAAGGAGAAGGAGGAACCACCCCTCAAAAGGATCAAGGAGGACGCCGTGGCACCGGGTGAAGATACTGATTGAACAGGAAAACCTACTCTTCCGGTCCGAACATGGACCCTTTTTGTTTTTCCTTTCTTTGTTTTCATCATCCTTTTTCTATTTTTATTTATCTTGTTTTTCTTCTGCATTTTATTTCCCTTGGTGTATTTTCTTGATTAATGCAATAGTTTTCTTCTTCTCCTCAATTTGTGGATTGTTAAACGTTAATACTTTACATCGCGTTCACATGTTTAATATTTAAAGTTCCGTGTAACTTATAACTTTCCCGTTTAATATTTAACGCGTTCCGTCTAATATATACTTTTCCCATTTAATGTTTTATTTTTCCGTTTAATATGGCAAGTTCCGCTTTAATATAACTTTGTTTTGATTATTATTTAGGGCTTCCATTAATATTAATATGACAAGCTTATCTTTATCATCACGAGTGTTAAACATTAATACATTCTAGCGTGCGAGAAGCATTTGTAATTATATACATTGGAAGCGTTAGCGTTTGTTAAAAACCATGTTTGTTAACACACCGCCACGCGTATGTTGATCGTCTTTGCTTGAGGATACGCTTTATGAACCACATGACATATATAGGGCAATCGGCATTAGCCTCCTTCTATTGCTTGAGGCGATTATTATCCTTTGGTCAGCGGGTATTCACGAAGTTCCAATCTCCATACTCGTTTGTGATGCGGTTGTCGAAGAGTTCCCTAGCGATATAAGAATAAGGACCAATTAGAAAAATCCAAATCCAATGAAAATTAAAATCACTACCACTTTCGTATTACCATTTCCCGGGCGGTTGCATTGTATACAGGGCTTCTCTATGAGGTGTAGTGAATATATTAAGGGAAAACTAAGGAAACTCAGTATTTCAAATGAAAACGCATTATTAACAAAAACTTAGTGTATTAAACAAAAACTTAGTGTATTAAAAGAAAACTTAATATGTTAAATGAAACTGTATTATGTTAAATAAAAACATAATATTTTAAACTAGCACTTAGTATATTAAAGGAAAACTAATAATATTAAATGAAAACGCCAAATACTAAACGGAAACTCCAAAT
Organism: Dioscorea zingiberensis; assembly: GCA_026586065.1. Taxonomy (NCBI): domain Eukaryota; kingdom Viridiplantae; phylum Streptophyta; class Magnoliopsida; order Dioscoreales; family Dioscoreaceae; genus Dioscorea; species Dioscorea zingiberensis. The sequence continues at coordinate 35,821,789 of CM048824.1, forward strand.
GTTAAACGAAATCCTTTGCTATGTTCACGTCTTCATTCTCCACGTTCAAAGACATCGGTGTGGCGGCCGCCAGTTCATTGGCTGCAATCGTGGGTTGGCGGTTGTTCAAACCGTGACCATTAGTACCAACGTAATATCGGTGGGTTCAAGGTCTGAGGTGGCCGACAGATCTGTATGGTCGTCCAGTGGTTCATTGATGGCAGTGGTCGGTTCAGAAGTTGGTGGTTCGTCGAGGTCGGTGATGCGGCTTGTCAAGGTATCTGGGGGTGGGCTTTAAGTTCTTTATCTTTAGTGATTCAATTACGATGCCAAGTGTGACCATGTCGTCGTCATCGTTATCTTCGACATGGGCTGACACAGATGGACTTCGGTTAAGGTGGACTTCTGTTTTTTTTTTTTTTACCTTGCGGGATTTCCTCTTCGATATCTTCTCTTCGGGGAGAGCAACCAAGCCTTGGCCAGAGGCCGGTCACCCGGCCACCGAGGGTCTCAGAAGCGATTTTCTTTCTTCACTTCCCAATGGGTGGGGATGATGCCGGTGGCGCCACCGTCTCTGAAATTGGTGCCACAGGTAGGGTGAAATCGGTTCGGTTTGGGTCGGTTTGGACGAATTTCCAAACCAAACCGGTATTTTTCGGTTTGAAAAAAATCAAACCAAACCGGACCGAATAATTTGAAAAGTGAAACCAAACCAAACTGGTTCGGTTTGCGGATCGGTTCGGTTTGAAATGCAGTTTGAAAGATAAAATAATTGCATGTCTATTCTCTCGTCACATCTCTCGCACATCTCTCACACCGGTGCTCCGTTTGGGCTGAAATTTTGTTTTGGGGCCTTATTTGGTATTTCGAACAACGTGGCGCGCCACTTTCCTAGAATTCCACATTTTTCAAGGTGATGTAATAGAGACATATGGCATAGACGCGCCTCGAGCCACCCCGTGCATTCTCCGTTGTGTGAGAAGAGAGATTTAATTGGAGAATGCTTTAATTAGGGCTAGTCAGGTTGTTTGGGACTTCATTGTAATTTTAGAAAAGTTTGAGGACTAAAGTGAAATTTGCATCTCTCTATAGTGAGGGACCTGCATGTAAAAAGTTTAAAATGCAAGGACTTATGTGCAAATATGAAAAACAATAGGGCATGAATTATGGATATTATAAATATATATATATATATATATATATATATAAAATATTATATTATATTATATTATATTATATTGTATTGGGTGGGCCCCAACAACCACATTGTTTAAAATCCATGCATTGGGTGGGCCCTAGCCACCACCTTCTTTTAATTTCATGCTTTGGATGACATTTTGTTATATTGGATTTTGACTTACCCATTTTGTTTTAAATCAATGCATTGGGGGGAACGCTCTGACAATGTTTTAAATTCATGTTGTGACGGGCATTTTTGTCATATAATGTCAAAAGTACGTTTGTTAGTGGATGGAGGGACTTATAATTCATTATTTGTAAAAGGAGGGATGGTTTGGGAAAGGGAAACTTTAGAGGGACTTTTTGTTTATTTCGAAAACTTGAAGGGACTGATAATTCATTACCAGTTGTTTTAATTATTTTTGAATTATCAATAAATTTTTTTATTATTTTTATATTTAAAATGAATGTGGTTGAATATTTGGATTATTGCAAAAAAAAGTATTTATAAAAATAAAAAAAATTAACCGCCATGAGGATTTTTTTAAAAAAGAAATTTATTTAAAAAATAATAATTCTTTTTATTTTTAAAAATAAGAATTCTTTTTAAAGCAAAAAAACATTTCACGGCGGTTTTATAACCGCGCCATATGTTTTTATTATTTTAAAAAAGATTTTCTATTTTAAAAAGAACTATTAAAAAAAATCTTTTTTTTAAAATAATAAAAAGCATTTAGTGGAGGTTACAAAACCGCCGCGACATGCATTGAAACCGCCGCGACATGCAGTATGCATTTCGCGGCGGTTAAATAAAACCGCCGCGAAATGTGTCACGATACCAGTATTAGAGGCAGTTTACCAACCGCCGCAGAATGATTTCGCGGCGGTTTAAAACCGCCTCTAAATGCCTCTAAAACCGTCGCTAATTGCCTTTTTTCTTGTAGTGAGGCATGATCCTGACCCAGTCGTAAGAGTATTGCAAAATGTTGCCAAATTCTTGCAGTATAGCAACACTTTATCAGTAGGTGCTCCACTGTCTAGTCCGCCTCCTCACACAGGTAGCATGTGGTGCGGGTTCCTTCCCAACCCCGCCTGTACAAGTTATCTAGTGTGAGATTTTATTCTCCCTTGCTAGCCAGATGAAAATCTTGACCTTAGAATGTTACCAATTCTGACACATGCATCTTTTGCAATAATTAGAGAGAAGAGATTAGCCATTTGTTTTTCAACTGTAAATTTTCTAATGAGATTTGGAGGAAAGTGTTAAATGCACTTAATGTGAATAGAGATCCTTTACATTGGAATAGGGAGATAAGTTGGTTTCAAAGAAGGGATGGTGGAAATACTTTGCTATCAAAAGTAAGGAGAACAGCTCTTGCAGCTAGCATCTATATCATATGGAGATCCAGAAATCTGTTGCTTTTTCAGCAAAAACAATTTTTTACTAAAGATATGTATAGGCAAATCAGGGAGGTGATTCTGCTGAAATATAATGCACTGGTTCAATACCCTTCAAATAGAGTGTCTTTAAATAGATGGATGTAAATAGAATGCACAGATCCAACGCTCTCTTGTGATAAAATAGGACTCTTAGAGGATTGTTTTAGGGTATGCTGCTGATGGTGATGGAGATGCACCAAGATTTAGAAGTATTGGGCTGTTAATGGGGTTGATATGTAGTAGTGATGTTTAGCATGAGTCTTTGTTTCCCTTGTGATAAAGTATAGTACTCACATTGTATTGTTTTAGTGTATGTTGCTGTTTGCATAAATAAATTTCATTCTTTGCCTTAAGCAAATATATATATATATATATATATATATATATATATATATATATATATATATATTAAACACAAAAACATGTGCAACTATACTCTATTTTAGGTTAAGTGAATCCAAGTTTTCACAGGATACGTTGAGATCATGAGAGTGATTTGAGTGGTTTGGCCATAGATGGCAAGGACACTAAGTGGGAATTATAAAATGGCACACTTGGCACATGTGAGGGACGGATCCAGGATTTTTATTTGGGGGGGGGGAAACTAATATTAAATATAAAAAATATAATAAAAGACAAATGCATCCAAAGTTTTGTCATATGAGAGTAACATATTACAATTGCTCTCTGTGTGTTTTCATAGTTTGAAAACGATGCAAGATTTTTTCATTATCAATACTATAAAATATATATTTTTCTATATAAGTAATCAAACAATCATTTGTCCAAGAATCACCCATTTGGTTGCGCAAGCGATTTTTTACAATCTTCATGGCAGAAAAAACTCTTTCAACTGATGCAGTAGAAATGGGCAATATCAAAGCTAACTTCACAAGTAAGTACACCAACTGATACACAATGTGCTTCTTTGTCTCAACAAGTTTTATAGAAAGGTCATTGATACCTTTTAGGCTTTTAAACTCATCATGAGATCTTAAATCGATAATGTAAGTCTCAAGCTGATTGTCAAGAACATGAAGTTTCGTCTCAGAAAACTCAGATGGATAAAATTAAGCAAGGCAAATTAGTTTCCCCTTATCAAAAGCTGTAAAAGAATCACATAGACTTAAAGAAGCCACACAAAGAAGTAACTCCATATTCAACTCATTGAATCGATTGTTGAGTTCTTGAAGCTGCATATCAACAACAGTGTAAAATAACTCAACATGATAATGATGCAAATTTATCACTTTATCGGTGTTGCGTTGTGGCCTTCCTCGAGTTACAAATATATCATCCATATTTGGGACAACAATATTGTTCCTTTCACAAAATGAAGAGACCTCATCATATAAAGATTTCCATCCATCATCTCTCGTTGTTTGTAGTCATTGCTTAGTTACTTTAACTAAAGCCATTGCATTCACAATATCTTGATCTTTTCTATGTAGCGCCGTCGACAATTAATTTGTAATCCCCAAAACATTTTTCATTAAATGCAAATTGAAAACAAAGTTAAAAGATTGTAGCAGCGTGAACAATATCTTTTTGAATATCATGTGCTGTCAATTTTGAATTTAAAGGTGCATTTTCCTAAACAACACTTTTGATAGTTTTATTGTGATTGGCAAGAAATCTAAGAAGTTCAAGAAAATTTCCTTGATTATGAGAACTCTCAGTTTCATCACTACCACGAAATGCCAAACCTTGACATAAGAGAAACCGAATGCAATCAAGTGTCGTAGTTAAGCGAACTCTATAATTTTCTCGTGCTTGATCGGATTGCTTTGCAAAGGCAAATTGGATATGTTGCTTTTGATTTAACAAATCTTGACATCTCTTCCATGCTTGGTTGTGAGCACTATTAGGACCTCCAACAAGAATATCAAACCTTTATTTCTTTTTCCAATTTGTGAACCCTTCCAACACAAAAGAATCACCACTTGCTTGTTCTCCAACATCAGGTCTATAAAGATAACAACACAAGCAAAATGCCGCATCCTTCTCTATACTATATTCCAACCAATTACCATAATCTTTGAACCATGAGGGATTAAAACGACGTAGTGCATTACCAATTTTCTTTTGTGGAAAATTATGCGTGTAAGGTTGACATGGACCTTTTGGTAAATAAGCCCTTCGAACATTGTCTCTCTCATTGGGGTGATAATCCGAAATTTTTTTTGGTAATCCGGGATCTGAAGGAAGATCATCTATATTTAATTCAACACGATCTTTCTGTAAAAACCCAGGGGTTTTAGGGATTAAAATTTTATTTTGGGTTTTGATTTCTAATTGATTGGTAAACGAGGTAAGCCCCCAAGTTATAATCAAAATGAAATTTTAGTTGGAGAAACAAGATTTCTAAATTTTTTTTGATTTGTTAAAGGATTCCCCAAACTTTGAATACATGGATTGTATTAACTCCCTTTAATTAGTTGGTAATTAAACCAAGTAATAAGTTAAAACCCTAATTAGGGGTCAGAAGGGCCTTTTTGGTAATTATTAAAAGTTTCGAGGACTGGATGGAAATTTTCCTCTCTCACAGCAGAGGGACCTGGATGCAACCTAAATAATTTCAGGGGCTTCTGGTTAATTTGCCAGATAAAAAAACCCTTATACGAGCAAATGAGTGGCTGTGATTGGAGGATCTGGGATTGGTGCTGATCGAGTGGAGTTATAGGGGCATCCGTGATGCCACGTGGCCCATTGTGAGACGTCCGGCCTTTGGAGTGTTGGATGCGAGGAGGGAGATGAAGATCCAGTTGTTGATTTGTTTCAAATCTCAGCGCTTGATCTTAAGGTTGTTTGATCCTAGGCAAATGATTAGAATCTGATCGTTGGTCGGGATTCAATCTAGGACGTTGATCTAACTAGTGTCGAAACCGAGGCAGTTTAGATACCGTTAATGTTAATCAAGCGATCCTTGCCGTTAATCGTTGAATACCCATCCCGAGGCAGGGGCTGCCGTTTCTCCACCGGCGAGAGCCGCCCCTTTCCCCGGACGTTACAAGCGGAAGAACCGCCTCGCCGAACGGAGAATGAAGGCGGGGGCGTTGGCGATCGATTCGCCTTCCTTTCCCCTATAAAAAAAAACCCCACCCCAGCTCGTCCTGAAGCAGCGAGAAGAAGGAAACCAAGGAGGTCGCCGGGGAGGGTTAGCCGGATAAGGGAAATTCGGCCACAGGGGGTCTCTGTCGCCATCTTAAGCACCAGGAGAACCGGGAGCAAGGTATGAACCGATTCCCACTTTCAATTTTGAATTTTTCGCATCCTAGCTAGGGTCTTGAACTCGACGGAGAGGATGAACATTGACACGAGTGGGGAGGCTCCGGGAGAGGGTGTGGGAGGTCGCCGATGTGCGCAAGAGGTAGCACCGGCCGAGACGTAGCTTCGGCCTTACGCAGACACAGCGGTGAGAGTCCTCGGGCGAAGTTGGTCCTTCCGGAGAGCTTCTCCGGTGGGGCTTCGGCCCGTAAGAGAAGGGGGAAGATGATTAATTAATTAAATTAATTAATTAGTTTGTTGTTTAATCTTTTGGTTAATGGTTAATTAATCAAGCAAAATAATTGATTTTAACTTTGGTAGTGTGACAACTTATTAGATTGATTAATTATCTAGTATGATTAAAATAATAATTGGAACTATAGTGTGACAATTATTTGATTAATTATTTTGTATAGTTAAAAGAATGTAACTTTATAAGTGTAATGAGATAATTAATTAATGCATTATTGCATAGTTAAATAACTATATGGGACTTTGTAATGTGACATAATTTGATTAATAAGGAAGATTTAAGGATCTTGATAAGATTTTATATCTTGGTAGTGTGACAAAATATTAGAATAATTCATTATATGGTATGATTATTCTATGTGACAAGATTAAGTTGATTAGTTATCTTGCATGATTAAAATTATTTAGTAAGGCTACTAAATATTTTAATGAGATTTTTTTTAAAACTTTGGTGGTGTGACAAAATTGAACTAATCAAGTTAATTGGCTAAGGTTAGTCAAGTAACAAAGAGGGATCGGGTTGAATCCAAGCTAGTTAAATTAATTTGATTGAATCGAATGACTTGGGTTGGTCCAGTAGCAAAGTGGTTTAATCCAAATTTAAGATAATCAATGACTTGATTAAGCTTGGCATTGGATTTGAATAAATGGGTTAGGTTAACCCATTAACTGGATTAATTGGTAAATTAGATAAATGAAACTTGGTCAAGTTAACTAAGTTATGAAGTTGAAAGGTTGGAAATATTTGGGTGTTGTCTTTGGGGTTTATGAGGGAGGTTTGGAATGGGAAGGGTGCCATGGGGTTATCAATTTGAAAGGTTGGAATTATTTGGGTGTTATCTTGGGATTTATGGGGGAGGTTTAGAATGTGAAGAGTTGTAGAGGTTACACTTGTGAGGCCTATATAAAGCATGTAATCTTGAAGCTTGGCATAGAGCAATAGCAAGTTTGAGAAAGTTTATGGGCCATTGGGAATCAAGAAGAGAGGTGAGAGGAAGGAAGAAAAGAGAAGAAAGCTTGAGAGACTAGGATCTTCTGTTCAAAGGAGTGTTGAGCATGCTCAATTTTGATTGCCATTCCGACCATTTTCACCGTTGGATCGTGCTGAGTTTTGGTGAGATTGTTCTTGACTCCTTATTCTTCAATTTGAACGGTTAAGATTGTTTTTAGTGGCCGGGAAAGTACGTTTCTGGGGTGTGAAACAGAACCTATCACTGCTGATTTCTTGCACCGACCAGTTTCATCATCTGCTTCAATCGGATCATCATTTCTAGACTGATCGAGCTGATTTTTGGTGAGCATAATGAAGACGTATCCTGATCCAATCTGAACGGTGGAGATCTGGTTTGGACAGTCAGTTTGTCTTCAATGTCTGTAGACATCTATACTCGGTGAGTTTCTTTAAATTCCTGCATCTCACTTATCTGTGGTGATTAATATGAGGATTCATATATGCATAAATGCATGGGTTATAAGGATAGATGGGGGAATGAATGAGTAAAGAATTGGTCCAAGGGTTGGAGTTTGATCTCCATGGGTGGTTTCATGAATTGAATTTATATACATGATCATGAAAAGTGTAAATCCAATCTATCCCTATCTTTTCATGAAAGCATAAACATGGGTAACTTGAGGTTGCTGGTTTATGGGAATGATTTAAGGATTAGCATAGGTGTTGTTTGATAAGAAGGCTAGAGAACTTAGTGGGCTTGGCAAGTGGGCCCAAATTGTCAAAGTTACCAAGCATGATCGAGCTATATGTTAGGCTCACGAATAATAGATTGTCAAGTTGAACAATGGACTTGTTAACCAAGTGAAAAGTTGAGGGTCAAATAAAAGACAAGACTAGGTTAAGCTAAACTACTGGGCTTGGTAGATGGGCCCAATTTAGCTAAGAAGACTAGAAACGGCCAATGAGGGTGCGTACCATGAAAGTAAGGTAGGACAGTTGACCAAAGTTGACTAGAGTTGACCAAGAGTTGAAAGTCAACTAAAGGACTTGGAAATGAGGGAAAATGGTCGGTAACCACGTAAATAGTTTTAAGGACCCGTTTAATTGAGCTTAGGACCACCGAAAGTGAGAGAGTTATGCATGTGCATCTAGGATGTAGGGTTGTTGTTATTTTGACACTGATAGAGACTTTGCTATCAGATATCGACGTGGAGGCTTAGAGACACGTCAGGAGGAAACTAGGGGAGTTTCCAGCTCTTGTTATAGGTAAGTACTTTTGCCTACTACCCCACTCTACGGAGTGTTCTTGACTTTTGTTATGTCTGTTCTTGTAAGTGCTCTTGCCTAGTTCCCTTGTTTATTGGCTAGTTGTTTTCTTGATTTAATGTATGCTATTTGTTAGCATGTCTTTTGTTTGGTACCTGATATTCTTGGATACATGCACATACATATTCTTTTGATGTCTTTCCCTGGTATGTGTGTGATTGGTGTACTATAGGTAGTGTGAACTGATCACGAGGATCCGTTGATCGGCACGTGGCCGTGGAAACACGTGAGCCTGTGCTCCGTCCGGATAGGAGTGTGTGGTTTCACTATCTCTTCATTGATGCTCACTGAGCATACCAACCTATGACCGAGGCGATACTGTGGAGGTTCGTGGTGCTTGTGTGCAGGTAGGGCAGGTATGCGTCAGAGGAGTATACGTACTCATTGAGCATAGCCTCCTATTGTCTGGCACTTGACCATAGAGACACACGGTGCTTGTGTTGGTCGGGTGGGTATGTGTAGGTTGAGTTTGTTCTCTTGCGGACTCGGTGGAGCTAGGGAGTTCGATAGGGGAATGTTGAGGGCGGGGACCCTGGCGTTTCTCTGCCTTACCGAGAGGAAATTCTCACAGGTGGTCTTACACATGGGCATGGTACACCGCAGTGTTAACACGTAGGAGAGGTAGTTCTCTCAATTGCGGCCAGGAGGGTGAGCGACCAAAGGTCGCGGCTTACAAATAATTTGGACATCTTGGCGGGGGTGATTCTTGAGTTTTCTTGAAACTCATCCACGTGGGCTCGAGGGCTTACATTGCTACTGTGGGTCGTACCTTTGGATTGTTTCTGGTAGACTCCTAGAGTTGTGTTTCTTGGTGTTGTGACCTTATTATTTGACATATTGCTCATTTATGTCTTGTGACCCTGCGGGGGTACTTACTGGGCTTTCCTTTCGAAAGCTCATGCGCTTGCTTCCCTACTTTCTTTTTCAGGTCCCGAGGAGTAGGTGACTCGGACTCGGGAGCTGAGCGAGGGGTTGGGCTGATTTTGTAGAGGTTCGAGAACCTCATGTCACACTTGTTCGTGAGGTGGTGTTATTGTAGGACCCTTATAGGGCCTTGACCATGTGTAGGGTATGTAAACCCTTATTGATTTAGATTTTCGTTGTGACTCTGATATTATCTGATTATTAAATTTTGAGGTATTTGTTATCTGCTATGATTTCCTTAGGCCTTGTATCCGAGTGGGGTTCGCCTCTACTTGGGTACGGCCGGTTTGTGCACCCCGGGATCCGGGTCGGGGCGTGACACTTTCTTTGCATAAGGTTCAACATCACTAGTATTGACACTAGATGGTGTTTATATAAAAAAATAAATATATGTATTCATCTCATTAGAATTAAAATTCAATTCAACTTATCATAATCCTGGCCAAATCAAGATTTGATAAGAAAACATGTCCCGAGACAAATCAAGGGGTATAAATCCCATCCAAGAACATATCTCGAGACAAATCAAGGGGTATAAATATCATCTAAAAAAAAAAGGTGGAATACCAATCCCGAGGCATAATACATCTCGAAGCATGAATACAAATCCCGAGGCATTATTGAAAATGATAACAATTAATAATTAATTTAATTAATTTAATTAATTATTATTAAATTTTCAAATTTAAAGGATTTGATCTTATCTTGATTGAGATGTTGGGATCTCCTGGGGATTTTACGGAGAGGGGACCGGGAAGAAGATAAGAACAAAAAAAAAGACAAAAAGCTGGGGGGACAATAAAAAGAAGAAAAAATCAGAAGAGGAAAGGGAGAAGTCTGAGAGAGAAATCTGAGAGAGACGGAGAGAAAAATCGATCAGAAAGGAGACAGAGGAAAAAGGCGATAGAAATAGAGAAATCTAAAGACAGAAACCAGAAGAAGAAAACTCAGGCTCGCAGAGACAACCAAAAGGAATGACAGACAAGAAGGGAAGAAGACCAGACAAGGAACCAGAGAAGATACAGGACGGGCAGAGAAGGAAAACAAAAAAAAAAGGGTATTTCTTACTTTTCTCTTCTCTATGTTATAATAAAAAGGGAGATTAAATAAAATGAATTAAAGGAAAAAAATAAAAATAAAAATAAAAATATCAAGAGAAAGGGGCATCACCCCCTCTTCTCCATCTCTTCCTCTCTCACGCCCGGCCCCCGACGAAGCCCTCCGCCCTTGCCACTGCCGACGCCACGGTCGGAGACCTCCGCCCGCCGCCGACGCCACCGCCCCGAGCTCCTCCAGCGCATCTGCCTCCTCCGCGCTCCCTCTCCTTCCTAACGCGGTTGAGCACCACGCCCTCACCGCCGTCAGCGCCACCGCCAAGCTACCCTCCCCTTCCCCACCTTTCCTGATCCGGCGTGCCGCCCGGCCCGCCAAACTTAGCTCCGCCAAGCTCCACCTGAAGCCACCGTCGGCGCCGCCCGGCTAGGATCCGCACGCGGCGTTTCCTTCTTGGCGCGGGTCGCGGCGTCAGCTGATCGCCTCTCCCTGCCGCGGCGCGGCTGAGCCTCATCTCCTCCGCTGCGGCTGCGTTTCCTTCTTGCCGCAGACGCTGCCGCAAGACCCTGCCAGCGCGCGGACGCTCACCCCTGCAGCCTCCTCTCCGGCTACCTTCACAGCTCCGGTGAGCTCCGCCCGGCTGGTCTTCATCCCCGTCGCCGCCTCTCCACAACTTCGACGCCGTGCCCCTGCAGTAGCCTCGCACTTCAGTCGCCGGACAGAACCCACGCACCAGCCCCGCTGCGGTGTAGCTACGCCGCCCCCAGCTCTGCTTCTCTTTCTCCTTCTCCTCAGCCACTGTATAGTTCCGCAGAAGCCCGTCGCCGACCACTATCGTGCGTCGTCACCAGCACCGGCCTGAGATCTCTCGAGTACCACCTTCGCGTACAGCCAGCACCCGGTTCCAGCGCTCGTGCACCTACCAGCAATCCTGCGCTGCCTTCTTCGTCATCAGCTCCATCGTCAATTCCTGCATCAACCGGCAACACCTCTAGTAACTCCTGTAACGCCCCTGCAGCCTTCTACGCGCGCCAGACAGCCCCGGGTCCGCCCTCAGCAACTCCTGCAGCCCTCCTCTCCGGCCATTCGTGCGCAACTCCGTTGAGCTCCACCACCTGCAGCAACTCCGGCAGCACCTCCATCACCTGCAGCAACTCTGGCAGCAACACCTCCAGCAACTCCGGCAGTAACACCTCCATCACCTACAGCGACTCCAGCAACACCTCCTCTATCTGCAGCAACCCTCCAGCAGCACCATGCTCGTCGCCATCAGCAACATCGGTATCAGCACCTGTTCGTCTGCAACAGCACCTTGGCATCAACCTGTTCGTCTGCAACAGCACCTCGGACATCATCTGATCGTCATCAACAATCAGCAGCCCCATCTGTTCGTCATCAAATAATTACTGTTCGTCGTCAACAAAATCGGCGCACAGTTCGTCATCAAATAATTACTGTTCGTCGTCAACAAAATCGGCGCACAGTTTGTCATCAAATAATCGCTGTTCGTCGTCAACAAATCGGTGCACAGTTCGTCATCAAATCGTCGCTGTCCGTCATCAACAATCGACATCAGTTGGTTCGTCATCAACAATCGACAATTAGCAGCTGATTCGTCATCATCAACAAATATTGAAGGTCGTCATCATCAGCATTCTTGAAGATCGTCGCCAACCAAACATTGAAGGTCGTCATCATCAACAAACTTGAAGATCGTTGTCAACAAACTTGAAGATCGTCGCCAAAAAATCTTGAAGATCGCCGCCAACGAGCTTGAAGATTGTCAATAACAGAGATGATCGCCATCAGCAACGCTGCCAATGATCGCCATCAGCAACAGACGGATGATCGGCATTAACAACAGAGATGATCGCCATCAGTAGCCACCAAGCTCCCTCTGTTCGCCATCAGCAACGCACAGCTCTGGGAGAGTGAATGAAGAGCTGCTGCAAAAGAATTAAAAGGGCTGCAGGGAAAGAGCTGCCGTGATGGCGTGCTGATCATTGAAGCTGCAGAAATGTCGGGCTGCTGTGCTGAAAATTGTTTGCCAAGCCTGTACAAATTGATCCTAGAAATTATGTGTGCATGTTTGTATAGAACCGGAGCTCCAAATACAGAGGAGACTCTGCCGAATTTTTTTTTAAGGAAACCAGAAACCGTGCTACCGTGTATTGTTGCTTTGTGTGGGCATCACTGGAGCATTGCAGGAATAATAAAATAAATAAAATCCTTTATTGTCCCCGCCGCAACCTAAAAGGACGAGGAGATAAAAGAGTCGATCTAATAAAAATGATACTAAACCACAGAAGAAAGCTGAAATTGGTTTTGATCATGAAGAAAGATATTGGTGATCATAGAAATGAATGATGAAAGAACCAAGAACTTGAAGATGTTGTCTAACAAAAAGTTTGCTGCAAAACCATGATGCGTCGAGACTTTGCTTGATGCAAATTGCCGAGGGCTCATTCCAGAAGAAGTTATTTCTGATGCTGATCAAGGATAGTTGCTTTTGAACACAAGTATCCCCCTATTGTAAAAAATCTGGGCTGATGTGAAGAGCTGCGCGTTGATGTAGCTGCCATTGATGTATTCCGCGAGTAAATAGAAGAAAATCTTACTTGATTACGCAAATTCTTTACATTATAAGGGGTCATTTTCAAAAATTTCTAACTCCGGCTGGATAACCCCGATTGAGGCGCGATCTGCGGCGCTGGAAACTAGACATCCAGATCTTCAACAATCTTATACAGCGCAGATCCTTTCGGCGGCCCGATCGGTGCAGATTTTGATAAATAAAAGGGTCGATTTCAGCAATTCTGCTACCAGCCATGCTAATTGTCCATTTTCAAAAATTCATAACTCTAGCCTGGAAACTCTGATTGAAGTGAGGTCTGTGGCACTGGAAACTAGATATACGGATCTTCAATAGTCATATACAACACAGACTTGTTCGGTGACCCAATCGGTGAGGATTTTGATAAATAAAAGGGTAAATTTATTGATTACGCTACCGACCATCTTGTCGCCCATTTTCAACAATTCATAACTCCGCCAGAAAATTCGATCGAGATGAGATCTATGGCTTTGGAAATTAGATATCCGGATCTCTACTTGATCATGTGCAACACATTACCTTTCGGCTGACCCGAAATGGCGTAGATTTTGATAGATAAAGGGACGATTCCAAAGATTTACGCCCGACAATGCTAAAGATCTATTTTCAAAAATTCATAATTCCTGCCTGGAAACTCCAGTGAGAGTGAAATCTACAGTGCTGAAAACTAGATACCAAAATCTTCAACAGTCATATATAGCATAGGCCCTTTTGGCAGCTCGGGTAATGTATATTTTGGTGGAGAAAAAGGCTAATCCCTACTGTCTAGCCAGCTCAACCATTTCTCGTTCAAACGCGGACAACTTTCGCTGAGAACTCCGATCAAGACAAAATTGGCGGAATTGGAATTTAGGCTTCCTGATCTCTCCAACCATATATAATGCAACTCCTAAAGGCGGCTCAGTTAGACGCAGTTCTTGATGAAAGGGGGAGTTAATTGGCGACCTAAACCTCAGTCACAAATTTCAAGTGCAAGGCAACCTGTGGATTATGGATCCCATATGGCGGGGCACAGATCCTGAGACGGGGGGCGGCGCCATAAATAAACAAATAAATAAATGTATCTATATATATAAATATATGCTGATATGTAACGAATCATATTGCAATAAAATAGATTATTCTTTGTCTCTACTTGTATTTTTGTCTCTTAATCAGAGGTTCCCACGACATTGTCTGGGGTAATTAATAATAGAGGCTTGCCCCTATTAGGAATAAAAGAACCCACATAATAAAAAATGATATTTGTGCTTCGATATATCGTTTGGTGTCTTCATGATATCAGGTGCGTATTTTCGATCCCACAAATTCTGGCACGCCCGGTGGGGACATATTCCTCCTCCCATCTTTGAGGCAAAAGTACAACTAGAGATAATATTTTACATCCTATAAAAGAAAACTGACGGTTTGATCTCCTTATTGCAGAAGGAATGGCATCCAAGAGTTCAACTGCACCAGGAAGCCCGAAGCTCACCATATTCCACGGAGAAGGAACTGAGGTTCAACTACCGAACTGCACTTTCAACACCGGAGCTGCCGGAGCTGAGTTAAGATTTGGCACGATCTCGGATTCGGTGCAATTCGTGAAGAGGCCTGCACCTTTGGAGGAGAAGCTGATAGTCCCGCGATTTCCATCCAGAGGCCGTCGCCTGAATGTGATCGCCCCTCCATCCAAAGAGGACACTGTTAATAAAGAACCAACAAGAGTATCTGCTTTCAACAGGCTATCCCGTCCTAAAAGGGTAGTCTCTTTGGAGGAAGATGATGATGAACCCGTATTCACCATTACAGCAAAGGGTCAGGAAAGTGGAATCTTCCACTCATCTGATGAAGACACACCGAAGAAGAAAAGTGTGTTTTCAAGGCTCATACAAAGGAAAGTCAAAATTCCAAAACAAAAGCTAGATTTTGTGTCATTCCAAGGACACAGGAATGATCAGAGGAGTTTCTTCAGTAACTCGTTTGAACCACTCAGGCTTGTGAGGAAGAACTCAACTACTGCAGAGCTGCGTCCACAGCCAAAGGAAAATAAAGGTTGCAGACCTCCAAAGTCCTATCACAAGGGGTCTTTCAGCCAAAATCTGTATAAGACTTATGCGGCATCCAAAAAGTTGCGGTCAGAGAAGATGACTCCTAAAGAGTTTTATGAGAAGAAGAAACAGTTAGTTTCAAATGCACGAAGGACGGTATTTGACCGACTAACTCCTACAAGAACCCAAACCAAGTCTTCCCGCTCTAAGTTTCAACCGAGGAGGGAAGTGGAAGATGAAGAAATGTCTAATGTGGACATGGAAATACACACGGTCCGGATGGTTACTGAAACCCGAGAAGATCCAAAGACCAACCGTAACAACTGTGGGTGTTCACAAGGTCTCGTAGGAGGGCCACGGACTCTCACAGTGGGATTGAAGATGAAGGTTCAAGCCAAGTGCCGCTTGAAGGGCAGAAAACAGGGAGCTTTCCGGTATTTCGCAAGCCAGCGACTTATAAAGAAGCAGATCCCCCGAATGTGGAAGTGGAGGACGAACCTGCCTTTATTTACAATGAGTATGATATTACAAGAAGAGTCCAGCAGATGGAAAGACTCCGGCAAATGGAGAATAGAGAAGTTGAATATCAGTGGCTCAATGAAAATATGACAATCATAATGGAGTCAATGGTGAAGATGCAAAGACAAATGGCTGCCTTGATGGAATGTCAAAAGGCACAAAGGTCTAGAAGTCCAAACCTACAACCAAGAGAGATCCCTGGGCTAGTAGAACAAGGGGGAACCTCTCCACAACCGAGAGAAATTCCTAGGCCAGGAGAGCAGGAGGGAACTTCATATGCACCTGTAAGAGAAATCCCTAGGCCACAGGACAAAGGGGAACCTCATACGCTCCTGTCCCGGAACAGTCAGTTGCAATAACTCGGGAGGAGATACAACAGATGGTAGCTGCCGAAATGAAGCAAGCCAAAGGAAAGGAAATAAGAGTCGATGGAGACAAACCTTATCCAAGCTACCATGACTTGGTGCCCTACCCCAAAGGGTACAATGTCCCTAAATTTAAGCAATTTAACGGGATTGGCAATCCTGATCAGCATTTGGCTCACTTCGTGACAGCTTGTGGAGATACAAGTGCAAAACCTTCGCTCCTCCTTAGACAATTTTCTGCAAGTCTCACAGGAGTAGCATTTGAGTGGTATGCAAGCTTGCAACCCGAATCAATCCAAACATGGCAACAATTAAAAGATGCCTTTGAGTGCAGTTGAGGCGTAAGTGACAAAATCACAATCGCCGATCTCGCAGCCACTCGTCAGAATAAAGATGAGAGAGTGGTTGATTACATTATGAGATGGAGAAATCTGAGCATCAAATGTGAACAACCCCTTGACCAGCCACAGGCGGTGGGTTTATTGTTCGGGAACATCGATAGCTGGATGGCGCCTTTCCTGAGCACATCCGGTATTACTACATCAAGCTCCAAGGAATGACAGAGAAAAGCCAAAGAGGACTGAAGGTGTCAAGTATACCGCTACAGCCTTCAATGTCGACAAAGGAAAGGGTGTTGCGGAGTCTCACAAGCCGGAACAAGCCAAACCACCCACTTTAAGGCATTTGCCGTAATGAATCAAAGCCTATTCTCTCTTTGAAAGAAAGGATGAATAAGAAATATTCTTTCAGAAGAGATAAGGTACTAAAGATTTTCAAGGATGCTGTGAAAGAAGGTCTGCAACTCCCGGAATGCAAGAGACCAGAAGAACAGAACAAGAAAGACCATCCCAACTAGTGCCCATACCATAGAGTGTTGGGACATACAATTGAAGACTGCTATGTCTTCAAGGATTGGGTCGAACGACAATACCAAGAGGGCAAAATTACACTCTTAAAGAATGTTTTGTCGGAACAATCAACTGAGCACACTCGCTATGTGACAACCCTAAGTTCAGTAGGATCACCCTAGGGAGAAGTCACAGTGGTGGGTAACAAAGTAATACTTCCATCAGCAACGGATGACAGGCCTCCTACTGTGCCAGAAGAGTTGTGGGAAGTATTTATATCCAAGAAGTCAATAAAGATGTTGAAGAGGTTGGCTGAGCTCCCAGGGATCGCTTGGAAACGTTCCCAAGAACCTCCTAAAAGACCCCAAACAAAATTGACGAAGAAGAAGAACAAGAAGAAGAAGTGCGAGCAATCAAAGCGCAGGAAATCCATCATAGAAGAGTATATTGAGTACCTTGACGAATATGAGCAGAAAGAAAGGGCCTTGATTACTCTCAGAGACTATTTTCCCCGAAGAAGTCGAAGAATTACTTGGGGGATTAGTCGAAGAAATCGATGAAGATGATGAAAATGTACAAGTGGAAACTTGTAGAGTTATTTCTGGAGGAGAATAGCCCTTGTATAACCCGGATGACGACAATGATGATAGCTTCTCTGAATCAGAAGAGTCGTATGACCGACATGGCCGACCCTACATCAGCAAGAAGCAAAAGAAGAAGATGGCATTCAGGGAGAGAGTGAAGAAAGCGAATGTCAAACTCTCAAAACCATACCAACCATCAAAGCCCAAGGCACTACATTACACCCCTAAGAATCCAAAATATAAAGTCTTGAGGAAAGCTATGCCTGCTGAAGAGATCCCTGCGTTTATTCAAAGGGTTACGGAAGAGTCAGCTAACAGGCTGGTGCAATTACACATTGAAGATGCTGAGACATACCCTCCAGGGTCATCAAACCACGATGTCATCCCAGAAGTTGTGAAATCTATACCCCTTCCAAAAGCGACAAAGGCTAAGGGAGAGTCCATTCCTCAGATTATCGGAATCAAGAAAGGCAAAACAAAGGAGTCTCTTAATCAAGCCGTGGAGTGGGAGGCACCTAGCTCCAGAAGGTCATATCGCAGGCAGGAGGGGAAAGTGACACTCACAGACGACTATTTTGAAGGGAAAAGTGAATGTCACACCATAGCCGTCCAGGATGATTCTGAAGATGAATTAAACTTCCTAGTCGAAGAAGATGAAGCGCCACAGCACGTGCACCAAATGCAACTCAGAGCTGGGAAAGTACTTCAGCCTAGACAGCCACCTAGTTCCAACGACAAAAACAAAGGGAAGGAAGTTGAAGAAGAGAATATCCCCCCGAAAAGGCCATCAAAAAGGCCGAATTATAACATCCTGGCACACTTAAAGAAGGTCCCAGCTCTTCTTAGCGTGTATGATGCATTGATGATGTCAGCGGAAATTAGGGGTTCTCTAATACATGCTCTGCAAAACCCTGAAGAATACCAGGCCTACTTTGCTGAAATTATAAAGGAGGCTCTGTATGCGTTCCATGCGCCCTTAGTATCCTTCACAGAAGAAGACTTGCTACTCGGAACTATAGAACACAATAGGCCATTATATGGTACCGGGTATTGTGATGGGATGAAAATCAACCGGGTTCTGATTGATCCAGGATCTTCCGTAAACTTGATGACCCTCAACACTCTCCGGGTTTTGGCTCTTGAAATATGTCATCTATCTCCGGAAAGGATCATTATTCAAGGCTTCAATCAGCATAGCCAGAAGGCATTGGGATCTATCACTCTGCCAATTAAATTTGGAAAGATGATATCAGATGTGAAGTTCCATGTGATTGATGCCGATGCTTCATACAAAGCCCTCCTGGGAAGGCTATGGATCAATGAAAATCATGTGGTTCCCTCAACACTCCATCAATGTGTGAAATATATGGTGAATGGGGAAGAATTCAGGATCGACGGAGAAATCCAGCCCTTCGGCATCCATGAAATTCATTATGAAGATGCAAGGTACTACCTTAATGCATCTAAAATGGCAAGTTATCCAAGGGGAGCACGTCATCCGAAAGGGGCAAGCCGCCAAGTCCGAAGGAAGAAGCTCTGGTGAAGACATCTAAGTCTGCTCCTGTGCTCCAGAAGAAGGAATCAGTATTACCTCACTTCGGGAGTGACACTGAGTCATCAGAAGGCGAGAGCGATGATGATGAGGGTTAGACTGGAGGGTCTACTCAAGAAAATGCACTGCATATTACAAGAATTCCCGAGGGGCTTTACAAATCTCTAACTGATTTGAGTGTCAACACTGTCGAGCATTTGAAGACCTTTTATGTACCAGCTCAACATGAAGGAGAAAGAGGCGTCCTCTTCTACAAAGCCAAGAGCAACAAAATTCCAAATGATGATATCATAAATATTGAAGGGCTAGAAGATGATGAAGTTCAACCTATAAGATTCTCTAACTATTACCCTGATAAGCTCAAGGAGATGTTTGAAAATTTTACCGGCGAAATCAAATGGTCGAGGAAATCATATCAAAATTTCCATCGATTATGGAACCCTACACATATAGATAAAAGAGGGATAGGCTACTCCGAATCTTCCAGGCATTCATGCTACATGACAACGTCCCAGGAGGAGGAAGAAGAGATCAAAATTTGAAAAGTGCGCCACTCGAGCTCGAAGACGGGGGCAAGCAACAATCGACGAGCTAGTTGAAGTTAACTTGGGAAGCGATGAGGACCCGAGGCCGACCTTCCTAAGCACGCAGCTGTCTGAAGAAGAAAAGACATCCTTCAAAGCCCTTTTAAAGGAGTACATTGATTGCTTTGCATGGAACTACAATGAGATGCCAGGGTTGGATAAGGAGGTGGCAGTTCACAGATTGGCCATCGACCCTAATGCTACCCCGGTCAAACAGGCGCCAAGGAAAATGAAATTTGACCTGGAAGAGAGGGTAATAGAAGAAACGAAGAAGCTGATGGAAGCAAATTTCATCAGGGAGGAAAAATACCCTAATTGGGTAGCCAGCATAGTCCCTATGAAAAAGAAAAATGGCCAAATACGGATATGCGTGGACTTCAGAGACCTGAACAAAGTATGTCCAAAAGATGATTTTCCCCTTCCAGTTATGGAGATCATGATCGACAACACCTCAGGGTACGAGATTTTCTCCTTTATGGATGGGTACTCTGGATACAACCAAATTAAAATGCATCACTAATTTAAAAACATCTGACCTTAGGACGCCTATGGGCATATACTGTTATAGAGTAATGCCATTTGGTCTGAAAAATACGGGGGCAACATATCAAAGGGCTATGACCAGGATATTTGATGATCTGATCCATAAAGTCGTCGAATGCTATGTGGACGATCTTGTGGTCAAAACAAATTCTAAAGACAAACATCTTGATGATCTGAGGACAGTTTTCACACGACTCAGAGAGTACAAGTTGAAAATGAATCCCATAAAATGTGCCTTTGGAGTCCTATCTGGGAAGTTTCTGGGCTTCATCGTCTGGCATCGAGGGATAGAAATAGACCCCTCCAAGATAAAGGCGATCTTAGAAATGCCACCTCCTCAGACCTTGAAGCAGCTGAGATCATTTCAAGGACGCCTAGCCTATATCAGAAGGTTCATCTCCAACTTGTCCGGAAGGTGTAAGCCCTTCTCCAAGCTAGTCAAGAAGAATACGTCATTCAAATGGGATGATGAATGTCAGAAAGCTTTTGAAGACATCAAACAATACTTGCTGAGTCCACCGGTATTGGCGGCCCCAATCCCCGGAAAGCCATTGATTCTATATACTGCTGCATTGGAAGGGTCATTAGGAGCTATGCTAGCCCAGAAAAACGAAGAGGGCAAGGAAAATGCACATTATTACCTCAGCAGGATGTTGATAGGAGCTGAGAGCAAATATACCCCGATCGAAAAACATTGTCTAGCTCTGGTGTTCGCAGTCAAGAAGTTGAGACACTATTTGCTAGCACATAAAGTCATACTCATATCAAAAATTGATCCTCTAAAATATCTAATGACGAGGCCATTGCTTACGGGAAGACTCGCAAAGTGGGCGCTGATACTGATGGAGTTTGACATAACATACACTCCGTAGAAGGCCATTAAAGGGCAGGCGTTGGCAGACTTCCTAGCGGCACATCCTCTCCCTGATGACTCACCACTCAATTATGATCTCCCTGATGAAGAGACACTAAAAGTAGAAGAAGCAAGGTGGCGACTATATTTTGATGGAGCGTCATCTATAAAGCCGGAACTCATGTCCACAATTCCACAAATCAAAGCTGGGATAGGACTTGTGTTCGTCACACCGTAAGGGGGAATTCTCAGATACGCACTCTCCCTTACGGAGCCATGCACAAACAATGAGGCGGAATATGAGGCTCTCATAGCTGGTTTGGAACTGGCAATCAAAATGGCGATTCAAGACATACACATATTTGGAGACTCACAGCTCATCATCAAGCATGTCGAAGGAGACTACAAGATATATAAACCCGAACTTCTTAAATATTACAAGAATGTCAAAGATCTGATAAAGAAAATCCCCCAAGTACAGTTGAGGAGGGTTTTAAGATCAGAAAACGGAGAAGCTGATTCTCTGGCAAAAGTAGCAAAAGAGTTGGCAAATCCAAATTATGAAGAAATCCATATAACCATAAGAAATAGAAGGCCCATAAGTACGATCCTTGATGATGATGAAGAGGAAGGTGCTGGGGGCAAAGCGGAAGTCTTCACCCTCGAAATGCCAGAGGAAGATTGGAGACAACCGTTAATAGAATATTTGAAATATAATAAACTCCCAGAGGACAAATCAAAGGGCCTTCAGATAAAATGAAGAGCCCTAAGATTCGCTCTCATAAATGACATATTGTACCGCAGGTCATATGATCAACTACTCCTGCGATGTCTCTCACCTGAAGAAATTCAAGAAGTCATGCATGATGTACATTCCGGGATATGTGGTGCACACCAATCCGGACCCAAGATGCGACTCAAGATCAAGCGCTTGGGATATTACTGGCCAACCATGGTTGGAGATTGCATCAATTATGCCAGAAGATGCCATCTATGCCAAATACATGGTGACTTCATTCACCAACATCCAAATCCTCTACACCCCACAGTCTCGTCATGGCCCTTCGAGATATGGGGAACAGATGTAGTCGGTCCCATCGAACCACCATCATCTTTGGGACACCGATTCATATTGGCTGCAACAGACTACTTTTCTAGGTGGGCAGAAGCTATTCCACTGAGAGAAGTCAAGACTGAAAATGTCATCAAATTCTTCAGGGAGAATATCTTGTACAGATTTGGAACTCCAAGAAGAATTATTTCAGATAACGGCCTTGCTTTCAGAAGCTTCAAAGTCGGGAGATTTGCACAGCACCATAAAATAGACTGGAGATATACCTCCATCTATAATGCTAGGGCGAATTGGTTGGCAGAAGCATTCAACAAGACCCTCTCGAAGTTGTTGAAGAAAGCGGTGTCCAAGAACAAAAAGGATTGGCATGAAAGGCTCTCGGAGATGCTATGGGCCTATCGCACCACCTATAGGACTCCAACACAATGCACGCCGTACTCTCTAGTATTTGGAACTGAAGCGGTCTTACCCATCGAAATTCAGATACCCTCACTAAGAATGGCAGTGCAAAATGAAATTTCAAATGAAGATAATATTCGGCTTCGCTTGGATGAGTTGGACTCTCTCGACGAGAAAAGGTTGGGAGTGCAGCAAAACCTTGAAGTTTATAAAGCCAAAATGTCACAGGCCTACAACAAGATGGCTAGATTTCGGACCTTTACCAAAGGAGAGATGGTCCTCGTCCTCAGAAGACCCATCATCACCAACAAAAAGGCCGGGGGCAAATTCAAAGCAAATTGGGAAGGGCCCTATGTTGTGGAGACTGTCTACGAAGGAGGCACATACCAGCTCATTGACGCCAATGGAGAAAGACCGATGCCGCCCATCAATGGTCGTTTCCTGAAGAAATACTATATATAATGTAGCAATGTTTGCCTATGACGGAACGTCTGGTCCCTTATAGGGGTAGACTAGTCATGTACAATTAAATGTACTTCCCGAGGCAAAACATTAATTTTATGTACCTTTGTACGAAATTTATTCAATGAAATAAAGAGGCATGTGTTTGTCTACAATGGAACGTCCGGCTCCTAGTTGGGGGCAGATCGGTCATGCACGATTAAATGTGCTTCTTGAGGCAAACACATTGAAAAAAAAAAGTAATTCCGAATTTCTAGAATAGTCTTCACATTTATTCTAAATTTTCAAAAATTCAAAAAAAAAATCAAAAAAATTAATTCTGAATTTCAGAATAAGGGAGGGAAGGAACTAAAATTTATTAAGTCAAATGTTCATAACAAATGTCTCAGCGTCAACTACCAAAGCATAAACAAGCTAGGAAAAAAAAAAGAGAAGAAGAAGTCCCTTCAATGCCCAGAATGCTTCAGTAATGATTCCTTTGCTTCTTCCAACTCATCAAGCCATTTTGTAAAAATAGCCATGAGACTGGCATCTGAATAATCTCCCTGGTCTTTAACAACTTGTGCCTTCGCCTTATCCAACTCGGCTTGAAGATCTCATTTTGCATGCTTTCGGAAGCTTCAAAGAAACTTGTTGAAGTTGCTATCTTTTCATTTAAAGTCTTCATTGCATCTTGAATCTCGCAAAGTTCTGCTTGAAGTTTACTGGCGCCTTTCCATAAGTCTCACGAAGCTCCTCACTGTTTATGTTGATGTCATTAGCCCAGCTCTCCTTGCTTTTGCTAAGACGTTCAAGGGCCAAAGCCTTCTCATGTACACACGCCTTGGCTTGTTGGTTATGAATATAGGCTTGGACGCTGGGATCCTCTGAGGCTTCTTTGGCATAGACCGCACACTGAGCTATCCTCTCTATGAAAGGCTCAAGATTAGTCAATCCAACATTGAAAGGTTCAAGGAGTGAATTTGACTCCTTCACTTTATTGATGACGCTTTGATAGTTGTCATAGTTGAGAGACTTGATACTGCTAATCACCTCAGCCCGCAGACGTAATACAATACTTGGTATATTCTTCGGACCTATAAAAAGGATATATAAATTAAATTCAAGATATAAAATTCGAAACTCAAAATTCGAAACTCAAGATTCAAGATTCAAGATTCAAAGATTCAAGATTCAAGATCAAGATTCAAGATTCAAAGATTCAAAGATTCAAGATTCAAGATCAAGATCAAGATTCAAGATTCAAGATTCAGGATTCGAGATTAAAAAAAAAAAACCTTGTTCTTGCTTTGATTAAGTTGGAAGTCCAACATCAGTATTGACGCCGTCACCTTCCACAGGAGTAGGAGCAGGAGCATCCTCAATAATATCCTTTGAAGGACCTTGCCCCGAAGATAGAGGTTCGCCACCTTTTTGGGCAACTGAATTTCAAAAAAAAAAAAAAAAAAAAAAAGGAGGAGAGGAGGACCTTGGTTTTGCTTTGGAGAAACTGAGATTCCGGCACCAGCATTGGAACCACTACTTTCTACTCCCTCCGTTAAGTCTTGTACAACTAAAGGTGCACCTTCAACATTAGTGTTGCCGATACCAGTCTCCAATTTCTCCATTAAGGAGGGACCATCCGTTATGAAATTTGCAGAAGGAATATTATTAAAAGATGAAGTACGCTCCTCGCTTTCTTGATTTACGGGCAAGTTAAGGGGTGCCGCACTTTCCGCGATAGGTATATCTCCTAACAAGAAATTGAAAGTAAATAAAAGCATATGTATACAAAGAAGGAGGAAGAAAGAAGGGGATACTACCTTGCACTGGATTAAGAGGAACTTCCTCAACCCCAATGTTTCTCTGAGCTCCAGCATTAAAATCTTGCGGATTCACTGAACCTGAAATCAAAATCTTTAATTAAATCTGTTAAAGATGTATGAGTGAAGGAAGTATTTTCTTACCAACTTGAGACTCTAGAGGCATCCCCGGATTCGGTGAAGGAATATCATCTATTCTTGGAGCTGTGTTGAAAAATTAAAAAGGGTCAAATCGAGGAAAGAGAAATAAAAGGGGAAGAAAGGGGGCATTATCCTCTTACCAATTGGTAGACTGTAGGCAACCCTGACATTGGCCAATGGGGCTTCACGAATTTGTATACCTGTTGACCAAAGATTTTGAATCAAATAAAAATTCAGACTTCAAATCAAATAAGAATTCAGACCTTGATTCAAATGGAAAATAAGACTTTGAATCAAATAAGAATTCAGACCTTAATTCAAATGGAAAATAAGACTTTGAATCAAATAAGAATTCAGACCTTGATTCAAATGGAAAATAAGACTTTAAATCAAATAAGAATTCAGACTTTGATTCAAATGAAAAAATAAGACTTTTAATCAAATAAGAATTTAGACTTTGAATCAAATAAAAATTCAGACTTCGAATCAAATGAGAATTCAGGTTTTGAATCAAACAAAAAAAAAAAATCAAACTTTGAATTGAGACTTTGAGTCAAAAAAAAAAAACAAAAAAAAAACAAAAAAAAAAAAAAACAAAAAAAAAAACAAAACAAAACAAAACAAAAATAGAGTTTGACATACCTTGCGTTTGTCGCCGCTTCACTGGAACAGGGAGATCCGCAGGAGAAGGACCTCGTTTTTGACTGATGCAGATACTTTCATTGATAAATCCGGGCCTTTTTGAAGATTGACCCTGCTCGTGGATCTTCTTATTATCTCTCTTATCACCATAATCCTCTTGGACTAACAATGTGATGTCCTGTTGGAAGAAAGCCCGCACGTTTTCGAACCACTTCTGTGCATAAAAGAACATGAGCTCCCTGCTTCGATCCTTTTCAGGAATATAGAACGAGCTGGAGGTCCTCTGGCGGGAAAAATGACGCCAATAACCTGCAAGTACCCTGGCAGAGGAAGCTTTTCGCGGGACATCAATATACGCCGGACATTGTTGGTCGTAACCAAACTGGCGCCCAAAACGGTGAGGATTGTAGGGCTCTGCATAGAACTCTTCACCACATCGAAGAGGAAGAATGCCGCAGCGAAGGCCTATCACATACTCCATGGTTTGAATATCCAGCACATCGGGTCCCGCAAGATGCCTAGTATCCCGCACCGTCTCATCATTATGAAGAAGATAGGGAAAAGGGCGCCATTTAAAGTTGGCTTCAAACTTAAGGAATTTCCTAGCCTCCAAAGAAGTAAACGGGGAGGCGGAGGCATTCATATAATATAACATCTCTGGTACCCTTAAGAGCCCGGGGATTGTATGTGTACTTGGATCAATTTTCCTCCGAAGAGATATGCCATGAAAATGACAACTAGCCCAAGCATACAAAAAGTGGGAAGGAAAGACTACAGTAGAATGTCTGGGCCCTTTCCTATGATTAACCATAGAATTTAATCCTAAGTATAAGTGTGCTAATACTGCCGGAGCAAAAGCTACTGGCCTTCCATGCACAAGGTTACACGCCATCATAAAAACCCCGGGTCTAATTACCTTATGATTATCCGGCATAATAAAGGAACAAATCCACAATGATATAAAAGCGGCCAAATTTGTGTTTGAAACGGGTTTTGGAGGAGGATCAGAACTCGAATCATACTAGGAACTGGATTTTGACTTCCTAAAGAAATCTACCCAATCTGAGAAAAATACATTCTTGTTGGCATCTCGTCTTGCAAGCCATTGAAAGATGTCAAAAAGATTCCTCAACACAGAAAATTCTGAATTTTCTCTATTACATATTACACTATTGGGTGGAATTACTTCATCATATACATCACCAACTACCGAAAGCCCTCCAAGGGTTTTGATCTCCCACAAAGAAATCCCCACTTCCCCATGTAAGAAGTGGAAAGTATTTGTCTCCGGACACCAAAACTCCACCAATGCTTTGAAAAAATTCAGATCTAAGTCATATCGACCAACTGAGGCCACAATCCCCCCAACTAATTCTACCCCGGATAATTTTTCAAAATATTTGCTAACAATATATTTACCCAATCAGAATACTGAGGGGAATCTATCAATTCACTTCTAATAGGATTTCTTGCCCTCCACCCCAGGTGATGATTAAAAATTTTATGACCTAAAGTTTGAAACATACTCAAATCCCTAATAGCCTCTTCGGGCTTCAAGTGCATTATATCAATTGTACTACCTTCATTACAGCGATTTGAAGATAGTCGGTCAGAGTATGCGAGCTGGAGGACGCTTCACCCACTCTGAGTGCTCTTCTCCTTCATATCTGATTGGAGGTTCAGACCCGGGACCGAAAATAGGTTTGCAACGGGGAAAGACTTGACCCCTTGGAATCTCGCGACAATCTTGACCGATATCCCAAAAGGGCTCGAGATGAAGATTGTCGGCCATGTTAAAAAAAAGAAAACAAAAGAAGCTAAGGATTCACACTCCTCTCACTCAAAGGGATTTCGTGAAAGAAGTGTGAAGGGGGCAATTTGTTTATATAAAAAAAATATATGTATTCATCTCATTAGAATTAAAATTCAATTCAACTTATCATAATCCTGGCCAAATCAAGATTTGATAAGAAAACATGTCCCGAGACAAATCAAGGGGTATAAATCCCGTCCAAGAACATATCCCGAGACAAATCAAGGGGTATAAATATCATCTTAAAAAAAAAAGGTGGAATACCAATCTCGAGGCATAATCCATCTCGAAGCATGAATACAAATCCCGAGGCATTATTGAAAATGATAACAATTAATAATTAATTAAATTAATTTAATTAATTATTATTAAATTTTCAAATTTAAAGGATTTGATCTTATCTTGATTGAGATGTTGGGATCTCCTGGGGATTTTACGGAGAGGGGACCGGGAAGAAGATAAGAACAAAAAAAAAAAGACAAAAAGTTGGGGGGACAATAAAAAGAAGAAAAAATCAGAAGAGGAAAGGGAGAAGTCTGAGAGAGAAATCTGAGAGAGACGGAGAGAAAAATCGATCAGAAAGGAGAAAGAGAAAAAAGGCGACAGAAAGAGAGAAATCTAAAGACAGAAACCAGAAGAAGAAAACTCAGGCTCGCAGAGACAACCAAAAGGAAAGACAGACAAGAAGGGAAGAAGACCAGACAAGGAACCAGAGAAGAGACAGGACGGGCAGAGAAGGAAAACAAAAAAAAAAGGGTATTTCTTACTTTTCTCTTCTCTATATTATAATAAAAAGGGAGATTAAATAAAATGAATTAAAGGAAAAAAATAAAAATAAAAATAATAATATCAAGAGAAAGGGGCACCCCCCCCCCCCCCCCCCCCCCTCTTCTCCATCTCTTCCTCTCTCACGACCGGCCCCCACGAAGACCTCCGCCCGCACCGTTGTCGACGCCACCGGCCCCCGACAGAGACCTCTGCCCGCACCGTTGTCGACGCCACCGGCCCCCCGAGCTCCTCCGCGCGCATCTCTGCCTCCTCCGCGCGCTCCCTCCTTCCCAGCGCGCGGTTGAGCACCGCCTCACTGGCTGACGGCCACCGCCTAAGCGACCCTACGCCCCTAACACTGCTCAGATCCGGCGCCGCCGCCCCGGCCAAGCTCCGCCCCGGCCAAACTTAGCTCCGGCCAAGCTCCACCGCCTGAAGCCACCGTCAGCGCCGCCCCGGCTAGGATCTGCGAATGAAGGCGTCCCTCTGGCGGTCAGCTGCCGCGCGGCTTAGCGCCTGTCTCCTCCGTGCGTGCGCGGCGTTCCTCTGCTTGTCGCCGCGACGCTGGCCGCGCACTTCGCCACGGCCAGCGCGCATGGACGCTCACCCCTGCAGCCTCCTCTCCGGCTACCTTCACAGCTCCGGTGAGCTCCGCCCGGCTGGTCTTCATCCCCGTCGCCGCCTCTCCACAGCTTCGACGCCGTGCCCCTGCAGTAGCCTCGCACTTCAGTCGCCGGACAGAACCCACGCACCAGCCCCGCCGCGGTGTAGCTACGCCGCCCCCAGCTCTGCTTCTCTTTCTCCTTTTCCTTAGCCACTGTCCAGTTCCGCAGAAGCCCGTCGCCGACCATCATCGTGCGTCGTCACCAGCACCGGCCTGAGATCCCTCGAGTACCACCTTCGCGTACAGCCAGCACCCGGTTCCAGCGCTCGTGCACCTGCCAGCAAGGCTGCGCTGCCTTCTTCGTCATCAGCTCCATCGTCAATTCCTGCATCAACCGGCAACACCTCTAGTAACTCCTGTAACGCCTCTGCAGCCTTCTACGCGAGCTGGACAGCCCCGGGTCCGCCCTCAGCAACTCCTGCAGCCCTCCTCTCCGGCCATTCGGGCGCAGCTCCATTGAGCTCCACCACCTGCAGCAACTCCGGCAGCACCTCCATCACCTGCAGCAACTCCGGCAGCAACACCTCCAGCAACTCCGGCAATAACACCTCCATCACCTACAGCGACTCCAGCAACACCTCCTCTATCTGCAGCAACCCTCCAGCAGCACCATGCTCGTCGCCATCAGCAACATCTCCAGACAAGACTGCTCGTTAAATACGCAGCAACACCTTGGCATCAACTGCTCGTGCGAATAAAGGCACCTCGGACATCATCTGATCGTCATCAACAATCAGCAGCCCCATCCGTTCGTCATCAAATAATTACTGTTCGTCGTCAACAAAATCGGTGCACAGTTCATCATCAAATAATTACTGTTCGTCGTTAACAAAATCGGCGCACAGTTTGTCATCAAATAATCGATGTTCGTCATCAACAAATCGGTGCACAGTTCGTCATCAAATCGTCACTGTCCGTCGTCAACAATCGACATCAGTTGGTTCGTCATCAACAATCGACAATTAGCAGCTGATTCGTCATCATCAACAAATATTGAAGGTCGTCATCATCAGCATTCTTGAAGATCGTCGCCAACCAAACATTAAAGGTCGTCATCATCAACAAACTTGAAGATCATTGTCAACAAACTTGAAGATCGTCGCCAAAAAAAATCTTGAAGATCGCCGCCAACGAGCTTGAAGATTGTCAATAACAGAGATGATCGCCATCAGCAACGCTGCCAATGATCGCCATCAGCAACAGACAGATGATCGGCATTAACAACGGAGATGATCGCCATCAGTAGCCACCAAGCTCCCTCTGTTCGCCATCAGCAACGCCGCGACTCACGGGAGAGTGAATGAAGAGCTGCTGCAAAAGAATTAAAAGGGCTGCAGGGAAAGAGCTGCCGTGATGGCGTGCTGATCATTGAAGCTGCAGACATGTCGGGCTGCTGTGCTGAAAATTGTTTGCCAAGCCTGTACAAATTGATCCTAGAAATTATGTGTGCATGTTTGTATAGAACTGAGCTCCAAATACAGAGGAGACTCTGCCGAATTTTTTTTAAGGAAACCAGAAACCGTGCTACCGTGTATTGTTGCTTTGTGTGGGCATCACTGGAGCATTGCAGGAATAATAAAATAAATAAAATCACTGTTGTCCCTGCTCTGCAACCTAAAAGGACAGGAGATAAAAGAGCTGATCTAATAAAAATGATACTAAACCACAGAAGAAAGCTGAAATTGGTTTTGATCATGAAGAAAGATATTGGTGATCATAGAAATGAATGATGAAAGAACCAAGAACTTGAAGATGCTGTCTAACAAAAAGTTTGCTGCAAAACCATGATGCGTCGAGACTTTGCTTGATGCAAATTGCCGAGGGCTCATTCCAGAAGAAGTTATTTCTGATGCTGATCAAGGATAGCTGCTTTTGAACACAAGTATCCCCCTATTGTAAAAAATCTGGGCTGATGTGAAGAGCTGCGCGTTGATGTCGCTGCCATTGATGTATTGCTGCAGAAATAGAAGAAAACTGTTGCTGCTGCAGATTGCTGCAAATTACTGTTATAAGGGGTCATTTTCAAAAATTTATAACTCCGGCTAGAGAACCCCGATTGAGGCGCGATCTGCGACGCTGGAAACTAGACATCCAGATCTTCAACAATCTTATACAGCGCAGATCCTTTCGGCGCCCCGATCGGTGCAGATTTTGATAAATAAAAAGGTCGATTTCAACAATTCTGCTACCAGCCATGCTAATTGTCCATTTTCAAAAATTCATAACTCTAGCCTGGAAACTCTGATTGAAGTGAGGTCTATGGCACTGGAAACTAGATATCCGGATCTTCAATAGTCATATACAACACAGACTTGTTCGGTGACCCAATCGGTGAGGATTTTGATAAATAAAAGGGTAAATTTCAATGATTACGCTACGTACCATCTTGTCGCCCATTTTCAAAAATTCATAACTCCGGCCAGAAAATTCCGATCGAGATGAGATCTATGGCTTTGGAAATTAGATATCTGGATCTCTAACAGTCATGTGCAACACAGCCCCTTTCGGCAGCCCAGTCGGCGTAGATTTTGATAGATAAAAGGGACGATTCCAGCATTTCTGCCGCCGACAATGCTAAAGATCTATTTTCAAAAATTCATAATTCCTGCCTGGAAACTCTAGTGAGAGTGAAATCTACAGTGCTGAAAACTAGATACCAAAATCTTCAACAGTCATATATAGCATAGGCCCTTTTGGCAGCTCGGGTAATGTATATTTTGGTGGAGAAAAAGGCTAATCCCTACTGTCTAGCCAGCTCAACCACTTCTCGTTCAAACGCGGACAACTTTCGCTGGAGAACTCCGATCAAGACAAAATTGGCGGCATTGGAATTTAGGCTTCCTGATCTCTCCAACCATATATAATGCAACTCCTAAAGGCGGCTCAGTTAGACGCAGTTCTTGATGAAAGGGGGAGTTAATTGGCGACCTAAACCTCAGTCACAAATTTCAAGTGCAAGGCAACCTGTGGATTATGGATCCCATATGGCGGGGCACAGATCCTGAGGCGGGGGGCGGCGCCATAAATAAACAAATAAATAAATGTATCTATATATATAAACATATGCTGATATGTAACGAATCATATTGCAATAAAATAGATTATTCTTTGTCTCTACTTGTATTTTTGTCTCTTAATCGGAGGTTCCCACGACATTGTCTGGGGTAATTAATAATAGAGGCTTGCCCCTATTAGGAATAAAAGAACCCACATAATAAAAAATGATATTTGTGCTTCGATATATCGTTTGGTGTCTTCATGATATCAGGCGCGTATTTTCGATCCCACAGATGGTCCCTCCAAAATTGTCTTCCTCTTGATAAGATATTTGTCCATATCTAATTCCAATAAAATTTAATTTAGTTGAAATAAATTATATACCAAAAGAAAGAAAACCTATATAGGTGGAAAAACATGAAAAACCAAAATATTCTAGTAAGCTTTCATCATATAACCAACAAATGATGGGTAGAAACTAGAAAGCATGCATTCCGAGAACTAATGGAAAGAAAACATGAAAAATTTTAGAAAAATACATACTTGAGAGCCAGAGAAATTGAGAATTTGAGAAGAGGGGGAACTCAGAACTTGCAGCCGGCGGGTCTTAGGTAGAAAATGAGAAAGGGGAAAGGTAAGGGAATTAAACTTTTTAAAATCAATTTCTTCATATAAGTCCTTAGATAATGTTTTAATTACTTTTGTATAGATTTCATTTCCTTGTTTTGCAAATTGAAAAAGTCAAAAAAATTAAATATTATTTCATTAAAATAAATTTCTTCATATAAATCCTTAGATAATGTTTTAATTACTTTTATATAGATCATATTTCCTGATTTTAGTGTCAATAATTTCTTAAAATTGAGTGGGGGCAGCTGCCCCCACTGCCCCACTCTACATCCGTCCGTTTCCACATGGTGGAGATTTAACTGACAAGGAAACTGTTGATTTATATTCTGCGATCCTGGTGGTGATTTGAGTTGTCTGGCCATATATGAAATTTTCATGGCGAACTAAAATATAATATTGACAACCGAAACATGTGTTAATTTGCCAAACTAAAATATAATATAATGGATGAGGAGAACCCATTAGTTGCTTTACATAGCTCTGCATAAGAGACCCTCATGAACTGATCCCCATTGAAAAATTCAGAAGCCCTCCTCTGTGAATTCTTCATCCAATGGAGACAACCATGAAGATAAATATCAATAATATTATGCTGACAATTGCAGTGATCACAGGGATAATTATCTTTAATGCCAGAGAAACTGCACTATAATCATCTTTAATGCCAGAGAAAAATTCAGAAGCCCTCCTCTGTGAATTCTTCTTGATTACTCCCACAAAGTCTGCTATTTCCAATCAAGGAAACTGCACTCATGTTGGCAATACGCCTGAAAAAAGCTACCAACCCTTTTGTGTTTCCCATCTTCTCATGCATCCATATATAGAGGAGAAGGAAGAGATAATATTGGACAGTGAGGAGATGATGGAGATGGAGATGGAGATGCGGAGCAGTTGGAATGAGAGAGTGAGGAGGATGGCGAGTGGGAATGCTGTGGTGGTGTTTAGTTTGAGTGGGTGCTGCATGTGCCATGTGGTGAAGACACTTCTCCATGGTCTCGGAGTTGATCCTACTGTGTATGAGCTTGACCTGCTAGAGAATGGTGGTGAGGAGATCAAAGCAGTGTTGTTTCATCTCTTGCTCACCACCCCCAACTCCTCCTCCTCGGCTGCCGGAGGAGCCGCCCTGCCGGTGGTGTTCGTTGGTGGGAAGCTGCTGCGTGGGTTGGAGAAGGTCATCTCTTGCCATATTAATGGCAGTCTTGTTCCACTCCTCAAGCAAGCTGGTGCTCTTTAGCTCTGAGAATTAATATATATATATATATATAATCTCTCTTCATTTCTAGCTATCTACTTAATTATTAGTGCATGTACAGAGATCGATTTCCTTAGAAATGAGAAAATGAACAGTGTGTGTGGCCTTTGTTAATTAGAACCCTAACTTTGGTATTTTCAATCTTTGAATGCTTTCTTGTTATAAAATATATGAAAGTTTTCTATATTTCATACTTCATATATATTTGGTGGAATAATTCAATGTGGTTTATGAATTTCTCATGTTTGTTTAAGTTCCTCAGGTACAAAACATATGCATGGTGTGAAGCATGAACATGCTTTTTTTTAAGAATATTATAAATTTTAGTAATGCTAAATGAGACGAATTGCTTACACGAATTCCTCACACGACCAACATGGCATTACCTTTATCTATCCTAGTCAGCACATTTAAAAAAAAATCAAGTAAAAAAAAGCCCTAATTCCTCCCTTCGGGTGAGCATCTCGCATCTCTGCTTGCGCCACGGGACTCATGTCCCTCTCCGTCGACCGCCCCTTCTCTCCACTACTTCCACCTCTTCCCCTCCTCCACCACCTTCCTCTACAATCTCATCATCCGTGCCTTCTCCCGGAGATCTTCGTTCCTTCGAAGAGGCCTCGGCGATTCGAAAATCTTCATCTCTTGGTTCTCGCCACTATTGTCGGACCTCGAAAACCTCGGGTTTCTAGGGTTACGGCTTCTAGATGCGCAGATCGCTCCATCAACTCGCCCAACGTTTTGGATTTAATATGGTAAAATCACCTTTAGAGATTTGAGATGGGGTTCGTCGGCTCCGGCTCTCCCCGATCGTCGCCCTCCGCGCTAATATTGACGCACTCCCCCTCCAGGTCTGGTAGATCTATACTCTATGATTCTTCTAATTTCCACTGATCTGGCTTTGAAATCTGAGAACCTAGTCGTGTTTAGGCGTTAGTGGAATGGGATCATATGAGCAAAATCGATGGCGTGATGCATGGTTGCGGGCACGATGCGCATGTCGCAATGCTTCTCGGTGCTAAGTTGCTTCACTAGCGAAGGCATAAGCTCAAGGTACTCTCTTGTGTATGTGAATACTTGGTTCTTCTATTGTGCCTAGTGAATTGGATTGTTACTTTGTAACCAGTGTTTTCATGTTGCAAAGAGATGGTTTGGAATCCTAGTTGTGAGATGCTATGCTTGTAATTGATTTTGGTAATTTGAAATTGGTTTTGTGGATAACCTTGCTTCAAGACAATGGCTGCATTTTTCACATCTTGTAATGACATAATCTTCATTCGCTCAAGTTACTAAAAACCAGGCCTTTTTTCTAATCCTGTGCCATATATATATGCATGTCTTTTGAATCCATTGGTACATTTTTTAAGTGTATGCTTTGATGATTCTTGAGCATCTCTTATTAGATGTTTTGATTTTGTTGATTTTGGAATGATCTCCAAATGAATAATTTTAACCTCAAGTAACCACTAGTTTTCTGAATGGAATAATAACTCTGTTGAATATGAGTATAATGTAGTTTATTTAAATGTAAAATTAACTCTTCCACGATAGAAACTACTATGTTTCTAACCCTTATGTTAAGGATAATTCATTGTTTGATCTAGTTATTGTGATCTGCTGGTGGTTTTGAATGCTATGAATGCTAACTTGTATGTTCAACAGGATTCATTCCTGCCTTTTTTGCTTCTTGTGGTTCGAGTTGCTTAGTATCTTTTGTTGTTCTCTATTGAAGGAGACTATGAGACTGCTTTTTCAACCTGCAGAGGAAGGAGGTGCAGGTGCGTTTCACATGATTAAGGATTGCGCTCTTGATGGAGTGGACGCAATTTTTGGCAACATGTAGATTATCAAACACCGACAGGAAGCATAGCTTTCCTTGCAGGACCTACACAAGCCGTTGTTTGCTTCTTTCAAGCAAAAATTGAAGGAAAGGTGGGCATCTTTGCAATACCATTTGTGTTGTTCTTTGGTGGTAAAACCACCAACTTGGAAAACGCAATCACCGGCTGGACCTTTGTTCAAAAACCATTGTTACATTCAATATTACATGTTTTGAATGCTATGTGAACTTACTTGTCAGTTATAGAAATACAAAGATGTGTGATTTGGCAATAAACTTCATGGTTGGAAGTGATTGATGACTTTGATGCCTCAATAGCTGCTTTAAGGGATAGAGCGGTCGTGTCACTGACATGGACTAAACCAAGAAAACGTTCAATTACATGCCCATTGAAAATATATTTCCGACGGAATTATGGATTATCACCGACGGAATTTTGAATTATCACTGACGGAATTATGTACTATCACCAACGGAATTCTATATTATTATCAACGGAAATTATAGACTACCACTGACGGAATTAGGGGATATCACCAACGAAATTATGTGCTATCACCAACGGAATTTCAGACTACCACCAACGGAATTTCAGGCTATCACCAACAGAATTATGTATTATCACCAACAGAAATTATAGACTACCACTGACGGAATTAGGGGATATCACCAACGGAATTTCAGACTATCACCAACGGAATTATGTACTATCACCAACGGAATTTCAGGCTATCACCAACGGAATGTTGAATTATCACAATTTATGTATGTATGTATGTATGTATGTATGTATGTATGTATGTATGTATTATTATTATTATTATTATTTAAATAATAATAATTTATGAAACAAATTTTTAATATGAGTGTATTGAGCATTATGAAAACATTTCAATGATGATGAAAATATTTAATCCTTTTAGAATTAATTGAGAATAAGAAAATTTAAATTTCACATAAAAAAATACAATTTTCTACTATTTAAACACTCAAACAATATGTTACGGATATATTTGGTAAGACAGATGTCAATGACCTAGGGACCACCTGTCACACACAGGACCATATTTGGTAAGACAGATGTCAATGATTTAGGGACCACCTGTCACACACAGGACCGTATGTTCTCAGCCACGTAGCATCTTTGGCCACGTGGCAATATCACCAAATAACCTTGCACAATTCCGTTCGGCAATAACGTGAGGAATAAATCCTGCGAATAAGTCTGTCGAAATTATAATTATGACAGCCCTCTTATACAAGGCGTGGGGTGGAAGGAGAGAAGTAAAATATCTAACGCCTCTACAGTAAGTAGGTCTTATCCACTTACTACGATTGTGATATTTACCCTACTTGCCTACAGAGCACCTACACGCTAGGCAGATATTTTCCTACCGCCTTAGAAGATATTCACCTAGCCCACCGCCTTACCCCACCGCCTTGCAAGATATTTGCTTAAACCGCCTCTCACTTGCTATAAAAGGAGAGGAAGGACAATAAGGAAAGGGCCCGAAAAATACTCACTACACATTACACAAAGCATTTCCTAGAACTTCTTACCCTAATTTCTGACTTAAGCATCGGAGTTAAATCCGGGCAGAAAGGCCCAATTCCGATTATTTCTCCTCTTCACAGGTCTATCAGTGGATAAGTCCGGACGGAATTGCTGAGTGCCCTCCGTGTCTCCTTGTTCGCAAACAGAAGTAAGCGTCCACACCAACTATAAATTTTAACCGTTTGTCAAAGTGAGACCGGATCACGAGGCCACGGTAGCCAAAGAGTGAGGTGGACCCGGTTTTTGGCATCAACAGTTTGGCGTCGTCTGTGGGGACCCTTACGAAAAGCCAAATGACCACTACCAGAAGATCAAAGCGAATCCAAGGACAAGGAGCACCTACTAGCCCTGAAGAACCTATTAAACTTGGCGAAGCCCAAAGATATGAAGAAATCCGATCGGACAATCCACCCATTTTACCCCCATCAGAAAATCCGTCCATCCAACCCCAAGGGTCCATTCCGGAGTTTTACCTTAACATGCAGCAACAACTGGAACAATTGGCTTAAGCTGTCCACACTTTGACCCATCCTCCACCTCTTTCCGCACAAGCCCCAACACCGAACGTATCAACGGTCCCGCTAGCTAATTCCGAAAGTAGAGGGAGGACAAGAACCTGCACCCATAAGGAGAAAAGAGAAAGAACCGCCTTTTCCGCTAGCTCAGAACCCCCCTCCGTTCGACGAAGAGAGCAAGCTGCCACAAGAACCGAACGGACAAGAGCGGAACAAAATCGCCCATCCATACAAACTGTGAATAGAGGGACCCAGCGGCAGGACTTTTCCTAAGAAAACAAGAAATCCGAACGGCATATTCTCAATATGTGTTCGCCCTTTGTCAAGGAGATATTGGAAGAACGAGTTCCTGACAGCTTCAGGCCACCTATTATGACCGCATATGAAGGCAGAACCGATCCGTCCGTCGCTTTGAAGTCTTTTCGATCAAAGATGCTCCTCACTGGAATTACCGACGCTCGTATGTGCCGAGCTTTTCCCGCCACCTTAGAAGGAAAAGCGCAAGACTGGTTTGTCGATATTCCATCTAGCACAATTACTTCTTTTCAGATTTTAGCAGATCGCTTTTTAGCCTACTTTGCTAATTACTCAAAGCAAAAGAAAACCCCGTCTACCCTTTTGCACGTTAAACAACGAAAGGGAGAAACACTCCAAGCCTATTTAAATGCGTTATATAGGCGAATGACAAATGTTGCGGACCTTCTTCCCTTGAATGGCGTAACCTTCTTAATGGAGGGACCATTAGAGCTCCCCTTCGTTTCTCCCTCACTTTGGATGCGCCAAAGACAATTCCCGCCTTATGAGCCACGCCCGTAAATACATCAATTCCGATGAAATTTATACGGGTTGGGAAGAAGAGACTTCGGCGATGGGCACATGGAGACACCCTAAAAAGGAAAAACCTACCAAAGTGTCAATGTAAGGCCCCGGATATACGGAAGGAAAGAAGATCATACGAGGGGACGACAAGGGCACAAGCGAAATCGGAAACCTCGACACGCCCTCAGCGACATATATGCGGCAGCCCGAGAACCCACAAAGGAAGGAAAGATTGTTAAATATGATCATCATACCCAACTACATCAAACAAGAAGCCATATCCTTATGCAAATCAAAGAGCTAAAGCCGACATGGCGAGAACTGCGAGAAATCTTGAACGGCAAAAGAATAGCAAGAGATATTGCGGTTTCATCAATCTAAAGGACACGACACGGAAAAGTGTACCCACGATGAATGCGATAGAAGATGTCGATTGAAGAGGACGGTTGGAGCAATATATCAACCTTGAGATTCGGGGAGGAACACGAAGCTTCACAAACAAGAAGAAAAAGGGGAGATGGTGGGGTTTATTAGTGGCGGCCACAGGCCGTGGAGGGAAAGTTCCGCCTCTCGAAAAAGTTATGCTTTCGAATGGGTGGGAGCGGCGCAAGAGACGAAACACCATGAAGAAGGTCACCGACCCACGGCTCCCATCATTTTTATGATAACTTGATGTTAGTAACGCTCACACCCCCATGATGACGCCTTGGTTATTGCCATCAAGGTCTCCGGTTTTCAAATAAAGAGAGTTACGATAGGCGGTGGAAGTTGATTGACATCATCTTACGGAGTGCTTTGAAAGAATGAGGTATTTAGCCTTGGATGATTTACTTCCTGTAAAATCATCATTAGTAGGGTTCTCCGGAGGGGTGATACAGCCAGAAGGGATGATCTCTCTACCAGTTACAATAGGAAACTCACCACAATCATCAACCGTGACAACGAAATTCTTGGTTGTACGATGTGCTTTAAGTTATAACGTGATCCTTGGCAGGCCAACCCTCAACGCCTTGAAAGCCATCATCTCAACTTACCATCTTCTCCTCAAATTCCCGACTGAGAGTGGTAGCGGAGAGGTAAGAGGAGACCAACCCTTAGCTCGGCAATGTTACGTCTCGACCCTCAAAGGGAAAGTCCTAAATAAAAGGAAAACAAAGGTTTCAGGAGCCATGCTAGTCGTGAGAATAGCCGAGCGGAAGATGAAGAACTTGACCTACACCGGTAGAAGAATTGCTAATAGTTCCCCTAGGCGACGAGGCGGAACCGTGCAGTGCGGATTGGGGCAAACTTGGCAACCGCACAAAGAAGAAGACCTCATGAGAGTATTAAGGGCAAATTCGATCTCTTCGCTTGGTCAGGAGGATATGCCAGCGTAAAGCGAGAGATCATAGAACACCACCTTAATGTGGATCGGTCATTTAGGCCTATGAAGCGAGAAAAGAAGAAATTCCGCTCGAGGAAAGATGTAAGGCCGTAGAGGAAGAAGTATCAAACCTCCTAAAGGCTAAGTTTATCCGAGAGGTGTATTACCCAGATTGGTTGGCCAATATTGTTCTAGTAAAAAAGCCGTCCGGGAAATGGAGAATGTGCGTTGATTTCACAGACTTGAACAAGGCTTGTCAAAAAGATTCGTTTCCTTTGCCGTCAATTGATGGTTTGGTTGACTCTACAACGGGGCATGAGATGCTAAGTTTCTTAGACGCCTTTTCAGGCTACAACCAAATCCGAATGGCCAAAGACGACGAAGAAAAAACATCCTTCATTACAAGCACTGGAACTTACTGCTACACGGTAATGTCGTTCGGCCTGAAAACGCTGGAGCCACCTTACAAAGGCTCATAAATACAGTCTTCAAAGAGCAGATTGGTAGAAATGTTGAGGCGTACGTGGATGATATCCTGGTAAAAAGCCGAAAAGCCGACGAACATCTATCAGACTTACAAGAGGCTTTTCAGTCACTCCGGAGTTACACTATGCGGTTAAACCCGAATAAATGTTCCTTCGGTGTTCGATCAGGAAAGTTCTTGGGATTTATGTTGACACAAAGAGGAATAGAGGCAAATCCAGAAAAGATCAAAGCTATTCTTTACATGGGATCTCCCAAAAGTCTTCAAGAAATTCAACGGCTTAATGGACGCC
The DNA here is from genome assembly GCA_026586065.1 of Dioscorea zingiberensis. Taxonomy (NCBI): domain Eukaryota; kingdom Viridiplantae; phylum Streptophyta; class Magnoliopsida; order Dioscoreales; family Dioscoreaceae; genus Dioscorea; species Dioscorea zingiberensis. The sequence goes on from CM048824.1 coordinate 35,862,160, forward strand.
TCGACAAAGACTTGGCGAGGTTCATCTCCAAAGCCGGGAGAAAAATCTCTTGCTCTTTCAAGCCCTGCGAAAAGCGCCAAAAATGGATTGGACGGAGGAATGCGAAAAAGCCTTTCAAGGGCTTAAAAATTATCTCCGATCGCCTCAGCTATTGGCTAAGCCGCAAGTGGGAGAAGAACTCTACATCTATTTGGCCGTTGCCCCACGAGCGGTGAGCGCGGTTCTTTTGAGAGAAAATAACGGGGTTCAAAAGCCAGTCTACTACACAAGTAAGATCCTTAACGATGCGGAATCAAGATATCTGCCACTTGAAAAATTGGCCTTTGCTCTTATTACATCTGCGCTAAGATTGAGACCATATTTTCAAGCCCACAGGATCAAAATATTGACTGATCAGCCACTAAAGCAAGTTCTTCATAAACCAGAAAATTCCGGACGCCTAGCCAAGTGGGTTATAGAATTAGGCGAGTTTGATCTCACCTACAAACCCCGAACGGCAATCAAGGCCCAAGAATCGGGCCGATTTCATCAGCGGAATTAACTTTTCCCCGCGAATGAGGGCGAACTCCCTTCACGTAATCCGGAAGAGTGTCTTTGCATCCGTGGTCTTTACACGTTGATGGGTCGGCAAGAATGAAGAAAGGTCGAGGCGTGTTTTGTCCTTTATTCTCCTTCTAAATGGAAAGTGGCGACAGTGCTCAAGTTCCAATTTCGAGCGACTAACAATGAAGCTGAATATGAAGCACTCCTTGCCGGATTACACCTGGCCCGGGGGCTCGGAGTTCAGCGTCTACATGTGTATTCCGATTCGCAGCTAGTCGTGAGCCACACCCTAGGCAACTTTGAAGCAAAAGAAAAGAACATGATCAAATACCAAGCCATAGTGAGAAAAATAGTACCATGCTTCGCCTATTTCCAGATTGAGAAAATTTGCCGAGCGCAAAACGAAGAAGCGGACGCCTTTTCCAAAAAGGCCACAACGCCAAACGGAGATGCAGAATCCTCTTTTAACCTACAGTACCTTCCCACAAAGACTATCGATAGACTGGAAGGAGAGGTACAAAGTGTGGCCGAAGAGCCAAGTTGGATGGATCCCATAAGAAGTTTCCTACAAGGTGGGCCTGCGCCACCCAACAAAGCGGAGGCCCGACGGATCGCTTACAAATCCGCTCAGTACACCATCATCAACGAAAGCCTGTACAAAAGGTCCTACACACAACCTTTCTTGCGATGCTTACATCCCTCTGGAAGCTAGCTATATCCTTCACGAAATTCATGAAGGCATCGGTGGTGGTCACATAGGAGGCAAAGCCTTGAGTTACAAAGTCTTGCGGCAAGGTTATTCTTGGCCAACGCTAACTTCGAGATGCAATAGCGTTATTTCGGAAATGTGATGCACGCCGGTGCATTCTAAAATTCAGAGACGACCACCGGCACCACTTACGCCAATTATCAGTCCGCGACCGTTTGCTATCTGGGGGGTTGATCTTTTAGGGCCATTCCCTACTTCGATCCGACAACTGAAATTCCTAATAGTCGCTATCGACTACTTCACCAAATGGGTGGAAGTTGAGCCCTTAGCCAAAATCACGGAGAAAGCTTGCCAGGGATTCTTATGGCGAACGGTCATCTGCCGATTCGGAATTCCAGTCGCCTTCATCTCCGATAATGGGCGACAGTTTGATAACCAGGCTTTCAGGAGTTTCTGTTCTGAACTCGGAATTGAATCCAGATTGACTTCTGTGACACATCCCCAAGCCAACGGCCAGGTAGAAGTGACAAACCGTACCTTACTCCAGACTCTGAAAACCCGGGTATCCAAAAATGGAACCAATTGGGTGGAAGAAATTCCGAGCGCCCTTTGGGCCTACAGGACAACTACCAGAACTCCCACAGGGGAGAGTCCATTTTCTCTTACTTACGGGGCCGAAGCCGTCATTCCAGCAGAAATAGGAATGCCTACTTTGCGAACACAACAGAAGTTCTCGTCAGAAGAAAATGAGAAAAATCTCCGAGCAGAACTAGACCTACTTGAAGAACGAAGGGAAATGGCAGAAGTAAAGGCCGCTGTCTATCGCCAAAGAATCAAAAGGTTCTACGACACAAGGGTAAAAAGAGTCTTCTTCCAAATTGGCGATCTAGTCCTAAGAGAAAATAAATTCCAAGAAAATAAAAGCCGAATGGGGAAGCTAACTCCCTAGCTGGGAAGGCCCTTACGTCGATGCAAAGAATGCGTCCGAAATGACACCTATTATCTAGTGAATATGGGCCGGAAAAGCGGCTCAAGCGTCCATTCCATGTTGAACACTTACGACGCTACTATCAATAAGTTACATTTGTCTCTTAAATTTCATGGAGTAAAGTTCAGGTCTTTTCCATTCTCTACTAAAATGCGGTGAAATTCCCATTCTACTAAAATGCGGTGAAATTCCCATTCTACTAAAATGCGGTGAAATTCCCATCCTACTAAAATGTGGTGAAATTCCCATTCCTAAAAGACGAGTAGGAATTATCTTACACAGATAAACGACAACTCTCAAAAGACAAAAATCCCGATCGAAGTATGAGGCAACAATCTCACTCATGAAGGCGAGTACCTCACTCAACAAAGTCCCATGATTGGACTAAGGATTCGTTACGAAGTTTACAAGCCAAAGGAAGAATAAAGAAGTTGGCGAATTTCTTACATGTTCAAAGACAACCATCACTCGGAAATAAATCTTCACCAAAATAAAGGTTTGCATTTCATTCATATGAATAGAAATTACATTTCCAAGTGATTGAGAATTTACAAAAACGCTCATAAAAGAAAAAATCCTAAGAGCTAGGGCCCCGAGTGGCAGCCGCTTTGCTTACGAAGGGACTTGGGTAGAAGGCTCCAAGGTAAGCGGGGACAAGAGCCTCTGGAGTCTTGATAACTTGTTGCTCTTTTCGACTCAGTGAACTTCTTCAAAACTCCGGCCGACCCATAGACAAAACTTCCAGAGGAGGAACGTGATGGCCCACTTGTTGCACCACGGAATATATCACGAGTGGCTCCATCTCTAACTTTAAGCCCTAAGCCGGGCAACCTCCTTCTCTAATTTATCCGCTCGCTCTATTAAATCCTTAATTTCTTGCGAGTCGGATTTAGGAGCCTTCAAGCGGGAAGCCAAATCTTCTTTCAGTATGTCACGCTCCCCCTTTATTTCCGCCAACTCAGCTTGCACGACGGTAAGCTCAGCAGCCTTCATCTTTAGGTCCCATCGAGCGGCCGCTCGCTCATCCTGAGTCGATTGAAGTTCCTTCTTCAAACTGCTAGATTCATTTTGTAACCCTTTAATAGCCTCCTCAGCAGTAAGAAGAGAACCGTTAGAAACCGATAATTGGGCCGCTAAATCGGCCTTCTCCTTTTCCATAGCGGCCAGCTGCCGCAACCGCTCGGACTTATCTAGCTCAAGGGCCCGGATAGCATCAAGCTGATCTTTCTCCTTCTCTTCCAAGGCCGCCACCCTAGAGCTTAACTGGGCAATGTCTGCCCTATTCATTTCTATCTTTGCCAAATCTTCTTGGCAAAGATTGCCGACTTCAGTCCGCCCGATTAATGCGGTCTGAGAATAACAAGACACTTTCGTAAAAAACGGGCCAAGTTTAGAAGTAAAAGGAAATGTGAGAACAACCCTTACTAGCATAGCCGAAGCGGAATAGTTGATAAGTGGCCTCTTCCCTCCCGGCCCTCGGAGTTTATTGGAGGCTGCTTTCGGGCCTCATGGCCATCAAAACGTCCTTCACGGACCCGATTAATGCCATGAAAAGGAGTATCCTCAGAAGATAACTCCTTTTGCTTAGTGGCAGATCCCTTCAAAACTGAATCCGCCACTTTTAATTTGTCTAAAAGGGCCGCCTCTCCCGCCTCCGCCTATAAAATAGAACCTAAGTTAAAAATTCTACCTTTAGAAAAAATATATATAGAAATTCTCACCTCTATGAGAAGGATGTCCTCCGGCCGGCTAGAAGAAGGATCCTCGGAAATTGGGGACAATGCCGGGCGGACCTCTTCCGCACGAACCTCTTCCTGAGGCACCCCCACTGCTCTTACGCAATTAGGGACTGTCACGTCCTCGGAATTCTTTCTTTTGGTCCTCCTCTCCCGTGAGGACCCTACACCCTTCTTGGAAGAATCCGTCTCCTTTCTCTTCCTCTTCTTTCTTTCCTCCTTGGAGGTATCAGCCCCTTGGCCAAGTACCACTTCCTTCTTCTTCCGCCCGCGAGGCAAGGGCAGGTGAACTTCGCCCTCGAAAGAGGCCAAAAGACCCTTAACATAGCTTAGGTCCTCATCCTCCATCGGATTTCCTACAAAACAAGGGCCAAAATAAGTCAATTACTGTAGTTAAAAATCAGACCAGCAAGATACACGAATAATGCCTACCGGCGGACACTATTAAATGACATTTAACAAGGTTTTCCTTTATCAAGAACTCATCCATGTACACTTTGGATAGCCCTGTCATTGACTTAAGAAGAACCTCCTCTTCTCCCGTCATTTCCTCACAAGCAATGTCCGTTCGGGGAACCGCCCACTTTGTTCGGACATCCCACTCGAACTTACTTTTGACAAAGAAGAATTTACTCTTCCATCGCTTAATGGAAGAAGGAACTTTCCCTAAAAATTTCCTCCCAGAACGAGCCGAAAAGTAATACCAATCGGCGTTAGACTCTAGGCATAGGCTAAAAAGCATACGGAACCAACGGACCCGATTGGACTTATTCCGTAATGCTTGAAAACAATAACAAAGCCGTTCAAAAGTCTCCAAGAATTTGGAGCCAACTGTGAGGGACACAAATGATACTCTTCTAGTATTGCCTTAGCGAAATCAGAAAAAGGAAGCCTAAGGCCACCCAATAGCGCATCTTGATAGATGGCTATCTCCCCTTCCCTAGGAGAACTTGCCCTCTCCCCAGAACAGGGAACCCTAACCTCAAACAGGGACAAATTTATCTCATACTTCGCTACCAGGCTATCTACTTCCTTTTGTCCAAGAAGACTTATGAATGTGTCCGACCCCCTACCCGTTGCCCTAGAAGCAGGATGAACCCGTGAACCCTGAACCGGGACGCCCCCAAGTTCGCCCGGAATCGCCGGGATCGCAACAGAAACCACAGGGTTGGATGGAGAAGGGACCAAGGGCTCATGAGAAGAACTAGATGAGGAAGAAGTAGCGCTAGAAGTGGCGCTAGCCATTACCTTAGGAAAGAAAAAGATAACACAAACACAGAAAACTCGAAACCAGAGCTCGCCGGAGAAGAAGAACAAACCTTAGGAAGAAGACACGATTCAACTTTCGAAATAAACCCTTTTTGGCACATGCGATTTAGCATATATATGAAAAGCAACGAATCCACGGCGTTCGATCTCCGATGTTACATTCCAATCAAAACCGTTGAACCAAGGCCCCAAATCACGGCGGTTCAAATAGGCAATTATTACTCCTCCAATAAATCCGTCCCACGCCAAGATACTAAACGCCGCCTGACACATATTGGTAATCGCGCCCATCATGCTGTTGACAAAACGCACACCGCGCATGTCACGCCATATCACCCCTTTTAATATGAAACAGTGCCAGAGACACGTGTCCCTCAAAGAAATAATGAGCACAATACCATAGAACCAACACCATAAAAAACAAAACACACATTCCAACATAGGATCGCCAGTGAAGGCCATATTCCAACATAGGATCGCCCGTGAAGGCTATAAAAATACCAAAGGATTTACAAACAAAACGACAAACGTCATTTATTCAGGTTACATACAAACAAAGCAGAAATAACAAAAACATGTTATCCGACGGACTAAAGTTAAAAATCCGCGGATTCGTCCGAAGCCACGCTCGAATGAGACTCGGAGGAGATGCACGGACTCCCACAACTGTCACTATCCTCGTTCCCACTAGGAGAACCTGGATCAGCACGGGGGCGAAGGTAGGGACCCACTTCTCTACGACAGGAGTCGTCTCCAAACATCTCAAATTCGAAACGTACACCCCCTGCATAAGTGACAACTAAAAGGTCTCCCGCCTCCATGCCATGATCAACATGAAAAGCCTCCCACCCTGCATCGATGCATATCTCACCTGGGTCCCCGTTAACCAATAGAACGCCTGGCCACACACAGCCGTTCGGACTTACTAGGTGGATAAACCCAGTCCTTAATTCCGACAGATGTTCGTGAAAGGAGCTAGGAATTCGCAAGTGGCGAGAGCATTGGCTAAAAGTGAAGAATTTATAAAAAGACAAACGTTGAGCCATGATACAAAAGATTTCTGACTATGAGCGTTACCCATACAAGCCCTTAAGTAGAAAAATAGGCGAGAATTTCGGAGAAAAATCTACGCCGATAACAACGCTAAAGAGAACAGCGAACTTAGATTGGTCACCCATCGCCATGGACGAAGCCCACCCCTACATAGACGTGCCAACTAAGAAGAATACTTGTTCTCGAACCAAGCGAAACGTGCGATTAGCTCACCTCTCGCTCAGATTCTTCGAACAAAGTACATTTTAGGGGGGACTAGTGTTACGGATATATTTGGTAAGACAGATATCATTGACCTAGGGACCACCTGTCACACACAGGACCATATTTGGTAAGACAGATGTCAATGACCTAGGGACCACCTGTCACACACAGGACCGTGTGTTCTCAGCCACGTAGCATCTTTGGCCACGTGGCAATATCACCAAATAACCTTGCACAATTCCGTTCGGCAATAACGTGAGGAATAAATCCTGCGAATAAGTCCGTCGGAATTATAATTATGACAACCCTCTTATACAAGGCGTGGGGTGGAAGGAGAGAAGTAAAATATCTAACGCCTCTACAGTAAGTAGGTCTTATCCACTTACTACAGTGGGCAGATATTTACCCTACTTGCCTACAGAGCACCTACACGCTAGGCAGATATTTTCCTACCGCCTTAGAAGATATTCACCTAGCCCACCGCCTTACCCCACCGCCTTGCAAGATATTTGCTTAAACCGCCTCTCACTTGCTATAAAAGGAGAGGAAGGACAATAAGGAAAGGGACCGAAAAATACTCACTACACATTACACAAAGCATTTCCTAGAACTTCTTACCCTAATTTCTGACTTAAGCATCGGAGTTAAATCCGGGCAGAAAGGCCCAATTCCGATTATTTCTCCTCCTCTTCACAGGTCTATCAGTGGATAAGTCCGGACGGAATTGCTGAGTGCCCTCTGCGTCTCCTTGTTCGCAAACAGAAGTAAGCGTCCACACCAACTATAAATTTTAACCGTTTGTCAAAGGCTGAGACCAGATCACGAGGCCACAGTAGCCAAAGAGTGAGGTGGACCAGTTTTTGGCATCAACACAATATAATATTATTATTTTTTTAATTTGTTGTTTTCATTTTTTAAAAACCATTTTTGAAAACGTATTGATTATAAGTTTGTATACAGATAAAAATAATTAAAATTTGTATAAATTATAAATTGTAAAGTATAAATCTTAAAAATTAAAAGATTTGGTGATTTAAAAAAAACACTTTGAAAATGTTTAAAAGATGATGAAAATATTTAATCCTTTTAAATTTGATTGAGAATAAAAGAAATTTAAATTTCACCTAAAAAATATAATTTTCTACTATTTAAGCCCTTATAGATTTTAAATTTGTACATATAAAATAAGTAGAAATTTGTATAGATTATAAATTATAAGTTTAAATCTTAACACCTTAAAAGATTTGGTGCTTCTTTTAAAAAAAAAACTTTGAAAATGTTTAAAAGATGATGAAAATATTTAATACTTTTAGATTTAAGTGAGAATATGAAAATTTAGATTTCACTTACAAAAATATAAATTTCAACTATTTAAACCCTCAAACCATATAATATTATTATTTGTTAAATTGTTATTTTAATTTTTTTAAAAACCTTTGAAAACATATTGATTATAAATTTGTATAAATAAAATAATTAAAATTTGTATAGATTATAAATTGTAAAGTATAAATCTTAAAAATTAAAAAATTTCGTAATTTTGAAAGTAAAAACTTTGAAAATGTTTAAAAGAAGATGAAAATATTTAATCCTTTTAGATTTGAGTGAGAATAAGAAAATTTAAATTTTACATAAAAAATATAAATTTCTACTATTTAAACCCTAAAATCAAATAATATTATTATTTGTTAATATGTTTTTTTAATTTTTTTTTTAACTTTAAAAATGTGTAGATTATAAATTGTATAGATAAAATAATTAAAATTTCTGAGATTATAAATTGTAAACTATAAATCTTAAAATATTCAAATTTTTAAAATTTGAATGGAAGTCGTTTGCCAAGTCATCGATCCGAAATTTTATCTTTTTTGAATCTGAGCCATTGATTTTCTTATGATCTACGGTTAATAACATACAAACGGTGTTAAAGCGGATCAGCTCTTTTGTGAGTCATTGACATAAATCCCCAAATTTTCCTGCTAAGATAGTAGCAACTTGAACCTAATTCCTTATCTCCTAGAAAATTAGGGTTAGGGGCCGCTCCCGATGCTACTACTCCCGCTTCAGGATCCGCCTCTCCGCCTCCTCCTCCGAGATCCGCACCGCATAGCGCAAGCTCGCACTGGTCCTTTCTTGGATCTCTCAAGATAGTTCGCAAGATCGTGTCTTCTTTTTAGTTTTTTAATCGAGGGTTTTTTTTTTTCAGAAATGGCATCTGGATAGGCTTGCGAGGAACCCTAGCGGCGCGATGGAGGCCAAACGGCGATTCCAGTTAATGTCCTCCATGATAGCTCAGAGGAGTTGCAGCGGATGTTCGCCGAGGTAGTAGATGGAAATGCAAGTACTGATGCGCGACGATGGCCGTCGGATGGAGCGAAGAGGGCACGTGGCAGCGCATGGGGGAGATGATTAGGGCTTTGAACCAATTTTGATTATTTTCGGGGGGGTATTTGTGAAAGTGTACATTAGGGTTAGCGACATTTGGTTTCATGTTCTATAAAACTACCCACTTTGGATTAATAAAAATTTATCTAGGAATGTAATATATTTTTCATGCTAATCTTTGACTTTTGTGTTTGTCTGAGTTTATTTGGTGCTTGAATTAATTTCGGGAATTTATGTTTATCTGTTTTTGTTTTGTTTGGATAAAACCTAATTTGGAACTAACAAGATGTTAATTGTTGTATTTTGATATGTTTTATATGGAGAAATAACAATTTGAATTTTTATTTTCTATAATATAATTTTTAATATTACATCTAAATATTTTATAAATTTTTTTTTGTTGGATAAATACTTTCAGTGACGAATTCCATGGGTGATAATTTTTTTAGGCACAGAATTCTGTGGGTGATAATTTTTTAACCCACGGAATTCCGTGGGTGATAAACATTATCAGTGACAGAATTTCGTTGGTGTTGAAGGATTTTCCGACGGAATTCCATGGGTGAAACGCGTATATTTGTGACGGAATTCCGTCAGTGATATGTATTTTCTTATTATTAATTTCAGTTTTTATTTTCGCATCACTGACAGAATAATCTGTCGGTGATGCTGAACTATTTACCGATAGAACATCATCAGCGACAAGGTGTTTTGCGACAGAACTTTTCAACGGAAATTTCCGTTGGTATAGGTCATCACCAACAGAATGTTAGTTTTCAGTGACGGAATATTCCGTCAGTGATGTGACTGTTTTCTTGTAGCATGAGACTAGTGTTTTGCATGCATATTACCTTCTTTTAAAAAAATAAAATAAAAAGATTTAGTTTCTGGTATATATGTTGTCATTGTTAACAGTTTTCTTATATAAGGTGTCCCGTCAAAAGGACCTGGCTCTCCTCCGGAAGGAGATCACCGACGCCTTGTTGGAATCCGTCGACTCGGGGCGGCTGGTCCTCGACGTTGTGGAGGATTACTTGAAGAAGCATATGAGCGGGAAGGGAGGCCCGGACCGGTGCTTAACAGTGGGATGCAGTTGGAGACTAGGGTTTGCTGGGCTTCTAGCTTCGTGAAGGTCTCTTGGAGTTGTTGGTCGCTGGCGAGCTCCGACGCCATTGGTCTTCAAACTCGAGGACAGTGCCCACGGTCACGGGATGGGCGATGGTTTCGGATATATAGTTTTATATAGAGATTTATTCATAAAGTATTGCACGCATATGGAGGTTTTTTTTTAAATATTACATTTTTATTTTTTAATAACTAAAATGCGCACCATGCTATTTTTTACTAAAATGCGCACGATGCAATTTTTTATTCTTAAATGTGGGTCCCATTATTTTTTAAATTAGGAATAACCCCATCCTCACTTTGGGCAACGGCACCACCGTCCTCCTCCCCTGCGCCGCGCCCTCCAGCCCCATCCTTTGCCTCCACCACCGCATGCTCAGCCCCACCTTCTTGCTCGCTGCCGTCGGCTTCCTCATCATCTCCTATTGCTTGATAAAAAACATCAAAAGGGTGCCATCATATACGGCGTCATCTTCGTTACCGTCGTCTCCTGGTCAACACCTCCGTCACCGCCTTCACCAACTCCCCCCTCCGGCAATGACATCAACAAGATCGAGTCCACCACCGGCGCTCTCGTCTTCTCCGGCATCACCCAACCTTACTTCTGGGAAGCCCTCGAAAACCTTCCTCTACGTAAACATTCTCGACACCTACGGCACCTTATACTCCATGGCCATACATGGAATTTTCATGGAGAACTAAAATATAATATTGACAACCCAAACATGCACCTGCTCCACTAGTGTGTGACAGTGTGAGAGAGGGGTATAGGAAAAAAAACAAAAGATATGGATGGGATTCCTTGTCTCTTCATTTATGGATAGAAGCCTGGTTAAAGCTTTTTTTTTTATTTATCGATTAATTTTCTTTATATTTTTACAATGGTCCCCGATAAAAATTTGAAATTTCTGGTCCTTCAGGAGTTTTTTTCACCAGTTGAACAGGTTGCAATTAATTTTATTTCAAGTGTCTAAAAAGAAAAAATTGCTATACTTTTGAATTTTGCATCTATACCCCTGTAAAATAAGTTAATCGGAAATCTGTTCACGATTTCTGTGTTCCCTTTAAAACAAATTAAATCATCTCACATTATCAAAAAAACAATTGGAGTCACGGAGGAGTGAGGAGTTAATAGGATATTTATTACTAGAAAATAAAAAAAGTGGGCTAAAGTCCCACTTCTCCGAAGTGGTTGACAGTGGGAGAAAGTTACATTTTTGATGTTCTTTTCTACTGGAAGTGAGAAGGTACCAAAGTGGGCTAAAGTGAGTTTTCATATGTTAAAGCTTACTTCACCCACTTCGGTGATGAAAAAAAGTTGAAGTAGGCTTAAACCAAAATGAGGAAAGTGCCGAAATAAAGAAAGTGTCAGGATGTGCCCTCACTTCATGACAAATGAACAACCTTAGAAACTTTAAAGTGAGTTTTCATATGTTGAAGCTTACTTCACTCACTTCGGTGATAAAAATAGTTAAAGTAGGCTTAAACCAAAATGAGGAAAGTGCCGAAATAAAGAAAATATCTGGAAGTGCCCTCACTTCGTGACAAATGAACAACGTTAGAAACTTAACCCACTTCTATGTCACTTTTAGAGTGAAATGAATGACTTTTACAGACCTTTCTGTTGAAATATACGCCCCTAAAATGAGAATCCTGACCAAAGGCTTCATAGCCTAGCGATAAAACCCTTGGGTTCCGTGCGTTGATAAATTCTTCCGAGAGATCTCGGGATCGATTGCCTGACCTCGTAAATAGGGTAAGCAACTTGAGTCGAGTTTACTCCTCGAGTTTGTACACGTATGGTAAGGGGTCAGGGGTGATCGAGTGAGTTTATTCGCCTAACTACGTACCACATTCCCCGACTGATCCATGAATGAGAGCCTTTATGAACAAGACCACTCGAACCTAACCCACCACCCGAATGGGCCGAATCCGAAATCCAATAATTCTGCACAGATCCCAAGACAGATGTGCGGCGGATTACTCAAACTTCCAAAGACTCCCACGTACTTCCCATTAACACCAAGCCGTGTCATTTGTCTTCTTCTTACAATTATTAAACTCACAAGTCAAACAAAAACAGACTTCGTTCCCATCCAAATCCAACATTAAAACAAAAATAAATAAATAAATAAATAAATAAATAAATAAATAAAAATAAAAAGAGAAAAACTATGGTCCGTTCAATGAAGATCAAACGGCCCAGATTCAGCCACAACGAAGAGATCCCACCGTAGATCCCGCCCGGCCTTGTGATCATTTCCATCTATGTCCCGACAAAGAACGATACGGGTAGCGTAGCAGAGTTGAGTTTGGGGGAGTAAACAACAAACTCCAAATATAAAGCAAGAAAGAGAAGTTAGCCGAAGAGAAGGCTGAAAAAGAGGAGGAGCTTTTCTTCTAGATTCTCTCCGACGATCGATAACACCGCGGAGAAAAGCGTTTTTTCCTCGAAAAGCAGCGCTTATTGGTTTTGGCGGGAAGAGTTTGGGAGGTGATGAAGAGGAGGTCGGCGCCCGAGGTGCTTAGAGTCCGTGAATCATCGCCCGATGAGGCCGAGACTAGTTTTCGTGAGCTTGATGATGTCTTTCTTCAGGTATATGGATTTCCCTTCGTTTTTGTTTGCTGTGATTTGATTGTGCGGTGTTCTTGGTCTGAGATCGGTTTGATTTTCAGTGTCTTGTTGGTCGATTAGGTTTTTTGCTGAAAAAATGGATCTAGATCAAGAGTTCATTGAATTCAAACCAGTAGGTGAAATCTCGATGATAAGTCATGAAGAAGTTTAGTAAAAATGTTTTCTTTTTTTCAATTATGGTTTGCTAAAAATGGTTCCAGATAAAGAGTTTATTGAATAAGGAAGTAATGAAGAAGTTGCTTGCTTGGACATCAATGAAGTTCCATAGTTTGGTAACTTGTGTGATATTTTTCCACTGGTTTGAAAATGTGATTTGGTCTGCATTGAGATATTGGTAGTAGTTGGACTAAGAAATCAGTTCATGGCTCTGTTTTATCTTCTAAAGTCTTGATTATTTTGCCCATTTGCAGTCTCAGACAAGAATATGGCTTGGAGAAGTTCTCCATAAAAGGTTCGGTGAGGAAATGGCTGTTGCTGATTTATTGGCTGATGGGGAGTTGCTGTATGTAATCTTTTAACTCCAATCTATGATAGTCCCCTTCTTTATTGCTGTTGTGTATAAATTTGGTCTCTTGCTAAAAACATGTAGCAGAAAAGGATACAGATTTCAAAAGAATTGTTGTTATTATTGGCAACTATCATTTATACTGATAGGGATAAATGTGGGGAGACACGTGTCCTTTTGATAGACCGTTCGCGTGGAGGAGCCTCTGGTCCTTCTATTCGGACAGAATCTAATTCCACTTGAATCCATGCCAAATTCTACTTGGATTCATGGTATACTACCCGGACGTGAATGTATCTTCTATTTGGATCCGAGTAGAGGTCCTTCTATTCAGACCCATTTTCTATTCGGATCCCTGAAGAGCATCTTCTATTCGGATTCCTTTATAGTATTTTCTACTCGGATCCATGCATAACACTTCTACTTATTTCACTCGGATATATGATTTTCTAACACTATGCTCAGCCATACAGAAAAGGAGAACTTCGGGAAGTGCTTGGAAGCCCAACTAACCTTCTAGAAAACCTAGCAGCTGGAGCTCAGCCAGAAGGTGACCTGGCATCCAGCTGGCATCTAGAAACCTCTAGAAGAAAGATTAGCTAGTACTGATCTGGAGGTGAGCTGACAATGAGTTAGCACACAAGTGGGCTAAGTGGATGGAAACTTGGGCCGCAAGTTTCCTCCAACCCAATGCCTATAAAAGGAGGAAGAGCGCCCCATTTTGAGACGATGGGTTTTGAAGCGGCAAAGCCCTATCTCTCTGGCGATTTTCTCTTTCCTCTTCTTCTCATTTTGAATCTTCAATTCTCCAACTCTCCCAAAGATCTCTCATCTAAGAATGATGCATAGTGGATTTACTCTTGAGGAGGAGCCCGTGGGTTTTTCACTAATTCCAGGGTTTTCCACTTAAATTGGCCTCTTTTGATCTTTTGTTTGATTCTTATTTCTTTTCCTAATTGATCTGGTCCCACAATTCAAATAAATTCAACCGTCAGATCAAATTGGGATCAAAACTAATTTTAGACCTAACATATACTTTATACCCTATTGTTAAAATTGTTTTTTTTTTCCTTTGTGATGCGGCTTATGCGCAAATAACACTGTCTGGTTAGACAGTCAGTAGCAGTTGTCGCGAATCCCTGGACAGTCAGTAAAATCACATCTTATTAGATTGATGGTTGGAGTTGTAATATCTAATGTTCAGCTGCTTTTGCTAGTCAAGCATAAGCTTCATTCCACTTGGAGATTATAACTACACTTGATTGAATAAATTAAATTCTTATAATTATTTTTTGAATTTTATTTCACACAGATCGTATATATTATAAAGGGTAAATCTTATTCTCGCATATAGTGCTGTAAGATATGTGAAGTTGTGCACTTGTGTGTGACTCAATGGCTGTATGTCTAATATTGTCTTTGTTGCAGCATCTTCATTTTTTATTGTGTTGTATTATTAGTTGATTGATGGAAAGTCTTTGAGGGACATACTCCTATATATTTGGGTGACCAATTGGAAACTTATTTGAGGGACATACTCCTATATATTTGGGTGACCAATTGGAAACTTATATTATTTCAACATTGTGCTTCTACAAGTCAATGGTTTTGTCTCTTTTGTCTATAAAAATTTGAAATCCATTGTGACTATTTGGCTCCATTGCTTTTGTCATGGAAGCATAAAATTCACGTGTCCTTTCATTTATTCCTTGTTGTTCATAAACGTTTGAATTATTTTTTGAACATGTGATGGAAAAGCATAGGCTGGCGGCATCTCTTTCCGATATATAAACCTCATGATGTCCTTTGATTTTTTTTTTTTTAATGTGCACAACTTTATCTTCTTTTCATTATTACAATTGTCCCAAAATTGTTATCCAAGAGTGACCCCCCTATCACAAATATGCTTCTACAGTTACTTTCTTTGTGATATTCACTGGCTGATTGTGTAGTCATATAGCTCATCCATGTTTAATTCGAAATATAAACTACTACCTGGCCACATATAGTTGGGGAAAAGGACTACAAGCCTACTGCCCCTTTTTTGACACACATAATTTGTATAGCCTTGTGATTGAATCTTTTTCATCCTTTATAGATTTCAAGTATCAAAAACAGTACGGAAGATGATATTGAAAAAGAATGTAGATATGAAGCACTCAAAGTTCTTTATCTATGAACAAACTTCTTTTGGTAAGGCTGATGGGAGATACATGGCTTATCCCAAAGTTGACTCCTTTTTGAAGGTATTACATGATTCACCAATTTCGATGTAGGTTTACCTTCTTTACTGAGTGATGAGTACTTTCTAATGCTCAAGTATAATTTTCTAGTAAAGCATTTAAGGAAATATTTCTAATTTTTTTTTTTTTTTTTTGTTTATCAACCACCCTCTCCTGTAGCCACTCTTCTGGCATATCAATCAAGCCGGATTAGGTTGAATTAGCCAAGCTTCGCTCATTCACATCATTTATCTTGTTAGTCTCTCATCCTGATACTGATGCTGGTGGAAAAAATATTCATGCTCAACATAACCAAAGTTTGAGGTAGGCTTTTGTTTGTCAATTATGAAACCATTAAGCCCATAGTTGTTTGTTCTTCACATATTCTATTTACTCTTTCAAAGCCAAACCACTGAGGTATCAAAAATGGCTTTAGCCATGTTGGTTGTGTCCTAGCCTGTACCTCTATTAATACTATTTTTGTGCAGGCGGACCTTTTCAAATCACCACTTATAGTATTTATGTTGCACTCTAATTATGTTTTCAAAGGGCAAAATATTTGTTGTGCTGAACATTTAATGCTTAATTTTGAAAATACACAATGTTCCCTTTCCCCATATCCCTGCTCATTACCATCTGGTTCCTCTCTTTCTTGAAATATCAGGGGACATTTTGGCTCTTTACTTGATAAATTTGAATAATATATGAGCTGCTATTGTTGAATGGTGTATGATAAGAATTTTCTTACTTGTGTTAACAGATCTGTCAGATCTTGGGATTGACTAGCATTGATCTGTTCTCTTCATCTGATGTTGTTGAAAGGAGAGATATTTGTAGGGTTTGTATGTGTGTTCGATCTCTCTCAAAGAAAGCTAGGTTGAAGAACTTAAGTGTAAGATTTGCCCAAAAAAAAACTTGTTAAGTGTTATATATTCATAAACATGGGTATTTAACTTTTACACTGAAGTCTCGGAAACCTAATAAACATATATGATCTTTTCTGTTTTAGGTTCCAGATTTTGACATTGTTACTTATTCAATAGCCATGCCCACTGATTTGGTTGGTGGTCTCTGTAGAAGTTTAGAGCAATCACGGAGTAACTCTTCTAGTTCCAATGGAGGTAGTCCATCCATGTATCCAAGGGGATTGTATAAGAAGGCAAGGATAAGTATTTTCCACAAGTAACTTAAAAAAAAAAATTTGTTGGCAGGCATGAGGTTTTTCTTATGACGGTTGATATTTTGCATTCTATTCAACATGCTGACAGAATTATTTTTTCTTTTAAGCCTTATGTAGAAAACTTTTAGTGGGTCCTTCAACACCATGATTCATTTTCAGAGTCTGATGAAGCTGAAAACACTTATTCTGAGTTTGAGTTCCAGAGTCCATCATCAAATGCCTCATCCCCAAGTACGGTTAACATGGTTGGAGAGAATTCACCTGAATATGATAATATTTTTGACAAAAAATTATTAACTGATCTAGAAGCTCGATTTCAGTTGGACTGTTGGTATCAGAATGAAAATGATTTTCATCAAGCATGCAATTTGCAAGATGCTGAACGTGAGTTTAGAGCTCTGTTTTGCAACCACTCAACATTATCCCGTCTTCAGTATCTTGATCAAGGAGTGGGAACTCATTGTGTACTCATGGAGGACAGAGAGCAACTACCATGCAACCTAGATTCTGACAGACAGATCCCCTGTTTAGAAAATGGTCATTTTGTGACTTCTGAATTTAACAAACTTCCTCTCAATACAAAAGAAGATAAGGGCTTTGCAAGATCTATGCAGTTGAAGAGTTGTAGAAATTTGTCAGGACATAAAGACTATGGATATGATTCAAACCTTGAGATTGCTGAAAAAGAATATAAGGAGGCATTTGGATGTTCTCATCAGGCTCAAATGGTTAGATGGAATCGTGGGGACACTGATGATGATAAATTTAAAGGCTCAGTTATGCCACAGCAATCACCAAGTGATGCTACCTTTAACATGCTGGAGACACGTCAAAAATGCAATAATTTCCACAAACTGTCAAATACAGAATTTGAGAATGTACCTTTGGAAGGAGTAAGGAAACAGAATGGTAACCTTAATGCCTCAACTGTTCTTGCTTCTGAGAACTCTTTGAACAGAAATACGTCAGCAGATAACTATGTTGGCCTCATGACTGGTAAATCTGATTCAATTGTATTATCCTGTAGACCAGATTTAGACATGCAAAGTGGAAATCTGAAGTTAAGAGAAATTAAGCATAAGTTTGGGGAGAACATCACTGATGTGGTTGTGCATGCTGAAATTTCTTCTCCATCCAGCTTGAGTGCTCACACAAGCAAGACAATAAACATACCTTCTGCTGATAATGATGTCTATAGCTGTGACGCTGAAGAAAGCAGTTTTATCCTTGAAAAACAACCAATTGCTGTTAGTGAAGCGGAAACCACTTGTTTTCCATTCCGTTGCATGGATATACCTGGGGGATCCATTGATTTATTTGCGTCCCCAGGGAGAATTAAACCACCTGCTGAATGTCATATGGACACAATTGCTGATGTCTTTACACTTGAGACTGATAAACCACATAGTTGTTTGAATGTCGACACTGTAGAATCTAATGGACATATCTTATCATCAGAAAACAAGAAAGAAATTCTGCTTGAGGTTTGTAAATATGCACCTGCACCCTCTGGCAGTCATTCCTCAGATGCCACACCTTGTGTAAATTCAGCTTGTATTATGAATGAGTCAAATATGTCAGTAATACATAAAGTTCAATGTACTATTGGTGGTGGTTTAATTGAAGATGCCAACAAAAGAGTAGCACCAAGAATAAGGATTGTTGATAAAGAACGAAATTCGGCGCATGCGGGAAGGGATGGGGCAGGACAGTTTCCTCTTAATATCCGACTGGCGTCCCTCGACTCCCGCGACAAACCCCTCGTCCGTTTCAAGTACTTCTCCAGCCTGGACGACCTGGAGGCATGTGTTTCAGGAACGCGGAAGGTGGGTGAGGTGCTCGCCGGAAGGTCGATGGATGAGTTCCGTGTGCCACTGGTTGGTTCGGTAACGGGCTTGAGAAGAGGGACTTTAGGTTCGTTGGCGCAGAGCTTCCCGAGAACATGGAGGACGATGCGTCGGTCAAGGAGTTCTGTAGACGCACTGTGGCAACGATATGGCACTACCACGGGGGTTGCGTCGTTGGGAAGGTTGTAGACGGGGATTACAAGGTAATGGGGGTCGCTTCTCTCCGGGTAGTGGACGGTTCCACCTTCTCTGTGTCACCCGGGACTAACCCCCAGGCCACTCTAATGATGATGGGCCGGTGAGTTAACCATTTGCTCGTCAATTCACTTCTCTTCTTTCTTATTTTCTTTAATAATTACTTTGGTTTCTTCTCATCATATCTATGCTTCTTCTGGAAAGGTACATGGGGAGGAAGATGAACGAGGAGAGGCGGATGATTGAAAGGCGAAGAAACAGGAGGAGAACCACAACCGCCCCTCCTCCAGGGCCTTAACATGTTGAGCAAGAAGAGGAATTAAACCTTTTTCCACCGGCTCTGCTTGTCAGACTTTTGCGTTTACATGTTTTTTTTAGCGGCCATTCATTTCCCTAGCTGTGATTGATGATGATTTGTTAAAAAAAACCTAAATAGATATATGGCGCTGCGAACCGCTCTGAGAAGCTGTGGCTCCTGTATACATTCTACTGGTTTAGTTTTTCTTTCTTTCGTCTGTGAGAATTTAATTCATTGACAAGTTGAATGCATGGATCTGCAGAAATGGAATTACTAGCTCTGGGTAACATTATTTTTTATTGCTATTTTTATTTTTTTTATATTTTGGCCCTGTCTACCATGTTTCTCTCACATCAAACAGAATACACAAGTCATAAAAATTAAAATAATTGGGAAGCTTTCATCTTTTTTTTTTATTTTTAAATTTTTAAACAATGAAAAAACCTATTTCCATGAATATATTATTGGAATTGTTATGAAAACTTAGGACATGATTAGTTATACAAATAGGAGAAAGATGGCCGCCATAAAGTCGATGCTTTAGAGGAAAAACTAGAGACTGAGGTGGCTTCAGTGAAGACGGCGATGGAAGGAATCAACGGAGGATTCACGACCATGGAAGTAGGAATTGACGGAAAAGTCAAGCCCATGGAGGATCGATTCACTACCTTGCAGGTGACGGTACAAAAATTGATCGACTTCTATGTCAATCTGCCACCGCCGGTGGTTTCTCTGGCGTTCCAACAAGAAACTGCGGGCTTGTCTATAGTTTGAGGCGAACCCATGTAAGGGGAAATTGTTTCCTTGGTGGCTAGAGAAGGTGGCGCGGGCATGGATCCCGTGGAAAAACCTGAGATTGACGAGATAGGCACGGGGGACCAGGGCTAGGTTCGGATCCGGGAGTTTCGACCTAGGCGGCGCATGGCGGGCGTGTGAGCAATTTGGGGCCGCTGGGATCTACATACTTTGGCGCGCACTCGAGTGCGTGGAGGACAAGACAAGTTGGTTAACAAAGGCTTGGCCAAATATGACCGAATAGAGGCGTAAGAAGACCGCCCCATGGTGAATTTTGGGGCTTTGGCGTGTGGGGGCCAGAATCGGGCGGATGGGACCCAAGCTGGTGTGAAGCAGAGCAACCAACATTTTCAGGACAATATGGTCCTGATGGGAGACTATCGTCAGGGACAGGCGAGTGGGATCCCAGACGCGAGGAGATGCCATATTTCGGCCATATGGCAGGATTGGTGGTGGCTGAGGCACGTTCATTCGAGGATACGAAAATTGAAAATGCTGATCTTTAAAGGTGAAGATGCTCACTGTTGGATATACCGCGCAGAGCGATATTCCGTGGTGAAAGGGCTGTCTGAAGAAGAGAAACTTGTTACGGCTTGTGTTTGGAAGGTAAGGCGCTCGCATGATACGAATGGTGTGAGCAATGACATCCATTGAGGACGTGGGAAGAGTTCAGAAATTAGAACTTGGAGTATTTTTGGCCATTCCAAGATAGCAATTTCAACGAGTGGTTCTTTGCTCAAACTCAAGATGGGTTGGTCATGGGTTCCGTGAAAAGTTTGAGTTGCTCTCTGACAGACTACTCGGAATTTCTGAGGATATGTTGAAGGAGAATTTCATGAAAGGGTTGAAGCCGGAGATACGGGTTGCGATACGTTTATGCAAACCGAGGAGAGGTTGGAGGAAATCATCGAACTGACATAGATGATTGAACAGAAAAATAGGGTTTAACGAAGCACTAAGAATAATGTCGGCGGGTTTACTCTGTAATAGATTAACAGGGGAAGGGTCAAAAAATCAATCACTGTAAATTCATAAAGAGGAGAATAAGCATAAGGTGGGAACCCAACCCAGGGTTAATTTCAAGGGATAAAGCCATTTTTGGTCCTTGAAAACGGGACCAATGTTCATTTCCATCCCAAAATTCAAAATTTGTTCAATATGGTCCCTATGTATTACATATTTTGACATTTTGGGTTTCGTATTTTTGCATTTTTGGTCCCTATTACTGACGTGGCGGTTATGTGGAATATCAATGAAATGAATATAATCTATTTATTATTATGTTTATGTCGTTATTTTGCTGATGTAGAGTGATAAGTGGCAGTATATGCTGATGTAGACCGCATTGAACAAATTTTAAATTTTTGGGATGGAAATAAACATTGGCCCTGTTTTCAGGAACCAAAAATGGCTTTAACCCTAATTTCAAATGCCTCATCGAAACTGTGATCTTGAACAAGAAAGTGAAAGGGATGTGTTTTTGATGCGATGAAAAGTACTCACCGGGGCATCGGTGCAAAGATCGATCTTTGCAGGTTCGGACCGTGTGTGACAAGGAGGGAAGCGAGGAGGAACTCGGAAGAAGAGGTATGACTTGCTACAACAAAAGTTTCCAGATTTTCATCTTGAGGACAAGGTTTCTTTTTGGGAGGGGAGAAATGTTAGGCCTGAGAGTAATTAGATATGTTAAGGGTAGTTTGGTAATTTTTTATTGTTAGGGTTTTACTATAAATATGTGATCAGGGGTTAGATGATGTGACGGCTGAGTTTTTGGATTAGTTTAGATTTAGTTTAGTTCTTTGGAGAGATTGGCTTACCTCTCAAACTTAGTCTTCCATTATCAATAATAATTCATTCGATTGCCATTTTTTTCTTGTTCGGTGTCTATTACAGTGTTGATGTTGAGATCTATTCTTGCTGGGGATCAGAATAGATTTGGATCAATGGATGATAGAGGTCGGTAATTAGTGTGAAACTTAAGTGATTTTCAAAGAAAGATCAGCTATGGTCCTCAGATAAACTCCTTCATACTCACAGGATTATCATCTTCTCCAAAGAATAGACCTTTAAGGGTTGCGTCTTATTGAGAGAAGGATCTGCATAGAGGGAAGAGGCAGAGCTCTAGTACCCTAGGATAGCCTCAGACAGTCAAGTCAGGACTCCAAATATATGGGAGAGTGATGTGCTGCTAGCCCGCAAGTGCACGAGGTCGCTCAAGTAGTAAAGTACCCTGAGGGTAGGGTAATCAAATAAAAAGGGATCGACACTAGTACTCACTAGAACTCTATTATCTAGCCTAGAAACTATGGTTGGTGAATTGATCCTAACTAAATCCTAAATCAAACTAAACTAAAGTGACAGTTGGCAAATTGGGGTTTATCAATCAAGGGAGCATGGTACCCCAGACCACTATCATCCTAAGATCTCCTTATGACTACTCCTCTAATACTAATAACCTAATTAATCTATTCTTGGATCATAGAGAACCCTAAATTAGTCTGGTCCTAATCTCTCGGCAACAAAACCCTAGTCCCATATGGAGACTTCTTACGTACGACTGCATTATCATGGTGTTCTATGGTTCCCACTACTACATTTTACCCTAATCTGGAGAGTGAGTTGGTGTTGCGTTAGCAACACGGCGAAAACACCCGTTCTCTTGGTGTGCCCCCCTATTGTCTATGCTATGACCTAGCTTAACCGCGGTCTCTCGTCATGCATCAAGAAATTCTAATGGTATGGCCTACGCTTTTGTACTTACAAACCATGCGAAATAAGCACAAACAGACAATTCGCAGAAATAAATAAAAAAGAAACTAATATTAGGAAGGAGAAAAAGTCAAAGATTCATTTAAGGGTTTAAGGATCTGAGGCACCACCAAGGGTTTAGCCTCTCATACTAATGACAAACATCACAATCATAAAAGAAGAAGACATAATTAATTTCATAAACTTCTTGGCTTGATGTCTTCTTCGTCTTCAGCCTCTCCCTAAAACCCTAGTCGTCGGTTCTTGGATGCACCAAAAGTCCCTTGAAATGCAGAACCGACGACCTTTTATAAGCTTCAGATGTTACGATACACACCCATGTCATTTGGTACACTCTCGTATGCTTCTCAGGAGTTCTTCTAGAAACACAACTTCCACGCGGACACAGGGTAGTACTTGCTCATGTTATCTTCTACACGGCCGTGACATCTGACACACGGCCGTGTCTTCAATAGGCTGAGCGCGCTTCTTAATTAATCTCAATTTGAATCTACACGCCCGTGTGGGTGACCGTGTCATGCTCTGTTTTGGCCCTTCTTGCTCCGAATTGCTCCCGAATTTGTTTCTTTTCTCCAAAATGTTGAATTATCTGCCAAGGTACACAAAACGCCTAACAGTACACAAAAGTGGGAGAAACTATGCCAAAATGGATGTATAGTGCATGGGAATATTAAAAGAAAATATGTATAATTATGCACTCATTATAAATACCCCCACACTTAAATGTTTGCTTGTCCTTTAGCAAAGAAAAATATAGAATATAAGTAAGATGACGAATGGCTGATCTCTGATCGTACAAATACATGGGAGTCCCTTTGGTGTCCAGGGAAACACAGTGTTAGGTGTCATGATAGTTTTTATTTGAAATAGGTCTCACCTTACACTCGAAGTCCCCACGTATGTGTGTGTAACTCTTCCTATGGTGCCATTTATTAGCTCAAACATGACCAACAAGTCTGAACCTTATTTTCTCTAAACTACTGTTTTCAACTCTTTTAGCTGGGGGTAGTAGCTTCATACATCCAATAAGGTAGCCTTTTTCCCCAGTAGGTCATCAAGTAAACATTTGTGATGCCCAAGATCTTTTTACCATCTTTATATTCAAGAGCAACTTTCACCCTTCAACGGTGATAGCTCTTTTTACCATCTTTCTTATATTGGTAGGACATCCCTAATGGATCCAACTTTTCTTTATTCCAGCTTGTTCTATTTTTTATTTTTTATTTTTTTTTTAAATAAGACTCAGAGACTCTCACTATTTCTTAGATGGTTAGGCTAACTAAAATCCGAATCTAAGCTGGTAAGTGATAGCAAAGTCAAGTTTTATGCTCAAAGTTTTTGTGAGGTGTCAAGTAAAGGTAAGGCTAAATATATATATTTTTGAATTTTTTTTTGACACCAAACGCTAATGTCATCCTAGATCCCAAGAGGACTCCCGATCATTAACTATCATAGATTATCTTAAACCAATACTTATTATAATCAAATAAGCATAGCTAATCCCTCCCCTACACTTAAACTTTACATTGTCTCTAATGTACACAATGTATACATAATGAAAAGAAGATATGACACTCAAAATCAAAAAGGAAAAAGGGACTACTCTACATAACTATGGTTGTTCCACAACCTCGCTCCAAAGATTCTTCAATGAAACCCTAATCCCTCTAAGAGAAGACAGTGAAGCTTGCCAAGAGTCCAAGAGTCTTGTCAAAGATTACCCAAAATTTACAATGTAATGAATCTCCCTCTCTTAAAACCCTAAATTGTCTATTTATTGTCCATCATAAAATGAGAACAGATCTAGTCAAATCTGGGTCATTGGAAAGTGATTCTAGAATAAAACAAAATTAACCAGGCCTAGATCCCGAGCTATGCGAGGTATTGTACGGGTGTGGGTTGTCTGTGCACCGCTCGATCGAGAGCACTTTAGCCCGCGTGTCAGTTGCCGGGTGCAGGGCCAACTGTGAGCTTGCTCAGGGAGCGCTCTGTGTATTGTGCGGTCCTTCGTGCGGCCGTACGACCTTCCGCATACCGCTTGGTATAGACGGGTAATCGCTTTGTAACGCTGCGGCGGTCGAAGTTGTGCAGCTTACTGCCGGTGCAAATCCGTGGATTCTCGCTTTGGCGCTTATGCGTGTTCCTGCATGCTTTCCTAGACGGCCTTAATTTGTATCTTTTTCGCCTCAAATGATGTCCAATTGTTTCCTTTTGATGCTTGAGGTCTTCCGTAGCGTTGTAAATAAAGATTAACACAAATTAAATATCCGCGAGGCAAAACTACTCCAAATCATATACAAAATGTACATGAAACAAGTATAAAAATATGATCATTTGAACGCTTATTACCAACGCTCCATCT
This sequence comes from Dioscorea zingiberensis, assembly GCA_026586065.1. NCBI lineage: Eukaryota > Viridiplantae > Streptophyta > Magnoliopsida > Dioscoreales > Dioscoreaceae > Dioscorea > Dioscorea zingiberensis. The sequence continues at coordinate 35,886,980 of CM048824.1, forward strand.
AGAGTTATTACATGTTGAGTGCGTACACACACTCACGCAAGTGCACGTTTCATCAAAGTAGTAATAAACGGTAAGTACGAGATTGAATCCACAGGTTTGGGAGACTAAGTGAACTGAAACCTACTAAGGTGTTATACTACTTTAGTGAAACAACTTAAAGGTTGGTTGACTTACCTTCACACAAAATCATTTGCATAACGAAGAGAGTAAAGTGGGGAAACAATCAATGATGATAATCTAGGGTTATGTGATATTCGGGCATGATAATAATTTTCTATTGTGATTAATGTTGGTTTGTTGAGTTGGTTGGCAAGGGCAATCCAGTGACACATTAGGGACTTCGTACACATGTAGCGTAGATGACGATTCCTCATTCCTAAGGGATATTCCTACTACCTCCGCCACTTATCCCTGTAGAGCAAAGTGAGAAATTACTGATTATAGGAGGTGTCCTAACCATGGATTATCCGTTACATAATCCTATGCCTCGGCAAACAACGGTATGTTACATCGACCGTCAACCTTGAGTGCATTAACACTCATAGGACTTGAAGCCTAAAATATGTCATCACCTTCCGGATAGATGATTAACAAGATTCTAAGTTTGAGACCTCACTTCCATCATGAGGAATATGCAAACTAGGATTCAAAACTTAGAAAATCAGATGGGTCAGCTTGCCAAGAACAACGCAGAAAGACCTCAAGGCAGCCTACCCAGCAACATAGAGCCAAATCCGGGTGAACAGTTAAAATATATAACTTTAAGAAGCGGGAAGGAGGTAGAGCTACTAGTGAGGACACCCCCCCCACCACCCCCCGCCCCAATGCAACTCCTCAAGTGGTATTGGAACCAACCGCTGAAGAAGAGACCCCTCCTGAAGCAGCAGAAAAAGCAAAGAGAAGGGGAAGGAAATGGAACAACCACCTGTGAAGGAATACCAACCTAAACTTCCATATTCTGAAAGGTTGAAGGGTGATAAAGATGATGCACATTTTAAGAAATTCTTGGACACCATAAAACAGCTGCATATTAATTTGCCTTTGGTTGAAGTACTCTATCAAATGCCAGAATCTGCCAAATATATGAAGGAGTTACTCTCCAATAAAAGGAAGCTAGAAGAAAGTGCAACCGTCACACTGAATGCGCAGTGCTAAGCTATTTTAAAATCAAAACTGCCAAAAAAAATTGAGAGACTTTGTGAGTTTGGTGATTCCCTACATGATTGGGGATGGACTTCTTGAGCATGCCCTAGCTGATTCTGGGGCAAGTATAAATGTCATGCCATACAAATTATTTATGAAGCTCGGGCTGGGAGAACCAAAGACCACGCGAATGACTTTGCAACTAGCAGATTGTTCTGTGAAGAAAACCCGTGGCGTTGTTGAAGATATCCTAGTTGGGATTGATAAGTTTGTGTTTCCTGTAGACTTCGACCTGTTAGATGTCGATGACGATGTCGAGGTCCCGATTATCTTGGATAGACCAATTTTAGCCATAGTTGGAGCATTGCAGGATCATCATGAAGGAAAACTGTCATTAAGAGTAAGAGACAGTGAGGTTGTATTCAAACTGCCGGAAGCCATGATTCGCGCCACGTTTGACCATGATGATACGTTTTATTACGTTGACGATATGGGTTTAATAACTGAAGAATGCATACAAGAGGCCTTTCCAATTGACTCCCTGAAGGAGTACTTGGGTAAGTTAGATGATATTCCAAGGGAGTCTGGTGGTGATAATGTTGAATCCTATAAGGAGAGAAAACAAGGAGAGGAAACAACAAAGAAGAGAACCCCCTCAAAATAAAAATCCTGGACGAAGAAAAGTGCGGCAAAAGCCATAAGAGGTAACACTTCGTAATTGGAAGTAGGGCAGTACTGCTTCAATGTCCATCATGGTGACTACTAAATTTACTCTAGTATAAGCTTCTCCATATTTGGACACAATCAAACAGGCCGGACTGGTGAAGGGCTTCATGTACTTGAACTGCCATGAGGAAGTAACTAATACGTGAAGCTCGTGACGTAAAATAAGCGCTTCTTGGAAGGAAACCCAAGTTTCAAAATTTCTCTGTTTTTCTTTAAATTTATGTAATCATCAGTAGAGTAGAATTAGAGTTCACTAATTTGATTGGATGCCTGATCTAGAATCCCTTGATTAACCCCTTCATTGGTAATTGGCTGGAGTAGATTGAAGTCCCCAAACCCCCATTAAATTTGAATATGATGCAATTGGTTATGTTGTCTAGAGAAAGCAGACGGATCCGTCCGTATTTCCAAGCGGTTATGTCTGTACTTGTAAAACTTGGGGGATGGTCTATTATGAACCATCAGGTGGACCCGTTTGTTTACTAGGTGGTTCCGCCTATTTGTGAAAATCATGAGGGGGGATTAATTTGTGAGACCAGAAGGAACAGTCCACATTCTTAGAGGGTTCCGTTTGCTTTAGAAAATTTGAGAGAAAGTCAAGTTCTGATCTCAAACGGATCTGTTTGTATTTCTAGGCGAATCCGTTTGTTTACGGAAACCATGAGATGGAGAAATTTTGTTAAGCCAGACGGACCTATCCACATTTTTAAGAGGTTCCGTCTGTCTGTGCACATATGAGGGAAGATTATTTTACGCAGGCAGACAGATCCTTTCACACTTAGAAGTGGTCCCATCTGCTTATGTAAGTCATTAAAGGGGTAGATTTTGTGAAGTCAGGCGGGACCATTTGAAGGTTCATCCGGACCTGTCCGAGCACACTTCCCGAGGTGATAATTTCAAGAAGCTAGATGGTTCCTCCTGGTAAGTATAAGGAACTGCCTGCGCTATAAATTTTATAATATTTAGAAAAGCAAAAGGGCCATAGCTCTTTACTTATTTCATTAACACACAGAGCCACCGACTGCTTGCCCAGTTTTCTCCTTACTGCCTCCTTGCGCACATCAGTTTTTAGGGCACATCCCTCATTGCTCAGCACCGGAAATCAAAGGTTAGCCCTTTGATTACACAATTATTTTTCAGTCGAATTGTGCTCAAGCTGCAGTAATCGCTTCGGGCATTAGGGTGTTGAATGAATTTTAATGTGAATTGAGGCATGCTAGGTTAAATTAATCACACATTTCAGCACTACCTAGCATGCATTAGGGAACTCCAGCCTAGTTTAGAGTTCTACATCTTATAGAGGGGCCTTGCAAGAGCCAAAGTCCTGTCTTGCCTGCACAGGACAGATACACGGTTCCACCTAGAACGCCACATGAGACCGCGAACTGATAGAGTTCCACATATTCGAATGAAATGCATAGCTAGGCGGTACCGTCTAGGTTTCACATGTGCGTCGAGAAAATTGGGAGCCGGGCGGATCCGCCTGGTGAAGTCCACGGCATAGCAAACTAATGAATTTTTAGGGAATCTGCAAGAATTCCACTATCACACTGAACCGCCTGATATATCTGACGTCTGTCTAGTAGTTTAATTCTCTTAAAAATCTGGAACCTCCTGCAATTCATTTTAATGCTAATCTAATTGTTTTCCTTTTCTAATCCTATTTTGTAGATGCCCTTAGAACAAAAGTCATCACCAAACGCAAGAGAGATGACTGGAGCTCTTTCTCCTCTGCCCCACAATTCCTCAAGAAGAGGTTCAAAGCAAGATATGACAAACTTAGGAATTTATCAAGACTTGCATCATAGATTGGGATATACTGGGTGAGATAGGGATTGAAGAAAAGGTCAGAGAGCTTGTCTCTGTTGGGGGATGGGATCGCCTCCTAGCGATCGATCGGCTAGTATATAAGGAGCTCGCATACGAGGTCCTTAGCAGCTTTGAGGTCGGCAATTCTCATTTTACTGTAGGCAAGAAGGACGCTATCTAATTTTAGCTCACAGGAGAGATGCAGTCAATGAGTTTCACCGATTTCTCACTCACTATAGGGCTATATGACCACCCCTATGTTGACACACCGGAGTACAACAAACTGGCAGTGGAGTTTCCTGGAGATGTATTGCCCACCAGGTTCTGGCAGTCAATCACTTTTAGGGGCAATGTTAACTACAAGAATGCCTCCTTTATTGTCGACCCAGCACATCGATCATCCATGCATTGATGAACCAATCCACCGCAGGCAGTGCAGATAGCACAAGGTCGATCACGCAGCGCGACAAATATATACTATGCAGCATCATCCACCGCCACCCTGGCATCTTGGCCACCTCCTTGCAGATTTCATAGCACATAAAGGCCAATATCCATGCTTACATTCTATCTCAGCGGGCGCTTATATTACTCAGCTGGTCGCTGGCATGAGCATACTCCTAGGGATACTGCACATGACCCGACTCTTCACAGTGAAACCCATGGGCGCCAATACTCTTGTTCTTATCGGGATTAATAGGCTCACCGCTAAGGGCTCCAGCTTGTGCAGTGAGATTCGAGGGAGGACCCCACGCCGATGGAGGAGGAGAGTGTTGATACCGCATCATCATCATCCAACAACTCTCCTCTAGCTTTACCATGTCTCAGTTCTCAGCCTCCTGACCCCAGGATACAGGAGCTCCTCGCTGACCAGCAACGCTTGTTCGAGATGTTACAGAGTCTGAGCATGGCATAGGAGTAGATGCAACGCGATTTACAGCAGTTCTCGGTATGATTTCAGCTCTACCTTCAGAGCCAGTCATTGCCTCAACACCACCATCTTCTCCCCATGCATCTCCTTCACCACCATCTCCCCCTATTACAGCTCCTGCACCACTTGCTACTCCAATCGAGACCACATCAGTTGTTCTTTCCGATGGGAAGTAGTTTCATTATGATAAGGACATCTGTTATGATTTTTGTATTAGTGTGCTAGGGTTCACCTTGCTCACTTGTTATTTGTCTATTTTTTAGTGTTTTATGACTTTATTTCCTCTTTTATTTTCCTGAATGCTATAATCACCCCTCCTTGATTCGCACATTTTGAAAGGTATGAACTGTGCTCGAACTGAACTATACTCCTCGGGCTCATACAATAGAGGAATTTCACTCAACAGAAATGAGGAAGTCTCCGTTTATCCTACCACCTATGTCTTTCCTTTCTTCTCAATTGCATGTTTTAATGAGTGCATTGGGGACAATGCACTATTTTTACAAGGGGAGAGGGTAGTAGCTTGTAGCTTCCAAGGTCTACTAATTTTCAATTCATCACAAAATTTTAAGTGTAGAGATAGGTGTTTAGAAAATTCATTGCACATCTTTGAATAATTCCATGTTAATATAGACAAATGATGGCATGCTTAAAATTTTGTTTAGTTTCCTTTCCTCTTGGTAGCACCATATCAACACAAATTTTCTAATTCTTTTAGGAGACATCATAGACAATTAGAGAACATTCGTGTGACAAGAACATTTGTTAGTGACAATAGATAACCCATTCCTTGTTTCCAAGATTTAGAGTGTTAGGTATCATCTTCAATGGCTCCAAGAGAGTTTGTGACACTAGTTCAAGCTCTGACCTTCATTACTTATCTTGGTGGACAAGTAAGAGTGTAAATAAAATGTTAATATGGTACATAGCAGTTGGGAAAATAAACTGATAGTGTCCCGATACTCTTGATGATGAAGTAGCCAATCAGGTGTTCTTTAAGTCGAAAAATCTCTTATGGGCATGAACACAATCATGTAGAGTTGTAATTTTCCAAGTAGGCTAGGTGTTCCGATGCCTAATCAGCATGTGCATCTATCTAAAAAGGGAAATCTACACGCCACATTAGTCTCGAAAAGTCGGATCCATTAGGGATGCCCTACCGAAATAAATAGAAAAAAAGAGCAAAGTTTCTAGTTTGTTGATGTGTACCTCTTAAACTTGTTCACTACTATTGCACTAAGGGTCAGTTGTTTGTCCATAGATTCCCAAGAACCCTCTAAAGTCCTACCGAGAGTATACTTGCCTCTCTAGACCTAACAAAGATAGATGTGGAGTAAATAATCTTTGTCCAAAATCAGAATGGCGAATGTCATAGGATTAATCCGAACTAGGATAACATATATATCGATGATAAACCTTGAGTAAAGTGCAACCGTATAATTTTTGGATAGAGGTCAAAACACTTATTATTTTATGATCTTTATTTTGTTTTTTTGCTTGAGGACAAGCAAATGTCTGAGTGTGGAGATATTTAATAAGTGTTTTGATTACGATATTCTTGTGCCACTTTGGCACGTATATAGCATGGAATTAGATGATTTATAGCTTTCTAGTACTTAATTCATGTTTATTTTACTCAGCAGAATACACCGGAGGTGATTTGAGGATATTTACAAAATCTGATGAAATTTCGATCAAGTTGAAGGAAAACAAGCTGAATTGTAATAGCAAATGGTCTCATCTAAAACTCAGACGGAACCGCCTGGTAGAGGAAAATCTCGAAGCTCACATCTTCAAATTGCTCGAAAAGTAGATGGGCTCAGAGATGATCGCAAAGTATGGAACCGTGGTGCAATGTATGGAACCGTCTGCCTGTGAACAAGCACCAGAAAGCTATCAGGCGGAACCGTCTACTACTCAGGCGGAACTGCCTGCCTTTGGGAAAATACCATGAAGCTAGTAGACTGGACTATCTGCTACCCAGACGGAATTGTCTAGCATAAACGCAACTGAAAGGTTAAGTCATTTCCAAAACGAATCCAGATTTCTCCTGAATTGGGGGGGACATATAATAGACGGACTTAGGGTTTGGAAAGACATTTTTGGTTCTAGAGGCGCCCTTGGGGACTCTCCCATCGATCCACTATTATCTTCCACATCTAGGGTATCATCAAAAGCTTGGAGGAGAGAGCGAAGACAACCTTCCCAACGGCAGAACTTGGAAGGGGTCACATCTACAGTCATCCTATAGTACCGACAATGAAGGAAGCCTTTACTCTTTTTATAAATACTTGTATCTTTATTTTTGTTTTGTATTTATCTTCTTCTTATACAATGGAAGGATAACTTCCTAGGTATTCGGGTATGTGGACCTCTTGGATAAATGTTTAATGTTTGATGTTGAATATTAATACTAGTAGTTGCATCCTTTATTGGGATCTATTGAGTGTGATTCTTTGCATTGGTAATCTACGTTGTGACAGCCTGGATTATCAAATCTGATGTATTAGAGGAAGAAGTTTAACACCTCCCGTATGGGGCATACCTCAATAGAGAGGATTGTGAATGCACCGAGAGATTGGGCATTTAGGAACTGGAATCCCTAGTTATTCTTTCCCATAATCTTCCCAAGAAGTAGATTCCCTAGAACATCATGCAGTGAGTGTACTGAGTTTAGTAATTTGCCTCGAGAGAGGGAATAAAAGCATTCTATGAATCCTTGGTCCAATTAGTTGTAACTACCGACATAAATACTCCTCATCTATCTTTCAGAAAGTCTAAGAGGGAAACATCGCCTGGATACCCCTCTTTGGATTGATTATCCGTCGATACATTACATCCCATCCTATTCTTGTCTTCTAGGTCTAGATCAACTTTAGCAATCACAAACACTTGTTCTTGTTCTTCTAGTTCATAGACGATTAGTAGGTTAGTTTCTAGTCCCTGAGGATCAATATCCGACTCTTCAAAGTCCCCTTTATTACTTGTCCGACCCGTGTACTTGCAGAGCACGCATAAGGCATATCAAAAAGCATCATCAACTTCTCCTGCTTCGTCCTTGGCTTGTGTAGTTCCTTCAAATCTCGACAGATGGTTAGCTACCATTTTTTCAGATCCTGGTTTTTCCTTGAATTCCAATTAAATTCTTGTAACAACAATATTGATAAGTTCACAAATACACATATATTTCTATCATATTCGCATGCACTTACCCTGCTATTTCGCATCAATTCCTCTATTTTTTTACTCCTCTGCGTTTGTTTTATGATTTAGTAGGTAAAATAAGCACCCAGAGCAAAAGGAACAAGAAACAGGACGAAACAGGGTGATACAAGTCAAAAGAGCACTTCACAGAGGTGTGCACGACCTCAATATAATCTGACACGGCCGTGTACACGCCCGTGAACTTCCAGAAATTAAAAACATAGAGATTAAGCCACGAGAGGTGACACAGGCATGCATAAGATGGGCATGGCCGTGCAGAATCAGATAAAGTTCTATATAAACCCGAAAGGCATAGAGTTACGAGACTTTTGGCGGAGCAATCTTTGGCCGGTGTTGGGAGCGACGTTAGGGTTTGAGAGGAGATTGAATGTGGAGAAGACATCGAGCAAGGGAGCCCCCATGTTTTCAATTATGTCTTCCTCCAATATCTTTGTCTATGTTTCCATTAGCTTCAGAGGCTAAACCCCTTCGATGGTGCTTCGGACACATGAACCCTAGGATGATTTAACTATTGAATTCTGTTATTTATTGGTTTTCCTATATTAATAATACTTGTGAAGTTTTTGCTTGACTTATGTGATAATACCTTGCATGAGCCATGGTCAATTGCCTTGTTAGATTCTAGCAAAGCACAGGTGTGCTTAGAGTTTTGACTTGCATGTCTCTGTTATGCATAGATCCATATCTCTTTTAGTTAAATTACAACTAGACATAGCTAGCGAGTTCGATCCGCATACCGAGAGATCGGATGCGGTGTCTAGATAACGCAATTGGCGAACTCCCAAGAGACAAATAATGGAAATCAGTATTTAGAATTCAGTTATTAATATTTAGAATTCAGTTATTAATACGAGGTGCCACGCTAATCTCTGATTGGTCAGAACCTACCAATTGTTCATGTTAGTTTCTTTAGATTAATCAATCAATATAATCACTTTGATAATTTTGAACTAGGTAACAAAGATATTCAGTACTAGTTTCCAGTCCTTGTGGATTTGATAAGCCTACTTTTGGGTACTGTATTACTTGATCAACCCCATACACTTGTGAGTAGTTATCTGGCACCCTGTACATGCATCAAGTTTTTGGCACCGTTGCCGGGGACTTGCACCGCTAGGAATAATAGGATTTGTTATTCTGGTTACACAGTCTAGTTTACTTGAAAAAAAAAAAATTACTTTCAAGTTTGATTTAGGTTTCTTTCTATGAAGGTACCGGTACATCAAAAGAAGCAGGACTTCATATCCAATGGAAGTACTTGATCCTAATTTTGAGCGCCACCATCATCGTTAAATACAAGAAATGATTCTCAAAAACACAGCAATAGAAGAATCTAGCTGGGAAGTCAATCAACTAAAACTAATGGCAGCCCCAACCTGATCCATATCGGATTTCGCGAGACCAAACCTAGATAGTATTGGCTCAAGTATCTTTTCACCACCATTCACCGAGCACAACTTTGAACTAAAGCCCCATGTTATCTTGATGGTCAAACAATCTTGCTAGTTTGACAGGTTCCAAGATGAGGATCCGTATGTATACTTGTTAAGTTTCTTGGAGATCAACAACACAATCTCAATAAATGGAGTATACTCAGATACTATACGCCTTAGGTTGTTTCCGTTCTCATTCCGAGGAAGAACAAAACAGTGGCTAACCTCTTTACAATACGGTTCAATCATAATAAGGGCAGAGGTGGCTGAGAAGTTCCTAATGAAGTACTTTCCATCGGCCAAGATAACAAAGTTATGGAGAGATATCTCTTCCTTTAGATATATGGCGATGAAAACATTGTTTGACACATTGGAGAGATATAAGGACATGTTCTGAAGGTGCCCCCAGCATGGGATAGAGGATTGGATACAAGTGCAATTCTTCTACAATGGGCTGAATGTAGCCACCAAAAAAATGTTGGATGCAGTAGCAGGTGGCTCCCTTTGTATCAAGTATCTTGAAGCGGACAAGGAACTAGTCGACGAGATGGCCACCAACGGTTATAAGTGGAGCTCTGAGAGGACCAAACAAAGCAAGATGGCCGGAGTTCAGAATGTGGATGCGAGAACAACCCTGGTAACCACGGTAGAAGCCCTCAGCAAAAAGATAGATAATATCAACGTCCAACAACAAACATCGGTGTGGATGTGCAATGGATGTGGGAGTAAGACAAAGAAAGGGAAGGCTGAACAAGTAGAAGAAGTTGTTTTCTTAGGAAGATCACAAAATAATCCATACAGCTTCCCCTACAACCATGGATGGAAGAACCACCCAAACTTCTCCTACAGGAACTTATGACAACCAAGGATAAATCCACCCTAACGGAGTCAACCACACCGTTCAGGTTATCAACCACCAGCATAGGAAAAGAAGGAAGTAAACTTGGAAAGCTTGATCATACAGTATATTACTAACAATGAAGCACGAGCTGCAAGGTATGAAGAGATGATGAGAAACCATCAAACATCCCTACAGAATCTCGAATACCAAGTTGCCCAGATTGCTAAGAAGTTGGCAGAAAGAACAGGAGGGAAACTTCCAAGCAACATAAAGGGGAACCCAAGAGAATCCATCGAGGCTATCACCCTCAGAAGCTGAACAGAACTAGCACTATTGAGGGTCAAGGAAACCGAAGAAGTACCCTCCACACTCCCTGAAGAGGATGAATCAAAAAGTAACAAAAAGATAGTCATGGGAAAGGACAAGTAAGCAGCCATAGTACCAGAGTATAAGCCCAAGCTACCCTATCCAGCCAAGTTAAAGAAGGAACAATAGGATGAGTAGTTTAGAAAATTCTTGGTTGTTTTCAAGGCACTACACATCAATGTGCCTTTTATGGAAGTACATGTACAGATGCTACGATATACGATGTTCTTGAAAGAATTACTCACCAATAAGAGAAAACTAAAAGAAGTGTCTCTAGCTACCTTGAATAAACAATGCTTGATCGTCCTCAATAACGCATTACCAAGGAACGAAAAGGATTCATGGAGTTATAAAATTCCATGCACAATTGGAGGATTGGTAGACGAGCAAGCCCTAGCTGACATTTGAGCAAGCATCAATCTCATGTCATACAAAATACTCCAAAAGCTAGGAATTAGGAAGCCAAAACCAATAATGGTGACACTTCAAATTACAAATAGATCAATCCATCACCCCCGAGGGATAGTCGAGGATGTGCCAGTGAAGGTCGATAAGTTCATTTTCCCCGTGGATTTCTATATCATGGACTTGGACGACTAGGTAGAGGTGCCGGTTATTCTTGGAAGACACTTCCTAAAGACCACACAAGCACTGTTTGATATCAGAGATGGCCGAATGCCATTAAGGGTCGAAGAAGAAGCAGTGGTCTTTAATCTTAAGGATGCCATGCGACACTCCATGGAGGTCGACGACACTTGTTATTTCATTGATCATACTAATGAATGTGTTTCTGAATTTGTGTAGGATGAACTACTGAAAGACCAACTAGATAACCCTTGTTTAAAGACACACCACCCTGGGAAGACTCCGACATGGAACATAAAGCGGAGGCAACAACAAAACCGATGACCAGAGCAAAAAAAAGAAGGCCTGATGGCAGAAATTGAGAAAAAGGAGACAGAATTATGTTCGTCCCTTTTCAACCTAACAATCAGGACCGCTCAAGACTAAGCCTCGTGAGTATGAATACATTACTTCATTTAAGTATACAATTTGCAGGGCGTGATCCTCTCGGCGGGGAAGCAAAGAGGTGCCATTTTTTGAGCCCCACTAAGCTTAAATTGGTAAGTCAAGCTAGCAACATTAAACAAGGCTTTTTTGCGAGGGAACCCAAGTTAGGTTAGTTTTCTAGTATCATTATCGCTTTAGTTCTTAATAGAAGTATAACTCTGGTTAAATCTTCAATTAGATGATGTTTCAATTAATCCGGTGATTCTCATTTGTTTAATGACTAAATATTTGCTTTTGGAGTTACTAACACACAGATTCGAAGGAAATTTAAGGAAAAACGGACCACTACAGCCAAACAGAGACGTGCATAGCCATAGTTGAATTTGGCAAGATCGTACCAAAGGGCGTGCATCTCTCAGATTTTCCCTTGCACATAAGACTCTACTGCATACGGACGTGTATCTCATTTACACAAGTATGCCACGCAGGGCGGCGAACACAACAAGTCTAGAGCTTCGGCATGGCCTTAGTTTAATTCAGCATGACCGTGTCGAAGAGCGTGTACCTATCAGGATATCTCCTCTCGCTGAGAACACTACTATGCATGGGCGTGTATCTTATTAGCACGGCCATGCGCATCTGGGCCGTGAACCTATGGTTGGCAAGCCTTCACGCACGCTCGTGCGCACGGCCGCGCACGAGTCGAAAATGCTTTTAAAACATAGATCGCGTGAAAGACTATTCATTTCCTTCTCCTCCTTCGCGCATGACCATGCGCCGCAACCCTCCTCTTTGCCGGTACTTCTCCATCTCCTCTCGTTGCTCATCTCTCTTCCTCTGGCGAGCCACCACTATTGAGAGTACCATGCCGCCGAAGAATCAATCCAAGGAGCATCCTAGGAGGAAGAAACAGAAGGGAGAGGAGGAGCTACCAACCCAAGGAACCTTCATCCACTGCCACCCCATAGGAGCTACAATTCATGGTACCCTTGTTCACTGCCAGACACTTCCGCCTTCATCAACTGAGCTTCGGCGAGGCCCGGCGCATCGATTGGGGCGTGCTAGAGACAGTAGGCCTCGCCGCCGACGTACAGAGGAACCTAGAAGTGGGCAAATGGCAGCGCTACCTAGACATTCACGAGACTACGTACCGAGAGCTGACGTTGGACATGCTCTCAACGTTTCAGGTCGCTAGAGGACTCATCACCTAACACCGACCATACTAGATCGAGTTTCAGCAGGGTGACACCATGTATTTAGATGAGCTACATGGCCTTTGCCATGCACCTTGGACTCTATGATCCAGAGTTCACGATGACAGCAGATTACTAGGCGCTGAGGTTAGATAGACCGATTGGCGAGCCTCAGGTGTCCATTTAGAGGAACTCAGAGATGAGTGCATAATTATACATATTTTATTACGATATTTTAGTAGACTCTTTTATTCATTTTAGCATAGTTTCTCCCACTTTTGTGTGCTGTTGGGTGATTCACAAAATCCGCAAGTCCAAGGGTCATATCAAGTAATAGAGTGGACTATGAAGTTGGGTATCGATCCTTAGGGAGAAGGAATTACAAGTACCCACTACTTGTCTATTATCCAGTCGATCCAAAAGTGCGTGGTTGTATTCTAAACCTAAAACTAAGAAATTGAAACCACAAGCAATTGGATAAAATCAACCTTGATGGCAATTAATCATGAAAAGGGGATACTTGGGTAATGAAACCCAATTGGATTTATGTTCTAAGGATGGATGAAGCTCTCTCTATGTTGATACTTGGTAGAAATAAAGAAAATATTAGAGAAGACGGTCAGTCTGTCTCAAAAAAACTATTCACTCGGATTGGATGATGCACTCTGGGCATTCAGAATAGCTTTCAAAATGCCTCTAGGTATGTCACCATATCAGCTAGTGTTTAGGAAAGCTTGCCACTTCCCATTAGAATTAGAATATAAAGCTTACTGGGTCATCAAGCAGTTAAATTTAGACTCGCAAGTTGATGGGGAGAGACGAATATTATAGTTGAATGAATTAGATGAGTTTCAGGTGCAAGCAGAAAGTCAAGAAGTGGTATAATTGTCGTCTTATCCATCGCGAATTGGCACTGGGACAGTTAGTTTTGTTATTCAACTCTCGGTTGAAATTATTTCCTGGCATGCTAAAATCTCAGTGGTTAGGCCAGTTTCAAATATCCAAGGTTTACTCCAATGGAGCTGTGGAATTGGAGGATGAGCTCACAAACAACACATTTGTAGTTAATGGATAGCCGGTGAAACCGTACCTTGGCCACATGTGGAGCGAGACAAAACTGTAGCAACGCTCAATACACCAATCCTCAAGTCCAACTGAAGACTATACACTCAGCACTGCTTGGGAGGCAACCCAAGATTTTCTCAGCTTTCAACTTAGTTAGTTTTTCATATTTCCTTAGCTTTGTCAATGAAGATAATCCCTTTTGTATTTTGTGCAGCCCAAAGTTCGGGGAGCCTAATGAGAAACACCAAGCCTCGAAAGATCATAGTATGTTCGAAATAAGGCAACTATCAATTCAACTGCAATCTAGTATAGATTCACACTTCCATAGACCTATAGGTAAGTGCCAGAAGCACAAGGGAAGATATGTAAGTATAACCCTAAGTCCTGCAGTTGACTTTGCACATCGCGATGTGTTCCCCAGGTTTGGAAACAACAGGCTTGGCTTGTTGGACATCGCTATGTGATAAAACGACATTGCGATGTTTTCCGACTTGAGAAAAAAACCCTCAATTTTGATAATTAACATCACGATGTTCTTAGCAGAAATCGAGATATCTTACAACATCTGGGCATGAACTGCTTAGATATCGCGATGTCACTTTTACACATCACGATGTCGACGTCACTGTTAGGTTAAAAATGGAAAGAGTCTATTCATTTCCCTACCTTGTATCATCTTCTCCTTGGGCGTTCCATCGGCGCCGGCAAGTCCTCGCCCATCTTTCAGCCTTCTATTCGACTTTCTAGGCATTCAATTACTCCGATATGAATTTCTATCATCCCTAACAAGGTTTTCTTTGTTCGATTTTGTTAATTATAAATGGATAAACAATCCTATTGAGTTTTGGACTTTGAATGTTTGATAAAATGATGAATGACTCGTGTAGAGGTTAATGGGTATGTTTGTACATTTTGGAGACACCCAATGTTTAATGGGACACTCTGCCGAAATTTCGGGCAAATTCTATACTTAAGTTAAAAAAAAACTTTAAACCTCGTGTAGAGGTTTAATGTTTTTTTTTTAACTATTATCATGTTGGATGTGTAATTAATAATATATAAAATATTACTATTGTAAATGTTGCTATTATTCTTCGAATAATTATATTTAAGATTACTTTAATTACTACTATAATTATATATTGTTATATTACTTAGATAATTTATCACATGTTTGCCATGTAGTAATTTATCACAATATTTTTAGATTCTTACAATTCACAACCTTTTTAAATTGTATCCAAGCGCATGAAGCATATTCTTTCAAACAATGCAATGCTTGCTTTCAAACTATCTAATGAAAAATGAAAAACACATAAATCCAATCTCCAACAAATCCA
Source organism: Dioscorea zingiberensis (assembly GCA_026586065.1). Lineage (NCBI taxonomy): Eukaryota > Viridiplantae > Streptophyta > Magnoliopsida > Dioscoreales > Dioscoreaceae > Dioscorea > Dioscorea zingiberensis. The sequence continues at coordinate 35,902,063 of CM048824.1, forward strand.
ATCTCCACAGTGAAGATTTTTCAAACTATGCAATGCGATGCCTGAATATTTTTCAAACTTTAGTCATAGGGACAAAAGTGTTGTTGAATTTGCACTAGAGCTCATTCCATAATGGAAACAAACAATCAACTCTGCATACTGGAGATTGTCAAACTTCTTTCAATTCGTTCATCTTCTCAAAATAAGATATAAAAAAAGCTGCATTTCAATTCACTGTTCAGAACTAGAACTGGAAAATCACCAAAACAAGCAGAAATAACACATCAAATCATTTTCTCAATGTGGAAAGCATGAACATATCAAGAAAAATCCACAATGTTCAACTTGTTTACAACTTCACAGATAAAAAGTTAAAAGGAGATATCGGAATAATAACTTCATTGAACTTAATATAGGCTTCAAACTGGTTACAAAGCATCTATGGCATTCAAATCTCTATCTTTCCCAATTTTCCTGAATCTGCCATCTTTAAACAACAAATGGTCAATATAGCAAATATAAGAAAGTAACATAGTCAAATCTCTATCTTTCCCAACTTGCCTGAATTTGGAGTAATAAACATAACAGGGTTATAAGAAAGTAACATAGTCCACCAACAGTCCAGAAAATTGATAAGTATTTAACATAACAGCTACATAACATAGTCCATCAACTTAATGAGAGTATAACTACCAACAGGGAGGCATAACATAGTCCATTAATAGTAACATAAAAGAAAGGATGCATAACCTAATAACAAAGATCAGTTCAAAACCTTTAACATAACCTAATACCATAACATTTGTCCATCAACATAACATCTATCGATCAGCGTAACAAGAACAAAAAAAAAACTTGCAAGAGTAATCAGTTCTCCCACAGCAGGCATTCAGCAGTGTAGCAATTAGCAGTGTAGCAATCAGTAGTGTAGCAGTCCAAAGCAAAGATAACTTCAACGTCCGAGGAAGCTGTCTATTCACCTCTTGTGCATCCCTGGTGATGGGATGTGTTCCGCAAGTATACGGGTCGTGATCAAGTAATAAAGTGGACTATGGAAGTCGGATGTCGAACCACAGGGAATAGAGATTGCTAAGTGTAAACCAAGTTTACTAACCTAGTCTAAATGGTAATTTGGGGGGTTTTGGTTTTCAAAAGTAAAGGACTAAGAAGGGATTGAAAGTAAGAATTGAAACTTGAGGATTGATTGGGGTAAATCAATGGCAAGAGAGGATACTTGGGTATGTATCCCTTTTGGATTTCAATTCTAAAGATAAGCAAGGATGTTTATGAATCAAAGTTAGTATTTCTTGTGCCAATAGTCCCAAAATTATATCCAATCCCTCTTCCAAGGTGATTGGACAACTAGCCTCCTAGGACTTGATATGAAGCTCAAGGGGTCATTCCAAAATTACACCCAACCCCTCTTCCAAGGTGGTTGGATGACTAGACTCCTAGGACTTGATATGAGGCTCAAGGAATTTTATATATATTGGAAGAATCATGGGGGTGAATTCATATGAAAGAGTCGTTCGCCCATCTAGTACCCGATTCCTCGGTATACTCATGAAACTCTCTAATGAAGTAAGTTCCTAATACAAGGAGGCGCTAGCTCTACCCTTGTATTGCACACAAGTAATTTCTAGTGATGAAATTATAATCAATACATAACATTCATTAGACATTCAAGAAGGTACCAACAAATCATCATAAACATTCAATGCTATTAATGCTCAATCCAAAAGTTCAACATACCCAAGTACCAATAGATTAGTTCCCCATAAATGAGGAACTCAAACCAAAATAGGAAAGCTTACAAAACAATGAAAGATTAATGGAGAACACCATTACCTCCAATGCTTGCAACTCCAAGGGTTCTCTACTATCAAGATTTGGGGGAGATGACCCCCCAAACCCTAATCTCTCCTCTAGCTTCTCTCCCCAACCAAAAAACTCTCTCTCAACTCTCATACTTAACTATTTATACCCGTGAATTAGGGCTTCACAAAAAAATTACAACATTACCCTTGATTGGGCCCATGAAACTGCAAAAAGTTACGATGAACGGCCTCGTGAACTGGCCGCCCATCAGTCCGTTCAGCTCCCACTCTGCCTTGAACCGGCAGGTCAACGGCCGTTCATCATCCCGTTCACCTCCCAGCTTGTTCTGAACCGGCAGGTGAACTGGCCGCTCATCAGTCCGTTCATCTCCCAGCCTGCCTTGAACGGGAGGTTGAACGGCCATTCACAAGGCCGTTCACCCTCTATTTATGCACGCTTGCACCTGTGTGTGAACGGCCGCTCACGCAGGCCGTTCACCCCCTCGCTTACTTCAAAATTGCTTCGTTTGTTCTTTTATCTTGTGGGTGAATGCTTCCTTTTCGCCTGAGTGGCCTATTTACTCGCTTACAAAATATGAAGCATTTTAAGTACCGCAGCTACAAATCGCTGCATTTGACATGAAAATAAGTATATATATGGTATGTAAATATGCTCAATTGAACGCTTATCAAATATCCCCACACTTAAGCATTTGCTTGTCCTCAAGCAAACAGGACAATGAAAGTAAAAGTAAAAGAGATGATAAGTGTTCAACCTCCGGCAATAGTAATAATGAATTTGCTCTGCCTCAAGTTCACCACCAAAGTGTGTGTATTCTCCTATTTTCACACCAGGAACTAGAGTTTGCATAATGTCATCGCAGCTCTAGATAAGTGTTTTCACTCCACATACTATGTTCTAGAGTCTTAGCAAGACAAGCATTCCCTCAATGGACTCTAGAGAGTCCTTGAGGCCCTAGGTTTTATGCTAATCAACCCTCTATGGAGACAATGGTGGACAAGTTCGAGAAGGTTTTTTTTTTTTTTTTTTAAAATTTTGGGTAGGGCATCTCTAATAGATCCGACTTTCCCGTGCTAAAGATCAGTGTAGAGTGTAAGTCCTCTTTTCTTCAAGATGCACATGCTGTTTAGGCACCAGAACACCAGGGTACTTAGAGGGTTACAACTCTACCTAGATTAGGGGCCAGGACCCTAAGCTACTTCATCACAACCAGTAGCGGAGCACTGTCTTTATTGCTCTAATGGCTGCACTACTATGTACATACTATTTTATTTTCTCTAACTTGTCCACTAAGTTGAATTATGAAGGGTTAGAAGCTAAACTAGTGCCACGAATCCTCTTGGAGCCATTGAGAGTAATGCTTGGCAATTAAAGTCAACAGAACATGGTAGCGGGTTATCTATCGTGACTAGAGCTTTTGAATTTCATGAATATAATCTCTAGATGTCCATGGTGTGTCGTAGGAGAATTCTAAAAAAAATTGGGTGTGAACAAGAAGTAGAGCGAAACATTACATTTCCTAATAGTGCCATCATAGATCCATGTCAAACATGCTTCAAATAATTAGCTCCCTATCCCCACACTTAGAATTTTGCAATGAATTTATCAATGGAAGGGAGCTACCCATCCCCACACTTCATATCGTGCATTGTCCTCAATGTACACAATTAAATTGGAAAGTGTTTAATATGTAATAATAACAAAGAGGATGGCAAACTGAAACTTCCCCGGTTATACTTGATAGATGGTGTTGCCATTGTGATTTAGATGTGAAAGCTTTTGCCGGGGGGTTCCATCATGAGTATCTGTAAAATAGAGTGATAGGAGGAGAATGGCTCGAAAGGAGATAGCATAGTCAATAGTGCATAAAAGTAAAATACAGACAAGTCACAGGGTGGAACCCTTGTGAAGAAGTCTACAAAATGAACATAGGAGCGACAAAACATAGATGGGGAACTAAACGGTCTCAGTCATCGATAGAGGGTGGCGCGTCAGATGCTGGGTCAGATGGGGGTGCAGGGCCCGAGCTGGATGGAGTCTGGGCACGAAGGTACGCGAATAGCTCTGCTAACTGATCGCCGAGGTTGTGGTGCTCCTCGAGGAGTGTAGTCTGCATATCATGGACCTCGGTGAGACGCTCCTCAATGCGAGTGAGACGGCTGCGCATGGATGGAGAGGGAGGCTCTGCCGGGGTGTCGGAGGAAGACTCGTAGGAGTCGTCGTCGTAAATGCCGTCGGCTGGTCAGTCGTCCGGCAAGCCTGTAGCGACCTCCAGAAAGCTGGACTAGCTTCATCTGGAGGAGGGTGTTCATCCCCAATGGTTGCATCAGATGAAGGTGCTCGATGCCATCGGTCCGGAGCTCCACTGGCATCCCCCTGATCAAACGAGTGATATAAGGTCCAGCAATAATGTGCTTGTGCTTGTGACTTTGCCCCTGGTGGGCTATGTAGTCAGCAAGCACATAGCCGAGATGGATGGGAGTGCGCTCGAAGATGCTGTATAAGAGAAAGCGGTCCGATACGGTGACTACGCCGGTGCTGTCAGTGCGGCCAGCGATAGTCCTGCTGACCAAAGCATGGATATAGCGGTGTACCGGATCGGTCATGCTCGAGGCCTTCTTGTTGGGGCCCCCTCCCAGTTGCTGCCAATACCGAGAATGTGAGATGATGTGGCCAGGAAACGAGGTGAGGAGTCGCGTGCCAGGGATTCGAAGGTAGTCCTGATCATAAATCCCCATATAAATCGCAAAGCGATCGAGGCTCATCCTGTGTGCGACGCCATAGAGCTGGAATGATATGGTACGTGTTGTTAGCAGCGCCGATGGCGATCGGTCAAACTCAAAGGAGCTCAGTACTTCAAGTGTATGCTCCCGGTATGTTGCTTCGTTGATGGCAAAGACGCGGTCCCAACCATTTACGGAGAGTAGGCTGCGGACCCGGTCTGCGATGTGAAGCTGCTCGAGGGGATCCCAGTCGAGGAGGAAAGTGCGGCTAAGTGGTAACCCCGTGAGGCGGGCGTATCGCTGTTGATGCTGCTCATGTGCAAAGCACGGTGGTCGGAGGGATGGCCCAGCATCGTCCCGACGGCGCTTCGCAATTTCCTTCCGCGGCATCGCTGCACGTGACACAAGAGGTCAGTGACTAGTTACAGTGATAAGCGGGTGCGAGCGAACGTGAACGGCCGTTCACGCAGCCGCTCAGCGGAGACGTTGAGGTGAACGGCCGCATTGAACGGGACGATGATAGCCCGTTCACGGCCTTATGTGCGGACCTGGGTTGGTTCCAGGGGATGAGCGCCCGTTCAATGCTTATAGGTTTCAACGAACGGAGTGCCCTGATGGATTTGGCGAGTGGTTGGAGTCTATTGTCGACTTTAAGTGTACTAGAAATGGGATTAAGAAAATTCATCGACAAAGATGGCTGGGCGAGCATACCTCTGAACAGGCGGCGCGGATGGGTGGGGGATTAGGCTGGGGACGCTCCGGATCGGACGCCGGGGAGGGGGCTATGTAAAGGGGTTGCGCTGCACCCAGGTGGCCGACGACAAGAGGGGTGGATGGGGAGGGGAAATCGGCCAAGGAAATGGGTGAAATTAGGGCTTCGGGCTTTATAAAGTGAGGGGGGGTGTGAACGGCCCCGTGTACGGGCCGTTCAGCCGCCCGTTCGTCGTTAATAGAACTTTTAGCTATAGGTTGTCAACGGGCAAGTGAACGACCGTTCACCTCCTCGTTCACCCCCCACAGAATGTGTTAGCCTTCCCGACAGTGGCCATTCGGACCCAATCTCCCTTGCGATCATGACTACCCTATGAGCGATGACTAGAGATTTATTGTATTAATAAAGAGACTAAGAAGCTATATCTAAACTAGCAAAAGATTGGAGCAAGATTTTTGGGCTGCCTCCCAAAGAGCGCTCGTTTTACGTCATTAGCTTGACGTTATTAGAACTGCCTCAGGCGGCTTGAAGGATTTTGGATGATCACTCGGTGCCCCGTCAACACTTGCATCATAGTATAGTTTGAGCCGATGCCCATTCACCTTGAAAGGGTCTCATCCGGCTTGGTGAATTTCAACTGCCCCATGTGGGTATACCTTTGAGATAGTGAAGGGGCCCGACCACCTTGATCGCAATTTGCCTGGAAATAGTTTAAGCCGGGAATTGAATAGCAGAACCCTGTCGCCTTCCTGGAATTGTTTTGTTTGCCTTATAAGTTTATCATGATAATACTTCATCCGCTCCTTGTACATCTTGGAGTTATCATAGCAGGAGGATCGCCATTCGTCGAGTTCGTTCAATTGAAGATTTCTCTCCTTGGTAGCCATTGTAGGGTCAAAATTTAAGAGCTTAATTGCCCAGTACGCTTTGTGCTCAAGTTCAACGGGTAGGTGGCACGATTTTCCGTATACAAGTCTATATGGCGTACTCCCAGTGGGAGTCTTGTATGCCGTTCGATATGCCCACAAAGCGTCGTCGAGCTTGTCAGCCCAATCCTTCCTATTCTTTGCAACTGTTTTCTCCAAGATTCTCTTTAATTCCTTATTGGAAACCTCCACTTGGCCACTTGTTTGAGGATGATACGGTGTGGAGGTACGGTGCATGACTCCATATCGTTTTAGAATTTTTGCAAATTGGGCATTGCAAAAATGAGTCCCTCGATCGCTAATTATCGCCCTTGGTGTGCCAAAACGAGAGAAGAGTTTCTTCAAGAATTTGATCACATTTCGAGCATCATTGGCGGGTAAAGCTTGGGCTTCTACCCACTTTGACAAGTAATCTACAGCCACTAGGACGTATTTGTTCCCTCGGGATGATGGAAAAGGTCCCATGAAGTCAATCCCCCATACGTCAAATACCTCACATACTTGAGAGGTACGTTGTGGCATTTCATCACGGCGGGATATGCTACCCGTGCGTTGGCAACTGTCACAGGACTGGGAGAACTCCTTGGCATCCCGAAACAAGGTAGGCCAAAAAAAACCAGAATCGAGGACCTTCCGGGCTGTTCGATTCGCGCAGTAATGTCCACCGGCGGGGCCTGAATGACAATCCATCAAGATCTTCCATCCCTCTGGTTGAGAGATACATCTCCTAACTATTTGGTCGGCATACCAAACAAATAAGGGTCATCCAGATGTAATGCTTGATTACGCAAAGAACTTTTTTTTCTGCTGATAGTTATAAGATTTTGGGAGGACTCTGGCTGCTAGAAAATTAGCAAAGTCAGCAAACCAAGGTGGCTCTCCTTTCTTCTCCGTGGTGAAGGGTTGATCCTGTATTATCCGAAGGTTGTACAACTGCTCGTCTGGGAATTCCTCTCTAATGACAACTTCATGTCCTGAGTCCTTATGTGGATTCTCCAATCGAGATAAATGGTGTGCCGGGTTTTACGCCCCACGTTTGTCCCGGATCTCCAAATCGAACTCTTGCAAAAGCAAGATCCATCTAATAAGCCGTGGCTTGGCGTCCGGTTTGGCCAATAAGTAGCGCAATGCCGAATGATCAGTGTAGACTATAATCTTGGAGAGTACCAAATAGGGGCGAAATTTGTCAAATGCGAAAACTATAGCAAGGAGTTCTTTTTCAGTAGTAGTGTAGTTGGCTTGCGCTTCAGTCAAACTCTTGCTGGCATAGTATATGGGTCTGAAATGTTTGTCTTTCCTCTGCCCCAGTACTGCCCCAATAGCAAAATCGCTCGCATCACACATGAGTTCGAACGGGATGTTCCAATCGGGCGTAGTCATTATAGGTGCTTGAATCAACTTCTCCTTTAAGTATGTGTAAGCCTCCAAACACTCCCTATTGAAATCAAATGGGGCATCTTTCTCCAGCAACTTAGTCAAGGGTTTCGAGATCTTGGAAAAATCTTGAATGAATCTCCTGTAGAAGCCTGCGTGACCAAGAAAACTTCTAACAGCCTTGACTGATGTGGGTGGGGGTAGTTTTTGAATTGTGTCCACTTTGGCCTTGTCTACCTCAATGCCATTGCTTGAAATTTTGTGTCCTAAAACAATCCCCTCCTGAACCATGAAGTGACATTTTTCCCAGCTGAGTACCAAGTTTGTGTCCTCACACCGGGCTAATACCTTTTCCAAATTTCTCAAACAAAGGTCGAAGGAGTCCCCAAAAACTGAGAAATCGTCCATAAATACTTCCATATTGTCTCCCACAAAATCATCGAAAATAGCCAACATGCACCTTTGAAAAGTGGCGGGAGCGTTGCACAACCCAAAAGGCATTCGACGATAGGCAAAGGTGCCGTAAGGGCAGGTGAAAGTAGTCTTTTCTTGGTCTTCGGGGGCAATAGGGATATGGAGGTAACCTGAAAGCCCGTCCAGGAAACAATAATGAGAATGGCCGGCCAACCTTTCAAGCATCTGATCTATAAATGGGAGAGGGAAGTGATCCTTTCTGGTGGCATCATTTAGTTTCCGGTAGTCAATGCACATTCGCCACCCCGTGATGGTCCTTGTCGGTATCAGTTCATTTTTCTCATTGGCTACTACTGTCATACCTCCCTTCTTTGGTACCACCTGTACTGGACTCACCCACGCACTGTCTGAAATAGGGTAAATTATGCCAGCGTCTAGAAGTTTGATAACCTCGGCTTTAACCACTTCTTTCATATTCGGGTTCACTCTTCGTTGTGGTTGAACGGATGGCTTGTAGTTGTCTTCCATCAAAATCTTATGAGTACAAAAAGATGCCCTTAATATCGGAGATTTTCCAAGCAATCGCTTGTCTGTGCCGGCGAAGGACCTGTAACAGTTTCTCCTTCTGCGTTGAAGTTAGGTTCGACGCAATGATGACTAGAAGTTGGGAGTTGTCAGCTAGAAATGCATATTCAAGATGTTTCGGTAACTCCTTTAGTTCCATCTGAGGTAGATCTTCAATAGATGGCTTTAACCTAAACGACTCATTGCCCAACTCTTCGGGTATAGCCTCTACCCCCAAAATTTGTTGGTCTTCGTAGAGTTGATCTATAGGATCAGTGTCTCCCTCTGCATCTAACCTGATATCCCTTTTCGAAATAAACGGAATATTGTTAATACTCAAGCTTCACAGCCGTCAGTCAAGATCCATGGGGTCTTTTCCTTCAATTAATGGCCGGGTGTCCAAATGTGCATTCTCGATGATGATGAAGTTTGCATAGAGTCAAGTATGAAAAGGTGGTTCAGCCATAGGTAAAACCAATTGATTATGATCATCCAGAAGCGCACTGCTATAAAAGCTAGACATATTTACTTAGTCTAATTCCAAAGAACCTTGTTGATTTGTCCCATGAGGTACTCCTCTTGTTGCAAGGATGTCTTGCACGCATTGTATGAAACACCATACGAATATATAGCAAACAGTTGCTCTTGGAGTAAGTAGACGTTTTGCTCGAAAAACTTGGCCTGAATCCATTGCTCTAAGATAGCTAGTTTTATCAACATCATGTCTTTGAGATCCGCCATGTTGCACCTCGCACAATGAGATGACGAAGATATTAGTATCACAGAGTGTGCATATAAAGAATCAAAATAAAAGAATAGATAAGAAAGAAAAACAAGAGCAAAGGAGACAAAATTAATAAAATCTTAGTCTAACTAGCAATCCTATTCCCCGGCAACGACGCCAAAAACTTGATGGGATGTATTCCGCAAGTACACGGGTCGTGATCAAGTAATAAAGTGGACTATGGAAGTCGGATGTCGAACCACAGGGAATAGAGATTGCTAAGTGTAAACCAAGTTTACTAACCTAGTCTAAATGGTAATTTGGGGGGTTTTGGTTTTCAAAAGTAAAGGACTAAGAAGGGATTGAAAGTAAGAACTGAAACTTGAGGATTGATTGGGGTAAATCAATGGCAAGAGAGGATACTTGGGTATGTATCCCTTTTGGATTTCAATTCTAAAGATAAGCAAGGATGTTTATGAATCAAAGTTGGTATTTCTTGTGCCAATAGTCCCAAAATTATATCCAATCCCTCTTCCAAGGTGATTGGACAACTAGCCTCCTAGGACTTGATATGAAGCTCAAGGGGTCATTCCAAAATTACACCCAACCCCTCTTCCAAGGTGGTTGGATGACTAGTCTCCTAGGACTTGATATGAGGCTCAAGGAATTTTATATATATTGGAAGAATCATGGGGGTGAATTAGGTATGAAAGAGTCGGATTCAGCCCATCTAGTACCCGATTTCTCGGTATACTCATGAAACTCTCTAATGAAGCAAGTTCCTAATACAAGGAGGCGCTAGCTCTACCCTTGTATTGCACACAAGTAATTTCTAGTGATGAAATTACAATCAATACATAACATTCATTAGACATTCAAGAAGGTACTAACAAATCATCATAAACATTCAATGCTATTAATGCTCAATCCAAAAGTTCAACATACCCAAGTACCAATAGATTAGTTCCCCATAAATGAGGAACTCAAACCAAAATAGGAAAGCTTACAAAACAATGAAAGATTAATGGAGAACACCATTACCTCCAATGCTTGCAACTCCAAGGGTTCTCTACTATCAAGATTTGGGGGAGATGACCCCCCAAGCCCTAATCTCTCCTCTAGCTTCTCTCCCCCAGCCAAAAACTATCTCTCAACTCTCATACTTAACTATTTATACCCGTGAATTAGGGCTTCACAAAAAAATTACAACATTACCCTTGATTGGGCCCATGAAACTGCAAAAAGTTACGATGAACGGCCTCGTGAATCAAGCCGCTCATCACCGCTCAGCCTCCCCACCGCCTCGAACCGGCAGGTCAACGGCCGCTCATCATCCCGCTCACCTCCCAAATTATTCTCGAACCGCAGGTGAACTGCCGCTCATCACCCGTTCATCTCCCACCGCCGAACGGGAGGTTGAACGGCCATTCACAAGGCCGCTCACCCTCTATTTATGCCCGCTTGCACCTGTGTGTGAACGGCCTTTCACGAGGCCGTTCACCCCCCTGTTTACTTCAAAATTGCTTCGTTTGTTCTTCATCTTGTGGGTGAATGCTTCCTTTTCGTCGGAGTGGCCTATTTACGCCCTGTTTACAAAATATGAAGCATTTTAAGTACCGGCATGCTACAAATCGTTGCATTTGACATGAAAATAAGTATATATATGGTATGTAAATATGCTCAATTGAACGCTTATCACCTGGCATGCGATGTACAAAGCCACGAGTATCACCTTTATTACAACGAAGGTGATCATAGGCCCTCTCAAGTACTTTTTCAGTGTACTCGTCATCCATGGAGAACAACACAATAGATAGATTCTAAATCCAGTGGATTTTTGATTCTCTGAGTGTGCACGTTAGTTCCCCCACACCCTTGGCAATCTCCTCTATGGCACTAGCAAAGGTCGCCCTTGATGTTCAACTTCCCCTAGAGCTAGTTGGGGTAGAAATAGAAACACGAGGTGTTTTTGGAAGCTGACTTCCTTGCTTACTAGGAGTTGCATCCATGTCCTAGACATCAGGTTCAGTTTCATTCACCCCCTCATTATCACCTACCCCAAAATTCTCATAGATAGATCGTGAGAATTGGCCCATGGCTTGATCATCACCGCAAATCAGAATTATTTATTGGTTTGTTCAAGTACTCCTTCGATTTAGGATATGCTTGTCATTTTTCAATTGACAACAACAAATCATAAGAATGGGCCATGAAAGATGATATAATAACATAAATTTAAAATAAAACAATACCTCAACGAAGATGCGAAATGTCTCATCCTTAAGTATAAACATTTTCTTCTTATCATTCCAAATTTGACCCATCGAGGTCCATGACCTTCTTAAGGTCTTGGTAATGTTGCTTTATTGGCCTCATATGATTTTCAACATTGTCGGCATCCATGTTTGCTGACAATATAAATGACCTATTGATAACGATGGCAGCTTTCAACAACAGCCTGTCTCTTGAAGGATTTGTCCACCTTCAGCTTTGTACGTTCCATCTCCACAAAAAAAGGTATGAGGACATCATCCATTTCTTTCATCCATCGTTTGTTTGGGGCCCCCTTTTTTTTAAGCCACTGAGGTTGAACCGGAATCTGTACCCAAAGGCCTCTTTCTCGAATTTGCCATTGTTCCTATTTTTTAGATATATAGATAAGTTAGTACAACAAAGAATTAATATGAATCAATGGAAGGACAGTAGAACACATTAATCAATAATAAAAATTGATCAGAAACATAGTATAACATTATACTAAACCGATCGAGTATCAAGTTAACTGAATCAACAGAAAATATAACTTTATCCCCTAATAAATTTGGACAAACATTGTTGGAAATTAGAGGAAACAAATTTGAAGTTTTTCTGTTAATCCAAAGAGAAATGAACTCACAAACAGTTGAGAGCACATGCACTTCATAGGATATATGTATGTGCGTGTATGTACAGGAACATGAACAAGATTATAAGACAATGCGGACAAAAGTATAAATTTGAGATAAGAAAAGGAATATCAGGCCAGAATTCCAAGGAAACTATAAAAAAACCAAGTTTTTAAAATATGATGAAATTTCACAATCACATGCAAACCCTAAAAAAAAAAAAAAAAAAAAAATCCTAGTAACAATGAATGCAAAACACCAATGTGGTTTTAAACACTTCATTCCAGGTATTAATGAATTCAAAAACTTGAAATGTCTTGCTAGATAAATTACTAAATAAACAATTTTTTCCCATATCATTCTCCATCGCTCACCATTAAATTGTTGTTCCCTTGAAGTTAGACCCATCTCTTGTGTTGCGGTGTCATCTTCTAGGTCGAACTCCTCACGCGACAATATGTCATCGGGGTCAATGTCCAAGATAAAATTATGGATGATGCAACATGCAAGAAACAAATAAACCTGGGTCTGCAAAGGGTGGAAAGGTAAAAAATCTAGAATCCTAAACCAGGTTTTTAGGAGTTCAAATGCTCTCTCCACCTTTGACCTTAGTTGTGAGTACCGGAGGTTAAATTGCTCATATATATTAGTCCGCCGACGACCAGAATGCTCCTTCAAGTGGTACGTAACTTGGCGATAGGGAGCGATAAAGCTGGGCATACTCGTATACCCTGCATCGACAAAGTAGTATTTCCCTAGGGAAAAAATAAATTAAGGTTGATAATGGCTTTATTTGATGCAAAATGTGATGTTAAGTTAGAATATTTGCAACCAATATAGAGTTTACCTTCTGGTACACGTAGTGTCACGCCCCGGCCCCAAAAGTCCCTACCTCGGTGGCGTGAAGCTGCACCGTGCACTCTAAGCGGAGGTGAGCCCCGCTTGGGCACAAGGCCTAAGTGATCACAAAGCAACAACACAAAAGCAGCGGAATAGTAATAATAAGTCAGATGACATAAATCAGAGTATAGTATCAGCGGAAGATAAGAGCCTAGGGTATAGGCACCCTAATAGTTAATACAAGTCTGATCCTATACGGATCCAAATAGGATGTCCTCACACATAAATAAAATGCCTAAGAGGTCGCCAACCTCGGCTACAACCCTACCCCGAGTAGCACGATCTCCGGCAAAATTTCACGCCGCCTACTCCATGCGGATCTGAAAAGGGATGAGAACAAATGTATGAGCTTTCGGAAAGAAAGCCCAGTAAGCACCTCGCAAGGTGGGTGAGCAAGTCATGAACGTCACGAGATAAGCAAAATAGCAACTCAAGAAACATGACTAAACAAGCACATAGGGCTACACCCCACACAACCAACCATCTAGGAGTCCCAGAGATAAGCAACGAAGAGGGCTCCTAATCTCAACTACGGCCTCAAAGCCTGAAAGATTATCCAACAGAAGAACTCTCAAAGTATCCCCCGGTCAGCCATCAGCCTCAGCTGGGATCGTCCCGTGGTCGGGAATTCGGCAGCGCTACCCTTATACATGTCGACACGGCCAGTGTATCGTCCCACTGACAAGGTTGGACGGACAGAGCATCATCCCCCTGTCAGGGATGACAGAACGCCAGGGTGTCCTCGGCCCTAGACGCTCCAAGTTGGAGCACCCACACTCCACTGATCCGGGCGGATGGTAATACGGAACACACATCCAACAGATACCAACAACCAATAATAACAATGCACATAATATGGAAACAATAATCCAATGAAGTCATAAGACAGACATGTGCATATCATCAAGCGGTAATAGAGGAATATCAATTAGCAACTCATACTGGATCACAGCATCAACAAGTAAGGGACATGATAAGCAATAGCACTTGCGTGCGCAACACATGGTTATCGAAGAATGTCGAGTAATGCCAATAAAGCCCATGTTCGGGCGGGAACTAGGCAAAGGCACGTACCTCCGTTGAAGATCTATTCGACGAATTAGGTCCTCACTAACGAAGCTTGGCTCAGCGTCGATTATCAGTGATCAAAACATGACTCGTATAAGTATTTGCGCCATGTTGAACTTGCTAGTTATTTAGACCATTTGCTTGGGCCTTCTGGCCCGTGGGTCCATGGAGTATGGGACATTCCTATCATGTAGATGTATATATATATGGGCATATTGGTGCTAGTGATGAACATCTACACTTTGTACATCCCCTGATCTCATGCTCGTGACTCCCCATGCCAATTAATTGGTCATATGCGCATGCTCCTGTGAAGGTATCCATGATCCTATCACTAGTATGTTTCCATGACTCTTATCACCATGACTTTATTCACTCATGCATGGTTTCAAGTATCCATTCATAGGTCTGTTAGGTTGTTATACCATATGCATCCTCTCTCTAGATTGCAAGCATACCTCTCTCTCTCTCTCTCTCTCTCAACTCCACCATGCAAACCTCTCTCTCTCTAATTACATGCATGCCTCTCTCTTTCTCTCAACTCCACCATGCAAACCTCTCTCTCTCTAATTACATGCATGCCTCTCTCTCTCTCTCTCTCTTAACACCACCACCATGCAAACCTTCCTCTCTCTAAATACATGCATGCCTCTCTCTCTCTTCACTCCACCATGCAACCTTCCTCTCTCTAAATACATGCATGCCTCTCTCTCCCTCTCTTAACACCACCACCACGCAAACCTTCCTCTCTCTAAATACATGCATGCCTCTCGCTCTTCACTCCACCAAGCAAACCTTCCTCTCTCTAAATACATGCATGCCTCTCTCTCTCTCTCTTAACACCACCACCATGTAAACCTTCATCTCTCTAAATACATGCATGCCTCTCTCTCTCTCTTAACACCACCACCATGCAACCTTCCTCTCTCTAAATACATGCATGCCTCTCTCTCTCTCTCTCTCTTAACACCACCACCATGCAAACCTTCCTCTCTCTAAATACATGCATGCCTCTCTCTCTTCACTCCACCATGCAAACCTTCCTCTCTCTAAATACATGCATGCCTCTCTCTCTCTCTCTTAACACCACCACCATGTAAACATTCATCTCTCTAAATACATGCATGCCTCTCTCTCTCTCTCTCTTAACACCACCACCATGTAAACCTTCATCTCTCTAAGTACATGCATGCCTCTCTCTCTCTCTTAACACCACCACCATGCAACCCTTCCTCTCTCTAAATACATGCATGCCTCTCTCTCTCTTCACTCCACCATGCAAACCCTCCTCTCTCTAAATACCTGCATGCTTCTCTCTCTCTCTTAACTCCACCATGCTTGCTTCCTTTAGTCTCTACTTGAGTTCCTTTAAACCATAATCTTGTGTTATTATGGTTACTAACACCATGTCATTAGCCTTCAGAGTGTATTAGAAGCCCCTACATAGAAGAGGTTGCAGTGCATCCTACCACCATTGTGACTCATTCTACAAGAGATTTGGAGACTCACCAGTGTGCTCGTGCCGCCCTCTTGAAAGTAGCCTTGGTGTTGGTGTGGTGTGTTGGCTGCCCGGGTCCTCTACCACGCAGCGACTCGGCGTTGCTCGGCCAAATTCCTCTTGAACAAAGACCTCTACTCCGTTCCCCTTCTCCCTTCTCCCTCTCTTCGATGGACAAGTGCAATGGTTATTAGAGGAGTTGGGGTCTGTGAGAGTTGAGGCTTCCCTCACCATGCTATTTCTTCTTTTATCGTCGTAGTCCGGCGTTGGGCGGCTCGAGGTGGTCATCTCCGTTGATGCAATCTCTCATAAATAAGATGGAGACTATACGCTGCTGTTCCCACCTCCCTGGTAAATCCGTGAAGAGACCGGTCAGACACGCCACTCTGCCCAGATCTGGGGCCAGAGATTGTGAAGAGAAGGGAAGTGATGGTTGGAGAGCCCCTTCCACTCACGTGATTCATGGCCTGCAGGAATTTGGATGGGCCTTTTATTAAAGCACCCCCATGATTTTACTTTATTTTATCTTGGTTCTTTGTTTCACCAACTATTACTTAATTAATATATATATATTTTGTATTTAAGTCTCTCGTTGTCATTCACTACGACCATACCTGATGGTCAGCCAACATCTATCCATACTACAATATAATATATATATGTATGTTCATATATATATCTGTAGACCCATTAGCTCCATAATTCAATTCTCATCAAATCATGCATGTCCCATCTAAGTATGTGTAATATATATATATATATATATATATATATATATATATATATATATATATATATATATATATACCAATCATATGTACTCTAAATACTCACTCACCCAAGCCGTATATATATATATATATATATATATATATTTATATTACATCATCTTATTAATCCTCATTTAGGCCCAAAAATTAATAATAATAATTAAGACCAAAGTAGAGAATCTAATTATCCCATAATTTGAGTGGGTTTTTTACAATCCTCCCCTCTTATAAAAATTTCATCCCCGAAATTGTCCCACCAACATCATTCATTAACAAACAGTTCGGGATAACATCCCCTCATGACCTCTTCTCGTTCCCAAGTGGCTTCTCGTTCCGAGTGATTGCTCCATCTTACGTTGACAAAAGGCATCACTCGGTTCCTCAATCGACGCTCCTCACGACCCAATATCTCCACAGGTCGCTCCTCATAAGACATGTCCTCATGAATCTCCACCGGGACATGTTGAATCACGTGCGAGGGGTCGGGGACATACTTTCTCAACATTGAGATGTGGAATACATTATGGACTTGGGCCAAGTCCGGAGGTAAAGCCAATCTGTAGGCAACGGCTCCGACCCTTTCCAGAATTTCGAAGGGCCCAATGTAGCGCGGACTGAGCTTCCCACGCTTCCCAAATCGCATAACTCCCTTCATTGGAGACACTTTCAGGAGCACTCCATCGCCCACCTGAAATTCCACATGAGAGCGTTTCGGGTCAGCGTAACTCTTTTGGCGACTCTGAGCGATTCTCAACCTCTCTCGAATCATCCGAACTTGCTCCTCCGTCTGTCGGATGAACTCTGGTCTCTCGAGCTTTCGCTCGCCCACTTCTCCCCAACAGATCGGTGTTCGGCACTTCCTTCCATACAATGCTTCGTACGGTGCCATCTGAATACTCGCCTGATAACTGTTGTTGTAGGCGAACTCTGCCAAACGTAGGCGCTTGTCCCATGCCTCCTTGAAGTCCAAGGCGCATGCCCTCAACATGTCCTCCAAGATCTGAATGGTCCTCTCCGACTGCCCATCCGTCTGAGGATGAAAGGTCGCATTTGCGCCGACGGGTGCCCAAGGCCTCATGTAGGCTCTCCCAGAACCTCGAAACAAACCGAGTGTCGCGATCTGAAGTGATCGACACCGGTACTCCATGCAGTCGTACCACTTCATCAATATACAACCAT
Organism: Dioscorea zingiberensis; assembly: GCA_026586065.1. NCBI lineage: Eukaryota > Viridiplantae > Streptophyta > Magnoliopsida > Dioscoreales > Dioscoreaceae > Dioscorea > Dioscorea zingiberensis. Next base: position 35,919,618 of record CM048824.1, read on the forward strand.
GCCAGTTGCTCCAGTGTAGCACCTACCCTCAGAGGTATGAAACGTGCTGATTTCGTCAGTCGATCCACTATCACCCATACGGACTCGTGCCCCCTCTGAGTATGGGGTAGTCCAGTCACAAAGTCCATATTGATATGCTCCAATTTCCATACCGGAATGGGTAAAGGCTGAAGCTTCCCTGCCGGCATCTTATGTTCTACCTTCACCCGCTGACAAGTCAGACACCGGGCAACAAACCTTGCGATTTGCTACTTCATACCGTTCCACCAATAGTGATCCTTCAGATCTCAGTACATCTTGGTCCCTCCAGGGTGGATCACGTAGCTCGAGTAGTGAGCTTCTTCCAAAATGTCCCCCTTCAACTCAGGGACATTGGGCACACACACCCGATCACCAAACTTAAGCGTGCCCTCTTTATCGATACGGAACTGTGTCAACTCACCCTTCTTAACCTGATCTCAGATCTCCCGTAACCTCCGGTCTTGTAACTGGGCCTTCCGAATCCTCTCCAACAGGGCGGGCCGGATGCACAGACTAGCCATACTCACCTCCATATCTGGCAAAACCACCTCCAGCTCCATTCTCCTCATGTCCTCCAACAAGGGCCTCTTAGATGTCAATAGTGCGGCAACTCCATGACTGGACTTCCTACTCAAGGCATCAGCCACCACGTTGGCCTTCCCCGGGTGGTACTGCACGCTCAAATTTCATAGTCTTTAATCAGCTCCAACCACCGCCGCTGTCTCATGTTCAGCTCCTTTTGCGTGAAAATGTACTTGAGGCTCTTGTGGTCGGTGTAGATATCACAAGGTACACCGTAGAGGAAATGTCGCCAGATCTTCAATGCAAATACGATCGCTGCAAGCTCTAGATCGTGTATGGGGTAGTTCTCCTCATACGGCTTCAGCTGTCTTGAAGCATAAGCAATAACCCTCCCATCTTGCATCAGAACACACCCAAGGCCCGTCTTGCAGGCATCGCTATACACTGTATAACCCTTTCCGCTCTATGGCAAGGCAAGGACCGGCGCGGAAACCAACCTGTGCTTCAGCTCCACGAAACTCCGTTCACAAGCCTCTGTCCACACAAACTTCGTGCCTTTCCTGGTTAGTCTCGTCATGGGTGCTGCCAAGCGGGAGAAACCCTCCACAAATCTTCGATAGTACCCAGCCAGTCCCAAAAAGCTGTGAATCTCCCTGACCGTGGTCGGTCTCCTCCAATCCACAACCGCCTCGATCTTCTTGGGATCAACCGACACTCCAGCACCACTAATAACATGTCCCAAGAAGGCCACACTATCCAGCCAGATCACACTTGGAGAACTTCGCATACAGCTGATGCTGCCTCAAAGTCTCCAACACCACCCTCAAGTGCTCCACATGTGCCTGGCGACTCCGAGAATAGATCAGAATGTCGTCAATAAAGACAACCACGAACCGGTCCAAATACCTCCGAAATACTCGGTTCATCAGGTCCATGAACACGGCCGGGGCATTGGTGAGCCCAAACGGCATTACCAAGAACTCATAGTGCCCATATCTAGTCCGAAAGGCACTCTTCGGGACATCCTCCCCTCTGATCCGCACCTGGTTGGTACCCGGATCTCAAATCAATCTTCGAAAATAATTGTGCCCCCTGGAGTTGATCCATAAGATCATCAATCCTCGGCAATGGGTATTTATTCTTGACTGTCACCTTGTTCAGTTCTCTATAATCGATGCACAGCCTCAAGGACCCATCCTTCTTCTTGACAAACAGCACTGGGGCTCCCCATGGTGACATACTCGGCCGAATAAAACCCTTCTCCAACAGTTCCTCCAACTGTTTCTTCAGCTCCTTCAGTTCTGCGGGTGCCATCTTGTATGGGGCCCTAGACACGGGAGCCGTACCAGGAATCAACTCGATAGAGAATTCCAGCTCTCTCTCTGGGGGTACGCTCGGTAGATCATCAGGGAATACATCGGGGTACTCGCTAACTACTGGAACATCTGCAATGGCGGGACTACCCCTCTGTTGAGCCTCAGAAATTGAAGCCAGATACCCTACACATCCATCATTGAGAAGCCTCCGCGCCAGAACGGCGGAAATTTCCCTCACCAACGAGCAATCCCTGCTGCCGTGGAAGGTGAACTCTTCATCGTGGGGCATCCTGAAATGCACTCTCTTCTTGCGGCAATCCACCACCGCATACACAGAAGAGAGCCAATCCATCCCCAAGATAACATCATAGTCTTTCAGATCCATCACATATAGATTAGCCAGTAGCTCCCGGCCCTCAATTACCACGATACATGATGGCGCCATCTTGTTCACCAACCTGGCCGCCCCCACCGGGGTGTCTACACTCAGCTGGTACGGTAATGTCTCCGTGTAAATAGTGTGGAAATAAACGAGTGCGTAGCACCCGGATCGAACAAAGTGCAAGCATAAAATTAACTGACTGCGATAGTACCTGCGACGACGCTGGGGGATGCTTGCGCCTCTTCGGTGGTGAGATGATAGACCCGCCCATGGGTCAGTGGCTTCTGCTGTGTCGACGGCTGACTAGAGGAAGGCGGTTGCGTTGCTTTCCCCTTCTTATCTCCTCCTTGCGGGCTCTGTCCCTGCGTGCCAGACTGCATTGAGGACCCTGATGACCTCTGTGGGTTCTGTGCCCCTCCATCTGCCCTCTGTCCAGACTGGGCCTGTGGGCACTGTGCCCTTCTGTGCTCAAGGCTGCCATAAATGAAGCAACCCCCGGTGATACTCGGACACTGAGTCTTCTTGTGGGGCCCCCCACAATTGTAGCACTTGATCGGTTGGGACGCATTGCCAGTAGAGCCTCTACCTGTGAGGCTTAATCGGATGATCCTGAGGATCTCTTCAGTATGGTCGTGATCGATACTCAGACCTCGATCGCCCTGTACTCTTGCAGAATGAATGGTTGTTGCTTGCTCCCTGGCCCTTGTCTTTCTTCTTCTCCTTCTGTGGCGGCCCCTGTGGATCCCCCTGACTGGAAGCGTCAATATATTTGGCCCTAGCCACCGCCTCAGAGTAACTGGTGCACATAAATCCAGATACAATCTTCTTGAGTGACGGCCGTAGGCCCCACACAAATCTCCGCACTCTGACGGCCTCGGTCGGCACCATGTCGGGGACAAAACGTGCTAGGCGGTCGAACTCCGCCTCGTATTGCTCCACTGTCATCCCACCCTGGACGAGATGAGTAAATTGCTGCTCCATCTGCACCAGGCGTCCCTGAGAGAAATACTTTGCATAGAAGGCCGTTTTGAATTCCTCCCATGTCTTGAAGGTTCCTTCCTTCCTGTTCTGTACCTCTCCGAGGTACCAATCCTCTGCACCGCCCTGTAGTAGGTAGGCGGCGGTCCTAACCTTCTCGGCCTCATCTGTTTGGACATACTCAAAGGCCTTCTCCAGTTCCCTGATCCAGAGTTCTGCCGCCTCGGGGTCAGCAGCACCCTTAAACGGCTGGGGAGATGGCCTCCTGATCTCCCCAAGTAGACTTCTACCGGTGGTGGGTGCAGCTGGTGTGGTAGGAGGGGGTGGCATCTGTTGTTGCCTCTGTTCCCTGATGAGGGCGTGCATCTCCCTCATCAAATCAAGCATGGTGATGGGGGGTACCTCCCCCCTCGGGTCTGGGCCTCCCTCCTGGGGCCCTGCGACGTTGGATTGAGCAGGCTATTCCTGCTCAACCTCCATCTCCTCAGGAGGCGGGAGCACCTCCTCTACTGGGGGCGGGGGTACCTCAACTCGTCGGGGTCGTCCCCGTCCCCGTTGTCCTCTACCTCTCATCATGTTATCTGCAGAAATTCGTAAAGTTAGGTTTCAAAGAGAGAAACATGCAACAAAAGTCCGTGCATTACATTAAGTAAGATAACATTTGCATACATAAGTAGTTCATACAACACACAGGGTTTATATGACTACGAGTACATCCAACCTAAATGCTGTCATCAGCACTATACTATTGGTACAACCTAAACTAATACTAATGCGACTGCGGGCTGTAAGTTGCCTGTGACTCGTCGTCCTCCGTGGATAACCATCCCCCCTGTCCCGGTGGCGGGTTACGCCCACCAGAGTCAAACATGTCGGGATCATATCTGCACCCATCCCAGGTGTGTCCGTAGCCCCTACAGTGGGGGCATCTCTCAACCATACACTGCGCCCAACTGTGGGGTCCCCTGCACTGAGGGCACCTCTCCCCACTACTGGTGCTTGCAATTGGGGCTACTCGTCTGATGCCAGCCTGAGCCGCCAGGGCTTTGCGATATCCCGTGGCTCGTATGGTCCGTCGGGGCCTCTGCATCTCGGTCTCCCTCTGCTCCTGAGATCTAATCCCCAACTCGCGCTTAATGCGTTCGAGGCGTTGGTGGATCTCCCTTAGAGACCTCACGATCTCGAGCCCTCCGGGTTCTGTAGCTGCCCCAACCGGAGCCTGCTTTGTTGACGGTATCGGTCGACTCTCCGGTCCTGGCGGAACGACGTCCCTCTGAGCTCCCTCCCCCTCCTCCTCTGAGGGTGTCTCGAGGCGTACGTAACGGCGGAGTTGGTACACAATCATCGGCATATCCGCTGTGAGATAATAACTTGTCAGTTTATTATCGCAGGGACCAAGGTCATACTGATATGAAACAAAATACAATTCATTACTTCACATAGTGTTCATACGGCTATTACATTGTCCTAGATAGATGTCCCTACAATGTCTTGATCCTGTCTTAGCCCATCGGGCGCTACTGGATCGCACTATTCCTCTTGGTCTTCCTCGGAGGGTGTATACGGCTCCTCCCAATCGTCTTCAGAGGATACATATAGTTCCTCCTGACTTTCTAGAGATTCATCGGGGCTTGTCAACCCCTCCTCTTCTTTTGGTCCCAAGGTGTCCTTTGGGTGATGCCCACTCTCGCAGCAAGGGCATTCACAGGGTGAGTCACTACTGCACTCAGTCCTTTGGTGTCCGAAATCTCCACAGCGAAGGCACCATACCGCCCTACACAGGTTCAGGTCATAAAGTCCTCCACAGAAGTGGCATTTGATCTTCCCGTTCACCCTAGGCATAAGTGTTACCGCCTGGAGATGGTAGACGGGAGCAAAGGGTCCACGTATACGGGCTTGCCTCATTGGCCGTGGTAATCTCAAGTTGCTATCCTTCTTGATTCGCTCCCATAGTGCATTATTCCAATTCACCCTTCGCATAAACCGTCTCACCCTAGGGTTTGCTCCAAGGACGCGGTCAGAAAGAAAGTTCGCGAGCTTGTAGGAGTCCTTCACTTCATCAGAAATTTCCTTCTCGTTCCTCGCACCCGACATGATCAGCTGTCAAGCCAAAGCATAGTCAGTTCCTTATGTAAATTACCTAGTCTACCCAACCAACTCTCAGTCCATCCTAATTGACTAATGTTACTAGGGCAACTAGGGTGTCGTTTGTCAACTATGGAGGCGTTGATCTCTCTGACACCACTTTAATCTGTCAGGCCCCGGCCCCAAAAGTCCCCGGCCTTGGGCGCGTGAGCAGACCGGCCGTACCTAAGCGGAGGTGAGCCCCGCTTGGGCACAAGGCCTAAGTGATCACAAAGCAACAACACAAAAGCAGCGGAATAGTAATAATAAGTCAGATGACATAAATCAGAGTATAGTATCAGCGAAAGATAAGAGCCTATAGTACAGGCACCCTAATAGTTAATATAAGTCTGATCCTATACGGATCCAAATGGGATGTCCTCACACATAAATAAAATGCCTAAGAGGTCGCCAACCTCGGCTACAACCCTGCCCCGCGTACGATCCTGGCAGCTCACGTCGTCTACTCCGCGGGATCTGAAAAGGGATGAGAACAAATGTATGAGCTTTCGGAAAGAAAGCCCAGTAAGCACCTCGCAAGGTGGGTGAGCAAGTCATGAACGTCACGAGATAAGCAAAATAGCAACTCAAGAAACATGACTAAACAAGCACATAGGGCTACACCCCACACAACCAACCATCTAGGAGTCCCAGAGATAAGCAACGAAGAGGGCTCCTAATCTCAACTACGGCCTCAAAGCCTGAAAGATTATCCAACAGAAAAACTCTCAAAGTATCCCCCAGTCGACCATCGCCTCGGTGGGATCGTCCGATGCTTTCGAATTGGCGCTACCCTTATACATGTCGACACGGCCAGTGTATCGTCCCACTGACAAGGTTGGACGGACAGAGCATCATCCCCCTGTCAGGGATGACAGAACGCCAGGGTGTCCTCGGCCCTAGACGCTCCAAGTTGGAGCACCCACACTCCACTGATCCGGGCGGATGGTAATACGGAACACACACCCAACAGATGCCAACGACCAATAATAACAATGCACATAATATGGAAACAATAATCCAATGAAGTCATAAGACAGACATGTGCATATCATCAAGCGGTAATAGAGGAATATCAATTAGCAACTCATACTGGATCACAGCATCAACAAGTATGGGACATGATAAGCAATAGCACTTACGTGTGCAACACATGGTTATCGAAGAATGTCGAGTAATGCCAATAAAGCCCATGTTCGGGCGGGAACTAGGCAAAGGCACGTACCTTCGTTGAAGATCTATGCAACGAATTAGGTCCTCACTAACGAAGCTTGGCGCTCCGTGTCAGTATCTGGTGATCAAAACATGACTCGTATAAGTATTTGCGCCATGTTGAACTTGCTAGTTATTTGGACCATTTGCTTGGGCCTTCTGGCCCATGGGTCCATGGAGTATGGGACATTCCTATCATGTAGATGTATATATATATATATATGGGCATATTGGTGCTAGTGATGAACATCTACACTTTGTACATCCCCTGATCTCATGCTCGTGACTCCCCATGCCAATTAATTGGTCACATGCGCATGCTCCTGTGAAGGCATCCATGATCCTATCACTAGTATGTTTCCATGACTCTTATCACCATGACTTTATTCACTCATGCATGGTTTCAAGTATCCATTCATAGGTCTGTTAGGTTGGTATACCATATGCATCCTCTCTCTAGATTGCAAGCATACCTCTCTCTCTCTCTCTCTCTCTCTCTCTCTTTCTCTCTCTCTCTCTCAACTCCACCATGTAAACCTCTCCTCTCTAATTACATGCATGCCTCTCTCTTTCTCTCAACTCCACCATGCAAACCTCTCTCTCTCTAATTACATGAATGCCTCTCTCTCTCTTAACACCACCACCATGCAAACCTTCCTCTCTCTAAATACATGCATGCCTCTCTCTCTCTCTTCACTCCACCATGCAACCTTCCTCTCTCTAAATACATGCATGCCTCTCTCTCTCTCTCTTAACACCACCACCACGCAAACCTTCCTCTCTCTAAATACATGCATGCCTCTCTCTCTTCACTCCACCATGCAAACCTTCCTATCTCTAAATACATACATGCCTCTCTCTCTCTCTCTTAACACCACCACCATGTAAACCTTCATCTCTCTAAATACATGCATGCCTCTCTCTCTCTCTCTTAACACCACCACCATGCAACCTTCCTCTCTCTAAATACATGCATGCCTCTCTCTCTCTCTCTTAACACCACCAACATACAAACCTTCCTCTCTCTAAATACATGCATGCCTCTCTCTCTTCACTCCACCATGCAAACCTTCCTCTCTCTAAATACATGCATGCCTCTCTCTCTCTCTCTCTTAACACCACCACCATGTAAGCCTTCATCTCTCTAAATACATGCATGCCTCTCTCTCTCTCTCTTAACACCACCACCATGTAAACCTTCATCTCTCTAGGTACATGCATGCCTCTCTCTCTCTCTTAACACCACCACCATGCAACCCTTCCTCTGTCTAAATACATGCATGCCTCTCTCTCTCTTCACTCCACCATGCAAACCCTCCTCTCTCTAAATACATGCATGCCTCTCTCTCTCTCTCTCTTAACTCCACCATGCTTGCTTCCTTTAGTCTCTACTTGAGTTCCTTTAAACCATAATCTTGTGTTATTATGGTTACTAACACCATGTCATTAGCCTTCAGAGTGTATTAGAAGCCCCTACATAGAAGAGGTTGCAGTGCATCCTACCACCATTGTGACTCATTCTACAAGAGATTTGGAGACTCACCAGTGTGCTCGTGCCGCCCTCTTGAAAGTAGCCTTGGTGTTGGTGTGGTGTGTTGGCCGCCCGGGTCCTCTACCACGCAGCTCCGGCGTTGCTCGGCCAGCCCTTCGGAACAGCACCTCTACTCCGTTCCCCTTCTCCCTTCTCCCTCTCTTCGATGGACAAGTGCAATGGTTATTAGAGGAGTTGGGGTCTGTGAGAGTTGAGGTTTCCCTCACCATGCTATTTCTTCTTTTATCGTCGTAGTCCGGCGTTGGGCGGCTCGAGGTGGTCATCTCCGTTGATGCAATCTCTCATAAATAAGATGGAGACTATACGCTGCTGTTCCCACCTCCCCCTGGTAAATCCGGCGAAGAGACCGGTCGTACACGCGCCATTCTGCCCAGATATGGGGCCAGAGATTGTGAAGAGAAGGGAAGTGATGGTTGGAGAGCCCCTTCCACTAACCTGATTCATGGCCTGCAGGAATTTGGATGGGCTTTTTATTAAAGCACCCCCATGATTTTACTTTATTTTATCTTGGTTCTTTGTTTCACCAACTATTACTTAATTAATATATATATATATATATATATATATATATATATATATATATATATATATATATATATTTTGTATTTAAGTTTCTCGTTGTCATTCACTACGACCATACCTGATGGTCAGCCAACATCTATCCATACTACAATATAATATATATATGTATGTTCATATATATATCTGTAGACCCATTAGCTCCATAATTCAATTCTCATCAAATCATGCATGTCCCATCTAAGTATGTGTAATATATATATATATATATATATATATATATATATGTATATATATATATATATATACCAATCATATGTACTCTAAATACTCACTCACCCAAGCCGTATATATATATATATATATTTATATCACATCATCTTATTAATCCTCATTTAGGCCCAAAAATTAATAATAATAATTAAGACCAAAGTAGAGAATCTAATTATCCCATAATTTGAGTGGGTTTTTTACACGTAGATTGGCCAGGGAAGGTCTAGATAATATATCTTTCAATACTAGAAAGTTGTTTGCCGAACCCTCCCAGCCGGCTAGCACGTATACAAACTTCAAGTTAAAGTCACATGAGACAAGTACATTTTGTGTAACGCCTTTGCAACCTCAGAATTTGGCGACATGTGTTGAGGGTATCCTAGCAGCAATGTGGGTACCATCAAGAAGACCAATACAATCCTAACCAAAAAGTAAAGCCAATCAACAATTATTACATATTTTATGATCATTACATTTGAGGTGTATTGAAGTCATTGGACCTTGAAATAAGGTGCGTAAATAGGATTAGAAGAAATATAGGGGCGCATCTCTGTTCCAAGCTGTTTCACATAATCATTTTGGATTGCACAAATGGCCAGAGGACTGTATTAAAATATCGACTAACGGTTGATCCTGACATAACAAAACAATTTTCATGACCCGGTTCCGAGAATGGTGACCAATTGTGTGGAGAAACATAGCTAATTGTTCTTCCACTGACAAATGCACAACAGTTTGAAAAATATTATACTATACATTCAAGTATACTCGATGCAATTGTATACACCACCATATAATATGCGGTGCATCAATCCATTTCTATAGAGTTCTCTTTCAGTTGTTGCCTCGCAGGGCAGCGATCAGAAGAGATCACGGCTGCCTACAAGCATGAGTACTATGACTAGTATCATGTAAATTGGGGCATCAACATACAACAACTCATCTACTTGACCGGTATCCATTAGAATTCCTATGACATGTGTCTAAATAATAAGGGAGAAAACGCAGAGAACCTTATCTAAGATAGTGTTATGTATTAAGAACATGCCATAAACTAAAGCAATAAGCTATAAAGGAAATAAGTAAAACTACCAAACACACAACATTTCACTTCAGGAAAATGATCAAGCAAAAAACAAACAAAACCAAGGAGAATGAAACAAAGTAAAAGAACATATCCAAACAAGAATAATAATAACAATAAGAACATTCATTGATTACAAAAAAAATAACTATGATTACAATAACTCATAAAGGAAATAAGTAAAACTATCAAACACACAATATTTCAATTCAGGAAAATGATCAAGCAAACAAAAAAAATAATACTAATAGAAAGGAGAATGAAACAAGAAACAAAATAAAAGAACTTGCCATGATTTACAAAAAAAAAAAAAAAAAAAAACAACTAAACCATCAACATCTCCCTCAGGAAATTGATCACATTCAAAGAGAAAAGTAGACACAAGAGAATGAAACAAAATAGAAATAAAAATCCCAAAAAATAAAAGAACATACCATGAGTATAAAAAATAAAACATTGCATGATTTAAATGTGCCATAAAAGAAATCAAATCCAGAATAGGAAAGAAGACAATCGAGAATGAAACAAAAATAAAAAAATATCCAAACAAGAATAATAATAATAAGAAGAGCATCCTCTGATTACAAAAAAATAACCATGCTTACAACAACTCATAAAGGAAACAAGTAAAACTATCAAACACACAACATTTCAATTCAGGAAAATGATCAAGCAAAAAAAAAAAAAAAAGAACAGAAAGGAGAATGTAACAAAACAAAAGAACATGCCATGATTTACAAAATAAAAAAAAAAACCATCAACATCTCACTCATGAAGTTGATCACATTCAAAGAGAAAAGTAGACACAGGAGAATGAAACAAAATAAAAATAAAAACCCCAACAAATAAAAGAACATGCCATGAGTATAAAAAATAAAACATTCCATGATTTAAACATGCCATAAAAGAAATCAAATCCAAAATAGGAAAGAAGACACACGAGAATGAAAGAAAACATAAATGAAAATATCCAAACAAGAATTATATTAATAATAGCATCCATAGATTACAAAAAAATAACCATGATTACAACAACTCATAAAGGAAATAAGTAAATCTACCAAACACACAACAATTCAATTTAGGAAAATGATCAAGCAAACGAAAAAGCATAAAAAGGAGAATGAAACAAAACGAAAGAAAAAAAAAACATGCCATGAACCCTAAAAAAACTAAAACATCAATATCAAATCATCACTCATTCTGATTAGTAGATGCTAGTAAAAAATCCTAATAGTGTTTCATTGGTTCTATCAAAGCCATGACAATCAAACGAAACATTACAGTTTACCACATTCACATTGTTTCAATGATAAAAAAAAAGATGGTTCCAAAGAACAATATAAGAGTTATAAATTGGAGTTTGAACATAAACTTTGAAAAAAATTATATGAGCAAACAACAAATTCAAAACAAATTCCAAACAACATATTCACAAATAAATCAAAATTTAACTCCAAAAGAAAAAAGAACAAAGAACAGACAGAAAAGTAAAGAATTTAACTCAAAATATAAAAAGGAACAAAGAACACATAGAAAAAAAGCAGTAAAAAAAGCAGCCCTAAAACTACAAAACCTGGTAGGGAAAAAGGGGTTTTATACCTTTGTGAAATGGAGAAACAGAAATCCAAGTCTCGTGTCATGGATCTGAACGATATCCCGGTGATGGACCACCGATCTCAGAGCCACAGCGAGGATAGGCCGCAAGCTGTGCATAAATCAGTGGCCTTGGTGAGGAAAAGAAAAATAAAAAAAAAAGGAACAAGAAGGGTCGGTAACTCACCCGAGTTATGGATCTAGTCGGAGAAGACGAGAGGTGTGGACCTTGTCGGCTCAGAGGTCTGGATCTCACCGGAGAACACGAGAGAGCGGCGGGTTTTTTTTAGGGTTCTCAGTCTCGAGGAGATCGAGATGAGATTGTGATCAAGAGGAGATCGATAGAAGCCACTTCGATGGGTCACCGAAGTCAGCGGAAGTGACCTTATATAGTAAGGTAACTTTGGCCACTTCGGTCTAAAATGGAGCAAAGTTACTCTAGGCTATTTTTGATGGAAGTGCCCACTTCTCGAAGTAGGCCGAAGTGAAAGTTTCGGGCAAAAGAACACCCATATTGTAGGAAGTGAACCACTTAGTGCAAAAAGAGGACGATGATCTCGTTTAGTTTGGGAGGTAGGGATGTGTTTTGTTTGTGACATATTAGAGGAGTCCATGTATGTGAACTCTTATTTTGCCCTTATCTATGATAATGTCGAGTTCAACATATGTTTTCTTAGTTGGGAGCATGTAAACAAATACTTCTCTATACTTGCATGCACACAGTGCACACACCTATCGCACTTAATTGAAAATGGGTTATTTTCGAATTTCACTTTGATATCACTATGATGCTCTAGACATTCCCTGAACTTTAAAGAATGACTCGAGCTTAGTGAAGTCACTTAGGAAACATGTATGCTTTAGGAAATGGAATTAGAGTATAGGACCCCTAGCAACGGAGTAGCACTTTAAACTTAGGAGGACTCTCAGAAACCGGGGATACAAGTGAGCTTTCATCAAGGCGACTATTAATTTACACTTAGAAGAAAGTCGGTTCCATTAGGGATACCCTACTAATAATTGCTTTGAAAAAAAAAGGCAACAAAAAAAAGAAACGCCGTGAGATGTGAAGCAATAGCTTCCCTCGGGAGTAAGAACTTCTACTATATGAGAGTAGTGAAAACCTAGCTAGGGAGTTATATGCTTCTAATTCCATTCCCTCTGGCATGCATCTATCTTCTGATCTTTACTAAGCTCAAGCCATCTTGATGTCCAGAGCGCCAAGTATAAAAGAGGGCTGAGCGGTTAGGGTTCAGTATCTTTGGTCTGGGTGGCGGCTGGTGCACTGGAGCATTGATTCGGAGGGCTTTCTCCAATATTCTGGTACTTAGGTCTACTCATTCATGAGGGGGAATCTTTAGACTTTAATCTTTGATGTTTATTGAACTCTTATTAGCTTAAATATGGATGTTAATTTGTATAATGCCATTGCTTTAGATTCATCTTTTGTAATGGCAGTTTAAACACCCTTTCTAGCGTTGTATGGATGTTATGACTTGAGTTTAATATTGATGAGTGCATAATTATACATATTTTCTTACCATATTTCCATGCACTTTTGCATCCATTTTAGCATAGTTTCTCCCACTTTTGTGTGTTGTTGGGTGTCTTGTGTAAATTGGCAAATAATTCAAAGACCTTGGAGAAAGAAGTCAATTCTGGAGAAATTCACAGCAAGAAGTACCAAAACAGAGCATGACACGCCAACCTACACGGGTGTGTCCATGGGTGTGTGAATTCAAATTGAAATCAATAAAGAAGCGCGCTCAGAATGTTGAAGACATAGCCGCAGTGATGATGACATGAACGTGTGGCGTAATATCTGAAACTTATAAAAGGCCGTCGATTCTACTTTTGAGGAGACTTTTGGCATATCCAGGAATCCATGGCTAGGGGTTTCGGGGAGAAACTGAAGGCGAGGAAGCATTGTGCTAAGGATTCTATGAGTCTTCTTATGCTTTCTTCTTTAGTTATTGTGATGTCTTTCATTAGCATGAGAGGCTAAACCCTTTGTGGTTCCTCGGGTCCTTGAACTCTTAGATGAACTTGTGAATCTTTCTATTTAATATTAGTTTCTTCTTTATTTATCTCTGAGAATTGTCTATGTATACTTAATATGGTTTATTAGTGCAAAAGAGTCAGCCATACTATCAAAATTGCTTGATGCATGACAAGGGATCGCAGTCGAACTAAGTCTTAGCATAGACAATAGGGGGGCACGCTGAGGGATCGTGTGGTCACTTGGGTTGCCTTACAACCTCAACTCACTTTCTTGATTAGGGTAAAACCTAATAGCAAGAACCATAGAACACTAGTAATAATCCAACCGTACGTCCAGTAGTCGCCTCCTTGTGGCTAGGGTTTGGTTGCAGATGGATCGGGACCAAACTAAATTAGTGTTCTTCATGGTCTGGGAATAGATAAATCAAGAAACTAATATTAGACGATTGATCCTTAGGGATTCTTAGAGGGATAGTGATCTTAGGTGCCATGCCCTTCTGATTGATAAATCCTGAATCGCCAACTGTCACTTTAGTTTAGCTTGATTAGGTTTTAGGTAAGAACAATTCATCAACCATCTTTTCCAAGCTAGATAATAGAGTCATAATGAGTATTAGTGTCGGTCACTGTGGATTTGACTAACCTACGCTACCCTTAGGGTACTTTACTACTTGAGCGACCCCGTACACTTGTGAGCTAGCAACACTATCAAGTTTTTGGCGTCGTTGCCTAGGATCGACGTTCTAGGAATATTAGGGTTTTGTTACTCTAGTATTTTAGGTTTAGTTTTAATTTTTGTTTTACCTTTCCTATCTTATCTTATGTTATCCTTTCTTCTTTATCTTTAAAAAAAAAATTAACTTTTGGATTTGATTTTTCTTCTTTTTGTGGCGGTACCAATGCATGACCAAAAGCAGGGCTCCATATCTAGTGGAAGTACTTGACAAGGATTTTGAGCGCCACCTCCGTCATTAAATATGAGAAATCATTCTAAAAAAGACAACAAAAGCAAAATCTAGTATAGAAGCCAATCAACCAGTAGCGATGGTGGCATCAACTCGTTCTATCACAAACTTTGATAAGCCAAACCTTGACAGCATTGGCTCAAGCATCAACCCTCTACCCATTGATGGACATGATTTTGAATTAAAACATCACATCATCCAGATAATTCAAAATCAATGCCAGTTTGACGAATTCCAAAATGAAGAACCGTACATACACTTATCAACCTTCTTGGAGATTGTTTATATAAAAAAAAGGTACATATCCTTATCTTACTAGAATTAAAATCCTAATTCTAATAAGTTTAACTTATCACAATCTTGGCCAAATCAGGATTTCATAAAGAAGCATATCCCGAGACATCATTTGAAAACAAATCTCAAGACAAATTTAAACTTTGAAACAGCCTGGGAACATATATCCCGAGGTAACTTCAAATCATATGAGAACGGATCTCAAAGCAGTCTCAACCGGGAACAAATCTCGAAGCGACTCAAAGGGTACCGATCTTGAGCTCCCCAGCGTGCAGCCCGCGCACCACCGGATCTGCACGATCGCGTCCCAGCGCCGCGGCCCGTCTTGCGAGCTTGAACGCCAGCGTGCACAGAAGGCACAGCGGCACAGCCGCAGACGCGTCGGTGCTCCCAGCGCGCTAAGGCCCGGCGTGCTGTGCTCCCGTGCGCCCAGATTCAGACTGCCACTCGCCACCGCCAGATCAGTGCGTTGCACGCAGAATCGCCCGCAAGCCTACGTCGGCTACGCGCGCTCCTGCAGCAATCCTTCCCAATCGGCCCGCCTGCGGTAGCGTCAGCGCGTTTGCGGCCCAACACCCCGGCCCTCGGCCCGAGCACCGCCCCGACAACATCACCGATTCGAATAAAGACGCAGCGGCACGGCTGCAGCTCGATTACGCTAGACAAGACTCGACAGCGGCTTGCTCGCCGCAAGACGAATGAGATGATCGGCCACAAGCGAGATTGGCATCAGCAACAGCCCTATTCATCATCAGCGCTTGTTCACCATCAACAACCCTGAAGATCGCCATCAACAACCCTGAAGATCGCCATCAACACTACCACTAATTGCAGCTCGGTCCGTCATCAGTTCTGTTCGTCGTCAGCAGCCACCAAGCTCCTTTTGTTCGCCATCAACGACGCACAGCTCCGGGAGAGTGAATAAAGAGCTGCTACAAAAGAATTAAAAGGGCCGCAGAGATAATGGGTTGCTGTTAAAGCCAATGTGCTAAAGATTGCTTAATTGATAGCCAAGCCTGTATAAATCAATGCATGTATGAAATCCTAGAAATTATGTATGCATGTTTGTATAGAACCAGAGCTCCAAATACAGAGGAGACTGCCGAATTTTTTTTTTAAAGACCAGAAGCTGTATTCCTAAAGCTACTTTGCTGCTGCTGTAAAGGGCTACCATAAAAACTGAGGGATTGTTGAATCTGTCACAAAATTTCTGAAAATGAAGAGTGAAAACTACCGCAGAGGTGCTGCAGAGATTGCTGGAAATGGTGAAGTGCTGCATAAGGCTATAAAGCTGCTGTTATTATGCAAAGCTTCATAATGTCATGATTGTAAACACCAATGAAAAGGCTCCCCAGTTGTATAAAACGCTCCTTGAGATATTTGGTGGAATGATGATTCCTAATACCATGCTATTGTGAATGGAAGTGAAGAAAATATTGAACAAATGGAAAATGTGGAGAAGAAGAGGAAAGGAACATAGGCAAAGCCATTCACGCGCTAAGTCAAAGGGGTTACAGGATCATATACATTCATTCAATGAAGTCTTGGAGAATTAAATCAAAAGAATATTATTTGAATGAATATGAGAAGGGCCATTTAAAAGGGAAGTTACAAAGAAGGGGTCTGCTGCAGCCTATTGTTCAAAATCCAAAGCTAACTGCAGTTCAATACATATGGTACCTACATCTCTGTCTTAAATTAATGGAAGGAAATAGAAGAATTGGTCGACCAAGCCAACACTCTTGTTTGGGAATTATGTTGATGGGGTATTTGATATCATGTTGGTAATGAATTATATTCCAAAGCCTGGTTAATATTTGGCCATAGAGGTGCTGAAGATCACTGCAATGCTGAGGAACCCAATTAATCATCGAAGAAACAGAAACAACAATTCTGACGGAAAAGATGTACTTGGGACGGGCTTGAAGAATGGTGCTGAAGAATATAATTGTTTCCTGAATGTGAACATCCAATTAGGAATTACAGAGAATTTATGCTGCTGAAAATACTGAAAACTACTGAAAATTGATTGATAACTTCTGCCTGAGAACTCCAATTAAGGAGAAGTTTGCGGCATTAGAAACTAGAAATCAAGATCTTTCCAAATATATATAGAGCAGCTCCTTTCGGCGGCCCAATCGGCGCAGATTTTCATAAATAAAAGAGTCAATTCTGCCCCCAGCAATTCTGCCAATTTGATTACCCATTTTCAAAAATTGATAACTTTTGCCAGAAAACTCCATTGGAGGTGAAATTCATGTTGCTGGAAACTAGATATCCAGATCTTCAGCAGTCATATACAGCATAGACCCTTTTGGCAGCCCAGTCAATGCATATTTTGGTGGAGAAAAAAGGCTAGTCCTTGCAGCCTGGCCAGCTTGACTACCCTTTTCTCAAATGGCAATAACTTTTGCGAGCGAGCTCCAATCGAATTGAAATCTGCTGCATTGGAAACTAGAATCCCTGACCTTTCCAACCATATATGATACAACTCCTAACGGCGGCTCAGTTAGGTGCAGTCCTTGATGGAAAGGGAAGTTAATTGGCGACCTAGTCAATATGAACCCTTGTCACAAACCTCTTTCAAGTGTCAAGTGCAAGGCAATCGGCGGGTTATGGATCCCATATGGCGGGGCACAGATTCCAAGGCGGGGGCAGCGTCATAAATAAACAAATATATCTATATATATATATATATAGATGCTGATATGTAACAAATCGTCTTATGTTGCAATAAACAAATTATTCTTTTCTCGTTGTCTCTACTTGTACTTTTGCCCCTTAAGTGGAGGTTCCCACGACATTGTCTGGGGTAATTAATAATAGGGGCTTTCCTCTATTAGGAATAAAAGAACCCACAAACAAACAAAAATGATATTTGTGCTTCGATATATCGTCTGGTGTCACACGATGCCAGGTACGTATTTTCGATCCCACAAATTCTGGCATGCCCGGTGGGGACCGATATTCCTCCTCCCATCTTTGAGGCAAAAGTACAAGTAGAGATACCATTTCCTTTTCAGTAAAAAGAAAACTAATGTCATTGATTTTCTTATTGCAGAAGAAATGACATTCAAGAATTCAACTGCAGCAAGAAGCCCAAAGCTCACCATTTTCCTCGGGGAGGGAGCAGAAGTCCAACTACCCAACTGCACTTTCAGTCTTTGGAGCAAAATTTGGAGCCGAAGTTAAGGTTCGACACAATTACTGACGCCGTACAGTTTGTGAGGAAGTCTTCACCACCAGAGGAAAACCTGACGGTCCCACACCTCCCATCCAAAGGGCGTCGTCCTAATGTGATCATCCCGAAAATTGACAAAGACGTTGCTGTTAAAGATTCACCAAGAATCTCTGCATTCAAGAGGTTATCCCGCCCTAAAAGGGTAATCTCTGTAAATGACGAAGATGATGAACCTACCTTCACTGTTACCACAAAAGGGCAGGAAAGTGGAATTTTCGCTCATCTGATGAAGACACACCGAAAAAGAGTGTGTTCTCGAGACTCACACCTAGGAAGATGAAGATTCCGAAGAAGAAGCTGGATTTTGTGTCATTCCAAAGACACAAGGCTGATCAGATGGGTTCTTTCAACAACTCATTTGAACCACTTAGACTGTTAAAGAAGAACGCAACCACGGCAGATCTGCGTATCCAGCTGGATGAAAACAAAAGTGGTAGACCTCCAAAGTCCTACCGCAAGGAGTCCTTCAGCCGAAATCTCTACAAGGCCTACGTAGCATCAAAGAAGCTGCGGTCAGAGAAAATGACACCAAGAAAATTCTACCAAAATAAGAAGCAACTAATATCAAAAGCACGGAAGACTATTTTTGATCGCATAGCTTCTGCAAAAACTCAAGCTACAACCTCCCGCTCAAAATTTCAGTAGAGGAGGGAAATGATAGATGATGAGATGTCAGATATGGACATAGAAGTGCACACGGTCCGGATGGTTACTGAAGCTCGAGGAGATCCAGTGCCTGAACAAGAACATCCAGGGCCATTCACGAGGTCTCGCAAGAGAGCAACAGACTCTCAAAGTGGAATCGGGGATGAAGGCTCAAGCCAGATGCCATATGAAGGTCAAAGATTTGGGACATGCGTTCCAGTATTTCGCATGCCACCAAGTCAGAGGGAAGTAAACCCTCCAAATGAAGATGATGAGAATGAACCTGCCTTTGCCTACAACGAAGACGAAATGAGAAGGAGATTCCAACAAATGGAAATACCCCGACAAGCGGATAATCGAGAAGCTGAATATCGATGGCTCAAAGAAAACATGACATTACTGATGGAATCAATGCTGAAGATGCAGAGACAAATGGCTGCTTTGATGGAAAATCAAGCTGAGAAGGCACAAAGACCAAGGAGCCCAAAGCCTCGATTAAGGGAAGACCCTAGACTAATGGAACAAGGGGGAACCTCACACACTCCTGTCCCGGAACAGTCAATTGCAATGACTCGGGAAGAAATACAACAAATGGTAGCTGCCGAAATGAAACAAGCCAAAGGAAAGGAAATAAGAGTCGATGGAGACAAACCTTACCCAAGTTACCATGACTTCGTGCCCTACCCCAAAGGGTATAATGTTCCTAAATTTAAACAATTTAACGGGATTGGCAATCCTAATCAGCACTTGGCTCACTTCGTGACGGCTTGTGGAGATACAAGTGCAAAACCTTCGCTCCTCTTTAGACAATTTTCTGCAAGTCTCACAGGAGTGGCATTTGAATGGTATGCAAGCTTGCAACCCGAATCAATCCAAACATGGCAACAATTAAAAGATGCCTTTCTGGTACGGTTCGGAGGCGTAAGTGACAAAATCACAATCGCCGATCTCATAGCCACTCATTAGAATAAAGATGAGAAAGTGGTTGATTACATTATGAGATGGAGAAATCTGAGCATCAAATGTGAACAACCCTTTGACCAGCCACAAGCGGTGGGTTTATTGCTCGAGAACATCGATAGTTGGATGGCACCCTTTTTTAGCACATCCGGTATTACTACATTCCAGGAGTTGATTTCACAAGCAAAGAAATTGGAACGGACAAGCCCGAAAATATTCTCCAATTTTCAAGCTCCAAGGAATGATAGAGAAAAACCAAAAAGAACTGAAGGTGTGAAGTATACTGCTACAACCTTCAATGTCGACAAAGGAAAAGGTGTTGCGGAGTCTCACAAGCCAGAACAGGACAAACCACCCACCTTAGGCGCTGCTGGTAACGAATCAAAGCCTATTCCCTCTTTGAAAGAAAGAATGAATAAGAAATATTCTTTCAGGAGGGATAAGGTATTAAAGATCTTCAAAGATACTGTGAAAGAAGGTCTGCAGCTCCCCGAATGCAAGAGACCGGAGGAACAGAACAAGAAGGACCATCCCAATTGTTGCCCATATCATAGAGTATTGGGACACACAATTGAAGATTGTTATGTTTTCAAAGACTGGGTCGAGAGACAATATCAAGAGGGCAAGATCACACTCTCGAAGAACGTCTTGTCCGAGCCATTATCCGAGCATACCCGTTATGTGACAAGCCTAAACTCAGAGGGGTCATCCCAAAAGGAAGCCATAGTAATGGGTAATAAAGTAATACTCCCATCAACAACAGATGACAAGCCTCCTGCTGTTCCAGAAGAGTTGTAGGAAGTATTTATAACCAAAAAGTCAATGAAAATGTTGAAGAGGTTGGCCGAGCTTCCAGGGATCGCTTGGAAACGTTCTCAACAACCTCCTAAAAGACCCCTAACAAAACAAACAAAGAAGAAGAACAAAAAGAAGAACAAAAAGCGCGAACAATCAAAGCGCAAGAAGTCTATTATAGAAGAGTATATCGACTCCCTCGATGAATATGAACAGAAAGAAAGAGTCTTGATCACTCTTTGAGACTATTTTCCCAAGGAGGTCGAAGAATTACTAAGGGAACTAGTCAAAGAAGATGATGAAGATGTGCAAGTGGAAACTTGTAGGGTTATTTCTGGAGGACACCCTTTGTATGACTCGGATGATGATAGTTTCTCTGAACCAGAAGAGTCATATGACCGTTACGGCCGGCCCTATATTAGTAAAAAGCAGAAGAAGAAAATGGATTTCAGGGAAAGAGTGAAGAAGGCAAACGCCAGACTCTTGGAGCCACACCAACCAAAAGAGCCCAAGACACCATATTGCACCTCAAAGACCCCAAAATATAAGGTCTTGAGGAAGGCTATGCCTGCTGAAGAGATCCCTGCTTTCATTCAAAGGGTTACGGAGGAGTCAGCCAATAGGCTGGTGCAGTTACACATTGAAGATGCTGAGCCAAATAGATCTGAGGCGTAACCTCCAGGGTCACCAAACTACAATGTTATTCCAGAAGTCGTGAAGTCTACACCCCTTACAAAAGCGACAAAGGCTAAGGGAGAGTCCACTTCTCAGACTATTAGAATCAAGAAAGGTAAGACAAAGGAGTCTCTTAATCAAGCTGTAGGGTGGGAGGCGTCTAGCTCCAGAAGGTCATATCGCAGGCAGGTAGGGAAGGTGACACTCACAGACAACTATTTTGAAGGAAAAAGTGAATGTCACGCCATAGCCGTCCAGGATGATTTTGAAGATGAATTGAACTTCCCAGTCGAAGAAGATGAAGCACCACAGCACGTGCACCAAATGCAACTCCGAGCTGGGAAAGTACTTCAGCCGAGACAACGACCTAGTTCCAATGACAGAAACAAAGGGAAGATAGTTGAAGAACAGAATATCTCCCCGAAAAGCCATCAAAAAGGGTAAATTATAACATCCTGACACATTTAAAGAAAGTCCCGGCTCTCCTCAGCATGTATGATGCATTGTTGATGTCAGCGGAAGTTAGAAATTCTCTAATACATGCCCTGCAAAACCATGAGGAGTATCAGGCCTACTTTGCTGAAATCAATATGAAGGAGGCTCTGTAAGTGTTCCATGCGCCCTCAGTATCCTTCACAGACGAAGACTTGCTACTCGGAACTACAGAGCACAATAGGCCATTATATGTGACCGGGTATTGTGATGGGATGAAGATCAACCGGGTTCTGATTGACACAGGATCTTCTGTGAACCTGATGACCCTCAACACTCTCCGGGCATTGGCTCTTGAAATATGCCACCTATCCCTGGAGAGAATCATTATTTAAGGCTTCAACCAACATAGCCAGAAAGCATTGGGATCTATCACTCTGCCAATTAAATTTTGAAAGATGACATCAGATGTGAAGTTCCATGTGATTGATGCCGACGCTTCATACAAAGCCCTCCTGGGAAGACCATGGATCCATGAAAATCATGTAGTTCCCTCAATACTCCATCAATGTATGAAATATATGGTGAATGGGGAAGAATTCAGGATCGACGGAGAAATCCAGCCATTCGGCATCCATGAAATTCATTATGAAGATGCAAGGTACTACCTTAATGCATCTAAAGGGGGCAAGTTATCCAAGCGGAGCATGTCATCCGAAGGGGGCAGGTTATCCAAGGGGAGTACGTCATCCGAAGGGGGCAAGCCGCCAAGTCCAAAGGAAGAATCTCTGGTGAAGACACCTAAGTCTGCTCCTGTGCTCCAGAAGAAGGAATCGGTATTACCTCACTTTGGGAGTGACACTGAGTCATCAGAAGACGAGAGCGATAATGATGAGGATCAGGCTGGAGGATCTACTCAAGAAAATGCACTGCATATTACAAGAATTCCTGAGGGGCTTTACAAATCCTTGGCTGACTTGAGTGTCAACACTATTGAGCACCTGAAGACTTTTTATGTACCGGCTCGACATGAAGGAGAGAGTGGCGTCCTCTTCTACAAAGTCAAGAGCAACAAAATTCCAAATAATGATATCATAAATATTAAAGGGCTAGAAGATGATAAAGTTCAGCCTATAAGATTCCCTAATTATTACCCTGATAAGCTCAAGGTGATGTTTGAAAGATTTGCTGGCAAAATCAAATGTTCGAGGAAATCATATCAAAATTTCAATCGATTATGGAACCCTGCACATATAGATAAGAGAGGAATAGGCTATTCCGAATCTTCCAAGCATTCATGTTACATGACAACGTCCCAAGAGGAGGAAGAAGAAATCAAGCTGAAAAATGCGCCACTCGAGCTCGAAGACGGGGGGGGGGCAAGCAACAATCGACGAGCTGGTTGAAGTTAACTTGGGAAGCAATGAGGACCCGAGGCCGACATTCCTAAGCACGGAGCTGTCTGAAGAAGAAAGGGTATCCTTCGAAGCCCTTTTAAAGGAGTACATTGATTGCTTTGTATGGAACTACAATGAAATGCCAAGGTTGGATAATGACGTAGCTGTTCACAGACTGGCCATCGACCCTAATGTCACCCCAGTCAAGCAGGCATCAAGGAAAATGAAATTCGACCTGGAAGAAAGAGTGATAGAAGAAACAAAGAAGCTGATTGAAGCAAATTTCATCAGGGAATAAAAATACCCTAACTGGGTAGCCAGCATAGTCCCTGTGAAAAAGAAAAATGGCCAAATACAGATATGTGTGGACTTCAGAGACCTGAACAAAGCATGTACAAAAGATGATTTTCCCCTTCCAGTTATGGAGATCATGATCGACAACACCCCAGGGTACGAGATTTTCTGCTTTATGGATGGGTACTCTGGATACAACCAAATTAAAATGCATCTAGATGATGAGAAACATACCGCCTTCCGGACGCCTATGGGCATATACTGTTACAGAGTAATGCCATTTGGTCTGAAAAATACGGGGGCAACATATCAAAGGGCTATGACCAAGATATTTGATGATCTGATCCATAAAGTCTTCGAATGCTATGTGGACGATCTTGTGGTCAAAACAAATTCTAATGACAAACATCTTGATGATCTGAGGACAGTTTTCACACGACTCAGAGAATACAAATTAAAAATGAATCCCATGAAGTGTGCCTTTGGGGTCCTATCTGGGAAGTTTTTGGGCTTCATCGTAAGGCATCGAGGGATAGAAATAGACCCCTCCAAGATAAAGGCGATCTTAGAAATGCCACCTCCTCAGACACTGAAGCAGCTGCGATCATTTCAAAGACGCCTGGCCTATATCAGAAGGTTCATCTCGAACTTGTCCGGAAGATGTAAGCCTTTCTCCAAGCCAGTCAAGAAGAACACGCCATTCAAATGGGATGATGAATGCCAGAAAGCCTTTGAAGATATCAAACAGTACTTGCTGAGTCCACCAGTGTTGGCGCCTCCAATCCGCGGAAAGCTATTGATTCTATATACTGCTGCATTGGAAGGGTCATTGGGAGCTATGCTAGCCCAAAACAATGAAGAAGGCAAGGAAAATGCCCTTTATTTCCTCAGCAGGATGTTGATAGGAGCTGAGAGTAAATATACCCCCATTGAAAAGCACTGTAGTCTAGCTCTAGTGTTCACAGTCAAGAAGTTGAGACACTACTTGCTGGCACATAAAGTCATACTCATATCAAAAATTGATCCTCTCAAATATCTTATGACGAGGCCATTGCTCACGGGAAGACTCGCGAAGT
Organism: Dioscorea zingiberensis; assembly: GCA_026586065.1. NCBI lineage: Eukaryota > Viridiplantae > Streptophyta > Magnoliopsida > Dioscoreales > Dioscoreaceae > Dioscorea > Dioscorea zingiberensis. The sequence continues at coordinate 35,943,972 of CM048824.1, forward strand.
GGGCATTGATTTTGATGGAATTCGATATAACATACACTCCACAGAAAGCTATTAAAGGGCAGGCGTTGGCAGACTTCCTAGCGGCGCATCCTCTCCCTGATGATTCACCACTCAATTATGATCTTCCAGATGAAGAGACATTAACAGTGGAAGAAGCGAGGTGGCGACTATACTTTGATGGAGCGTCATCTATAAAGCCGGCACTCATGTCCACAATTCCCCAAATTAAAGCTGGGATAGGACTTGTATTCGTCACACCGGAAGGGGGAATCCTCATATATGCACTCTCCCTTACGGAGCCATGCACAAACAATGAGGCAAAATATGAAGCTCTCATAGCTGGTTTGGAACTGGCAATCAAGATGGGGATCCAACACATGCATATATTTGGAGACTCATAACTCATTATAAAGCAAGTCGAAGGAGACTACAAAATATATAAACCTGAACTTCTTAAATATCACAAGAAGGTCAAAGATCTGATGAAAAAAAATCCCCCAAGTACAGTTGAGGAGGGTTTTAAGATCAGAAAATAGAGAAGCTGATTCTTTGGCGAAAGTTACGAAGGAGCTGGCGAATCCAAATTATGAAGAAATCCATATAACCATAAGGAATGCCCATAAGTACGATCCTTGATGATGTCGAAGAGGAAAGTGCTGGGGCAAAGCGGAAGTCTTCACCCTCGAAATGCTAGAGGAAGATTGGAGACAACCGTTTATAGAATATTTGAAATACGATAAACTCCCAGAGGATAAATCAAAAGGTCTTTAGATAAAGCGAAGAGCCTTAAGATTCACCCTCATAAATGACATATTATACTGCAGGTCATACGACCAATTACTCCTACGATGTCTCTCACCTGAAGAAATTCAAGAAGTCATGCATGATGTACATTCCGGGATATGTGGTGCACACCAATCCGGACCCAAGATGCGACTCAAGATCAAGCGCTTGGGGTACTACTGGCCAACCATGGTCGGAGATTGCATCAATTATGCTAGAAGATGCCATCTATGTCAGATACACGGAGATTTTATCCATCAACATCCGAACCCTCTACACCCCACAGTCTATTCATGGCCCTTTGAGATATGGGGAACGGATGTAGTCGGTCCCATCGAACCACCATCATCTTTGGGACATCGGTTCATATTGGGTGCAACAGACTACTTCTCCAGGTGGGCAGAAGCAATCCCACTAAGAGAAGTCAAGACTGAAAACATCATCAAATTCTTCATGGAGAACATATTATACAGATTTGGGACTCCAAGAAGAATTATTTCACATAATGGCCCCGCAGAAGTATCAAAGTCGGGAGATTCGCACAGCACCATAAAATAGACTGGAGATATACCTCCATCTAATGCTAGAGCGAATGGGTTGGCAGAGGCATTCAATAAGACCCTCTCAAAGTTGTTGAAGAAAGCAATGTCCAAGAACAAAAAAGATTGGCATGAAAGACTCCCGGAGATGCTGTGGGCCTATCGTACCACCTATAGGACTTCAACACAATGCACGCCGTACTCTTTGGTATTTGGAACTGAAGCGGTCCTACCCCTCGAAATCCAGATACCCTCACTGAGAATGGCAGTACAAAATGAAATCTCAAATGAGGACAATATTCGGTTTCGCTTGGATGAGTTAGACTCTCTCGACGAGAAAAGGTTGGGAGTGCAGTAAAATCTTGAAGTCTACAAAGCCAAAATGTCTCAAGCCTACAACAAAATGACTCGATTTCGGACCTTTACCAAAGGAGAGTTGGTTCTCGTCCTCAGAAGACCCATCATCACTAACAAAAAGGTCGTGGGCAAATTCAAGGCAAATTGGGAAAGGCCCTATGTGGTGAAGATTGTCTACGAAGGAGGCGCGTATCAGCTCATTGATGCCAACGGGGAAAGACCGATGCCGCCCATCAATGGCCATTTCCTAAAGAAATACTATGCATAATGTAAAGATGTTTGCCTATGACGGAACGTCTGGTCCCTTATAGGGGTAGACTAGTCATGTACAATTAAATGTACTTCCCGAGGCAAAATATTAATTTTATGTACTTTTGTATCGAAGTCACTCAATGAAATAAACAGGCATGTGTTTGTCTACGATGGGACGTCCGACTCCTAATTGGGGGCAGATCGGTCATGCATAAATAAAAATGCTTCTTAAGGCAAACACATTGACCCCTTATTTTCCCCTAAAAAAAAAATCCGAATTTCCAGAATAGTCCCCATATTTATTCTGAATTTTCAAAAAAAAAAAAGGAGAAAGGATAAAAAGAACCAAAATTTATTCAAGTCTAATGTTCATAACAAATGTCTCAAAGTCAACTACTAAAGCATAAATAAGCTAAGAAAGCAAACTAAAAAAAAAAAAAAAAAGAAGAAGGCCCTTCAATGCTCAGCATGCTTCACCAACGACTCCTTTGCTTCTTCCAACTCATCAAGCCATTTTGTAAAAATAGCCATGAGACTAGCATTTGAGTAATCTCCTTGGTCCTCAATAACCTGTGCCTTCGCCTTATCCAACTCAGCTTGAAGATCTGTTTTTGTAGGCTCAGAAGCTTCAAAAAAGCTTGTGGAAGTTGCTATCTTCTCATTCAAAACCTTCATTGTATCTTGAATCACGCAAAGTTCTGCTTGAAGTTTCTGATGCCTTTCCGCAAGTCTCTGAAGCTCTTCCTTATTCATGTTGATGTCATTAGCCCAGCTCTCCCTGCTTTTGCTAAGGCGTTCAAGGGCCAAAGCCTTCTCTTGCACATACGCCTTGGCTTGTTGGTTATGAATATATGCTTGGATGCTGGGACCTCTGAAGCTTCTTTGGCGTGGGCCGCACACCGAGTTATCCTCTCTATGAAGGGTTCAAGATTAGTCAATCCAACATTGAAAGGTTCAAGGAGTGAATTTGACTCTTTCGCTTTATTGATGACGCTTTGATAGTTGTCATAATTGAGAGACTTGATACTGCTAATCACTTCAGCTCACAGACGTAATACCATACTTGGTATATTCCTCGAACCTATAAAAAAAAGATATATAAATGAAATTCAAGATATAAGGTTCGAAACTCAAGATTCAAGATTCAAAAATTCAAGATTCAAGATTCAAAGATTCAAGATTCAAGATTCAAAACCTTGTCCTTGCTTGGACCAAGTTGTAAGTCCAACATCAGTATTGACACCGTCACCTTCCACGGGAGTTGGAGCAAGAGTATCCTCAATAATGTCCTTTGAAGGACCTTGCCCCGAAGACGGAGGTTCGTCACCTTTTTGGGCAACTGAGTTTCAAAAAAAAAAAAAAAAAAAAAAAAAAAAAAACCAGAGTCGTCAATATTCATGTTTCCTAAAAAAGAAAAAGGTGAGAAGGACCTTGGTTTGGCTTTAGAGAAACTGAGATTTCGGTATCAGCATTGGAACCACCACTTTCTGCTCCCTCCGTTGGATCTTGCACAACTAAAGGAGATGCACTCTCAATATTAGCATTGCCACCATCAATATCCAATTTCTCTACAGAAGTGGGGGCATCAGTTATAAAATTTGCAGAAGGGATATTGTTAAAAGATGAAGTATGCTCTTCGCTCTCTTGATTTATGGGCAAGTTAAGGGGTGTTGCACTCTCCGCGATTGGTATATCTCCTAATGAGAAATTGAAAATAAATAAAAGTATATATATACAAAAAAAGAGAGAGGGAGGAAGAGGGGAATACTACCTTGCACAGGATTCGGAAGAGCTTCCTCAACTCCAATGTTTCTCTTAGCTCTAACATTAAAATCTTGTGGATTCACTGAACCTGAAATCAAAATCTTTAATTAAAGCTGTTAAAGATGTATGAGTGAAAGAAGTATTTTCTTACCAACTTGAGACTCTAGAGGCATCCCCGGATTAGATGAAGGAGTATCATCAATTCTTGGAGATATGTTAAAAAAAAAAAATTTGAAAAGGTCAACTCAAAGAAAAAAAAAGGAAGAAAAAAAGGGAAAAGAAAGGAGGCATTATCCTCTTACCAATAGGCGAGTTGCGAACAACCCCAACATTGGCCAATGGAGCTTCACGAATTTGTATACTTGTTGACCAAAGATTTTGAGTCAAACAAAAGTCAGACTTTGAATCAAACAAAAGTTCAGACATTGAATCAAACAGGAATTCAAACTCCGAACCTAATGAGAATTCAGACTTTGAATCGAATGGAAATTTAGACTTCGAATCAAAATAAAAAAATTCAGACTTCGAATCAAATGAGAATCCAGGTTTTGAATCAAACAAAAATTTAGACTTTGAATTAAATTGAGATGTTGAGTCAAATAAAAGTCGAAGTCTAAAAAAAAAAATCTGAATTTCCAGAAAAGTCCTCATATTTATTTTGAATTTTTGGAATTAAAAAAAAATTAAAACAAATTTAAAAAAATTAAAAAAAATTAAAAAAAAATTAAAAAAATTAAAAAAAAATGAAAATTAAAATTAAAATTAAAATTACTTTGAGTTTGACATACCTTGAGTTTGTCGCAGCTTCACTGGAACAGAAGGACCCGCAGGAGAAAGACTTCGTTTTTGACTGATGAAAATACTTTCATTAATGAAACGGGGCCTTTTTGAAGATTGACCCTGCTCCTGGATCCTCCTAGTATCCCTCTTATCACCATAATCTTCTTGGACTAATAATGCGATGTCCTGTTGGAAGAAAGCTCGCACGTTTTCGAACCACTTCCGTGCATAAAAGAACATGAGCTCCCCGCTTCGATCCTTTTCAGGATCATAGAACGAGCTGGAGGTCCTCTGGTGGGAAAAGTGGTGCCAATAACCTACAAGTACCTGGGCAGAAGAAGCTCTTCTTAGGACATCAATATACGCCGGACATTGTTGGTCGTAACCAAACTGGCGACCAAAACGATGAGGATTGTAAGGCTCTGCGTAGAACTCTCCGCCACATCGAAGAGGAATGATGCCGCAACGAAGGCCTATCACATACTCCATGGTCTGAAGATTCAGCACATCGGGTCCCGCAAGATGCCTAGTATCCCGCACCGTCTCATCATTATGAAGAAGATAGGGAAAAGGACGCCATTTAAAGTTGGTTTCAAACATAAGGAATTTACTAGCTTCCAAAGGAGTAAAAGGAGAAGCGGAGGCGTTCATATAATATAACATCTCCGGCACACTTGTAAGCCCGGGGATTGTATGTGTACTTGCATCAATTTTCCTCCGAAGAGATATGCCGTGAAAATGACAACTAGCCCAAGCATACAAAAAGGGGTTAATTACACAGGACGTCCCTCAACTTAGGCCTCTTCCCATGATGGTCCCTAACTTTTGTTTTGTAACACAACTATCCTCCAACTTTAGATTTGTAACAGAATGGTCCATCAAGCCGGTTGCCGGTTAGAGTGAAGCTGACGTGGCGGTGAAAAGGCTGACTCACCATGCTGACTCATTTCTCAAGTGCTGAGTCACTCCCCCCTTTAACGCGCGCTTCCTCACTCGACTATGCATGCTCTTCGTCTTCACTCCCGTTTGAAACCCCCCCCCTTCCCCCCCAAATCTCGACACTCCCTCGCCGCGCCTCGCTGCTCGTCGCTGCGCGTCACCCCGCTCGTCTTTGCGCCTTGCTTGACGTCGTGCTGCACAGCCTCGCTCGTCGCTGCTTTACCACCTCCCCTCCGGGTTGAAAACCCCACATCTCAACGCTCTCTCTTGTCTAGGGTTGCTCAGAAGATGACGAAATCGAAAGGCATGTCATCGGGGAAAGGGAAAACGGCACCAGGTCAGCAATTTAGGTTAATTTAGGGTTTTCTAGGGTAAATTTTGTCGGGTCCCTCAACTTTTCATCGTTTCGACAAAGTTGAGGGACCTTCTGTTTTTACTGGTTAAACTTCAGGGAAGGAATTGGTTTGTAATTGTTGTTTAGGGTTTATGTTAATTGCTTTGCTAATATTTTAGGGTTTAGGGTAGGATATGCCCTGCTAATTATCAAATTCCACTGTTACAGAGTATGCAGAGGAACCAAACCATTCGTTTGATCTGAAAGTACATTATAATGGTGATATGGGGGAATGGGGATACTTTGATGGAGATGTAGAGGTTATTGAGGTACACTGGGATACAATGTCAATGATAGCCATAGATAAAAAATTGCAGGAGCTTGGAGTTGAGGGCCCTGTTCTATATAAGTGGAAGCTGGTGTTTGAAGAGTTTCATAGTTGCCTCAGGACACTAGAGAATGATCAAAGTGTTTATGATATGTGTGTCTTTGGGTCATTTCATAGTGAGATAGACCTTTATGTTCAACATTTGACACGTTCTGACCTTGAGAAGCTAGTAATTATGCCACAAAAATCATCTGTTGTGATAGAAGAGATTGATGATACTGCTGTTGGGGGTGAGTGCAATCAGGTGCAGAGGAAGAGTGAACCCAAGAAGAAATTTGAGGGTGACCTATTATCTAGTAGAGGTGAAGTTGTTGAGCAATTAAGTTTGTCTGAGAAAGAAAGGGATGCTGAGCAAGTAAGTTTGGCTGAGAAAGAAAGGGATGCTGAGCAAGTAAGTTTGGCTGAGAAAGAAAGGGTTGCAGAGCAAGAAAGGTTGGCTGAGAAAGAAAGGGAGGCTGAGCAAAGTTTGTTGGCTGAGAAAGAAAGGGAAGCTGAACAGAAGAGATTGGCTGAACAAGAAAGGGTGTCTGAGCTATTAAGGGTGGCTGTGCATGAAAGGGAAGTTGAACAGAAAAGGTTGGCTGAAGAAGACAGGATGGATGAACATGAAAGAGAAGCTGAGCAGAGAAAGATGGCTGAGTTATTAAGAAAAGATGAACAAAACAGGATGTCTGAGTTATTAAGGGTGGCTGAGCAGGAAATTGAAGCTGAACATGACAGGGCTGAGCAGGAAAGGGGAGGTGAACATGACATGATGCCTGAGCAGGACTGGACAGGTGAGCATGAAGCTGAGTTTCATGACTCTGACTATGAATTAGTGGATGGAGATCATGATCTTGAGAGGAATATTGAAGAAGCTCAATTATATACTAAAAGAAAGGGAAGACCACAAGAAAATGAACCAGTGCATACTGCAGATAGTGAAATCAGAGTTGATTTTGATGATGGAGACTCAGAGCTAGCTCCAAGTGATGAATTACACACAGGATCTGACTCTGACATTGATGATCAACATTCAAAAAAAGAGAGGCTACCAGAGTTTGATAGGGAAAGGGACATGGTTGATCCTTTATTGAAGGTTGGAATGAAATTTTCAAACAAACATGAGTTTAAGGAGGCAGTTAGGGTTGTTAGTATTAAACACAGATTCCAAACAAAGTTTGTTAAGAATGACAACAGGAGAGTGGTTGTTGAATGCCAATCCAAGTGTGGATGGAGGATTCATGCCTCACCACATGATTTCAAGGATGAAGGAAATAATACATGGATGATAAAGACTTGTAATTTGGTTCATAATTGTGGAAAGGTGCACAAAAATTTTCACCTAACTTATAAGAGGTTGTGCATGAAGTACTTGGAGAGGTTTAGAAGTTGTCCAATCTGGACTATTGATGGATTGATTGATGCTGTAAAGGAAGAGATGGGATATACAATCAGTAGGATGAAGGCATGGAGAACTAAGGATATGGCTTTAAAGATCATTTATGGTGATGCAGGGCAGCAATACAAGCACTTATACAGATACAGGGCTGAGTTGATGAAAACTAACCCAGGGACCACAGTTAATTTCAAATGGGGAGAGGGCAGATGGAAGGGGATTTATATTTGCATGAAACCATTGAGAGATGCCTTTCTGGGTGGGTGTAGGCCTTTTATATGCCTAGATGGTGCTTGGCTGAAGGGTGCATATGGTGGAGAATTGTTGTCTGCTGTGGGCATAGACCCTAATGATTGTATTTTCCCTATAGCTTGGGCTGTGGTGGAGAAAGAGAATACTGAGAATTGGAGATGGTTTTTACAAATCCTGCAAACAGATTTGGAAATATATGACAGTTCAAGGTGGACCTTTATGAGTGATAGGCAGAAGGTAGATTCCCTAGAGCATGCAGAGCATTAATTTGTCATGTTAATGTCATTGTCCAACATTGTCCTGTCCTAATTTATTTTATCTTTGATTGCAGGGATTGCTAAATACAGTGAGGGACTTATTCCCTGATGCAGAGCAGAGGATGTGTGTGAGACATTTGTATCAAAATTTCAGGCAGAGATTCAGAGGGAAAGAACTGAAAGACTTGGTTTGGAACATTGCTAGAGCCAGCTACCCTGAGAGAATGGAACATTTCTTGGAGGAGATGCAATTGAAATCTGCAGAGGCAAGAGAATGGATAAGAGAGAGGCCATGTGAAAATTGGTGCAGGGCATTATTCACATCAAGGGCCAAATGTGACATGTTGTTGAACAACCTCTGTGAGTGTTTTAATAAATATGTCCTTGATGCAAGAGAAAAACCAATTATCACTATGTTGGAAATTATTAGAACAAAGCTGATGACAAGACTTTGGAAGAAGAAGGAAGAAATGGTCAAAAGAGGAGGATTGATATGTCATAAAATTCAAAAGAAACTGGACAAGTCCAAGGAGTTTGCTGCATTATGGGAACCTATCTTTTCAGGGGGGCCCAAGGTACAGGTGAAAGGATGTGGGCGTCAATTTGTGGTTGATATGGTTCAAAGGACTTGCAGTTGCAGGAGATGGGAACTCACTGGCATCCCCTGTTTGCATGCCATTGCATGTATTTATGGTAACAATGAGTTACCTGAAGCTTATGTTGATGAGTGCTACTTGGTGAGTACATATGTCAAGGTTTACGAACATATCATCCAACCCACTGATGGAATGGACAAGTGGCCTCATTCAGAAGAACCAGTCCCAATCATTCCACCTGATCTTGTAGCAAAGAAAAAAGGGAGAAGGCAACATGCCAGGAGGAAGGAAGCAGAGGAGTTAGAGCATGCTGCAGCTACTGCACAGGGAAGGGCTAGAAAGCATGGAAGAGTTCAAATGAGATGTTCTACCTGTGGACAGATAGGACATAATAAGAGGGGTTGTCAGAAGAAGAAGGCAAGAGTTGAGGAATGTTCAACTGCCCCCACCATAGAGCAGGTCTTCATTCACATCTATATTGTTTTTTTCTAATTTTCAATTTGTGAATGCTGACAGTCATCACTTAATTGTTTGATTTTTTCCAATTTTCAGGGTTCCAGTGGAGTACCCTGTATTTCTTCTTGCCCCTTACCCAGTGAAGAAGTATAATAGGGGATGCTGATTGCTGGATTCTGCTAGAAGAACTGGGTTTTTGTTTTGGTATAATGTCTAAATGTGTAAATGTCATGAAGAAGAACTGAGGTTTTGTTAAATACTGTCTAAAAGGGAGAAGAACTGTGTTGTGGAGAAGAATTTTATTTATGTAAATGTTAAAGTGTTGTGGAGAAGAACATGGTTTTTGTTAAATATTGTTTATGTTGTTTGATGTGAAATTGGATGTGTTCACTTGGATGTTAAATTCAATGATGTGTTTAGTTGTTTGATTTGTTCAATTTTGTTCAATGTGCAGGTGTTCAATTGGATGTTTTGTTAAATACTTCTTCAATGTGCAGGTTTTTTCAATACATAATTGTATGTGTTCAGTTGTGTGCAGTTGTATGATTTGTTCATTTATTGGGTTGATGTTAAATTTGATGTTCACTTGGATGTGTTCAGTTGTATGATTTGTTCATTTAAGTTGGATTGATGTTAAATTTGATGTTCAATTGGATGTGTTCAGTTGTTTATTTGTTCATTTAAGTTGGATTGATGTTAAATTTGATGTTCAATTGGATGTGTTCAGTTGTTTATTTGTTCATTTAAGTTGGATTGATGTTAAATTTGTGTTCAGTTGTTTGATTTGTTCATATAAGTTGGATTGATGTTAAATTTGATGTTCAATTGGATGTGTTCAGTTGTTTGATTTGTTCATTTTTGTTCAGTGTGCACGTATTCAAACACCTGACTAAATTGTCACATAAAAGTTTAGGGATCATATACGTTATTTATAATAAGTTTAGGGACTACAATGGGACTACATAGTAAGTTGAGGGACCTTATATGAAATATAGGCTACAGTTTGCCATGTCAGCTAAATGGGTGGAAGTGAGTCAGCCTTTTCACCGCCACGTCAGCTTCACTCTAACCGGCAACCGGCTTGAGGGACCATTCTGTTACAAATCTAAAGTTGGAGGATAGTTGTGTTACAAAACAAAAGTTAGGGACCATCATGGGAAGAGGCCTAAGTTGAGGGACGTCCTGTGTAATTAACCCATACAAAAAGTGGGAAGGAAAGACTCTAGTAGAATGTCCGGGCCCTTTCCTATGATTAACCATGGAGTTTAATCCTATGTACAAGCGCGCCAATACTGCGGGAGCAAAAGCTACTGCCCTTCCATGCACAAGGTTACACGCCATCATAAAACCCCGGGTCTAATCACCTTATTATTATCTGGCATAACAAAGAAGCAAATCCACAATGATATGAAAGCGGCCAAATTTGTGTTTGAAACGGGTTTTGGAGGAGGATCAGCACTCGAATCATACTGGGAACTGGATTTCGACTTCCTAAAGAAATCTATCCAATCTGAGAAAAATACGTTCTTGTTGGCATCCGGTCTTGCAAGCCATTGAAAGATGTCAAAAAGACTCCTCTACACAGAAAATTCTGAATTTTCCCTATTGGGTGGGATTACTTCATCATATACATCACCAACTCTACCGAAAGCCCTCCAAGACTTTTGATCTCCCACAAAGAAATCCCCACTTCCCCATGTAAGAAGTGGAAAGTATTTGTCTCCGGACACCAAAACTCTACCAATGCTTTGAAAAAAAATTCAAATCTAAGTCATATCTACCAACTGAGGCCACAATTCCCCCAATCAATTCTACCCGGGATAATTTTTCAGAATATTTGCTAACAATATATTTAGCCCAATCAGAATAATGAGGGAAATCTATTAATTCACTTCTAATAGGATTTCTAGCCCTCCACCCCGGGTGATGGTTAAAGATTTTATGACCTAGAGTTTGAAACATACTCAAATCTCTAATTGCCCCTTCGGGTTTCAAATGAATTACATTGATTGTACTACCTTCATTACAGCAATTTGAAGACGGTCGGGCTGTAGCCATGCCAGCCGGAGGACGCTTCACCCACTCTGAGTGTTCCTCTCTTTCATATGTGATTGGAGGTTCAGACCCAGGACCAAAAATAGGTTTGCAACGGGGAAAAATTTGACCTTTTGGAATCTCACAAGGATTTTGGTCGATATCCCAAAAAGGCTCGAGGTGAGGATTGTTAGTCATCTCAAAGAAAAAGAGAAGAAAATAAAAGAAAAGAAGCTAAGGGTTCCTACTTCTCTCACTCAACCTCACCAAAGAGGATTTCGTGAAAGAAGTATGAAGGGGGCAATTTGTTTATATAAAAAAAGGTACATGTACTTATCTTACTAGAATTAAAATCCTAATTCTAATAAATTTAACTTATCACAATCTTGGCCAAATCAGGATTTGATAAAGAAGCATATCCCGAGACAAATAAAGGAGCATAAATCTCATGATCATTTGAAAACAAATCTCAAGACAAATTTAAACTTTGAAACAGCCTGGGAACATATATCCTGAGGCAACTTCAAATCATATGAGAACGGATCTCAAAACAGTCTCAACCGGGAACAAATCTCGAAGCGACTCAAAGGGTACCGATCTCGAGGCATGGAATACCAATCCCGAGGCATGGAATACCAATCTCGAGGCAATACTTTAAAAAAAAAAATAATTATTATTATTATTAATTAATTAAATTAATTAATTATTATTAAATTTTAAAATTTGAAAGGGTTTGATCTTATCCTCCCCATCCCTATCCGGTTAAATTCAATCAGAGGGTATGATTTTTTGCGGGGATTTTACGGAGAAAGCTTTCTTTGAGGAGATAAGAACGAAAGAAATTATAAAAGGACACAGATAGAGGAAGGAAAAGGATCAGAGAGTAGTAAGAGAAAATAATCAGACAGAAGAAAGAAGGTAATAATTCATATACTCTCTTATATATTATTATATGACATATATATTAAAAAAAAAAGAGATCAGCTTCTCCTTCCCTGTCTCCACCGCCTCCTCCTTCACGAACGCCTACCCTAGCTGCGCCCGCCTCAGCCTCCGCCTGCCGGCAAGATCCGCCCTACCAGCTTGCTCTGGCCAAGAAGCTGCGCCATACCACAAAGCCACTCCGGCCAACCCTGCGTGTCGCCCGGCCTGGCCAGCCTGGCCTTTTCCCGGCGCTCCCAAGCGCAGCTCCCAAGCGCAGCCCAAGGCTCCAGCTCTCCCCAAAGATGCCACGCGACCAGCGGATGCGACGATCAGCGCCCCGGCCAGCAGCCAAGACGCTGCCTTCGCGCTACGCACCCGCTGGCAAAGACACCGGCAGACGCCGCACGCTGCGCAAGGAGCGTTGCCTCCAGCGGCTACGCGCCACGCTGCCCTCTGCACACGCGCCTGCACTGCCGCCGCTTCCGCCAGCCCGCCAGACTGGTGCCGCCAGAATCGCCCGGCAGCCAAGATCGCCACCTGCATGTACGCTGCGCAGCCATACTCCCCAACTGCCCGCACGTAGCGTTGCCTACAAATTGCCCAACACCCTCCCCGCGGCCCTCGTAGCACCGCCAGCTCGACAAGAAACTCCATCACCGGTTCGTCCGCAATAAAGACTCCCAGCGTCTCTGCTTCGTTTCACCTGCATCAACACCCCGACAGCGGCTTGCTCGTCGGCATCAGCAAAAGAGATGATCGCCGTCAGCAACAGAGATCGGCATCAGCAACAGCCCTGTTCATCATCAGCGCTTGTTCGCCATCAACAACCCTTAAGATCGCTATCAACAACCCTGAAGATCGCCATCAACAACACCACTAATTGCAGCTCGGTCCGTCATCAGTTCTATTCGTCGTCAGCAGCCACCAAGCTCCTTTTGTTCGCCATCAGCGACGCACAGCACCGTAAGAGTGAATAGAGAGCTGCTACAAAAGAATTAAAAGGGCCGCAGAGATGCTGGATTGCTGTTAAAGCCAATGTGCTAAAGATTGCTTAATTGATAGCCAAGCCTGTATAAATCAATGCATGTATGAAATCCTAGAAATTATGTGTGCATGTTTGTATAGAACCAGAGCTCCAAATACTGAGAGGAGATCACAAATTTTTTTAAAGACCAGAAGCTGTATTCCTAAAGCTACTTTGCTGCTGTTGTAAAGGGTTGCCATAAAAACTGAGGGATTGTTGAATCTGTCATAAAATTTCTGAAAATGAAGAGTGAAAACAACCGCAGAGGTGCTGCAGAGATTGCTGGAAATGGTGAAGTGCTGCATAAGGCTATAAAGCTGCTGTTATTATGCAAAGCTTCATAATGTTATGATTGTAAACACCAATGAAAAGGCTCCCCAGTTGTATAAAATGCTCCTTGAGATATTTGGTGGAATGATGATTCCTAGTACCAAGCTATTGTGAATGGAAGTGAAGAAAATATTGAACAAATGGAAAATGTGGAGAAGAAGAGGAAAGGAACATAGGCAAAGCCATTCACGCGCTAAGTCAAAGGGGTTACAGGATCATATACATTCATTCTACGAAGGCTTGGAGAATTAAATCAAAAGAATATTATTTGAATGAATATGAGACGGGCCATTTAAAAGGGAAGTTGCAAAGAAGGGGGCTGCTGCAGCCTATTGTTCAAAATCCAAAGCTAACTGCAGTTCAATACATATGGTACCTATATCTCTGTCTTAAATTTATGGAAGGAAATAGAAGAATTGGTCGACCAAGCCAACACTCTTGTTTGGAAATTATGTTGATGGGGTATTTGATATCATGTTGGTAATGAATTATATTCCAAAGCCTGGTTAATATTTGGCCATAGAGGTCTTTGAAGATCATCAGAATGCTTTGAGGAACCCAATTAATCATCGAAGAAATAGAAACAACAATTCTGACGGAAAAGATGTACTTGGGACTGGGTTGAAGAATGGTGATGAAGAATATAATTGTTTCCTGAATGTGAACATCCAATTAGGAATTACAGAGAATTTATGCTGCTGAAAATACTGAAAACTGCTGAAAATTGATTGATAACTTCTGCATGAGAACTCCAATTAAGGAGAAGTTTGCGGCATTAGAAACTAGAAATCAAGATCTTTCCAAATATATATAGCGCAGCTCCTTTCGGCCGCCCAACCGGTGCAGATTTTGATAAATAAAAGAGTCAATTCTGCCACCAGCAATTCTGCCAATCTGATTACCCATTTTCAAAAATTGATAACTTTTGCCAGAAAACTCCAATGGAGGTGAAATTCATTGCACTGGAAACTAGATATCCAGATCTTCAGCAGTTATATACAGTACAGACCCTTTTGGCAGCCCGGTCAATGCATATTTTGGTGGAGAAAAAAGGCTAGTCCGTGCAGCCTGGCCAGCTTGACTACCCTTTACTCAAATAGCAATAACTTTTGCGAGGGAGCTCCAATCGAATTAAAATCTGCTGCATTGGAAACTAGACTTCCTGACCTTTCCAACCATATATGATACAACTCCTAACGGCGGCTCAGTTAGGTGCAGTCCTTGATGGAAGGGGAAGTTAATTGGCGACCTAGTCAATATGAACCCTGGTCACAAACCTCTTTCAAGTGTCAAGTGCAAGGCAATCGGCGGGTTATGGATCCCATATGTCGGGGCATAGATTCCAAGGCGGGGGCAGCGTCATAAATAAACAAATAAATAAATAAATAAATAAATAAATATATATATATATATATATATATATATATATATATATATATATATATATATATATAGATGCTGATATGTAACAAATCGTCTTATGTTGCAATAAACAAATTATTCTTTTCTCGTTGTCTCTACTTGTACCATTGCCCCTTAATCGGAGGTTCCCACGACATTGTCTGGGGTAATTAATAATAGGGGCTTGCCTCTATTAGGAATAAAAGAACCCACAAACAAACAAAAATGATATTTGTGATTCGATATATCGTTTAGTGTCTTCACAATACCAGGCGCGTATTTTCGATCCCCCAGAGATTAGCAACACCACTACAGTTAGAGGAGTACCTATCGATGCTGTCTGTCTCAAGTTATTCCCGTTTTTACTCCGAGGCCTAGCCAAACAGTAGCTAAATTCATTACCACCAATATTAATAACCTCATGGGGACAGTTAACTGAGAAATTACTGACAAGATACTTCCCACCTTTAAAACCCACAAAATTGAGGAGTGAGTCAGAAACACTATATGATACCTCAAAAAGAAACAAGGAGATGCTTAAGAAATGTCCACAACATGGGATAGAAGACTGAATGTAAGTCCAGACTTTCTATAATGGACTCAACATGGCTACAAAATAGTTGTTCAATGCAGCAACCAATGGATCTCTTTGCAACAAGGAACCGAAAGAGGCCAAGGAGCTACTTAAAGAGATGGCAATTAATGGATACTAATGGAGCTCTGAAAGAAACAATACCAAACCAAGCTAAACCGCAAGGGTCTCCAAGATTGATGTACTAACTAACTTGGTAGAAAAGGTGGATGCGTTGAGCAAATAGATAGACAATATGACTCTTCAGCAACAAGCACCAGTCATGAATTGTGGAACATATGGAGATCAATCAAGCATAGAAACCAGCATGATGCCAGTCGAACAGGTTAACTTCGTAGGTAGTCAAAACAGATTCCAGAATAATCCGTATAGTTCTACCCACAACCCTAGATGGAGGAATCATCCAAACTTCTAATAGAGCAACCCAGGGCAAGGTCAAGGACAACAAAAACCAACTCAACCACCTTGATTCCAGCAGCTCTCACAAGACAAGAAAAGCCCAAGCATGAAGAATAATACATACATAAATGAAGAATACATGCAGAATTATTAGGCATCATTGCAGAACTTGGAGCACCAGGTGGCCCAAATTACAAAATCTTTGGCCGAACAACTGCTTGGCGCTTTCCTCAGCAATACTAAAGTGAATCTAAGAGAGTCAGTGAAGGCCATCATCCTTAGGAGTGGAACAGAATTTTCCCTACCTCCAGCCAAAGATCAGAAGGATACAACAGAAGAAGAGGAAGGGGAGCGATCAGATGAGACAAGAGATCCAAGCATGGGAAAGGAAAAGTAAACTCCAATGATGCGAGAGTACCAACCAAAACTACCTTACCTCGCCAAAGTGAAAGAAGACCAACAAGAGGAGTAGTTTAAGAAATTCTTAGAGATGTTCAAAACACTGCACATCAACGTCCCATTCATGGAAGCTCTCTCCCAAATGCCAAGATACGCAAAAATTTTGAAGGAGCTTCTCACTAATAAGACGAAACTGGAGGAGGTGTCCAAAGCAACTCTGAGTGAGCAATGTTCAGCAATCCTCACCAACACAATCCAAAAGAAGGAAAAAGATCTAGGAGGCTACATAATCCCATGCACAATCTGGGGATTGATGGACGAGAACTCATTATCAGATCTTGGAGTAAGTGTCAACCTCATGCCATACAAAATTTTGTAGAAATTGTAACTAGGAGAACCCAAGCCAATGATGATAACACAACAGATGGCCGACCAATCAATCCGTCAACCACAAGGAATCATTGAAGACGTATTCGTCAAAGTAGATAAGTTTATCTTCCTATTGGAGTTCATCATACTAGACCTAGATGATCAAGTAGAGATACCTCTCATCCTCGAGAGACGGTTCTTGAAAACAACACAGGATTTATTTGACATCAAGGATGCATGGATGATACTAAATATAAGAGATAAGCAAGTCAAGTTCAAGCTTCAATTTGCCATGCGACACCCCATGGAGTCTGACGATTCCTCCTACTTTGTTGATCATATTGATGATCTAGTTTCTGATTTTGTGCAGGATGAACTGCTAAAGGACCAACTAGAGGACATCTTTTCGGATGAACCACCCCCTGGGGGGGTGGAGAAAAAGGAGGAAGACCAGAAACACGAACAGCCAGGTCCTTTCACAAATGAGTAAAATCTGTGGGAAACAAGGTGGAGGGTAGGAAAAAAGAGCAACCCACTACCAGACTCCTCCGTGAGTATGAATTCATTTCCTTTCTAAGCATGCCGGCCTTGGAGAATTGTTCTCCCAGCATGGAAGCTGAAAGGTATCACTTATTCGAACCCCAGTGAGCATACAGGTATGTCAAGCTACTGACATAAAACAAGCTCTTCTTGGAAGGCAACCCAAGCTTAGTAATTTTAGCTAGTTTTCTAGTTAGTTTTCATAAGTAGGATTATTGTAGGACATACATTAGTGGTGAGACTATCTTGTTGATGACACTAAATAACTATATGATTCCGAAGTGTTTTACTAACTAATTTTTATCTTTGGAGTCTATCATACTTTGCTGCAGGAGAAAACAGGGCAAAAAAAAAACATATACAGAGAAGTTATGGAGAACCACACGCCCTTCGACACGGACGTGTTGAAGAGTGTGTCACGATATGGAAAATATGACTAAACAGCAACCAAGATACAAAGCACCACACGCCCAGCGACATAGGCTTGTGCTAGGGCATGTCGTACTCAGGAAGAAAATATAGAGAAATGAGATGCAAAACAGAGGACCACACGCCCAGGCATGCGGGAGTGTGACCAATCCACACGGCCGTGTAGGTAACGACACCGTCGTGTCCCCATGGAGATTCAGAAATCTGGGGTTTTAATCGCGAAAAAAGGGGCGCCACCGCCACAAACATCACCCTTCTCTTCTCTATTCTCCACCCCAAGCACCCCATTCTGCCTCCCAACGACCCGATTTTCTACCTCTGTTCGTCGACATTGCCATATCACACCCCCACACGCCGGTGTCCATCACCAAAACCAGCGAGGCATGGGGTTGAAGAAGCAAGTTCCCAATCAACCTCCAACGAGGAAGAGGGGAGAAGGAAGCTCCCAGGACCTACCTAAGCAGAGCTTTGTATGAAAGATCCATAGTAGGAGTTATACCATCCTACGCCACAAGAACTCTGGGGATACCCGATCTATTGATTTTAGGGTATGGGAGGATGTGAGCCTCGCTGAAGAGGTCAACCGCCTACTTGAGGTTGGAGGCTAGGGGAGGCTAATCATAATTGAGAAGATGATATACTGGGAGCTCACTCTAGAGGTCCTCTCCACCTTCTTGATCATATGAGGAGACGCCCTGCTTTCATATTACAGGCTAGATGAGATTCAGTTCCGGTTGAGAGGGACGATGCACATGATGAGCTACACCGAGTTCGTCCTCCACTTGGGACTGTACAATGAGGAGTATATACGGACCGACAAATACCTCGCCCTCGATATCTGCAGACCCTATACGAGGTCAAAGCTCTACTAATGGTTGATGCTCAGCACAGAGGAGAGGTACAACCTATTACTGTTGAAGGCCAACATTCTTAGGACCCCTGGCATCAGATTTATCAACTACATCCCAGCTCATTCCAATACAGGGCGAGGCGATAGCACGGAGGTAGTCAGCACCAGAGACTCCCTCTTCCTATCAAGCATTGATGAGGAAAATCCGCAAATGCACGGGTCGTGGTCAAGTAATAAAGTAGACAATGAAAGTCGGATGTCGAATCCACAGGGAATAGAACTCACTAGTATAAAAAGTTCTTCCTATTATCTAGTCTAAATCAATGAATTGGGGGGATTTGGATCTAAACCTAGAAATCTTAATGAAATTTTGGTGGACTCTAAAAATCGGAATTAAATTGAGGGTTGAATATATCAAGAGAGGGAGATACTTGGGTATGAATCCCCTTTAGATTTAAAACATAAAGAACTCATAAGGAAATCTATGAATTGAAGATTGGTGATGCTTATGCCAAAATTCCTAAATTATATCCAACCCCTCTTCCGAGGTGATTGGGTAACTAATCTCTTAGAATTGTCTTAAGATCTTGGGAATTTATGTTTTGGAAAGATTGAGGGGGTGGAGTTATATTAAGGAGTCTTTCACCCTTCTAATACCCGATTCCTCGGTGTATTCCTAATCTTTTCTAATGAAGTAGGTTCCTCATACAAGGCAATTCGCTACGTAGAGAGATTACAATCAATACAAAACATTCATTAGACAAATAAGCATGCTTCCAATCAATCAAAGCATAGAGATCGAAATGAAATTAAAACATTATCCAAAGGTTCATCACACCCAAGTATCAATGAAATTAGTTCCCCATCAATGGGGAGCTCAAATCTAAGACAAAAAGATTACAATTAATAGCAAGCATGATGGAAAACACCATTACCTACGCTGATTGCAATCAAGATGATCGATTCCTTCTCTAGCTCCAAGATTGGGGGAGAAGATCCCCCAAAACCCTAATCTCCTCAATAGCCTCTCTCCCAAGGCAACCACCATCTCTAAACCCTCCCAAAACTCTATTTATATCCTGTACCTAGGATTTAGCATTAATATTTACAAGCTTGCCCTTCCTAGAGCTCATAACTAAGAGAGAGTTACGATGTATGGGCTCGTAAACGGGTTGTACACGTGCCCGTACAGAATACAGGGCCTCGTGTACACCCGTACATCAGACCGTTCATAACGCAGGGCCTTCTGAATGCCCGTACATCATCCCGTTCACCTGACCGTTCATCATAAACGAGATGTTGAACGCTTGAGAGTAAGCTACAGTGAAGTCGTTCACTTGTACAGTTGTTTACGACCGTACATCTGCTCGTTCATCAACCCTTTCACTTCAGAATAGCTATGTTTTGGCTTCGTTTTGACCTGGAATGCTTCCTTTCTCTCGGGGTAGTGTATTTGTGCCATGTTTACAAAGTATGAAGCTTTTTGAGTACCAGTAGGCTATGAATCATTGCATTTAACATGAAAACATATAGAAAAATGATATGAAAATATGTTCATTTGAACACTTATCAAATACCCCCACACTTAAGCGGTTGCTTGTCCTCAAGCAAACAAATCAATTAAAAATAGAAGAGATAATAAGTGTTCAACCTCTGGCTATGAAATTAATGATCCGATTCTATCTCAAGTTCACCATCGTATGCGTGTATTCTCCCATTTTCACACGGGACCTAGATTGATCTCGTGTCATGTTTCATCATGGCTCTAAGATCCTTGAGGCCCTTTGTTGTAAGACAACTAACCCTCAATCTAGCAAATAGTGGACAAGTTTAAGAAGCTTCAACCAATTTTTTTTTTTTTTTTTGGGGTAGGGCATCTCTAATGGATTTAACTTTCCCATGCTAAAAATCAATGTAAAGTGTAGGTCCTCTTTTCTTCAGGATACACATGCTGTTTAGGCACCAGAACTACTTACAGGGTTATAACTCTACCTAGATGTGTTCATACTTAGAGGTGACTTTTCGAATTGAGGAACACCTTGATTAAGGGCTGGGACCCCAAACTACTTCATCTCAATAAGTAGCGGAACATGTCTTTATTGCTCTAGTAGCTAAACTATTATGTGCATGCTATTTTATTCTTCTTTTATTTGTCCACTAGGTTAAATTATGAAGGGTTAGAAGCTCAACTAGTGTCACAAAGCCTCTTGGAGCCATTGAGAGTAATGTTTAGCAATTAAAGTCAACAAAACATGGCAATGGGGTATCTATTGTCACTAGAGATTTTGAATTTCACAAAGATGTTCTCTAGATGTCCATGGTGTGTCATAGGAGAATCTAAAAAAAATTTGATACTAAGATGGTGTACCAAAGGTAGAGTAAATCATAATATTACTAGCATGCCATCATCGTTGTATGCTTAACATGTTCATAAAAGACTTCACTGAACTACCCATCCCCACACTAAGAAATTTGTAGTAAAATTGATCATGAATGGGTTAGCTACCTCATCCCCACACTTAGAAAAGTACATTGTCCTTAATGTGCTCAGTAATGTGCTGTAGAGGATGAGAAATAATGAATATGAATGGGGAGAGAGAACTGAAACTTCCCCGGTTGTGTGATGTGTCCCTTGTTCCAATGAACTTAGTTGAGTAAGCATAAGCCGAGGTGTAGCACATTTTTCATCTACAAAATAGAGGAGAAGGGGAGATGGTACCAAGAGCGATTAAAATAACAAACACAGTAGAAGGGGTGATGGAAGAAGGATCGCAGGGTGTAACCCTAGCGACAAACTATGAAAAGGAACTAACTAAGAGAAAAGTCTTTGCAAAAAGAAGTCTCAATGATCCGTGTGTAGCTGCTCATTTGATATTGGTGCGACTGTAGGCGAGGGAGTCAGGATTGGGTCCACGGGTATTGGTAGTTGTGTTGTAGCTGCCGTGCTAATGGTTAGGAAGGTGAATGCGTGGGTGAGTGCAACGATTGAATCCTCTCCTTCATCGTCTTCAATGCGTGGGCGTAGAACTTCCGTTAGAGGTGGTGTTGATGGTGATGAAATTTGAAAGTACTTATGGGGGAGCAATAATGGAATTCTCATGCGCAAGTTGAGTTGGGTTATGGCGTACTTACTTATCTGAAGGATAGGTATTTCCGATGTGCGTGCAAAGAAAACCTTCAGGAAATTAGCGAATCACAGGGTGAAACAGACTAGGTGTACAATTACGGTATACGGCACATATATGGGCCATTCACTGTCTCATACACACTTCAGGCTGAGGTATACAGCCTGTATACGACCGTACACCTGCCGGTACACACCCTACTGGTCCTGTACAGCCAAAGTTGAACTATAATAGAATCGTACCAAGCATGATGAGTCTAATGATGCAGATGCGGATAAGAGAGACTTGATATCAAGACCTTTCAAAAGTTCTACCTAGCACAAAGCATAGTGCGGAGCAAGAAATAAAGATCAGAATTTTAAGACTTGGGTTGCCTCCCAAGAAGCGGTTATTTAATGTCACGAGCTTGATGTACCTCGCCCTTACCTTGGAGGATCATATATAAAAAGGGGTCCATCAGCTCCTCTGGTGAAACACTTACCGAACAACACTTTGCCCAAGTTATTATAAATAAAACAAGTTGCACATGTATACATGGATTATCCTCATTTATAGAGTGAGCTGAGGAGTTAGTGCGCACCCCTTTTTGTTTCACCTTCTTCCAAATGTGTCCACTAGCAATGAGTTTAAGCTCCTTCCATTTCGTCCTACGCGGGGCCTTCAGGGTAGAGTTTGGGGTAATAGAAATGTTGAGAAGTTCCTCCGGTTCTTTACTAAGTTCTCACATCAATTGGCACATGGGGTCAGATTGCAATAGGTCTTCCATGCATTCGGTGGTGATTTGATCAACATCATCGACACTATAGGAGGTTTCATCGTGATCCATAGTATGTTGCATCGCTTCGGGAAGCTTGAATACTACTTCTTGGTCTCCTACTCGAAGTGCTAATCTCCCATGAGCATGGTCTTCCAAAGCTTGTGCTGTGGCCAAGAAGGGACGACCAAGTATAATCGGTACATCAACATTCTCATCTACATCAAGAAGTATGAAATCGGCCGGGAAGACAAACTGATTAATCTGGATAAGCACATCTTCAGGAGCCCCTTGGGGCACCTCACGGATCTATCGGCCAGTTTAAGTGTCATTCCTGTCGGCTTTTGCTCAGCAAGAACCAGCTTCTTGTATAAGTTGTAAGGCATCACATTAATGCTCGCACCTGAATCTGCTAATGCCTTCTTTATTATCCCTTCACCAAATATGCACGGGACCACAAAGCTTCCGCCTTCAGTTTCTTTGGTAGTTGGTGTTGTAGAATCGCGGAACATTGAGCATTTAATGTGACGGCCCCCACATCCTCTAGCTTCTTTTTGTTAGAGACAAGTTCCTTCATGAATTTGGCATATTTAGGCATTTTGGAGAGGACCTCCACCAATGGTAGTTTGATGTGTAGTTGCTTGACCATGTTCATAAATTTTGTGAACTGAACATCTTCTTTATCTTTCCTAAACCTCTCTGGGTATGGGAGTTGAGGTTAGTATGCGAGTATGGGTTGTTGCTCCATATTTTTTTCTTTCTCCCCATGCTTTCCCGCCGTGTTTATTATAGGCTCAGCATCTTCAACTTCCACTGTGCTCTCATGTAACGCCCCGACCCGGATTCCGGGACCTCGAGCACGTCAACAGACCGGCCGTATTAAAGAAGAGATAAACTCAACTCGAATATAAGGCCTAATATTGTGATAAGCAGATAACAATTCATAACATAAAACTCGTGTTCCAAGGAACATAGAGTCAATAGGGTCCATATGCCCTAAAATAGTCAGGTCCCTATACGGGTCCTACAAATAACAAAGCTCATAAAAATAAAAGATAAAGGAGACTCCTAAAACCTCTGGTCTCCCGGAGTCCTCTCCTCAGGCTCCTCTCCCTCCTAAACCTCGGAATCTGTAAAAAAAAGGAAAAGAGAAAACACATGAGCTTTCGGATGGAAAGCTCAGTAAGTACCCCTGCAGGACACATGACACAAATAGAAATTATGACAGTCAACGAGATCATAATATCAACAATAAAATCCTAGGAGTCTACCACAAGCAAGACAAAGGTACGACCCCTGATACAGAAGCCCTCGGGCTCTGTAGTGAGTTCTAAGAGAACTCAGAGTTTACCCCCGGCCAGTAAGTCCAGCTTTTGGATGTAAATACGACCTAGATGGTCGTTTGACCCTCCGGTCACAGGTCGGTAGGACTACCTCTCCTACGTGTTAACACGGTCAGTGTACCATGCCCACTGACAGGTAAGACCTCCAGAGATTTGCTTCTCTGGTAAGGCTGTCAGGGAAGTCAGGGGGTCCTGTCCCTGAATATCCCTAAATTGGAGCTTCCCTAGCTCCACTGAGTCCGGGCAGTAGAACATAGCAAACAGGGACGCCAACGTCCCGAAAACAAGCATACATGCTTAACAGGATTCAAAAAAAAAAACAGGTATGAATAGCACGTATGGCTTCAGCAGTGCATGTAATAAGAATACATAGCAAGTCCAAGAAATCCCGTTACCGGGTGGAAACTAGGCAAGTGAACTTACCTCAGTTCGAGGGGACTAGAGGTCCTTCTAGTCTTCCTTAGTATGCCAAGAACTCCCCGAGAGTATCTGGCATATAACGCTTTATTAGAATTATTGTTCCAATAATTTCCATATCTCTAAAAGTCTATGCATGCCTAACGTCCTTGTTGGGCTTAGGCCCACTAACGGGTCCTAGGGACCATCTCTCGGGTTACCGGCCCTTATTCCCGTTTCAGTGTTCCTTAGTTGACTTTTGGTCCTACCTTGGTCAAACCTAGTCAACTTTAGTCTATTTGTCGAGTCTGACTTTTATTAAGTCATTTTAGTTGAGTTGAGCCTCATTAAATTGATCTTAACCCCTTTTTTCCCCTAGAAGGGCATTTTGGTCATTTGGAAATCCTTTTTGAACTTATTTAGCTTCCTTACTAAATAATTCTTATCGCTCAACCAATTATCCAAACTTAAGAAATTAATTAATTAATTTCTATTTATTTCATTTCAATATTTCATAATAATTATTAATTAATTATCATGTCACACATTCATAGTTCCATATAGTCACCGAACTATACATCTATTTGGTTAATAGTATCATTACTATTAATAGAGACACCACCAATTTAATTGTCACACTAAGGTTTTAATCTTCATTTAAAACCTTAAGTTTCCTAATTATTAAATTATGAATAAAGATTTCATAATCTAATAATCATCACAAAACCTAAATTTCATTATCAAAGGAAATTATACACGTTATTTGATTAATTGAATATGTATCACACTCTATAATTTCCACTAAAAATATTTGTGACATATCAATAGTTCTTAAATAACTATCTCAACTAAATAGTTATTGTTAATCACAATAATCAACTAATTTTTCTAGCTCAAGACTAATAATTCAATAATATTATTAGCTTGTCAAACTAAGTTAATATTTCATTAACTTTTATTTATTGTCACAAGTCCTAAGTTCCCCATTTTAATACCATGTATAGCCAATTATTATTTATAATAACAATCAACTAATGTTTTTTATTAAAGAGAGAAGAAAATAAATAACTATTGTAATTAATTTAATTACTGTCACACCCCTATGTTTATAAAGTAATATAAACGATTAAAATTATTATATATTTTTTTTACTTCTTCTTCTTCTTCTCTCTTTCGCGCGACCAAGCGCCACCGGCGTTCAAGCCCTTCTCCGGCCACCATGCCCGCCTGCCCGGGCTCGGAGCTCGTCACCGATGGTCTTCCGATCTCGGCCGAGCCCTCTGCCGCGCAGCCGGACTTTATTACCCGACAGAACTTCGACGTAGTTCACGGCCGGGCGAACAACTTCTCCGGCGAGCTCACACCGCCGATGAAATGCATGCAAAAACCTTCTCTAGTTATTCTACATAGTGTTTACAATACTTACAACGATTTTGTTGTCGGTGAGGATGTTGGAGACGCCGGAAAAAAGAAGTCTGTCTTCCTCCGACGAGGTCGGCCACGACCTCAGGCGAGCTCCTGTCTTCCACCTCCGTACCGGCTTAGTCCTCTTTCTGAGACACTGCTGCGAGCTCGGAAGGCAGCATGACCACTGTCTTTGGTTCCCCGCGCTAGAGAAGCTTTCCCTCCTCCGACTGTCACCTCACCGGAGCTGGAGTCTCAACGGAGAGCTGTGCTCCCCCTCGGATCCTCACGTCCCTTTTTATATGCTACTGGATCAAGACAAAGAGACGGTAGCCGAAAAGCCTCGCCATTACACGGCCGGCGGCTTCATGAATAACGAACGAGGAAGCCGGCGGTGCTCGCGCGGCCGTTCCAAACGGCTGGGGGTGAGGATAGGTTGATTTACGGGATCGGTTTTACGATGAAGGGCGGGGATTGCTTGATCTCTCTACGGTTCAGATCAAATCATCAAGTCTCGGATCAAGCACACTCTAGATCTACGGCGCAGATCTCATCGCATTCTACGGCTTGATTTCAACTTTACGCCTCGAGATCTAGCGGATCTAGATCAACGATCGTGATCCTGTAAAGTTTTAACGGTCGGATTTTAATCCATCGCCTCGGATCAAAACCATCGGAGGATGAGCGACTGACAACGAGCCGCACCGTGGGGTCACCTCCAGGTTATCCACTTCTCTTGCCTCGTATCCAACTACGATTAGATGAATTCAATCTGATCTCACCACGTGGCTCCTCCCTGTCCGTTTTAACGTCTCGAGATGAAGCATAGCTCGAGATGTTTTAATCTCAGCCGTTCATTCTCTCTACTAGGGTTTTCTCTCACGAAATTTTATGAGAGGTCCCTGACACTTTTAAAATTACGCTTAGGTCCAAGTCTGTGAGAGGGGAAAACTTCTTCAAAGTCCTCTATTCTTTCAAAATTACCATTAGGTCCCTACAGACTCCAAAATAATTTAATTTCCATTTAAATAAATCATTTAATCCCACAATAGCACTAATCGCGGGGAAATAAATAATTTAAATACTTTTCTCAAGGAAATAACAATATATTTATCTCCAAAATTCATGGATTTTACAATCCTCCCCCCTTACAAAAATTTCATCCTCGAAATTTCTACTTCGTTTACATTTTATACAAACAACTCCGGGTAACGCTGCTTCATATCCTCCTCGCATTCCCAGGTAGCTTCTCGCTTGGTGTGGTTACTCCACTTCACCTTAACAAAAGGAATAGTTCTATTCCTTAACTGCTTGTCTTCTCGGCCCAAAATAGCTACTGGGCGTTGCTCATAGGACATATCCTCTTGGACTTCCACCGGAACCTGAGGAATCACTCTGGTAGGATCACGAATACACCTCTTCAACATTGAAATATGGAAGACATCGTGAACCTGAGCGAGGTCCTGAGGTAAGGCCAATCTGTATGCCACAACTCCTATGCGCTCCAATATCTCAAAAGGTCCAATATATCATGGAGCGAGTTTTCCACGTCGTCCAAACCTTACTACCCCTTTCATAGGAGACACTTTTAGGAAGACCAAGTCTCCCACTTGAAACTCCTGATCAGATCTTTTTCGGTCGGCATAGCTCTTTTGTCTACTCTGGGCAGCTTGGAGTCGTTCCCTGATCAACTTGACATGTTCCTCTGTTTGTTTTACAAAATCAGGTTGCTGAAGTGTCGCCTCAGCTACCAGTTTCCTTTCTCCCGCATCTCCCCAACAAATGGGAGTTCAGCACTTCCTCCCATAGAGTGCCTCGTACGGAGCCATCTTGATGCTTGCCTGATAACTGTTGTTATAGGCAAACTCTATCAAACTTAGGCGTTCATCCCAAGACCCCGTAAAATCTATTGCACATGCCCTCAACATGTCCTCTAACACCTGGATGGTCCTTTCGGATTGTCCATCGGTCTGTGGGTGGAAAGCTGTGCTGAACGCCAATCCTGTGCCCAGAGCAGTGTGCAAGCTCTCCCAGAATCTAGAGACAAACCGAGTACCTCGATCAGAGGTGATAGTGACCGGTACTCCATGTAATCTGACAATCTGATCGATATATAGCTGGGCCAACTTTTCCAAGGATGCTCCCGTCCTCAATGGTATAAAATGGGCCGATTTAGTCAGTCGGTCCACAATAACCCAGATCGATTCATGGCCTCTTTGAGTACGTGGCAACCCCGTTACAAAATCCATGTTAATGTGTTCTCATTTCCACTCCGGAATGGGTAAGGGTTGTAACATCCCTGCCGGCTTCTGGCGTTCCGCCTTTACCATCTGACAGGTGATGCATTTAGCTACGAACTCCGCAACATCACGTTTCATCCCCTTCCACCAGAAGTGGTCCTTCAACCCTTTGTACATCTTGGTACCTCCAGGGTGAATAGTACAGCCCGAATAATGGGCTTCCTCCAAAATCTCCCTTTTTATTTCTGGGACATTTGGTACACAAATTCTTTCGTCAAATCTAAGAGTACCATCTTCATGGACTCTGAACCGTGTTGGTTCTCCTTGGCCCATGTGTTCCTTGAGCTCCTCTAGTTCAAAATCTTGTCCTTGAGCAACCCGAATGCTTTCCAACAACGAGGGTCGGATATGCAAGCTGGCCAATGAGACATACATTGTAGGCAAAACGACCTCTAGATTGAGCCTCCTCATGTCCTCCAGTAACGGCTTCTGGGTTGTTAACATAGCGGCAATTCCATATCCCGACTTCCTGCTCAGTGCATCGGCCACCACGTTCGCCTTGCCCGGGTGGTAATGGACACTGAGATCATAGTCCTTGATTAGCTCTAACCATCGCCGCTGTCTCATATTCAACTCTTTTTGTGTGAATATGTATTTGAGGCTCTTATGATCTGTGTAGATCTCGCATGGTACACCGTAGAGGAAATGTTGTCAGATCTTCAGGGCAAACACGATCGCTGCCAACTCAAGATCGTGTGTAGGGTAGTTCTCCTCGAAAGGTTTTAATTGTCGTGATGCATAAGCAATCACGCGCCCATCTTGCATCAACACACATCCAAGGCCAGTCTTGCAGGCGTCGCTGTAGACCGTATACCCACGATGACTTTGTGGTAACGCCAATACTGGTGCTGATATCAACCTTTGTTTCAGCTCTTGGAAACTCCTTTCACAGGATTCAGTCCAAATGAATTTGGTACCCTTCCTGGTCAGCTTGGTCAATGGTGCGGCTATAACCGAGAAACCCTCAACGAATCTCCGGTAATAGCCAGCTAATCCCAGGAAACTTCGTATCTCTCGTACCGTTGTTGGTCTTTTCCATTCCACAACGGCTTCAATTTTCTTGGGATCTAACGAAACTCCAGCTCCACTTACCACGTGGCCCAAGAAAGCTACACTTTCCAACCAAAAATCACACTTAGAGAACTTAGCATAAAGTTGATTCTCCCTCAACGTCTCCACCACAGTTCTCAAGTGTTCCTCGTGGGCCTGGTGGCTTCTTGATAGACAAGGATGTCATCGATGAATACCACCACAAACTGGTCCAAAAATTGATGGAATACCCGGTTCATCATATCCATAAAAACTGTCGGAGCATTTGTAAGCCCAAACGGCATTACCAGAAACTCATAGTGCCCATATCTAGTACGGAAAGCACTCTTCGGGATATCCGTCTCCTTAATCCTTACTTGATGATAACCAGATCTTAAATCAATCTTTGAGAAAACTTGAGCTCCCTGTAGCTGATCCAGTAAGTCATCAATTCTTGGTAGAGGATATTTATTCTTTACAGTCACCTTGTTCAACTCCCGATAATCAATGCACAACCTTAGCGACCCGTCTTTCTTCTTAACAAAAAGAACAGGTGCTCCCCAAGGTGACATGCTAGGTCTAATGAAACCTTTGTCCAACAATTCCTCTAGTTGGGTCTTCAATTCCTTAAGCTCCGCAGGCGCCATCCGGTAAGGAGCCTTAGACACAGGAGCTATTCCCGGAATCAAATCAATAGAGAACTCCAGTTCTCTTTCCTGGGGTAATCCTGGTAACTCTTCCGGAAACACATCAGGGTACTCCCTTACTACCGGTACGTCTGAGACTACAATCTCCTTATCCTTATTTACCTCGGAAATAGAAGCCAAGTAGCCTATACATCCACCCCTAAGGAGCTTCCGAACCTGGAGAGCTGAGATCTCCTGTACTAGGGAACAAGTGTGGCTGCCTTTAAAAGTAAATTCCTCTCCTCCCGGCATCTTAAATACAACTCTCTTCCCACGACATAGCCTACCATCAAGCAGAAATCAAGCGAGCCAGTCCATCCCGAGGATCACATCGTAATCCTTCAGGTCTATTACATGCAAGTTTGCAAGTAATCTCCGCCCCTCAATCACTATGGGACATGCCGGTACTATTCTCCTTACCATCATGGCAGCTCCAACAGGGGTGTCTACACACAAGTCCTGGGGTAGATCTATTGTAGGCAATGTGTGCTTTCGTGCAAACCGTGCAGTACGAAAGAGTGTGTGGCTCCAGGATCAAATAAAATGCAGGCATAGAAAGAACTAACTGAAATGGTACACCGCGACATCCGCGATGCACAGTGCTTCCTCGGTTGTCAAATGGTAGACCCGACCATGGGTCATTGGCCTCTCTAGCTGCTTTGGGGTTGGTTTGGGGTAGAAGGCTGTCCTGAGGTCGCCTTCCCTTTCTTATCCCCACCTTGAGGTCTTGGTGGTGGTCCAACAGATTGTCGGGAAGCTTGTTGAGATCCCTGGGTTCCCCCCACCACACTCTGTCCTTGTTGACGCTGAGGACATTGGGCCTTTTGGTGATCCAAGGCCAAGCAGAAATAACACCCTCCAGTTATCCTAGGGCACTGGGACCTCTTATGTGGTCCCTTGCATTCATAGCACTTAATATTCTGGGTCACACTGGCTGAAGACCCTTTACCTCCAGATGAGGCTGTAGACCTGGTCGGCTTCCCATAGGGTCGATACTTGTTGTCAGGCCTACGCTTTCCAGAGCTCTTTCCAGATGATTGGCCCTGGCTATTTGCCCCTTTATCCTTTTTCTCTTTCTGGGACGACCCCTGGGCGTCCCCTTGGCAAGAAGCTTCAGTATACTTAGCTCTAGCCACAACTTCGGTGTATGTCTTACACATGTGGCTGGTCACAATCTTTTTCAGTGATGGCCGCAGTCCGGCCTCAAATTTCATTACCCGGCTCTCCTCTGTCGGAACCATATCAGGCAAGAAGAGAGCCAAACGATCAAACTCAGTTTCATATTGCTCCACCGTGGAGCTTCCCTGAACAAGCTGGGAGAACTGTTGTCCGAGCTGTACTAAATGTCCTCTCGAGAAATACTTGGCGAAGAATGCAGTCCTGAATTCTTCCCAAGTCTGGAAGGCCTCACCCTTCCTCAGCCTGATTTCTCCAAAGTACCAATCTTCTGCGGGTCCTTGGAGCATGTACACGGCGGTCCTGATCTTCTCCGCCTCAGTAGTTTGGAAGACCTTGAAGGTCTTCTCCATCTCACGTATCCATTGTTCAGCAGCATGGGGGTCTGCAGCCCCTTCGAAAGGTCGGGGAGAGGGTCTCTTGATCTCCCCAAGTAATCCTCTACTTGACATGGGGTTAGTTGACGGAGGTGGTGCACGTTGTTGTCGGGTCTCCTGAATTAGTCCCAACATTTCCCTCATTAGTTCCATTATGCTCATGGGGGGTACCTCCCCCCTTGGGTTTTGGCCCTCTGCCTGAGGCGCCTGAGCATTAGATTGAGCAGGCACCTCCTGCTCGACTTCCATCTCGTCCACCGGCGGGGGTACCTCCCCACCCTGCGGTTGAGGGACTTCTTCCTCTACAGGAGGCTGTGGCATTTCGGTACGACGAGGTCGCCCTCGCCTACCCCTTCCTCTACCCCTACCACCTCGACCTCCACGCAAGTGATCCATAGTTTAACTGTATAAGGATTACAAGGTTACTTTTATTTCCAACAAGTCAGGTGATGATAAAACATACTTTTATTCATTTCAAAAGCAACAACTAGAGTCAACATACTAAAGCAAAGGACACTAAAGGACATAATAAAAAGTAGTTCATACAACACATAAGTTTGTAAGACCACGGTTATTCTAGCAACTAAAACTAGAACTCAGTCCAGATGATGCTCGTCAGGCGACAGTGGAGTGTAATCAGGGCAGGGTCGATGTCCTCCAGTCCCCTGTGGTCCCCTGCTAGGTCCTGGCGCACCCGATGGACAGTAGAAAGCTAGATGCTCCCGCCCACAGTACCGCGGCACTGTGAGGGCGAGCGCCTACACTCACATCATACGGTGCCCGTATACTCCACATCAACGGCACCATGAGATCCTGAGAACGGCAGGAGATGGACCCGCGACTCTCTCCCGAATCAACCCCCAATCCACGCGGCGGTAATCACGGGCTCTACACACGCTGGCCGTGGAGGAATACTAGGGCTCACTATCTCCTCGCCAATGTAACCCCCGGGTCCCATCGGCCTCTGTGATAGCAATGTGGTCCCTGAGTCCATGGACCAACATAGTAACTGTAGTCTGAAGCCTGTCAACCTTTCGGCTGGTGGCTTCAAGCGTCCTCCTCATCTCAGTGAGGACCTCTGCAAGCTCGGATGAGTCAGCTCTGGGTGGTGGAGTGTTCACCCGGACAGACTCCATCTCATCATCTGACGAATCACGGTACGATGGTCCCGACATCCTGCAAGTAAACCCGGTGTCAATCTAACGTACCACTATCTATACTACCCCAGTCCCGCACTCAGTCTATGCAACTGGCTAAGGGCATCTAGGGTCTCGCTATCCGCTTCTATCTAGAGAACTTGCTCGATACCACTTTAATCATGCGCCCCGACCCGGATTAGGGACCTCGAAAGCACGCCAATGCCGGCCGTATTAAAGAAGAGATAAACTCAACTCGAATACAAGGCCTAATATTGTGATAAGCAGATAACAATTCATAACATAAAACTCGTGTTTCAAGGAACATAGAGTCAACAGGGTCCATAGGCCCTAAAATAGTCAGGTCCCTATACGGGTCCTACAAATAACAAAGCTCATAAAAATAAAAGATAAAGGAGACTCCTAAAACCTCTGGTCTCCCTGAGTCCTCTCCTCAGGCTCCTCTCCCTCCTAAACCTCGGAATCTGTAGAAAAAAGGAAAAGAGAAAACACATGAGCTTTCGGATGGAAAGCTCAGTAAGTACCCCTGCAGGACACATGACACAAATAGAAATTATGACAGTCAACGAGATCATAATATCAACAATAAAATCTTAGGAGTCTACCACAAGCAAGACAAAGGTACGACCCCTGATACAGAAGTCCTCGGGCTCTATAGTGAGTTCTAAGAGAACTCAGAGTTTACCCCCGGCCAGTAAGTCCAGCTTTTGGATATAAATACGACCTAGATGGTCGTTTGACCCTCCTGGCCACAGTCAAGATGGGACTACCTCTCCTACGTGTTAACACCTGGCCAGGTGTACCATGCCCACTGACAGGTAAGACCTCCAGAGATTTGCTTCTCTGGTAAGGCTGTCAGGGAAGTCAGGGGGTCCTGTCCCTGAATATCCCTAAATTGGAGCTTCCCTAGCTCCACTGAGTCCGGGCAGTAGAACATAGCAAACAGGGACACCAACGTCCCGAAAACAAGCATACATGCTTAACAGGATTCAAAAAAAAAAAAAAAACAGGTATGAATAGCATGTATGGCTTCAGCAGTGCATGTAATAAGAATACATAGCAAGTCCAAGAAATCCCGTTACCGGGTGGAAACTAGGCAAGTGAACTTACCTCAGTTCGAGGGGACTAGAGGTCCTTCTAGTCTTCCTTAGTATGCCAAGAACTCCCCTAGAGTATCTGGCATATAATGGTTTATTAGAATTATTGTTCCAATAATTTCCATATCTCTAAAAGTCTATGCATGCCTAGCGTCCTTGTTGGGCTTAGGCCCACTAACGGGTCCTAGGGACCATCTCTCGGGTTACCGGCCCTTATTCCCGTTTCAGTGTTCCTTAGTTGACTTTTGGTCCTACATTGGTCAAACCTAGTAAACTTTAGTCTATTTGTCAAGTCTGACTTTTATTAAGTCATTTTAGTTGAGTTGAGCCTCGTTAAATTGATCTTAACCCCTTTTTCCCCTAGAAGGGCATTTTGGTCATTTGGAAATCCTTTTGAACTTATTTAGCTTCCTTACTAAATAATTCTTATCGCTCAACCAATTATCCAAACTTAAGAAATTAATTAATTAATTTTTATTTATTTCATTTCAATATTTCATAATAATTATTAATTAATTATCATGTCACACACTTATAGTTCCATATAGTCACCGAACTATACATCTATTTGGTTAATAGTATCATTACTATTAATAGAGACACCACCAATTTAATTGTCACACTAAGGTTTTAATCTTCATTTAAAACCTTAAGTTTCCTAATTATTAAATTATGAATAAAGATTTCATAATCTAATAATCATCACAAAACCTAAATTTCATTATCAAAAGAAATTATACACTTTATTTGATTAATTGAATATGTGTCACACTCTATAATTTCCACTAAAAATATTTGTGACATATCAATAGTTCTTAAATAACTATCTCAACTAAATAGTTATTGTTAATCACAATAATCAACTAATTTTTCTAGCTCAAGACTAATAATTCAATAATATTATTAGCTTGTCATACTAAGTTAATATTTCATTAACTTTTATTTATTGTCACAAGTCCTAAGTTCCCCATTTTAATACCATGTATAGCCAATTATTATTTATAATAACAATCAACTAATGTTTTTAATTAAAGAGAGAAGAAAATAAATAACTATTGTAATTAATTTAATTACTGTCACACCCCTAAGTTTATAAAGTAATATAAACGATTAAAATTATTATATTTTTTTTTTACTTCTTCTTCTTCTTCTCTCTTTCATGAGGCGCCACCGGGCTGCTCAGGCCCTTCTCCGACCACCATGCCTTTGCCCGGGCTCCTGAGCTCGTCGCTGATGGTCTTCCGATCTCGGCCGAGCCCTCTGCCGCGCCGCCGGACTTTACTACCCGACAGAACTTCGACGTAGTTCACTGCCGGGCGAACAACTTCTCCGGTGAGCTCACACCGCCGATGAAATGCATGCAAAAACGTTCTCTACTTAATCTACATAGTTTTTACAATACTTACAACGATTTTGTTGTCGGTGAGGGTGTTGGAGACGCCGGAAAAAAGAAGTCTGTCTTCCTCCGACGAGGTCGGCCACGACCTCAGGCGAGCTCCTGTCTTCCACCTCCGTACCGGCTTAGTCCTCTTTCTGAGACGCTGCTGCGAGCTCGGAAGACGACAGCCACCTGTGCTGGTTCCCCGCGCTAGAGAAGCTTTCCCTCCTCCGACTGTCACCTCACCGGAGCTGGAGTCTCAATGGAGAGCTGTGCTCCCCCTCGGATCCTCACGTCCCCTTTTATAGGCTACTGGATCCAGACGAAGAGACGGTAGCCGAAAAGCCTCGCCATTACACGGCCAGCGGCTTCATGAATAACGAACGAGGAAGCCGGCGGTGCTCGCGCGGCTGTTCTAAACGGCTAGGGGTGAGGGATGGGTTCAGCCTCGGGATCGGTTTTCCGATGAAGGGCCAAGATTGCTTGATCTCTCTCTACGGTTCAGATCAAATCATCAAGTCTCGGATCAAGCACACTCTAGATCTACGGCGCAGATCTCATCGCATTCTACGGCTTGATTTCAACTTTACGCCTCGAGATCTAGCGGATCTAGATCAACGATCGTGATCCTGTAAAGTTTTAACGGTCGGATTTTAATCCATCGCCTCGGATCAAAACCATCGGAGGATGAGCGACTGACAACGAGCCGCACCGTGGGGTCACCTCCAGGTTATCCACTTCTCTTGCCTCGTATCCAACTACGATCAGATGAATTCAATCTGATCTCACCACGTGGCTCCTCCACATCCGTTATAACGTCTCGAGATGAAGCATAGCTCGAGATGTTTTAATCTCAGCCGTTCATTCTCTCTAATAGGGTTTTCTCTCACAAAATTTTATGAGAGGTCCCTGACACTTTTAAAATTACGCTTAGGTCCAAGTCTGTGAGAGGGGGAAACTTCTTCAAAGTCCTCTATTCTTTCAAAATTACCATTAGGTCCCTACAGACTCCAAAATAATTTAATTTCCATTTAAATAAATCATTTAATCCCACAATAGCACTAATCGCGGGGAAATAAATAATTTAAATACTTTTCTCAAGGAAATAACAATATATTTATCTCCAAAATTCATGGATTTTACATCTCAATTGGGGGTTTTGCAACGAGAGACTCTACTTCCTTACCGCTCCTCAAAGAAATTGCTTTACAATGTTCTTGGTGGTTTTCCTCCATGTTTCCCGGAACGGGGCCTTGTGGCCTTGTTGACATGTCCTTGGCCATTTTCCCAACTTGATTTTCTAACCCTTGAAGTGATGCTTGTAAGTTTCTAATTGATGTACCAGTATCTTGCATAAACTTACTAGTGTCTTGCATAAACTTTGTCTTGGTTTCTTCAAAACTGGGTCTCTTCTCTTGGGGTGTTCTTGGAATTGGTTGAAAACCAGGAGGGTATTGCCCTGCTTGAGGATTACCATAAGACATTGCCGGATTATTCCACGGTGTGATATACGACCTATTTTGATTGTTCGACATTTTTTGCTGATTTCCCATATATTGTACTTATTCCATAGGCATCGTTTCAATACAGGAGATTAGGTAATTAGAAAGCTCATACCCCCCTCCACATGTGGTGCAAAATATTACAGCGACTAGAGTTGAGCTACTGCCTGCTTGTGAAACATTTCCCATGTAAGGCGATTGATTTTCATTGACAATCTATCCAATTTGTCGGATATGGCAATGTCCTTAGAAGGAGGGTCTTCTATTGATCCCACAAGTTTTCCTTGTTTGTCCCTTGTGGACCGATGAGCTTCATTTTCGGCCATGTCTTCAAATATCTTCTCGGCCTCTTCGGGGTACTTGGCACTCAACGATCCTCTTGCGGCACAATCAACAAGCTGTCTATTGGTATTGACCAATCCATTATAAAATGTGAGAACCTTATTGCAAGGATCTGAGACCATGTTGTGGGCAATGACGGAGTAGCCCTCTAAATCTTTCATAAGCTTCAGAAAAAGTTTCAGTCCCACTCTGCTTGAAAGAGTTGATGTCGAATTGAAGTCTTGCGGCCTTGCTTGGGGAAAGTAGCGGCCAAGAAACTTCTCAAGCATGTCGGCCCAAGTACGGATGGAGCCGGACGTAAGTGAAGCGAGCCAACTATAGGCTCCCACTCTTAAACTCCACGGAAATAGTCATAATCGAATGGCTTCATCGAAGATCCCATCTGGCTTGGAAATGCTACAAATTTGAAGAAACTTTGCTATATGGGCATTGTTTATATAAAAAAAATACATGTTTCAATAATATTAGAATTAAAATTATAATCCTAATAAATTTAATCTATCATAATCTTGGCCAAATCAGGATTTGATAGAATAGATAATGACACAAAAAATGAGATTATCTGAAAGTGGGCCAAAATGAAATATTTCATGTCTCTAAATTTAAATGAAATATTTGTTTTGAAATTAAAATATTTCAAGATAAAAAAAGAGAAATATAATTGGATCCGGTCATATCCCAAGATAGCCCGAGAACACATATCTTGAGGCAATCTCAGGATAGTCTGAAAAATATCCCAAGGCGATTTTAAATTTCAAGATTGCCCGGGAACATATCTCGAGGCACAACACATCTTGATACCCAAATACATATCCCGAGGCAGTATAAAAAAAGTAAAAATAATAATAATATATAAATATTAATTAAATTTTAAAGTTTCAAATTTAATTAAATGTTTAAATCCGATCTTATCCATTCGGGAGATGGTAACGGGAGGTTGGGGATTTCATGGACAAATTTTCTCTTCCGGGATAAGAACAAGAAAGTTTTCTTTAAAAAGGGCAGAGGGGATCAGAGGGGGAGGACTGAAAAAGGAAAGAAAGGAAGACCAGACTGACAAAGAAGAGAAGATTGGAGATTAGACAGACAGAAAGGACAATTGAAGAAGAGAAAAGGGGAAAGAAGAAGAGGAAGAAGAGGATCAGAGAGGACACTGAGAGAAAGAAATCAGAGAATTGAAGGAGGCCTTTGAAGAAAAGCAAGGTATATAATATATAAATTTTTTTTTAGGAAAATATAATAAAAAGAGAGAAGAAGAGCTTCCTCCTCTTGCTGGTCCACCCCTTTCGCCCAGCTCCAAAGAACGCCACCGCCAACGGCGTCCCAATCGCACACCGCTACCGCGCCCACGCCGGCGGCGCTGTCACAAGGCTGCCTGCCTCTACAGCGGCTTTAGCGCCGCCTCAAAGACGTGTAGCCTCGCGCGCCACTCAAAGACTCCTCGCCACGGCGTACCCACCCTAATTTGAAGCACCTATAGCGGGCTTCACCCAACTCTCTCTCTCCTCTGCTTGCCCGGATCTAAAGCCGCCAGATCCACCGCCTCTTTGAAGTTGTTGCGCCATGAGGTCGCCTCCCTCACCAAGTTCTTCTTCTTTGTCCTAAATGAGAAAGGTTGTTGCTGCTGCTATCCTGAATGAGAAAGGTTGTTGCTGTCCTGAATGAGAAAGATTGTTACTGCTGCTGTCCTGAATAAGAAGATTGTTGCTGCTGCAAATGGAATCACAAATAAAAAAAAAATGAAGAGAGAAAGCTGATGGCGTGAACTGCTGCAAAAGAACAATATGTTGTAGGAACTTGATGATGTTTCAGTCATGATGTTGTTCAATGATGCTGATTTTTGCCACATTGCTATAGAACTACCGCAAAGCTGCTTCGAAGGGGTTGCTGCAACAAATGAAAAAGAAAATGGAGAAAAAGATGATGGAAGAGATGACAAAGAATTCAGTTGTTACAAAAGTTGTGAGAGCAAGAAACTAAAAAAAGGATGAAACGTATGGAGGTGTTGCTGCAGCTATAAAGCATGTATCTGTCCAGATTTTAGTCCCCAACTTATTGTTTGAAGTTTGAAGCCAAAATGCAACTACATAACAAAAAATCAATTTATTTATGAACCCAAAAAGAGAGCTATTGTAACGCCCCGACCCGGATCCCGGGACCTCGGGCACGTTCATTATCGGGCCGGTACTCCAAGTGGAGGCGGGCTCCCACTTTCGGATACAAGGCCTAAGTAAGCGAGAGATAACAAAATAAAATCACGTAAGTTTATTAATCCACTAATAAACATATACAAGTCGAGTGCTAATGCGCGAAAAGATAAAGTACAAGGTCTAAAGCCCTAACAAATACAGCCCTACATAGGTTCCAAGCCCGGTATCCTCACCTCGTAAACAAAAGTCAAGGAGATCCTCCGACCTCAAAGAAATATCCCACCCCCAACTCTCGACGCCGCTTCACGAGCTCTGCCACTCTACTTCTCGTGAACACGAAATGAGAGAAGGGAAAAGTATTGAGCTTTCGAAAGGAAAGCCCAGTAAGTACCCTGCAAGGAATCTCAAAGATGTGAGCACAATAAAAGTTACATGATATCACAATCAACGAACCATCAAACAATCAGGTCCTAGGAGTCTATCAGGAACAATCAAAGCAAGAACTCCTAGTCCAACACCGGCCCTCGGGACCGAAATGGAATTCCAAGAATAGATTCGATGACACCAAAGCTTTTCCGTCAGCCCCCCAGCCTCCGCTGGAATTCGACCCTCCGGTCGCACCTCGGTAGCGCCACCTCTCTCTTACGTGTTAACACGGTCAGTGTATCGTCCCACTGACAGGTTGGACCGCCAGAGTATCCTCCCCCTGGCATGGAACCATCAGAGACGCCAGGGTGTCCTCAGCCCTGAACGCTCCACTTGAGCCTTTGCTCCACTGAACCGGAAAACGAACCCGTTCGGAACATGCTTACCCGGCCAGCACACAAGACCATGTGCCCATGGTCAAGTGTCGGTCACAGGACAGCATGTCCAACGAGCAAGACAAGCAACAAACAATACTCTATCTCTAGTTTTTCAACCATGCACATACAAAAAGAAGGAAAAACAAACAACTTGCAGGTACGTGCATGCATCCAATAACAGAAGCTCAACGGAACATGCTAAAATAAATAGCAATAACAAAAACAAGGAAAACCCAAGGATGGGCGGGAATCGAGGCGTAGGTAACTTACCTCTAAAATCACGTAGTCTGGTGTTCCACGGAATATCCTCTTGACGCATCCACGCCGTTATCTGGCAAACACAAGTCCACTCTCAAGATATACTACTACCATAATGCAAGTTCACTAAACGGACCCGACCCATTTTAAAAACCTAGCTCAACCGTCCCAGTTAATTAACCACTTAATTAACTAAATGATTACCTTAATTAAGCCCATAGTCTATATTGGGTTGATCCCTTTATTATTATTAGCCCATCGGGCCGGCCCACTTCCATCTAAAACAAACCCAACTAATGTAAGCCAACCCATCCATATTTAAATCAAATAATTATTTCTCAAAATATTTAATACTCCCCAACCAAACCACTACTTCCACATCCGGCCCAATCCATTTCTTCAAGTGTAACTACGTAAAATATACTACTTGGGCCCAATGTAACTCTTCTAATGGTTTCTTTGTACAAGCTTATGAATCATAGACCCAAAGAAATCATGAGACCATTATTAGCAATTGTAGTAGTGCTTTAAGTGTACAACTATTTTACAACCTTATAATGCATCATGGTTCTCTCAGCATACCATCCTTTATTTCTGCTAACCAGGGTGGTTGGCAACTCTTTTAACCCATCACACACACAGCTATATAGATTGCACTCACCATCCTCCAGCTTAACAGACCCATTCTCATAATCCATACTCTCATACTCCTACCAACCCTCTCTCTACGATTCTATTCCCATGTATTGAGCAAAGAAAAACCAGGAACAAATAACACCTTTTATTTTATTTTATTTTTTTTCCAAAGCAAACTCTGTAAACCCAAACCAAGCTTTACACAAGAGCCTCATGAAATAATAAAAATCCTTTCTGCCTACAAGCATATCTCCACATAAAATCACATACTTTCACCACCTATTGACAGGTTTTCTCATCCTAATTAATGTTAGATCTGATGCTTATGAAAACGGCAGCAAACTTGCCCATCACTTACTAAAATCTTCATGTTCTTTCATGCATGGTACCCAAGGACGAGAAAGCTTACCAAGCAATGATTGCACGCGGTGACCCTGTGGTGGAACTCTGGTGTTGCTCCGCCTGTAGTTGCCCGTAATCCCAACTTTGCTCGCCGGTGACGATGACTACCAACGCCCAACACATCAGCGTTCTCTCAGTGCTCACGTTGCAACAAATCTTCCTCCGGAGCTTGGACGGACCGTCGTTGTCGCCCCCCTCGCTCCCTCAACCCCTTCTTTCGATCTCTGGCTCCTGGTACTGATTCCCGAGTGAGAAACGAACACGGTTAGGGTTCCAAGGCTCGTCCTTCTCTTATAGGTCTCGCGGAACGAATCTGGATAAGGTTTTATCTCTTAATTTGTATTTTATTTGCAAGCTGGCCAGACCGCGTTCATCGGAGGAGTTAGGATCCCGTGCTGACGGAGGCACTTGCTGGCGAAGAAGAAGCGCGTCCGCTGGTCTTGCCTCGTGATCGCACGCTTAGTTTTGATGGACGGTAATGACTACGTACATATCTCCAACGAATAACCATGTACATGCTTACTCTTTAATTTCACGCATGATGGATTATAGCCTTTCACGCGTTTCCTTTTTAAATGCCTTTTCACGTGGAGGTTAAAGTTTAAAACAATATCTTTATATATAT
Organism: Dioscorea zingiberensis; assembly: GCA_026586065.1. NCBI lineage: Eukaryota > Viridiplantae > Streptophyta > Magnoliopsida > Dioscoreales > Dioscoreaceae > Dioscorea > Dioscorea zingiberensis. The sequence continues at coordinate 35,985,278 of CM048824.1, forward strand.
TTACTCTATCCAATACTTTATAATCTTTGAATTCAAAATTCATTCATGCACGTTGAATCTTCTCATCTTATCTTACAGGTTTATATATATATATTCAAAATTAACATCTTATCCAAATTTGAATTTGTATGATATATATATTATAATAATTTCTATCTCACATCACATCATGTGCTTTTACACTTAAGTCCTTTCTTTTATTTCCTTGACCTAAGAACTAGGGACTTTTATTCAAATTATATCAACATGATATTTATCCACATAAATAGTTTGTAAAGTCGAATATTAAGAACACCATTAATATTTTAATCAAGCAAATAATCCTGAGACTTTATTTCAACTAAGATTCAAATAGAAGTCCTTGGGAGACTCTCACTTATTCTCTTAAAAATTCAAAATGATAACCTAACAATCAAACCATAATGTCCTAAAATTTTGGGCTTCACAGCTATTGCAGAAATCAAAGAGAGAAGATGGAGAATTCAACTACTACTGCAAAAGCTAAATAATGATCAAGAAAGAGATCAAGAGGACGATGTGATGCTAAGCAAATCATTTCAGAATTTCTTAGCTAAGCAAGGTCAAGAGGGTTTCTCCAAGAGTTACAGTACCTCTTCTTGATAGCTCCAACCTTGGTGATAAGTTGCGGCACCTGTAGAAACCAACCACCATGAGATGGCTATGGACTTGGACCAGGGTTCTTCTTGACCTCAAAAGAGCTGCATACAATCTCATTCTGCTGTAGAAATTATAAATTCGATGTTCTCAAAGGCCATTGTAGAAATTATGCAGGAATTATGAGAGTGAAAAGATGTTCAACCGTTGAAGCATACTAAGAGCAAGCCTGAACATTGGATTATTCCACCTCCAAGGAGCACAAGAGGGCAACACCATTCCAATCTATCCCTGCCCAGTCATATTCCAAGGTGTTGATGCCAAAAACTGGTCCACCTCACTCTTTGGCTACTGTGGCCTCGTGATCTGGTCTCAGCCTTTGACAAACGGTTAATATTTATAGTTGGTGTGGACGCTTACTTCTGCCTGTGGAACAGGGGAGGCAGCGGAGGAGCACTCACAATTCCGTCCGAATTATCCACTGATAGACCTGTGAAGAGGAGGAAAAGTGATCGGAATTGGGCCTTTCTGCCCGGATTTAACTCCGATGCTTAAGTCAGAAATCAGGGTAAGAAGTCCTAGGCAATGCTTTGTGTAATGTGTAGTGAGTGTTTCTTTTTTCCGGATCTTTTCCTTTTTGTCCTTCCTCTCCTTTTATAGCAAGTTAGAGGCGGTTTAAACAAATATCTTGCAAGGCGGTGGGGTAAGGCGGTGGGCTAGGTAAATATCTTCTAAGGCGGTAGGAAAATATCTGCCTAGCGTGTAGGTGCTCTGTAGGTAAGTAGAGTAAATATCTGCCCACTGTAGTAAGTGGATAAGGCCTACTTACTGTAGAGGCGTTAGATATTTACTTCTCTTCTTCCACCTCACGCCTTGTATAAGAGGGCTGTTATAATTTCGACGGACTTGTTCGCAGGATTTATTCCTCACGTTATTGCCGAACGGAATTGTGCAAGGTTATTTGGTGATATTGCCACGTGGCCAAAGATGCTACGTGGCTGAGAAAACACGGTCCTGTGTGTGACAGGTGGTCCCTAGGTCAATGACATCTGTCTTACCAAATATATCCATAACACTAGTCCCCCCTAAAATGTCCTTGTTCGAAGAATCTGAGCGAGAGGTGAGCTAATCGCACGTTTCGCTTGGTTCGAGAACAAGTATTCTTCTTAGTTGGCACGTCTATGTAGGAGTGGGCTTCGTCTATGGCTATGGTATACGTGTTTTTAATAGGTGACCGGCGTTCTTGTGTTCTCTTTCTTATTTGTTATCGAAGTACATTTTTCTCTGAAATTTTCGCCTATTTTTCTACTTAAGGGCTTGTATGGGTAACGTTCATAGTCAGGAATCTTTTGTATCATGGCTCAACGCTTGTCTTTTTATAAATTCTTCACTTTTAGCCAATGCTCTCGTCACTTGCGAATTCCCAGCTCCTTTCACGAACATCTGTCGGAATTAAGGACTGGGTTTATCCACCTAGTAAGTCCGAACGGCTGTGTGTGGCCGGGCGTTCTATTGATTAACGGGGACCCAGGTGAGATATGTATTGATGCAGGGTGGGAGGCTTTTCATGTTGATCACGGCATGGAGGCTGGGGACCTTTTAGTTGTCACTTATGCAGGGGGTGTACGTTTCGAATTTGAGATGTTTGGTGAGATATGTATCGATGCAGGGTGGGAGGCTTTTCATGTTGATCGCGGCATGGAGGCGGGGGCCTTTTAGTTGTCACTTATGCAGGGGGTGTACTTTTCGAATTTGAGATGTTTGGAGACAACTCCTGCCGTAGAGAAGTGGGTCCCTGCCGTAGAGAAGTGGGTCCCTACCTTCGCCCCCGTGCTGATCCAGGTTCTCCTAGTGGGAACGAGGATAGTGACGGTTGCGGGAGTCCGTGCATCTCCTCCGAGTCTCATCCGAGCGTGGCTTCGGACGAATCCGCGGATATTTAACTTTAGTCCGTCGGATAACATGTTTTTGTTATTTTTGCTTTGTTTGCGTTCGTCATGTAACCTGAATAAATGATGTTTGTCATTTTGTTTGTAAATCCTTTGGCGTTTTTATGGCCTTCACTGGCGATCCTATGTTGGAATGTGTGTTTTGTCTTTTATGGTGTTGGTCCTATGGTATTGTGCTCATTAATTCTTTGAGGGACATGTGTCTTTGGCACTGTTTCATATTAAAGGGGGGATATGGCGTGACATGCGCGGTGTGCGTTTTGTCAATAGCATAATGGGCACGATTACCAATATGTGTCAGGCGGCGTTTGGTATGCTGACGTGGACGGATTTCTTGGAGGAGTAATAATGGCTTATTGGAACGGTCAGGATTTAGGGACCTTTGGTTTTGATCGGAATGTAACACTGAGATCTAACGGCCAGGGATTCGTTGCTTTTCATATATATGTGAAATCGTACAGGCCGAAAAAGGTTTATTTCGAAAGTTGAATCGTGTCTTCTTCCTAAGATTTCTTCTTCTTCTCCGGCGAGCTCTGGTTTCGAGTTTTCTGTGTTTGTGTTATCTTTTTCTTTCCTAAGGTAATGGCTAGCGCTACTTCTTCCTCCTCTAGTTCTTCTCATGAGCCCTCGATTCCTTCTCCGTCCAACCCTACGGTTTACATTTGCGATCCAGGCATTAGGGTGGACTTGGAGGCGTCCGGTTCGAGGTTGGCGGGTTCATCCCCGCTTCTAGGGCAATGGGTAGGGGGTGAGACACATTCATAAGTCTTCTTGGACAAAAGGAAGTAGATAGCCCGTAGCGAGGTATGAGATAAATCTGTCCTCGCTTGAGGTTAGGGTTCCCCTGCAGGGAGAGGGCAAGTTCTCCTAGGGAAGGGGAGATAGCCATCTATCAAGATGCGCTATTGGGTGGCCTTAGGCTTCCTTTTTCTGATTTTGCTAAGGCAATACTAAAAGAGTATCATTTGTGTCCTTCATGCTTGGCCCCAAATTCTTGGAGACTATTGAACGGCTTTGTTATTGTTTTCAAGCATTACGGAATAAGTCCGACCGTCCGTTGGTTCCGTATGCTTTTTAGCCTATGCCTAGAGTCTAACGCCGATTGGTATTACTTCTCGGCTCGTTCTGGGAGGAAATTCTTAGGGAAAGTTCCTTCTTCCATTAAGCGATGGAAGAGTAAATTCTTCTTTGTCAAAAGTAAGTCCGAGTGGGATGTCCGAACAAAGTGGGAGGTTCCCCGAACGGACATCGCTTGTGAGGAAATGACGGGAGAAGAGGAGGTTCTTCTTAAGTCAATGACAGGGCTATCCAAAGTGTACATGGATGAGTTCTTGACAAAGGAAAACCTTGTTAAATGTCGTTTAATAGTGTCTGCCAGTAGGCATAATTCGTATATCTTGCTAGTCTGATTTTTAACTACGGTAACTGACTTATTTTGGCCCTTGTTTTGTAGGAAATCCGATGGAGGATGAGGACCTAAGCTATGTTAAGGGTCTTTTGGCCTCTTTCGAGGGCGAAGTTCACTCGTCCTTGCCTCGCGGGCGGAAGAAGAAGGAAGTGGTACTTGGCCAAGGGGCTGATACCTCCAAAGAGGAAAGAAAGAAGAGGAAGAGAAATGAATAGGGCAAGGAGGACGTTTTGATGGCCATGAGGCCCGTAAAGGACGTTTTGATGGCCATGAGGCCCGAGCAGCTCTCCACGAAACTCCGGAGGGCTGGGAGGGAAGAGGCCACTTATCAACTATTCCGCTCGGCCATGCTAGTAAGGGTTGTTCTCACATTTGATTTTACTTCTAATCTTGGTGCGTTTTTTACGAGCGTCTTGTTATTCTGTAGACTGCACGCTGGGCGGACCGAGTCTGCAATCTTTGTCAAGAAGATTTGGCAAAGATGGAAATGAATAGGGCAGACATCGCTCAGTTAAGCTCTAGGGTGGCGGCCTTAGAAGAGAAGGAGAAAGAACAGCTTGATGCTATCCGGGCCCTTGAGCGAGATAAATCCGAGCGGCTGCGGCAGCTGGCCGCTATGGAAAAGGAGAAGGCCGATTTAGCGGCCCAATTATCTGTTTCTAAAGATTCTCTTCTTACTGCTGAGGAGACTATCAAAGGGTTACAAAATGAATCCAGCAGTTTAAAGAAGGAACTTCAATCGACTCAGGATGAGAGAGCGGCCGCTCGATGGGACCTAAAGATGAAGGCTGCTGAGCTTACCGCCGTGCAAGCTGAGTTGGCGGAAATAAAGGGGGAGCGTGACACACTGAAAGAAGATTTGGCTTCCTGCTTGAAGGCTCCTAAATCCGACTCGCAAGAAATTAAGGATTTAATAGAACGAGCGGACAAATTAGAGAAGGAGGTTGCCCGGCTTAGGGCGAAAGTTAAAGATGGAGCCACTCGTATATATTCCGTGGTGCAACAAGTGGGCCATCACGTTCCTCCTACGGAAGTTTTGTCTATGGGGCTGGCTGGAGTTTTGAAGAAGTTCACGGAGCTGAAAGAGCAACAAGTTATCAAGACTCCAGAGGCTCCTGTCCCCACTAGCTTGGAGCCTTCTACCCAAGTTCCTTCAGAAGCAGGCGGCTGCCCTGGGGGCCCTAGTTCTTAGGATGTTTTCTTTTATGAACGTTTTTGTAAATTCTCAATCACTTGGAAATGTAATTTCTATTCATATGAATGAAACGCAAACCTTTATTTTGGTGAAGGTTTATTTCCGAGTGATGGTTGTCTTTGAACCATGTAAGAAATTCGCGAACTTCTTTATTCTTCCTTTGGCTTGTAAGCTTCGTAACGAGTCCTTAGTCCAATCATGGGACTTTGTTGAGTGAGGTACTCGGCTTCATGAATGAGATTGTTGCCTCATACTTCTATCGGGATTTTTGTCTTTTGAGAGTTGTCGTTTATCTGTGTAAGATAATTCCGACTCGTCTTTTAGGAATGGGAATTTCACCACATTTTGGTAGAATGGGAATTTCACCGCATTTTAGTAGAATGGGAATTTCACCGCATTTTAGTAGAATGGGAATTTCACCGCATTTTAGTATAGAATGGAAAAGACTTGAACTTTACTCCATGAAATTTAAGAGACACTCTGAGTAACTCATTGATAGTAAGCGTCGTAAGTGTTCGACATGGAATGGACGCTTGAGCGCTTTTTCCGGCCCATATTTACAAGATAATAGGTGTCACTTCGGACGATTCTTTGCCGCGGCGTAAGGGCCTTCGATTAGGGAGTTAGCTTCCCGTTAGGCCTTTATTTCCTTGGAATTCATTTTCTCTTAGGACGGATCGCGATTTGGAAGAAGACTCTTTTACCCTTATGTCGTAGAACCTTTGATTCTTTGGCGATAGACAAATGGCCTTTACTTACGCCATTTCTCTTACGTTCTTCAAGTAGGTCTAGTTCCGCTCGGAGAGTTTTCTCATTTTCTTCTGGCGAGAACTGCGGTTGTGTTCGCAAAGTAGGCATTCCTATTTCTGCGGGAGTGGCGGCCGCCCCGTAAGTAAGAGAAAATGGACTTTCCCACATGGGAGTTCCGGTAGTTGTCTTGTAGGCCCAAAGGGCTCGAAATTTCTTCCACCCAATTGGTTCCATTTTTGGATACCCGTGTTTCGTGAGTCCGGAGTAAAGATGCGGTTTGTCACTTCTACTGGCCGTTGGCTTGGGGATGTGTCACGTAAGTCAATCTGGATTCAATTCCGAGTTGAGCGTAAACTCACGAAGCACGTTATCAAACTGCCGCCCATTATCGAAGATGAAGGCGATGGAATTCGAATCGGCGGATGACCGCTCGCCATAAGAATCCTCGGCAAGCTTTCTCCGTGATCTTGGCTAAGGGCTCAACTTCCACCCATTTGGTGAAGTAGTCGATAGCGACTATTAGGAACTTGATTCTTAGGATCGAAGTAGGGAATGGCCCTAAAAGATCAACCCCCAAATAGCAAGCGGCCGTGGGTGATAATTGATGTAAGTGGTGCGGTGGTCGTCTCTCGAATTTTAGAATGTCACCGGCGTGCATCACATTTCCAAGCGAACGCTATTGCACCTTGAGTTAAGCGTTGGCGATGTGACCTTGCGGCAAGACTTTGTAACTCAAGGCTTTGCCTCCTATGTGACCACCGCCGATGCCCTCGTGGAATTTCTTGAAGGATATAGCTAGCTACGTAGGGATGTAAGCATCGCAAGAAAGGTTGTGTGTAGGACCTTTTATGCATGTGCTTCGTTGATGATGGTGTATTGAGCGGATTTGTAAGCGATCCGTCGGGCCTCCACTTTGTTGGGTGGTACAGGCCCACCTTGTAGGAAACTTTTTATGGGATCCATCCAACTTGGCTCTTCGGCCACACTTTGTACCTCTCCTTCCAGTCTATCGATAGTCTTCGTGGGAAGGTACTGCAGGTTAAAAGAGGATTCTGCATCTCCGTTTGGCGTTGTGGCCTTTTTGGATAAGGCGTCCGCCTCTTCGTTTTGCGCTCGGCAAATTTTCTCAATCTGGAAATAGGCGAAGCATGGTACTATTTTCCTCACTATGGCTTGGTATTTGACCATGTTTTTTTCTTTTGCTTCAAAGCTGCCTAGGGTGTGGCTCACGACTAGCTGCGAATCGGAATACACATGCGGGGCCGAATTCCGTGCCCCGGGCCGTGTAATCTGGCAAGGAGTGCTTCATATTCACCTCATTGTTAGTCGCTTCGAATTGGAACTTGAGCACCGCCGCCATTTTCCATTTAGAAGGAGAATAAAGGACAAAACCCGCTCGACCTTTCTTGATTGCCGATCCATCAACGTGATAAAGACCACGAGATGCTAAGGCACTCTTACGGATTACGTGAAGGGGGCTCGCCCTCATTCGCAGGAAAAGTTAATTCTGCGATGAAATCGGCCAGTACTTGGGCTTTGATTGCCGTTCGGGGTTTGTAGGTGAGATCAAACTCGCCTAATTCTATTACCCACTTGGCTAGGCGTCCGGAATTTTCCGGTTTATGAAGAACTTGCTTTTGTGGCTGATCAGTCAATATCGTGATCCTGTGGGCTTGAAAATATGGTCTCAATCTTCGCGCAGATGTAATAAGAGCAAAGGCCAATTTTTCAAGTGGCAGATATCTTGATTCCGCATCGTTAAGGATCTTACTTGTGTAGTAGACTGGCTTTTGAACTCCGTTATCTTCTCTCAAAAGAACCGCACTCACTGCCCGTGGGGCAACGGCCAAGTAGATGTAGAGTTCTTCTCCCACTTGCGGCTTAGCTAATAGCTGAGGCGATCGGAGATAATTTTTAAGCCCTTGAAAGGCTTTTTCGCATTCCTCCGTCCAATCCATTTTTGGCGCTTTTCGCAGGGCTTGAAAGAGCGGGAGATTTTTCTCTCCGGCTTTGGAGATGAATCTGCCAAGTGCCGCAAGGCGTCCATTAAGCCGTTGAATTTCTTGAAGACTTTTGGGCGATCCCATGTCAAGAATAGCTTTGATCTTTTCTGGATTTGCCTCTATTCCTCTTTGTGTCAAGATAAATCCTAAGAACTTCCCTGATTGAACACCGAAGGAACATTTATTCGGGTTTAACCGCATAGTGTAACTCCGGAGTGACTGAAAAGCCTCTTGTAAGTCTGATAGATGTTCATCGGCTTTTCGGCTCTTCACCAGGATATCATCTACATACGCCTCAACATTTCTACCAATCTGCTCTTTGAAGACTGTATTTATGAGCCTTTGGAAGGTGGCTCCAGCATTTTTCAGGCCGAACGGCATCACCGTGTAGCAGTAAGTTCCAGTGCTTGTAATGAAGGATGTTTTTTCTTCGTCGCCTTTGGCCATTCGGATTTGGTTGTAGCCTGAAAAGGCGTCTAAGAAACTCAGCATCTCATGCCCGTTGTAGAGTCAACCAAACCATCAATTGATGGCAAAGGAAACGAATCTTTTGGACAAGCCTTGTTCAAGTCTGTGAAATCAACGCACATTCTCCATTTTCCGGAATGCTTTTTTACTAGAACAACATTGGCCAACCAATCTGGGTAATACACCTCTCGGATAAACTTAGCCTTTAAGAGGTTTGATACTTCTTCCTCTGCGGCCTTACGCGCTTTACGGGCGGAATTTCTTCTTTTCTGTTTCATAGGCCTAAATGACTGATCTACATTAAGGTGGTGTTCTATGATCTCGCGTTTTACGCCTGGCATATCCTCTGATGACCAAGCGAAAAGATCAGAATTTGCCCTTAATACTCTCATGAGGTCTTCTTGCTGTGCGGTTGCCAAGTTTGCCCCAATCCGTACCGTGCGGTCTGCTTTGGTTGCGTCTAGGGGACCTGTTAGCAATTCTTCAACTGGTGTAGGTCGAAGTCCTTCATCTTCCCGTTCGGCTATTCTGCTGACTAGCATGGCTTCTGAAACCTTAGTTTTCCTTTTATTTAGGACTTTCCCTTTGAGGGTCGAGACGTAACATTGCCGAGCTAAGGGTTGGTCTCCTTACCTCTCCACTACCACTCTCAGTTGGGAATTTGAGGAGAAGATGGTAAGTAGAGATGATGGCTTTCAAGGCGTTGAGGGTTGGCTTGCCAAGGATCACGTTATAACTTGAAGCACAGCGTACAACCAAGAATTTCATTGTCACGGTTGATGATCGTGGTGAGTTTCCTACTGTAACTGGTAGAGAGATCATCCCTTCTTGCTGTATCACCCCTCCGGAGAACCCTACTAAGGATGATTTTACAGGAAGTAAATCATCCGCGTCATACCTCATTCTTTCGAAAGCACTCCAAAAGAGAATGTCAACTGAACTTCCACAGTCTATCAGAACTCTCTTCATTTGGAAACTGGAGACCTGGATGGCAATAACCAGCGCGTCGTCATGGGGGTGACAAACTTTACTAACATCGTTATCATAAAAAATGATGGGAGCCGCGGGTCGAGACCTTCTTCGTGGTGTTTCTGTCTCTTGCGTCGTTCCCACCATTCGGGCATAACTTTTTCGAGAGGCGGAGCTTTCCCCTCCACAACCAGGGCCACCACTAATAAACCCCACCATCTCCCCTTTTTCTTCTTCAGGTTGTGAAGCTTCAGGTTTCTCCTGAATCTCAAGGTTGATATATTGCTCCAACTGTCCTCTTCGAACGACATCCTCTATCGCATTCATTAAGTGGGTACACTTTTCAGTGTCGTGTCCTTTAGATTGATGAAACTGGCAATATCTCTTGCTATTCTTTTGCCGTTCGGTATTTCTCGCAGGCTCTGGCCATGTCAAAAGCTTTTGCTCTTTGATTTGCATAAGGATATGGCTTCTGGTTTGATTTAGTGGGGGTATGATGATCATATTTAACAATCTTTCCTTCCTTTGTAGGTTCCTGGCCGCAAAGATATGTCGTTGAGGGCGTGTTGAGGTTTCCAGATTTCTGTTTGTGCCCTTGTCGTCCCTATATAATCCTCTTTCCTTCCGTATATCCGGGGGCCTTCTGTTGACACTTTGGTAGGTTTTTCCTTTTAGGGTATCTACAGGCCCCCGTCGAGTCTCTTCTTCCCAACCCGTATAAATTTCATCGGAATTGATGTACTTTTCGGCATGGCTCATAAGGGCGGGAATTGTCTTTGGTGGATCCAAAGTGAGGGAGAAACGAAAGGGGGAGTCTAACAGTCCCTCCATTAAGAAGGTTACGGCCATTCGCGGAAGAAGGTCCGCAACATTTGCTGTTTCGTCTATATAACGATTTAAATAGGCTTGGAGTGTTTCTCCCTTTCGTTGTTTAACGTGCAAAAGGGTAGACGGAGTTTTCTTTTGCTTTGAGTAATTAGCAAAGTAGGCTAAAAAGCGATCTGCTAAAATCTGAAAAGAAGTAATTGTGCTAGATGGAATATCGACAAACCAGTCTTGCGCTTTTCCCTCTAAGGTGGCGGGAAAAGCTCGGCACATACGAGCGTCGGTAATTCCAGTGAGGAGCATCTTTGATCGAAAAGACTTCAGGTGACGGGACGGATCGGTTCTGCCTTCATATGCGGTCATAATAGGTGGCTGCATCGCCGGGAACTCGTTCTTCCAATATCTCCTTGACAAAGGGCGAACACATACTGAGAATATGCCGTTCGGATTTCTTGTTTTCTTGGGAAAGGTCCTGCCACTGGGTCCTTCTATCCACAGTTTGTATGGATGGGCTATTTTGTTCCGCTCTTGTCCGTTCGGTTCTTGTAGCAGCTTGCTCTCTACGTCGAACGGAGGGGGGTTCTGAGCTAGCGGAAAAGGAGGTTCTTTCTCTTTTCTCCTTATGGAGGTTCTTGTCCTCCCTCTACTTTTGGAATTAGCTAACGGGACCGTTGATACGTTTGGTGTTGGGGCTTGTGTGGGAAGAGGTGGAGGATGGGTCAAAGTGTGGACAGCTTGAGCCAATTGTTCCAGTTGTTGCTGCTTGTTAAGGTAAAACTCCGGAATGGACCCTTGGGGTTGGACGGACGGATTTTCTGATGGAGGTAAAATGGGTGGATTGTCCGACCGGATTTCTTCATGTCTTTGGACTTCGCCAAGTTCGATAGGTCCTTCAGGGCTAGTAGGTGCTCCTTGTCCTTGGATTCGTTTTGATCTTCTGGTAGTGGTCATTTGGCTTTTCGTAAGGGTCCCCACGGACGGCGCCAAACTGTTGATGCCAAAAACTGGTCCACCTCACTCTTTGGCTACTGTGGCCTCGTGATCTGGTCTCAGCCTTTGACAAACGGTTAATATTTATAGTTGGTGTGGATGCTTACTTCTGCTTGTGAACAGGGAGACGCGGAGGGCACTCAGCAATTCCGTCCGGAATTATCCACTGATAGACCTGTGAAGAGGAGGAAAAGTGATCGGAATTGGGCCTTCTCGCCCTGGGATTTAACTCCGATGCTTAAGTCAGAAATCAGGGTAAGAAGTCCTAGGCAATGCTTTGTGTAATGTGTAGTGAGTGTTTCTTTTTTCCGGATCTTTTCCTTTTTGTCCTTCCTCTCCTTTTATAGCAAGTTAGAGGCGGTTTAAACAAATATCTTGCAAGGCGGTGGGGTAAGGCGGTGGGCTAGGTAAATATCTTCTAAGGCGGTAGGAAAATATCTGCCTAGCGTGTAGGTGCTCTGTAGGTAAGTAGAATAAATATCTGCCCACTGTAGTAAGTGGATAAGGCCTACTTACTGTAGAGGCGTTAGATATTTACTTCTCTTCTTCCACCTCACGCCTTGTATAAGAGTGCTGTTATAATTCCGACGGACTTGTTCGCAGGATTTATTCCTCACGTTATTACCGAACGGAATTGTGCAAGGTTATTTAGTGATATTGCCACGTGGCCAAAGATGCTACGTGGCTGAGAAAACACGGTCCTGTGTGTGACAGGTGGTCCCTAGGTCAATGACATCTGTCTTACCAAATATATCCGTAACACAAGGGTTAGACTTCAATTGTTGGCTTATATGCTTTTACATGCCAAAGATCAAGCAATGAATCTTGTAAAAAGCAACATAAAAAATGCTGTTGCAGCTTTGTGATGAAAGGATTGCTATAATAAGAAGCAGAAGAGATTGAAGAGAGTTGTTACAAAAAAGAAGCCGCTGCTGTTGTAGAGGAATTGCTTGGAACTATGATTGTAATTCTTTGATCACTTTGTCGTCCAAGTGTAGTCAGGACGATTGTAAAGTTTGAAAAGAAAATGTTTCAGAGACTATGTTAAAGACTCCCTTGTATAAAATGCACACCATTTATTTGATAAGATACCTTGAAGAAGCATGCTTCAATAAAAACAAGTGCATGGGGCTGTTGCTGTCACCATGTTACTGTAGGAATCATGGGAAAAAGGAGAAGCTGTAGTTTTCTATGACGAAAAGGAGATGGAAGGGCTACAGCCCCATGAAGAAACTATGGAAGGAAAAGTAAAAGAAGAGAAGAGAATTAAGCTGCTATAAAAAAAAGGGGGGGTGCTTGCTACCTGCCGCAGTTTATTCTTGAATTGTTGAAGTCATTTGTCTGTCTGCTATGCGCCTCCTCCATTCAAAAGTCAATAACTTTTGATAGAAGACTCAGATTGGAGTGAAATTTGTGGCTTTGGAAACTAGACTTCCAAACCTTTGCAACCATATATGGTATAGTGCCTATCAGTACCCCAATTGGTAAAGTTCTTGATGAAAAGAAGACTAATTACTGCAGTTTGCCCAGCTTGACCACCTTCTATTCAAGCGCTGATAACTTCTGCTAGAAAACTCCGATCGAGATGAAATTTTTGGCATCGGAAACTAGACATCCAAGGCTTTCTAACCATATATGGTGTGGCCCATATTGATGGCCCAGTTGGTGCAGTTTTTAGTTACAAGCCAGGGCAAGACTGTGGTAAATTCACGTGCTGTTGGCGACCATGATGTGTGTTTTAAGGCGGTGGTACAACGGCATGAATTCAAAGGGGATGGCGAGGTGGAAGGCAACATTCCTAAATGAATAAATAAATTATGCAAATGAACAAATAACTAAAGTGTATGAACATCTCATGATGATATCCATATGTAATGAAAGTCGTAATAAATAAAGACCATTTTCGTAATGTGTTGTCTCTTTACTTGTACTTTTGCCCTTACTCGGAGGTTCCCACGACATCATCTGGGGTAATTAATAATAGAGGCTAGCCTCTATTAGGAATAAAAGAACCCACACAATAAAAAATGATATTTGTGCTTCGATATGTCACCTGGTGTCTCTTCACAGACACGATGCCAGGCGCGTATTTTCAATCCCACAAATTCTTGCGCGCCCGGTAGGACAAATTCCTCCTCCCATCTTTCAGGAAAAATTACAAGTAGAGGCATTATTCCTACATCCTGTGAAAGAAAACTAACGTTGTTATTTTCTTATTGCAGAACGAAATGGCATTCAAGAGCTCGACTGTACCTGGAAGCCCAAAACTCACTATTTCTCGGAGAGGGAGCTGAAGTCCGGCTGTCCAACTGCACCTTCAGCACTGGAGTCGCCGGAGCAGAATTAAGATTCGGCACGATTTCTGAATCTGTGGAGTTCGTGAGAAAGACTTCACCAACGGAGGAGAACCTGACTATTCCACGTCTACCATCCAGCGGTCGTCGTCTGAACGTGATCGTCCCGAAGACTGATGAAGATATTACTGACGAAGAACCACCAAGAATATCTGCTTTTAAGAGACTGTCCCGTCCTAAGAGGGTAGTCTCTCTGAATGATGATGATGATGAACCCACCTTCACTGTTACCACAAAGGGGCGGGAGAGTGGGATATTCCAGTCTGATGAGAATACACCCAAGAGGAAAAGTGTGTTCTCAAGACTTTTACCAAGGAAAGTTAAAATTCCAAAGCGGAAACTGGATTTTGTGTCTTTCCAAGAACAAAAACATAACCAAATGGGTTCCTTCAGCAACTCATTTGAACCACTTAAGCTGGTAAAGAAGAATTCAACTACGGCCGAGTTGCGGCCTCAGCCAAACGAGAATAAAGGTGGTAGGTCCCCAAAGTCACACCATAAGGATTCCTTCAACAAAAACCTCTACAAGACTTACAAGGCGTCAAAGAAGCTCCAGACAGAGAAGATGACGCCGAGGGAGTTCTACCAAAAGAAGAAGCAGCTAATATCGAATACACGGAAGACGGTGTTTGATCTGATAGCTTCTGCTCAGAATCAAGTTAAGACCTCCCACTCGAAGTTTCAGTGGAGGAGAGAGATGAAGGATGAAGAAATGTCTGATATGGACGTAGAAGTACATACAGTCTGGATGGTTACTGGAGCCCAAAGAGATCCAGCACCCAAACCAGAACAACCAGGCGTGTTCACAAGATCTCGTAAAAGAGCCACAGACTCTCACAGTGGGGTTGGAGATGAAGGTTCAAGCCAAATGCCACATGAGGGTCAGAGAACAGGGAGCCTTCCTGTATTTCGCAGGCCAACGAATTACAAGGAAGCAGACCCCCCAAATGAAAAAGTGGAGGATGAACCTGCCTTTATTTACAATGGGGATGATATTACAAGAAGAGTCCAGCAAATGGAGAGACTCCAGCAAATGGAGAATAGAGATGCTGAATATCAATGGCTCAATGAAAACATGACAATTATGATGGAATCAATGGTGAAAATGCAGAGACAAATGGCTGCCTTAATAGAAAGCCAAAAAGCACAAAGACTGATAAGTCCAAATCCACAGCCAAGAGAAACCCCTAGGTTGGTAGAGCAAGGGACAATCTCTTCACCACCAAGAGAAGTTCCTAGGCTAGTGGAGCAGGAGTGAACTTCATATTCTCCTATAAGAGGAATCCCTAGGCCAGGAGACCAAGAGGGAATCCCATATGCCCCTATTCCAGAGCAGTCAGTTTCAATGACTCGGGAGGAGATACAACAGATAGTGACAGTTGAACTGAAGCAAGTTAAAGGGACCGAGATAAAGGTTGATGGAGATAAACCTTATCCCAGTTATTATGACCTAGTACCCTACCCCAAAGGATACAATGTACCCAAGTTAAAGTTGTTCACTGGGATTGGCAACCCTGATCAACACTTGGCTCATTTTGTGACGGCCTGTGGAGATACAAGTGCTAAGCCCTCGCTTCTTCTCAGACAGTTTTTTGCAAGTCTCACAGGGGTAGCGTTCGAGTGGTATGCCAGCTTGCAACCTAAGTCAATTCAAACATGGCAGCAGCTAAAAGATGCATTTCGGGTACGGTTTGGGGGTGTAAGTGACAAAATCACAATTGCCGACCTCGGGGCCACTCGTCAAAATAAAGATAAAAAAGTGGTAGACTATATTATGAGATGGAGAAACCTCAGCATCAAGTGTGAACAACCCCTTGATCAGCCACAGGCAGTGGGTTTGCTGCTCGGGAACATTGATAGTTAGATGGCACCCTTCCTTAGTGCATTCGACATTACTACATTCCAGGAGTTAATTTCACAAGCTAAGAAATTGGAACGGACAAGCCCAAAGATATTCTCCAATTTTCAAGCTCCAAGGAATGATAGAGAAAAACCAAAAAGGACTGAAGGCGTCAAATATACTGCTACAACCTTCAACATCGACAAATGAAAAGGTGTTGCGGAGCCTCACAAGCCGGAACAGGCCAAGCCACCCACCTTAGGTGCAATTAGCAATGAATCAAAGCCTATTCCCTCTTTGAAAGAAAGGATGAATAAAAGTCTTCTTTCAGGAGAGATAAGGTATTGAAGATCTTTAAAGATGCTGTGAAAGAAGGTCTGCAATTGCCTGAATGCAAAAGGCCAGAAGAGTAGAACAAGAAGGATCATCCCAGTTACTGCACATACCAGAGAGTATTGGGACACACAATTGCAGACTGTTATGTTTTCAAGGATTGGGTTGAATGACAATACAGAGAGGGCAAGATTACACTCTCAAAAAACGTTTTGTTGGAGCAACCAGCCGAGCATATCCGCTATGTGACCATCCAAGACCAGGAGGGATTATCCCAAGGGGAAGTCATAGCAGCGAGTAACAAAGTAATAGTGCCATCAACAAAAGATGATAGACCCCCTGCTATTCCAGAAGGATTGTAGGAAGTATTCACATCCAAGAAGTCAAAGAAAATGTTGCAGAAGTTGGCTGAACTCCCAGGGATTACATGGAGATGTTCCCAAGAACCCCCTAAATGGCTCCCAGTAAAACAAACAAAGAAGAAGAGCAAAAAGAAGAACAAGAAGCGCGAACAATCAAAGCGCAAGAAGTCTATTATAGAAGAGTATATCGACTCTCTCGATGAATATGAACAGAAAGAAAGGGTCTTGATCACTCTCAGAGATTATTTTCCCGAAGAAGTCAAAGAATTACTCTGAGAATTAGCTGAAGAAGTTGATGAAGATAATGAAAGTGTGCAGGTGGAAACTTGCAGGGTAATTTCTGGAGGAGAATACCCTTTGTATATCTCAGATGATAATGATGATGATAGCTTCTCCAAACCAGAAGAGTCGTACGATCGTCACAGCCGACCCTATATTAGGAAGAAGAAAAAGAAGAAGATGGCTTTCAAGGAAAGAGTGAAGAAAGCAAACCCTAGACTCTTGGAGCCACCCCAACCAGAAGAGCCAAAGAAACCATATTGCACCTCCAAAGCCCCAAAATATAAAGTCTTGAGGAAGGTTATGCCTGCTGAAGAAATTCCCGCATTCATTCAAAGGGTGAAGATGCTGAGTGGGATGAGTCTAGGACATATCCTCCGAAAGCACCGTGGCAAAATTTTGAGGTCTTGGAGTCTTCGCCTCCAGCAAAAGCAGCCAATGATAAGGGAAAGTCTATTCTCCAAAGCACCAAGATCAAGAAGGGCAAAAAGAAGGAACTTTTTGATCAAGCCATGGAGATGGGACTGGAATTACCTAACTCTAAAAGGCCGTGCTTGATGCATCTCGATAGCCACCCAAATTATTGCCCATATCACCGACTTGTGGGACATACCATAGAAGAATGTCAAAATTTTCAGAAGTGGGTGCAAAGACAAATTTCCATGGGAAATTTAATGCTGACAAACGACTACTTTGAAGAGAAAGGTGTTTGTCAAGCCATAACTTGCCAAGAAGATTCTGAGGAGAAATTAAATTTCCCAGATGAAGAAGATAATGAAGGTGATGAAATACCCTATCATGTGCATCAAATGCAGCTCAGAGCTGGGAAAGTATTTCAGCCAAGACAGGCATCCAGCTCCCATGACAAAAATAAAGGAAAGGTGATTGAAGAGGAAAACCTTTCACTAAAGAAGTTCTCAAAGAAGCCGAACTACAACATTTTGGCACACTTGAAGAAAGTCCCGGCACTTCTCAATATGTATGACGCATTGATGATGTCAGCTGAAGTCAGGGAGTCTCTAATACATGCCCTGCGAAATCCTGAGGAGTATCAAGCTTACTTTGCCAAAGTTAACATAAAAGAGGCTCTGTACATATTTCATGCACCCTTAATATCCTTCACGGATGAAGATCTGTTGCTTGGGACTACAGAACACAAAAGACCATTATATGTAACGGGTTATTGTGATGGGATAAGAATCAACCGAGTCTTGATTCACCAAGGGTCCTCAGTTAACCTAATGACCCTCAACACTCTCCTGGCATTGGCTCTCAAAATATGCTACTTATCTCAGGAGAAGATCATCATTCAGGGCTTCAACCAGCATAGCCAAAAGGCATTGGGGTCCATTACTCTCCCAATTAAATTTGGAAAGAAGACATCTGATGTGAAGTTTCATGTGATCGGCGCAGATGCCTCATATAAAGCCCTCTTGGGAAGGCCATGGATCCATGAAAACCAAATGGTCTCTTCAACACTTCATTAGTGTGTGAAATACATGGTGGATGGGGAAGAATTCAGGATTGATGGAGAAATTCAACCCTTCGGCATCCACGAAGTCCATTATGAAGGTACAAGATACTACCTTAAGCCATCCAAAGGGGGCAAATTCCCAGGCCCAAAGGTAGCGTCTCTGGTGAAGATAGCCAAGTCTACTCCTGTCTCTAAAGAGAAAGCCTCAATATTGCCTCAGTTTGGTAGTGGCACCGAGTCCTCAGCAGACGAGAGTGATGAAGACACACACCAAAGCAGAAGACAAGCTAAAGGGTCTGCCCAAGGAAGCGCATTCCATATCACAAGGATTCCTGATGGGCTCTACAAATCCTTGGATGATTTGAATGTTAACACTGTTGAGCAGTTGAAGATATTGTATGTCCCAGCTTGGCATAGAAAGGAGAGAGGGATCCTCTTCTATGAAGCCAAAAGCAATGAAATTTCAAATGATGATATCATAAATATTGAAGACTTAGAGGATGGCGAAACTCAACTCATAAACTTCCCCAACCGTTATCCCGACAAGCTCAAGACAGTAGTTGAGAGGTATGGGGGCAAGATCAAATGGTCGAGAAAGTCATATCAGAGCTTTCGTCGGCTGTGGAATCCTGCATATGTGGAGAAGAGAGGAATAGGTTACTCTGAACCTTCCAGGCACTCATATTATATGACAACATCCCAGGAGGAAGAAGAAGAAGAAATTAAAATGAAAAGTGCGCCACTTGAACTAGAAGACGGGGGGCAAGCAACAATTGATGAGCTAGTTGAAGTCAACTTGGGAAGCGATGAAGACCCACGGCCAACCTTCCTAAGCACACAGCTATCGGAAGAAGAAAAAGCATCATTCAAGGCCCTTTTGAAGGGGCATATAGATTGCTTTGCCTTGAATTATAATGAAATGCCAGGGTTGGACAATGAGGCGGCTATTCACAGGTTAGCCATCGACCCCAATGTTACTCCATTCAAGCAAGCACCAAGAAAGATGAAGTTTGACCTAGAAGAAAAGGTGATAGAAGAAATAAAGAAGCTGATTGAAGCGAATTTCATTAGAGAGGAGAAATACCCTGACTGGGTAGCCAGCATAGTGCCTGTGAAGAAAAAGAATGGGCAGATACGGATATGCGTAGACTTCAGAGACCTGAACAAAGCATGTCCCAAAGATGAATTTCCCCTACCCGTTATAGAGATTATGATCGATAACACCTCAGGGTACGAAATGTTCTCCTTTATGGATGGGTACTCTAGATACAACCAAATTAAAATGCATCCAGATGATGAAAATCATATAGCCTTCCGGATGCCTATGGGCATATACTGTTACAGAGTAATGCCATTTGGTCTGAAGAATGCCGGGGCAACATATCAAAGGGCCATGACCAAAATATTCGATGATCTGATTCACAAAGTTGTCGAATGCTATGTGGACGATCTCGTGGTCAAGACAAATTCCAAAGACAAGCATCTTGATGATCTGAGGACAGTTTTCACACGCCTCAGAGAATACAAGTTGAAAATGAACCCCATAAAATGTGCTTTTGGAGTCCTGTCTGGGAAGTTTTTAGACTTCATAGTAAGACACCGGGGGATAGAGATAGACCCCTCCAAGATAAAAGAAATCTTGGAAATGCCACCTCCTCGCATTAATCGGCGATTCTGCGGTCTTTTCAAGGGCGTTTGGCGTATATCAGACGATTCATCTCCAACCTCTCTGGAACATGCAAGCCCTTCTCCATGCTGGTCAAGAAGAAAACACCATTCAAATGGGATGATGAGTGTCAGAAAGCTTTCGAGGATATCAAATGCTATTTGTTGAATCTACCAGTGTTGACGACCCCAATCCCCAGAAAGCCATTGATTCTATATACTGCTGCATTGGAAGGGTCATTAGGAGCTATGCTGGGCCAGAATAACAAAGAAGGCAAGAAAAATACATTATATTACCTCAGCAGAATGTTGATAGGAGTTGAGATTAAATACACACCAATCAAAAAGTATTATCTAGCTCTAGTGTTCGCAGTCAAGAAGTTGATACACTACTTGCTAGCACATAAAGTCATACTCATATCAAAAATTGATCCTCTCAAATATCTTATGACGAGACCATTGCTTATGGGAAGACTCGCAAAGTGGGCGCTGATTTTGATGTAATTTGATATAACATATACTCCATAGAAAGCTATTAAAGGGCAGGCGTTGGCAGACTTCCTAGCGGCACATCCTCTCCCTTATAATTCACCACTTAATTACGATCTCCCTGATGAAGAGACATTAACAGTGGAGAAGCAAAGTGCCGACTATATTTTGATGGAGCGTCATCTATAAAGCCGACACTCATGTCCACAATTCCACAAATCAAAGCTGGGATAGGACTTGCATTCGTCACACTGGAAGAGGGAATTCTCAGATATGCACTCTCTCTTACGGAGCCATACACAAACAAAGAGGCAGAATATGAAGCTCTCATAGCTGGTTTGGAACTGGCAATCAAGATGGGAATCCAACACATACACATATTTGGAGACTCACAACTCATTATAAAGCAAGTCGAAGGAGACTACAAAATATACAAACCTGAACTTCTTAAATATCACAAGAAGGTCAAAGATCTGATAAAGAAAATCCCCCAAGTACAGTTGAGGAGGGTTTTAAATAAAAAGGACTGGCATGAAAGACTCCCAGAGATGCTGTGGGCTTATCGCACCACCTATAGAACTCCAACACAATGCACACCATATTATCTAGTATTTGGAACTGAAGCGGTCCTCCCCCTCGAAATCCGAATACCCTCATTGAGAGTGGCGGTGCAAAATGAAATTTCAAATAAGATAATATTCGGCTTCGCTTGGATAAATTGGACTCTCTTGACGAGAAAAGGATAGGAGCACAGCAGAATCTCGAAGTCTAAAAGGCCAAGATGTCTCAAGCCTACAACAAATTGGCTCGGTTTAGGACTTTTACCAAAGGAGAAATGGTTCTTGTCCTAAGAAGACCTATCATCACCAATAAGCGGGCCGGGGGCAAGTTCAAAGCAAACTAGGAAGGTCCATACATCGTGGAGATCGTCTATGAAGGAGGCGCATACTAGCTCATTGATGCTAATGGAGAAAGACCAATACCACCTATCAACGGTAGTTTTTTAAAAAAATATTATGCTTAATGTAAAAATGTTTGCCTATGACGGAACGTCTGGTCCCTGATAGGGGTAGACTGGTCATGTACTATTAAATGTACTTCCTAAGGCAAAACATTAATTTTATGTACTTTTGTATCAAGTTCATTCAATGAAATAAAGAGGCATGTGTTTGTCTATGATGGAATGTCCGGCTCCTAGTTGGGGGCAGATAGGTCATGCACAATTAAATGTGCTTCTTGAGGCAAACACATTAACCCCTTTTTCTCCCAAAAAAAATTTAAAAAAAAATCAAAAAAAAAATTTTAAAAAAAACAAAAAAAATCAAAAAAAAAAATCTGAATTTCCAGAAAAGTCCTCATATTTATTATGAATATTTGAAATTAAAAAAAGGGGGGGGGGGGAAGAGAAAATGTGAAAAGAACCAAAATTTATTCAAGTCTAGTGTTCATAACAAATGTCTCAAATTCAACTACCAAAGCATAAATAAACTAAGAAATCAAACTAATCAAAAAAAAAGAAGAAAGAAGGAAAGGAGGCCCCTTTTAATGCCCAGCAAATTTCAATAATGATTCTTTTGCTTCCTCTAACTCATCGAGCCATTTTGTGAAAATAGCAACAAGATGAATATCTGGATGACCTCCTTGATCCGCAGCGAGCTGTGCTTTGGTCTCATCCAATGCAACTTGAAGATTCGCCTGTGTATGCTCAGAAGCTTCGAAGAGGTTCATTGAAGTTGTTATCTTCTCACCCAAAGCCTTCATTGCACCCGAAATCTTACAAAGTTCGGTCTGTAGTTGATGATGCCTCTCAGCAAGCCTTTGATACTCCTCTTTACCTGCATTCATGTCATTAGCCCAGTCCACCCTGCGTTTGTTGAGACGTTCAAGTGCTAAAGTTTCCTAATGCATACGTGCCTTGGCTTGTTGACTGTGAATATGAACTTGGATGCTAGGATTCTCTAAAGCTTCTTTAGCATAAGTTGCACACCGAACTATTTTTTCTAGGAAAGGCTCATAACCAGTCAAATCGATGCCGAGGGCTTCAAAAAATGAACATGACTCCTTCACTTTGTTGATAATGCTTTGATAGTCGTGGTAGTTAAGGGACTTGATATTGCTCAGTATTTCATCCCGCCAGGCTAACACCATATTTGGTATATTCCTCGGACCTATAAGGAAGATATGCAAATAAAATAAAATTCAAAATTCAAAATTCAAAAAAAAAAACCTTGGTCTTACTTTGGCCCGGCATCGACATCAACGCCATCACCTCCCAACTTTTCAACAGGGACAGGAGTATCTTCAACAATATCCTTTGAAGGACTTTGTCTCGGAGACAAAGGGTAGTCACCTTTTTGGGCAACTAAAAAATATTATCAATATTCATATTCATATCTCAAAAAAAAAAAAGAAAAAAATCACCAACCTTGGTCTCGCTTTGGTGAAGTTGCAAATCCAGTGTCGATGTTAACGGCATCACCCCTCAATTCTTCCACAAGAGAAGGAGCATCCCCAACAATTCCTTTTAAAGGGGTCTGTCTCGAAGATGGAGAATTATCATTTCTTCCGGCAACTAGATTTCAAGAAAAGTTGTCAACATATATATATTTCTCTCTCTTTAAATAATAATAATTAAAAAAAACCTTGAGTTGTCAACATATATATATTTCTCTCTCTTTAAATAATAATAATTAAAAACAAAACCTTGATCTTGCTTTGGGGATGCTGCAGCTCCACTTCATCATTTGAGCCGCCACTCTCTACTCCCTCCGTTGGATCTTGAGCAGCTAGCAAATAAAAGAATCATGTAAGCAGCCCCACCAAAAACCTTCATTCGGCCTCAATAAAGATGTAACATCCACATTTGCATCAGCATTGACGCCATCATTCCCCAAATTCTCCATTGAAGTGGGGGCATCTCTTATAAAGTTCGTAAAAGGAATTTGCCCAAAAGATGAAGTACTCTCACCCCCTTGAACAACTACATCTTGAATGAAAATTTTGTCCAAAAAAAAAGGGAGAGCAAACAAAACCTTCTTGAATCATGGGCAAATTAGGTGGTGCTTCATTTTCCAAGGAAACTGGTATATCTCCTATCAAGAAATTGAAAATAAATAAATAAACTAAAAAAAAGAAGGGGAAATAATACCTTGTGCCAGATTGGAAGGAACTCCCTCAACTCCCACGTTCTCTTCAATTTCAACATTTCCCTCAGCCCCTTGCAGGTTCACCGGGCTTGAAGCCAGAATTTTTTTTTTTTTTTTAAAAAAAAAAAGATGCATGAGGATTAATTAAAGAAATACTTTTCTTACCAATATGAGGGTCTAGAGGCATCCCTAAATCTGTTAAAGGAGTATCACCAATTCTTGAAGCTGTTGAAATTGACAAGGGTAAACATCAAAAAAAATAATAATAATAAATAAATAAATAAATAAATAAATAAACATACCAATTGGTGAATTGTGAGCAACCCTGACATTGGCCAATGGGGCTTCACGAATTTGTATACCTGTTGACCAAAGATTTTGAATCAAATAAAAATTCAGACTTTGATTCAAATGAGAATTCAGATTTTGAATCAAATAAAAATTCAGATTTTGAATCAAATGAGAATTCAGACTTTGAATCGAATGAAAATTTAGACTTCGAATCAAATGAGAATTCAGACTTTGAATCAAGTGGAAATTCAGACTTTGAATTAAATTAAGACCTTGAGTCAAATAAAACTCAAAGTTTGAGTTTAAATAAAAATAAAAAATATAAAAAATATAAAAAAAAAATAAAAACTGAATTTAGACTTTGAGTTTGACATACCTTGGGTTCATTGTCGCTTCACTGGAACAGAAGGACCCGCAGGAGAAAGACCTCGTTTTTGACTGATGAAAATACTTTCATTGATGAATCGGGGCTTTTTTGAAGGTTGACTTTGCTCCCGGTTCCTCCTAATATCCCTCCTATCACCATAATCCTCTTGGACTGATAATGTGACGTCCTGTTGGAAGAAAGCTCGCACGTTTTCAAACCACTTCAGTGCATAAAAGAACATGAGTTCCCCACTTCGATATTTTTCAGGAATATAGAACGAGCTAGAGGTCCTTTGGCGGGAAAAGTGACGCCAATAACCCGCAAGTACTCTGAGGGAGGGAGCTCTTCTCGCGACATCAATATATGCCGGACACTGCTGGTCGTACCCAAACTGGCGCCCAAAGCAGTGAGGATTGTAGGGCTCTGCATAGAACTCTCCATCACGTCGAAGAGGAAGGATGCCGCAGCGAAGGCCTATCACATACTCCATGGTCTGAAGATCCAATATGTCGGGTCCCGCAAGATGTCTAGTATCTCGCACTGTCTCATCATTATGAAGAGGATAGGAGAAAGGACGCCATATAAAGTTAGTATCAAACTTAAGAAACTTCCTGGCGTCCAAAGGAGTAAAAGGAGAAGCGGAGGCGTTCATATAATACAGCATCTCCGGTATCCTTGAAAGCCCAGGAATAGTGTGTGTACCATCATTAATTTTCCTCTGAAGAGATATGCCATGAAAGTGACAACTAGCCCAAGCATACAAAAAGTGAGAAGGAAAAACTGTAGTAGAATATCCGGGCCGTCTCTCGTGATTAACCATAGCGTTTAATCCTAAATATAAACGTGCTAACACTGCTGGGGCAAAAGCTACGGGCCTCCCATGCGCGAGGTTGCACGCCATCATAAAAACTCCTGGTCTAATCACCTTGTGATTATCCGGCATAATAAAGGAGCAAATCCATAATGCTATAAAGGCAGCCAAATTTGTGTTCGAAACAGACTTCGGAGGAGGATCAGAAGTCGAATCATACTGGGAATTAGATTTTGACTTCCTAAAGAAATCTACCCAATCCAAAAAAAAATACGTTTTTGTTGGCATCCCGCCTTATAAGCCATTGAAAGATGTCGAAAAGACTCCTCAACACAGAAAATTCCGAACTTCCTTTGTTGCACAATATATCATTATGTGGGATGTGGTCATCGTATACGTCACCAACTACCGGAAGCCCTCCAAGTTTTTGACCACCCACAAGGAAATCCCCACTTCCCTATGCAAATAGTGGAAAGTGTTTGTCTCCGGACACCACAACTCTATCAATGCTTTGTAGAAGTTCAAATTGAGATCATAGCGACCAACTGAGGCCACAATCCCGCCAACTAACTCTACCCGGGCTAATTTTTCAGAATAATTACTAACAATATATTTGGCCCAATCAGCGTAACGAGGGAAATCAATTAATTCACTTTTAATAGGATTTCTAGTCCTCCACCCAGGGTGATGGTTAAAAATTTTATGACCAAGGGTTTGAAACATATTCAAATCTCCAATTGCCCCTTCGGGTTTCAAATAAATTACATTGATCATGTTACCTCAATGACAATGATTTGAAGACAGTCGGGCTGTAGCCATGCGAGCTGGAGGGCGCTTCACCTACTCTGAGTGTTCCTCTCCTCCATATCTGATTGCAGGCTCGGACCCGGGACCGAAAATAGGATTGTTACGAGGGACGATTTGACCTTTTGGAATCTCACAATGATCTTGATTGATATCCTAAAAGGGCTCAAGATGAGGATTGTTGGCCATCGCGAAAACGAAATTCAAGAATTCCTACATCTCTCACTCAATTTTGCAAGAGAGAACTTCGTGAGAGAAGTATGAAGGGGGCAATTTGTTTATATAAAAAAAAATACATGTTTCAATTCTATTAGAATTAAAATTCTAATCCTAATAAATTTAATCTATCATAATCTTGGCCAAATAAGAATTTGATAGAATAGATAATGACACAAAAAATGAGATTATCTGAAAGTGGGCCAAAATGAAATATTTCATGTCTCTAAATTTAAATGAAATATTTGTTTTGAAATTAAAATATTTCAAGATAAAAAAAGAGAAATATATCTGGATTCGGTCATATCCCAAGATAGCCCGAGAACACATATCTCAAGACAATCTCAGGATAGTCTGAAACGTATCCCGAGGTGATTTTAAATTTCAAGATTGCCCGATAACATATCTCGAGGCACAACACATCTTGATACCCAAATACATGTCCCGAGGCAGTATAAAAAAAATGTAAAAAAAAAAAATAATAATAATAATAATAAAATAAATATTAATTAAATTTTAAAGTTTAAAATTTAATTAAATGTTTGAGTCCGATCTTATCCATTCGGGAGATAGTAACGGGAGGTTGGGGATTTCACTGACAAATTTTCACTTCTGGGATAAGAACAAGAAAGTTTTCTTTAAAAAGGGCAGAGGGGATCAGAGGGGGAGGACTGAAAAAGGAAAGGAAGGAAGACCAGACTAACAAAGAAGAGAAGATCGGAGATCAGACAGACAGAAAGGACAATTGAAGAAGAGAAAAGGGGGAAGAAGAGGAAGAAAAGGATCAGAAAGGACACTGAGAGAAAGAAATCAGAGAATTGAAGGAGGCCTTTGAAGAAAAGCAAGGTATATAATATATAAATTTTTTTTAGGAAAATATAATAAAAAGAGAGAAGAAGAGCTTCCTTCTCTTGTTGGTCCACCCCTTCCGCCTCCAAATTCTTCCGGCCAGCCTCCAAGAACGCCACGCCACAAGGCCCCTGCCAGACACGCTACCAAGCAAGACGCCGCTTCCAAATAAGACATGCTGCTCCTCACAAGACGCCTCGGGCCAAGGCTCCCTCGCCCCCTGCGGCGCACTGTTTGCAGCCACAAGGTCCTCGCAAGCCACCCCAAAGACTTCGCCACCGCAGCACCCGGCCTCTAATTCGAGCACCTGCAGCCAATCTTCAGTCCAGCTCTCCCTCCTCTCTACCCAGCTGCCCAGATCTAAAGCCGCCAGATCCACTGCCCTGCTGAAGTTGCTGCGCCGCGAGGCTGCTCCCTCACCAAGTTGCTGCTGCTGTCCTGAATGAGAAGATTGTTGCTGCTGCTGTCCTGAATGAGAAAGATTGTTGCTGCTGCTTGTTGCTGCTGCTGTCCTGAATGAGAAAGATTGTTGCTGCTGGTGTCCTGAATAAGAATAAGAAGACTGTTGCTGCTGCAAATGGAATCACAAATAAAAAAAAAAGAAGAGAGAAAACTGATGCCGTGGAACTGTTGCAAAAGAACAATATTGAAGGAACTTGATGATGTTTCAGTCATGTTGCTATTCAATGATGCTGATTTTTGCCACATTGCTATAGAACTGCTGCAAAGCTGCTTCGAAGGAGTTGCTGCAACAAATGAAAAGGAAAATGGAGAAAAAGATGATGGGAGAGATGCCAAAGAGTTCAGTTGTTACAAAAGCTGTGAGAGCAAGAAACTAAAAAAGGGATGAAACATATGGAGGTGTTCTTTGCGGCTATGAAGCATGAATCTGTCCAAATTTTGGCCCCCAACTTATAGTTTGAAGTTTGAAGCCAGAATGCAACTACACAACAAAAAATCAATTTATTGATGAACCCAAAAAGAGAGCTATTACAAAAATCAAAGAGAGAAGATGGAGAATTCAGCTACTGCTGGAAAAGCTACATAATAATCAAGAAAAAGATCAAGAGGACGATATGATGCTAAGCACATCGTTTCAGAATTTCTTAGCTAAGCAAGGTCAAGAGGGTTTCTCCAAGAGTTACAGCACCTCTTCTTGATAGCTCCAACCTTGGTGATAAGTTGCGGCACCTGTAGAAACCAACCACCATGAGATGGCTATGGACTTGGACCATGGTTCTTCTTGACCTCAAAAGAGCTCCATACAATCTCATTCTGCTGCAGAAATTATAAATTCGATGTTCTCAAAGGCCATTGTAGAAATTATGTAGGAATTATGAGAGTGAAAAGATGTTCAACCGTTGAAGCATACTAAGAGCAAGCCTGAACATTGGATTATTCCACCTCCAAGGAGCACAAGAGGGCAACCCCATTCCAAGCTATCCCTGCCAGTCATATTCCAAGGGTTAGACTTCAATTATTGGCTTATATGCTTTTACATGCAAAAGATCAAGAAGTGAATCTTGTAAAAAGCAACATAAAAAATGTTGTTGCAGCTTTGTGATAAAAGGATTGGTATAATAAGAAAAAGAGATTGAAGAGAGTTGTTACAAAAAAGAAGCCGCTGCTGTTGTAGAGGAATTGCTTTGAATATTATGGTGAAGCAAATTGTAAATTTTTTGTTAAAAAGAAGCATTGCTTGGAACTATGATTGTAATTCTTTGATCACTTTGTATTCCAAGTGTAGTCAAGACGATTGTAAAATTTGAAAAGAAAATGTTTCATAGACTATGTTAAAGACTCCCTTGTATGAAATGCACACCATTTATTTGATAAGATACCTTGAAGAAGCATGCTTCAATAAAAACAAGTGCTTGGGGCTGTTGATGTCACCATGTTACTGCAGGAATCATGGGAAAAAGGAGAAGCTGTAGTTTTCTATGAAGAACAGGAGATGGAAGGGCTACAACCCTATGAAGAAACTATGGAATAAAAAGTAAAAGAAGAAGAAGAGAATTAAGATGCTATAAAAAAAGGGGAGTCTTTATTTGCCTTTAGCTGAGAAAATTTATTCTTTGCCATTTCGATTTCTTTGAAGTCATGCTGCAACATGCATTGCGCCTCCTCCATTCAAAAGTCAATAACTTTTGATAGAAGACTCAGATTGGAGTGAAAGTTGTGGCATTGGAAACTAGACTTCCAAAGCTTTCCAACCATGTATGTTATAGTGCCTATCAGTGGCCCAATTGGTACAGTTCTTGATGAAAAGAAGACCAATTACTGCAGTTTGGCCAGCTTGACCACCTTCTATTCAAGCGCTGATAACTTTTGCTAGAAAACTCCGATCGAGATGAAATTTTTGGCATCGGAAACTAGACATCCAAGGCTTTCTAACCATATATGGTGTGGTCCATATTGATGGCCCAGTTGGTACAGTTTTCAGTTACAAGACAGGGCAAGACTATGGTAAATTCACGTGTTGTTGGCGACCATGATGTGTGTTTTAAGGCGGTGGTACAACGGCATGATTTCAAAGGGGATGGCGAGGTGGAAGGCGACATTCCTAAATGAATAAATAAATTAAGCAAACGAACAAATAAATAAAGTGTATGAACATCTCATGATGATATCCATATGTAATGAAAGTCATGATAAATAAAGACCATTTTCATAATGTGTTGTCTCTTTACGTGTACTTTTGCCCTTAATCGGAGGTTCCCACGACATCGTCTGGGGTAATTAATAATAGAAGCTAGACTCTATTAGGAATAAAAGAACCCATACAATAAAAAATAATATTTGTGCTTTGATATGTCGCATGGTGTCTCTTCACAGACACGATGCCAGGCGGGTATTTTCGATCCCACAGGCATGAGGGTCCTCATCAGGTCTCCCATCAAATTGAGCTAAATTTTGGAGCATATTCATGGTGGTGCCCTTGATCTAAAAAGTGTTAATGTTGACATTCGGGGGGTGAATGCTGAATTCTTCCCCGGTGTATTAAGATTTCTCGTAATCAGCCAATGTGCGTCTTCTCTCAGCCATGGTGGGCACTTCTTTAGTCTCGGTCTCGATCTCAATTGTGACTGAATTTTCTGACACTGAAGGGGGGCCCAACAATAATGCCTCTATCCCTCTCAACCGTCGGTGAAAAGTTCTATCAATCTCACTATCCTCTTCGAGTAGACCCGTAGAGTGTTGACTAGTCATGCAACAATTCCTCGCAAGTAGAGATGATGAAAATGTATCAAATGAGACAAATTAAGGGAAAAGGAACAAAATAAGAAAATAAAAGACTAAAATAATAAAGTCCTAGTTTAACTAGCAATTCTGTTCCCCGACAACGGCGCCAAAAACTTGATGAGGAAAATCCGCAAGTGCACGAGTCGTGGTCAAGTAATAAAGTGGACTCTGAAAGTTGGATGTCGAATCCACAGGGAATAGAACTCACTACTATAAATGGTTCTTCCTATTATCTAGTCTAAATCAATGAATTGGGGGGATTTGGATCTAAACCTAGAAATCTTAATGAAATTCAGGTGGACTCTAGAAATCAGGATTAAATTGAGGGTTGAATATATCAAGAGAGGGAGATACTTGGGTATGGATCCCCTTTGGATTTAAAACATAAAGAACTCATAAGGAAATCTATGAATTGAAGATTGGTGATGCTTATGGCAAAATTCCTAAATTATATCCAACCCCTCTTCCGAGGTGATTGGATAACTAATCTCTTAGGATTGTCTTAAGATCTTAGGAATTTATGTTTTGGAAAGATTGAGGCGGTGGAGTTATATTAAGGAGTCTTTCGCCCTTCTAATCCCCGATTCCTCGATGTATTCCTAATCTTTTCTAATGAAGTAGGTTCCTCATACAAGGAGGCGCTAGCTCTAGCCCTTGTATCGCACACAAGTAATCTCTCCAGGCAATTCGCTACGTAGAGAGATTACAATCAATACAAAATATTCATTAGACAAATAAGCATGCTTCCAATCAATCAAAGCATAAAGATCAAAATGAAATTAAAACATTATCCAAAGGTTCATCACACCCAAGTATCAATGAAATTAGTTCCCCATCAATGGGGAGCTCAAATCTAAGACAAAAATATTACAATCAATAGCAAGCATGATGGAAAACACCATTACCTACGCTGATTGCAATCAAGATGATCGATTCCTTCTCTAGCTCCAAGATTGGGGGAGAAGATCCCCCAAAACCCTAATCTCCTCAATAGCCTCTCTCCCAAGGCAACCACCATCTCTAAACCCTCCCAAAAATCTATTTATATCCTGTACCTAGGATTTAGCATTAATATTTACAAGATTGCCCTTTCTAGAGCTCACAACTAAGAGAGAGTTACGATGTACGGGCTCGTAAACGGGTTGTACACGTGCCCGTACAGAATACAGGGTCTCGTGTACACCCGTACATCAGACCGTTCATAGCGTAGGGCCTATTGAACACCCGTACATCATCCCGTTCACCTGACCGTTCATCATAAATGAGATGTTGAACCCTTGAGAGTAAGCTACAGTGAAGTCGTTCACTTGTACAGTTGTTTACGGCCATACATCTGCTCGTTCATCAACCCCTTCACTTCAGAATAGCTATGTTTCGGCTTTGTTTTGACCTGGAATGCTTCCTTTCTCTCGGGGTAGTGTATTTGTGCCATGTTTACAAAATATGAAGCTTTTTTAGTACCTGCGGGCTATGAATCATTGCATTTAACATGAAAACATATAGAAAAGTGATATGAAAATATGTTCATTTGAACACTTATCAAGCATGCCAGAGGGATTCCTGATCCACTTGGGTTGGGTTGTTGCCCAGTTCCTGCTCCATCAGGGAATCTACCACAGGATCCAAACCATCTTCCCGGGCTCGTTGTCCATTTCTTACCTGGAGGATAGGTTTGTTGGCAGTAGGAGCCACAGGCATATTGACGATGGTAGGAGGGACCATGGAGATCATGTTAGAGACTCTACGGGCTCTTAGGATAGTCCGATCGATCCAGACCTCCAAAGGGACCATTTACCTAGTCATCGAGTCAGACATGACTTCGAGGCCGGACCTAGTAGACTCGGCCACAGCAGTACCGAGTAGTGCATCACCACCTACTCCATTGCCGCTACTAACACCAGCACCAGCTTCAGGATAGACCCCAGCCGAGCATGACTCACGGTTAGATTGGCTTATGGGGGTCATCTACTTCCTGATCTAGTAGGGTGGTCACCAGTACCAACCCCCATCACCTGCACCTACGCACACCACGAGAGATGTGGGGGTAGAGACCAGCGACGACTTAGAGACCGCTGGTGACAAGGATGAGGAGCACGATGACTGAGCACCATGAGTTTTCTTTTTATTTTGTCACCACTTTTGTATTTTCCTTTTATTCTCGAAAACCGAGGCACCACGGTTCACTACCTCTATATATTACATTTCAAGCATCACTTTTATGCTTCTTATATCATAGGGTACTTTGGAAATCATGGCACAAGAATTTGTCAGGAATCTTCACACGAGCACCACCACCCAGTTAAGTAGAATGATCCCTTTTTCCTTTGTTTTTGGTCCTGCATGTTATATTCTCTTTCTTATGCATACATTGTGTACATTGGGGACAATCTACAATTTAAGTGTGACGGAGGGATTAGCTATACCTATCTAATTATGATGAATACTAGTTTAAGATAATCTATGATAGTTAATAATCAGGAGTCCTCCTGGGATTTAGGTTGACATTAGCGTTAGGTGTGAATTTTTTCAAAAATATATATATTTAGTCTTACTTTTACTTGACACCTCACAAAAACTTGAGCACAAACCCTGACTTTGTTGTCACTTATCCGCTTAGATTCGGATTTCAGTTAATCTAACCATCTAAGAATTATTTCCTTTTTTATTTAAAAAAAACCTTGTTGAACAAGCTGGAATAAAGGAAAGTCGGATCCATTAGGGATGCCCTACCAATGTGAGAAAGATGGTAGAAAGAGCTATCAACTTTGAAGGGTGAAAGCCGCTAGTGAGTAGTTGAATATTGGGTATCAAAAATGTTTACTTGATGACCTACCAGGGGAAAAGGCTACCTCATTGAATGTATGAAGCTACTACCCCCAACTAAAAGAGTCAAAAATAGTACGTTCAGACTAGCTGGGTTGGGCCTAGATAATAAGTGGTACAATAGAAAGGGTTACACACACACACACGTGAGGAGTTCGAGTTCAAGGTAGGACCTATTTTTAAATATTTAAAAAAAAAAAAAAAAACCAGTCTTGACACCTGACACTATATTTCCGCGGACACCAGAGGGACTCCCAAGTATTTAAGAGATAGGAGATCAAGTAGTCATCATCTCGCTTGTATTCTATATTTTTCTTTGCTTGAGGATAAGCAAACGTGTAAGTGTTGGGGTATTTGATGAGTGCATAATTATACATATTTTCTTATGATATTTCCATACTTTTGCATTCAGTTTAGTAATGTTTATCCTACTTTTGCGTGTTGTTGGGTGTTTTGTGTAAATTGGCAGATAATTCAGCACCTTGGAGAAAAGAAGCAAATTCTGGAGAAATTTGGAGCAGAAGTACCAAACATAGGACAACATGCCCACCCGCACGGGCGTGTCCATGGGTGTATGAATTCAAATTAAAATCAATAAAGAAGCATGCTCAGATTGTTAAAGACATGGCCGTGTGACAAAAGGACACGGCCGTGTAACAGATGACACCGACGTTGTAAAATCCAAAATTTTAGAAATAAAGAACTTGTTATTTCCCTAATTTATTAGTAATTTAAAAATTTGCCAAAAGGGCATGTTGGGAATTTTAATTAAACCCGAGGGCATTTTGGTAAAATGGACACGAGGGAGATTCGAAAATATAAATAAAAATTATTTTGTATTTTATTTGTTCTGATTGATGAATGATTTAATTAAATTTGGAAATACCTAATTTAATTAAATTGGAAAGCTCCTAAATAATCATGTTAGAAACTTAGAAGGAAAGGGGGAGATAATTGATTAAATCTATTAAAGGGAATGCCCTAAGTTTAGTAAGGATAGGATTTAATCAAAAGAAATCAGATTAAATTTAAATTCAAATGAATTTAAATTATAGAAATTATTAATTAATAATTTTGAGTTTTATTTGGCTGTTAGGGACCTAATAGAAATTTTATAAAATTGCGAGGACTATAGGATAAAAGTTGATGTCTCTGGGAGGAGGACTTGGATGTAAAAATAAAAAAAGAACAAGGATTTGAGGAGAAAGTGCGTTCTCTCACAGTCCAGGGACTCAAAAGTAAATATGGGAAGTTGGGGGTCCTTTGTGCATAAACCAGAGAAACTGTGGCTAATGGTGGACAGACGGCCCAGATCGATTGATTCTGCTTAGATCAGATCGTGAGGCAAAGTAGTGGTAAAGATGGGGGCCACGTGTTGGGTTGAGGGCCGCTCATCCGTCTGCGAACGGATCTCGAAGCAGAGGGAAATAGATGGAAGGCAAGACCGACAAGCGCACCACAAGCGCTTGTCGGATCTCGATCACATCCTGATCTCGAGAGGAGTTGTTGTCTTCCTCCCCCGACAAGCGCCAGCTCGCGATCAACCTGCCATATTCATCTGCATGGATTGAAGATGAAGAAGGCAAGTGGGGGAGGAGATTTGCGCACGATCTCCTCGCCAACACAATCCGATCGCATGGAGATCACCCTCACGGCCTATAAAAAGGGAGTCGAGGCTGAGCGCTGAAGAGCCACCAAGCACCGGTGATCTTCTCCACCTCACTGTGAGAGCGAGCCGGGAGGCAGAGAGTCATATTCTGGAGTTGTAGCGCCGAGGATCGAAGGGGACGAGCGCCAAAAGGTTCCCTGCCTGGCCGGAGCTCGACGAACCGCCGGTAAGCCCTCTGTCTTGGATCTGCTAAATAATTCATGCATGCATATGGGCTGTTGGTCGTAGATAGGGCGGTGGACGCCGGAGAAATCTCCAGTGAGGGGACCTGGTGAAGGAGGCAGCCGAGGAACACTCGCAAAACCAGGAGGAGAAGAGGAGATGGTTGCTGGCCGGGGAGGGGCCGGGGGACTGTTTCTCGGGTGCGGAGCTGCAAGATGGGGTCGCCGGCGGTCACTGGACCCGGACGGAAGCCACTGCAGGTTGTCGGAGCGCGGGTCCCTCCTCCA
Organism: Dioscorea zingiberensis; assembly: GCA_026586065.1. Classification (NCBI taxonomy): domain Eukaryota; kingdom Viridiplantae; phylum Streptophyta; class Magnoliopsida; order Dioscoreales; family Dioscoreaceae; genus Dioscorea; species Dioscorea zingiberensis. Next base: position 36,019,914 of record CM048824.1, read on the forward strand.
TCGAGTCGCGGCCTGAGAAGGGGAGGTTAAGAGAGAGGGAGAGAGAGGGAACCATTAGAATAATTAGATATTCTAATTAACATATTAGTAATAATATTAGATTTAATAACTATTAACTAAATCATTTAGCTTCATCAAATAATAGTTATTATTTAATAACTAATGGATTAACAGGTTGACGAATTGTGAGTTAATTAATTTTGCTAAATTAATTTAGTAGATGTTTAAAGAACAACTATGGGTTATCAAGTTAACTAATTGAAAATCAATTAATCAGGATTAAAGAATTAATTGATTGATTAGTTAATTAAATAGAGAATAAAGAGATGAGTAAATTAGTTGATATTCAATTAACTAATTAAGTTTGAATAATTGATTATTCAATGGTTGCTAATCCAAGTTTGGAAAGTTAATTAAGGATTTAATTAACTAGTTAGACGATTTTGATAAATTTAATGAACCTAATAGAGTGGTTAGATTAATTGATCAAGTGGTTGGGTTTGGATTCAGTTGGGCTTGGCCCATTATTTGGATTGTTGGATAAGGGTTCTGGGTTAGATTTTGTAGGCTCAATTAAGAGGAATTGTTTTATGGGATTAACTGAACTATGCTTGATTTAATTAGATGGTTCTGGGTTTAATTAAATGATTTAATGGAACTATAGTTCTAGGTTTAAATTAAAGTAATTGAATTATTTAATAGTTGATTAAATAATTTAATGGTGGGATTCATTTTTGGATTAATTGAATTAATCAAATGAACCATGGTTAGTTTTAAAGATTAATTAAATTATTTAATGATTGATTAAATGATTTAATGGGTTAAATAATTCTAAGGTTTATCGAATTAATTAATTGAACCATGTTCAGATGATATCAAGATTAATTAAATCTAAGGGTTTAATTAAAGCTAGAGATAAGTTGATTAAATGATTTTAATTAACTAAGTCTGGACTCGTGAATGGGCTTGGTTTGGGGTTGGGTTCAACCAAGAGGAAGGAAGGCCCACTAAGCCGGACTTGGGCCCGTAAGAGCATGCATAGTAGATTTATTGCTCATAGACCTATAGCTTATTGAGAATAGGTTTACCTTACCAGGTATCGACTTGGATGCATCGGGAAGTCCCGTGGAGCACGAGACTTTGTGACTTTAGGTAAGTACTTCTGCCTTGTACCTCCCAGTCATTTATTGATTGGTTTCTTGACTTTTGATTTGCATGTTTGAGCATGCCTTGTTCCTCTTTTCGGAGATCTTATTGGCGTGTCTTTATTGCGACATGTTGCTTTGTTATTCATACATGCTTCCTTAATTTGTTGAAATCTTTTGTTTAGCATGTTTGATTATTTCGGGTTGTTGGAATCCCTGTGTGTTCTGTTCTTCGTCCCGGATTCAGTGGAGTAGGTGAGCTCCAGATTTTGCGAGAGCATTGGAGACGGGACACCCTGACGTTCCGGCACTCCTAGCCAGAGGGAGAGTGTTCTGGTTGTCCCTGCCAGTCAGTGGGGTCGATCACTGATCGTGTCGACACGTAGAGAGGTAGCGCTACCGACATACGACCCAAGGGCCGTAGCGACTGGATGGTCGTTTTCTCAGCAGGTTCGCTGATAGTACTGACCGGGGGAGACGCTTGTGGAGCTTCTTTGGAACTCATCGCTGGGAGTCGATTTCTTGTTTATTTTTGTGATAGACTCCTAGGGCTTATTTTTGAGGGGCGTGCCTCGAGCTTGTTTTGATATTTATGATTGATTGATATCATATTTCTTGAACCCCGCAGGGATACTTACTGGGCTTTCCATTCGAAAGCTCATGCACTTGTTTTCCTTCCTGTTTACAGATCCTGAGGCGTAGGACTCTAGTACGCAGGAGCTGAGCCGATCGTGGGTCGGGTAATTTGCAGAGGTCCGAGGACCTTGGTTATCTTTCTTGTTTGAGTGAGATATTTTATTTTGTAGGACCCCTTAGGTCCTAGTATTTGTAGGGTATTTGAACCCTTGTTATTTATCTTTCCGCTGAAACTCTGTTTATTTTGAATAAATTAAGTTGTTTTTATTTGCGTTATCTGCTTACTCACTTAGGCCTTGTATCCGTGTGGGGCCCGACTCTACACGACTACGGCCGGTCTGCACACGTGCCCGAGGTCCCGGGATCGGGTCGAGGCGTTACAGACGTGTGGCCTAATATCTGAAACTTATAAAAGGCCTTTGATTCTACTTTTGAGGGGACTTTTGGCGTATCCAGGAATCGACAGCTTGGGGTTTCGAGGAGAAGCTGAAGGCGGAGGAAGCATTGTGCCATAGAGTCTATGAGTCTTCTTATGCTTTCTTCTTTAGTTATTGTGATGTCTTTCATTAGCATGAGAGGCAAAATCCCTTGTGGTACCTCGAGTCCTTGAACTCTTAGATGGACTTGTTAATCTTTCTCTTTAATATTAGTTTCTTCTTTATTTATCTCTGAGAATTGTCTATGTATTCTTAATATGGTTTGTTAGTGTGAAAGCGACAGCCATATTATCAGAATTGTTTGATGCATGACGAGGGATCGCGGTCAAACTAGGTTTTAGCATAAACAATGGGGGAGGGGGGCACATCAAGGGATCGGGTTGCAACCTCAACTCACTTTCTGGATTAGGATAAAACCTAATAGCAAGAACCATAGAACACTAGTAATAATGCAAAGTATGCGTGAGTAGCCTCCGATGCGGCTAGGGTTTTGGTTCTTGGGGATCGAGACCAAACTATATTAGGGTTCTTCACAATCCAGGAATAGATAAATCAAGAAACTAATATTAGAGGATTGATCATAAGGAATTCTTAGAGGGATAGTGATCTGAGGTGTCATGCCCTTCTGATTGATAAATGCCAACCCACCAACTGTCACTTTAGTTTAGTTTGATTAGGTTTTAGGTAAGAACAATTCATAAACCAACTTTTCCGGGCTAGATAATAGTCATAGTGAGTACTAGTGCCAATATCTATGGATTCGACTACCCTACCCTCAAGATACTTTACTACTTATGTAACCCCGTGCACTAGCGGTAATATCATGCGCGTAGATGTGTTTATGAATCTACCATGCTAAATCTTGTTGGTAGAAAGGCAACAAGTATCTTAATCATAGAGCACATAAGCATCTAAGCTTGAAGGAAGAATAGAAACATAGGGTGGATGGAGTAACACTGTATTAGCCTCTAACATAGGCATAAGTTTAGGCATTTCCATCGTAGTAGTGAAGATTAGCCTATAAAGCTTTTATCATTTTCATAGACATATGGGAATTAGAGCATGTACCTTAGAAGTAAGGTCTTGTAGGTGGCACCCAGAGTGAACATAAGTGCAATCTCTTCCATTGTAATTTCATATCCTCAACCTTGATATCTTAGCAAGTTAAGGAGAAAACCTTAAAAAGTCTATTAACACCATAAACCCAAGAGCTTTATATTTGAGGGTTTCCACTTTGCGACCTTCGTTTTCACTCAACTCATTCTAAACTTAATTAAAGCTTTCACTACTTCACAAATATTCTCCTTAAGCATCTAATACACTAGTTTAGGAAACCAAGTATTCGTTCCCTGAGGAATTCGACCTGGTACTCACCGATTTTATTACTAGAGATCACGTGCGCTTGCGTGCGGAGGCTTGAGTACTTACACTCATAACTGACAGCCAACAAGCGCACGTCCTGCCCCCGTTAGCGGTACAGGAGGAGCGCCCGAGGACACTACTCCCCCATGACGGCTATCCCCAAAGCAAGCTAATAAAGTAGCTAGATATACAACAATGCATCCAAGGAAATTAGAACTAGGGCAGACCACAGTCGGACGCCGCAAACTTAGACTCACCTCAGCTCCTGTCGACACCAACGGGAAGCAAGCTTTACGGTTCCAAGACCCACTACAGCAGCATGGTCTACTTCAGTAAAGGCCCGGAGAAGATCATCTAGGGAGGCGGCGCCTTGTTGGGGCATCTTCACAATGTGAGAAAGCGAAGCGCCCACCGGCGTCCCCCCCTCGGGCGATGTCTTTTTCTCCTCAGAAGTGACTCGGGACGACGTTCATCTGATTACTAATCTTTTAAAGTGCTTCACCGGCCTTAGGGAAACCAAAGCAGCCTACCGGTCCACATTCTCCGCCAAAACCGAAGTAGACTTCTCCTCCTCAAGAGAAGGGACAATCCCCTCCGGTATCGGCCATGGTGCCACCAAGGCCATGTCTCCTCCCGCCATAGGAATCCTGCACACCTGAAGTGTAGGGTCCCGGCCTCCCCGCACCATAGTCAGGAGGTGGTCCTTCCCCCCAAGGATCCTTGCGAGGGGAAGAAGTTTATGTAAAGGGAGGCCTCCCACTTGAAATATCGGAGAAAGGGAGGCTACTTGCGGAGGAAATCCCGGCCGCACGAAGAGCAGACTCAAGGAGGAAGCGAGCCAGGTCCTGCGGTCCCAGCCTCGAAGCAGGGAAGTCCATCACTTCTCATCCTCAGACATCACGGGGTTGTAGTCCCACCCTGAGTACGGGGCGCTCCATAAGGTGGGGACGCCACAATTACCCCTGCACGTGACAAACACAAACTGGGACCACCACTCTAGAACCTTGGGGAATGTGAAGGCCAAACTTGACCCCTCCAGAGAGGCAAACTAAAACCATTCCCCAAGGACTGAGACCCTCTTCAAATAGAAGAGGAGGCGGAATAGATGGACGGAAGGAGAAAACAAACGGCGAATGAAGAACGATTACGAAACAGTAAAGAATCCTCCAACTGTAGGGATGAAGTTGTGAATGACACACCTATGGAAATTGAGTACCTCGAGAAAGAAGCGGTGTAGGGGAAAATGGAGACCTACCCCGAAAAAATCAAGGTACACAACAAGTGCCCCTAGACGGAGTTGATTGGCCCTTTCGGAAATAGAGTGGTTCAATACCGAAAGAGAGAAGGAGCGTCGAAAAGCTTCTTATGGCAGAAGAAATCAAGGTCCTTGACCCAACTAGGGAAAGACTCAACAACCGAAATCTTCCCTTCTGAAGAGGAAAAGCTTCCTTCCATATCCAGAAACTTTGAAACAGACGAGGCCCCACAAGTAGGAAAAAGAAGGTAGCCTCTGAATGGCAAAAAAGAAAGAACGGGAAAATGAAAACTAAGCACGCAATCGTCACAACCCTAGGGGAAATCCGGCAGATCTCAACAGACTGTCGTCATGTCCATTCGATAGCTGACACGTAGACCTCGGGAAGCAGGAAAATCCCTCCTGGGGAGAAGGCGCACATTACTCCCCTAGCCGCCTCCACCCAAAAGTGAAGGTGCCAGGCCTGTAGAATCAAGCCAGGACTGTATACCTATATAATCCCTCGGGAGCAATTTCCATCAATAGCACAAGGGGAGGAGGAAGTGGAGCGTAGGAGCCCCGCATAGCAAAGCATATAGGGATACGAGAGGTGCGAGCGCTACCCCACGAAAAGGTCCACGTGAACTCCCGAAGCCCCACCAAAGACTAAAGCTCCCCAGGCCCCGTACAACAAAGCACTTGCGGGCTTGAGGAGATGGGGGAGGGGGGGTAATATTGGGGGAGAAACCCAACTTTACACGTGTTATCACCTGAGCAACAGTATGGTACGAGGATGACTGGGATCCCCCTAACGCCCTCATAAAGGTTCAAAGGAAATCAACCGCGATAGCCAAACAAGGCAGCGCGCGTATCCCAATGAGGGGACATTCCCTACTTAGGGGCGCTCTCCAGCACGGCTATAGCCACCTGACAAGGCGGGCCGACGGGTCTCCCAATTGAAACCTACCCGGCAGAACAGAAAGGGTACCCGAAGCCATTGGCTAGGGGGTGGCCTCTCAAGTATAAGGAGGTCCTTCCAAAAACACATCATCTATCTTCTTCTCCACAAGCAAACCCTCTATCCGACTAACTTGAGCGTCGGAGGGTCTAGGGGGATAGACCCCTGAACTTCCTTGTTTTATAGGACGAAGCAGGTAGCCAGGCAGGAGTCCTCCACCTATCCAGGCCATCGGACACCCACCGGCCATTGAAAGCCCATGTCCTTATTCACCTTCAACTCCCACAACTCCATCTTTCTAAGTTGAACTCCTACTGGGAAGCGGCCTCTCGGGTCATGACCAATTTGAGCATCAACAGAAGTAATATATGAGTCATACCCAAGTATATATTATTGTTATTATTTCAATTACTAGGGAAAAGAAAGGCGCAGTGGGAGCTAACGAAGGACTGAGTCAAGCTTAAATAGCGAAGGACCTCATGTGAGTGATTACACTATACTTGGATATTTTCATAATCGAGTTTATAATCTCCGGTTTTATTTAGATGGATTTGCATGAGCTTTTAACTAGTTTTGATTTAGACTCTGCCTTACGTTGAGTTCTCTTTACTGTACCAGTATAGGAACAGCAAGAACCTTGAGCCTCTTTACCCAGAAATAGATTGAAATCTTAGACAGCTCTGGTGGGGAACGCAACACAATGTTTGACAACTCAGCAGAATCGAGCGAAAAAATGAACGAAAATATTTTCTCTTGCTAAATGGATGAGTTTGCTGATTCCAGCGCATGGAGGCTACAGTCTCCCATTTGCAAGCCGGACTTTCAAAGTAAAACTTTTCTTATCAAGCCCGAAATCCTCTTAAAGGTAATGCCCTCTAAACAATTTGCCAGGTCACCTTAAGAGGATCCCACCACATATATCTTAAGTTTTCTAGCTGACTGTGATGCATGTACACCAAACATTGAGTTTACAGATGCGGTCCGGTTAAGACTGTTCCCAATTTCATTAAGGTTTTTTTTAAGCTTGAAGGTTGTTTGAGATTTGCCACTGTCTTGCAGGACGCCATCGTGGCTATTAATGGGATGCATATTTCCGTAATCGTTCCTTGCAAATTTCAAGAGAGCTTCCGCAATAGGGACGAGTGGACAAGCCAGAATATAATAGTTGGAAGTATCCTTTGACATGCAATTCCAGTTTATATGCACTGGGTGGGAAGGTTCTACCACTGACATGCGTGTATTGCAGCATTGTATTAAGAATAGGATATTCTTTGTACCCACAAGGAAGTTTTACCTTGTTAACTGTGGGTATAGTAATACATTGAACTTCGTTGAACCCTACCATAGCCAAAGGTACCATCTAGGGTAATTTCAAGGTAGACATGGCGGATATCTAACACAAAGGACAAGTTCAACCATATGCATGTCCGGTTGAGAAACATAGTGGAGAGGGTGTTTAGATTGTTAAAGCAACATTTCAATATTCTCCAATTTGCATCACAATTCTCAGTTGAGACTCAACGAGATATCTTTATTGCATGCGTTGTACTATAGAATTACCTTGGTTCCCATGCAACACATAATCAACACATTTCTATGCGCGGCCCTAACATTTATTTGGATAAGGGGTTCATTGAGGACTTGAATAAGGTCTAGGTTAAGGATATTGTGTACAATCGGAGTGGCCATATCTACGCGGTTCTATAGCAATGTAACTTTGGTCGGCCGATAGATGAGGTGGGCCTTAAGCTGTATATATGCACATAACAAGGCATTTCAAAACTCATTTAAAGAAGCATCTCAATTGGTTGCCAACTATGCCTACCTATTTTGTGAGGAAAAAATGTTATGCACAGGCCTTATGCTCTTTTATGCAAGTGTGACAAACTGTTGTTGTGCCCAAGCTTTATACTCTACTATGCCTGCTTGACAAGCTTTCCTGAAGTATCAATAGCAAGTTTCAGACTTGCACCTCATTTTGTTTGACGCCCACAACCAGCAATAACTCAAAAGAGGACCTGGCTTGTCACTAATATGCATTTACATCCACTTCTAATCTATAACAATATTTGTTGGAAACATTCGTGGAGATACCAAACATCAAATACTTTCAACAAGTCATATATAAATGAAGAAGAAATTAATTCTATGTGTATCATAACATGTGCACCAACATCAATAACAATGTGCATCTGCAATTAATTAATCAGCACTATTGTTTCAGAGTTAGATAACAACAAGCATTGTTCTAGATAATAATGTCCAAACATTCATAGAATCATGTCCATAAAATTTAGAAATGTTCCTGCATTACTCAGATGAATTGCTTTCTGTGGAAGCTCTCTTATCCTCATGAGAACAAGATATGCTAACAACTCTCTTCTGGCGGTGACTAGATGTCTCCGGTGGTTGCTTGGTAGGTTCCGCGATTTAAGGCTCCTCTCAAAGGTCCACTAGTTGAGCCACATAGTCGTAATAGCGCCATAAGTCTTTAAGATCTCTAAACACATCTGGATGAATGTTCCCTGCATTCATATATTTTTGGCATAGACGGCCAACATGGTTTGTAAACCTGACTTGTGGAAGGAATTAAGGTGACAAGCAATGTCAGTAGCATTGCATCCATTCTAAAATATGACTAGATCATTTCACCAATGCCCTTTCAACAGCTGGCAGTGTATTATGCTCGTTGGCTATGTTTCTGTGCATTGGGGTAATATATATCGACGGGTGAAAGACCAGTACCCTTGGCGGTACTGCCTCGCTCGTACTTCCCCCCGCATACGTATACCCCAGACTTGGTATGTCACGCCCCGAACCACGGCCCAGGCACGTAGACAACCGGCCGCACCCAAACAGGGACTAGTCCCCACTCAGGCGCAAGGCCTTAAGAACTTTTATACAATAAGTATCCAGAGTTAATAATAACAGCGGAATCATAGCTAAAAGATGAAGGGAGTTCGTACAACTCCATACAGTACAATATCGGGTTTACACAACCCAAGACTAGGATCTAGTCCAGTCACCCCCTAGAAATCCATACAACAAAGAAATCTAAATTTACAAGTCTCACACGAGAATAGAAGAGATGCATGAGACCTCAAGACAAATAAAAGTAGCCGAGTCAAGAACTTCGGTATATCCCGCCCTAAGCTCGACCCTACTCCTCCTCGTCCAGAACACAGGTAATACATGAATCAAGTGCATGAGCCTAAAGAATAGGCCCAGTAGGGTCGCATAAACAATAAAGGAGGCGAAGGCCATAAACAAGGAACAGAATAAAGCAAGTACAATTATACAAATACAACAACGCAGCAAGCAACAAGTAACTGGAATGCGGATAAAATCCACAGATGTACTCAATCTCTGGCATATATGATACTAAGATGTCTACGACATCTACGACACCATCGGTATCGTCTTCGGCCTAAGCCGGACTAAGCTATAGCATACATGTGCACATGGTCAGAAGATGCCGCTCTCTGACTGAGCCAGGTGGCCAGATATTATACACCCTCTGCCGGGGTCTCCGTCCGATGGAGCATCAAGTGCTCGTGGCCAGATATTATACACCCTCTGCCAGGGTCTCCGTCCGATGTATCATGCCTGAAAGTAAGAGATTGATAGTACTAATACCTAACAACAGGTATAAAATATATATTCAAGGCAGCAACATCCTGAATATACAATGATCGGTGACCTCATCGAGATCGAGAGTCAATACGTATTTAAGGAGTAAACTCTACTTAAATACGCATATGAAAAACATGATAGCAACAATCCCCTCGAGATATAAAACCAATATATATGAGGAAGACCATCTCGAATATATATTGGGAACCTCTCGAGGAAATAAGAGTACAAAAATCAAAGCGGGGTAGGAGGAAGGAATACTCACAAACCTCCCGTGCGAGAGCCTACCTGGCTAGAAGCAAATTCCTGATCCTCGTCGCGCCTCACGCATCCAAATCAGGATCTAGTAAATAGATAGAGACTCTCAGTGCCTATACACTTAAGCAAATCTCCTATCTATATACGAAACACAATTACACAAGAATCCTTAAATTCCTTCATGCTTGGAAGACATAAAACCTATTTGAAGTATGCTTCCTTACTCAACAAGCATATCATGTCTTTAGGATTCACAGGGCAGCCCCTAAGCATGCTTATTTATCCAAAATTTACTAATCTAGCACATGAAGTCATTAAGCACATAAATCATGGAAACAAGTTATGATTAAGCATGTTAACATGGGTATAGATGGGCATTTCTAATTAGCGGTTTTCATGAAATTTCGGCGGCACCTCCCCTATTTGTAGGGCCCCGAAATTAATACAAACATTTCCATAATTAGATTTCTAACTACTCATACAAACACATGATATTCAATTTACATACCAAATTTACAATATCGGCCTACTATCTTCTACCAATTCAACTTTAAACTTATATACACATTTGATCCATTTCATCACACTAAATCCCCACTCCATTTCATTAATTAATCAGTAATTCAATTAATGATTTTCTCCAAGGTTTAGGGCTCACAATCGCGAAGGGTGATGAAGGAACGATGTCGCAAGCCGGCGGCGGCGACGACGGGGCTGCGCACGTGCAGGCCGGAGTTGCAGGTGGTGCACCGGTGGTGGGCGCGCAGGCTGCCTTGAGTTTGGGCACACGGCGCAAGAAGAGGGGCCTTGAGCTGCAGCGAGGTCATGCGCGCACAAGGCGTGCGTGGAGCTCCGTCGAGCGCGGTGGTGGGGCGGACAGGGCTGCGCGGGGTCGCGTCGAGGCGTCGGCAGGCCGAATCAGGGGCGCGATCAACAACGGCGGTGGCTTCGTTTTAGATCTGAAATCTCAGATCTATGGAGAAGGCACGAAGAGAGAGAGAGAGAGATGATAATATCATTCTCTCTCTCCTCTATGATATATAATAACTTAGGTTTCTTTAATTATTTTAATGAATAAAGAATCTTTTAAATGTCACATGCTTACTATACTCTCACATGTGCACTATTCAATCACGGGAAAGTGAATTATTTCCCGCCGGGTCCACTGTCATGATCCTCTCGTCCTCAAGCCGACCCAGATCCACGAATCTCGGGTCAATGGTCCCCGTGGCACAGGTGCACTCTGTAGTGTCATGAGGTGCATCTCTCATCGGACTGACGAGAATATCGGCCTTAAATCATACTCTTTTGCCACGGGCTCACTGTGGCATCACGGGGTCGTCTCTGTCCTCGACCAGATCCACTTTTCCCGGGACTTTAACTTGTTCGTATTTTCTTTGATAATTAATCCGAGTCAATTTACCGTTGATAGATTTCCATTAATTAACATTTAATAAATTCCTCGAATTACATAACTTCAAGATCTTAAATTCTCCCATTCAAGATTTAAATAAATAAAATCTTTATTTATTTCGGGGTAGGCGTTACATGGTAGGTGATGGATGTATGCCTTTCTTCCCATTCTCTAAGTATCTCAGCACAAACATCTAACCATTTCACTTGTGATCGTCCTCGCCTCAAATAAACGTCGTAGTGAGTTACAGGTGGTGGAATGTGCTACAGTCGGTTGAATTTCCACATCACCCTGTATAGGCAATGCGGCTTTGCAAAATGCATGCACAACAATAGGGCACAAGTCTGCCACACTTGCTTCCCCCTCTCGCACCACTCAAGCAGTTTATGAAGCATCTTCTTCTTATAGGGGGTCCCCTAAAAGATTGTACATGGTGAGGATCGAATTTTTATAAACATGAATGAGAAGAAAGGGAAATCCCAAGCGTACGTACCCTCGATTCATCTAATAAATCAAGATATTTCCTGTAAATGTGCACTTTAGATGTGCGCAAATGGCATGAGTAAGTGACCTAGCCCATCTGTCTGTGAAGAATCTCATGAGTTAAGCACTAAGGTGGTGCAATAAGTAAATAGGTGGAAAGTATACTGGGCACCTAAACTCAAATTTTCTCCAAAATCGAATTCCGGTAACGGGTCCTCCATGTCTGGACGGAACTATGGAAATCATTCCCAAATCCACAATTACAACAGGGGTATACATATAGGATTATAAGTAATAGAAACACAAAAAAACCAATGTAATATATTTTACCTACCTGGAGAAAGGCGTAACACCCAACTGTGGTTAAGCAGTTCTTTATAGAAGCTTTGTGTAGTTCAGAGTATAGATGCGCAAGCATAGCAGCTCCTTAGGTCAACTCTCCGCACGATGCAAAGTCAGTAATGAACATCAACCATTTCAAGTGCACCAGTTTGCCTGAGGAATATGACATTAGTCTTGTTCCAATCAAATATAGGATGTAAGTACAGACAACACAATCCTCATACTTAGGCAGCTCGGTTACAGCACCAAAGATGAAATACAACTAATTAATCTGCACCATGCCATTGATGGTATCTTCGGGTGCTTCCCGGAGTATCTCATCGTATAGGTGTGACCAGTTATAGTACATGTTTGTGACTACTGCTCATCTATCAACCCTCAACCCAGTCAGGACCTCCACGTCCTTGAGTCTAATGGTCATTTCACCAACACGTATATGGAATGTGTTCGTCTCTCCCTGACATCGTTCGACAAATGTGGTCAGCAAGGCATAGTCCAAAATATCGACGAGACAATATCAAAACTAGTTGACGTCACCTTTTCGATGACAAGATCGTTAGTTAGATCCCACTCAAAGCCTTGGTGGTCAACATAATAGAGTTTGCTTTCCTTAAACACACTTCAAGTTTGTAAGCATGGGAAGTCCTTAGGCCCGTTTCCATGCACAATTAATACTTTAAAGAAGACAAACAAAAAGGAAATCAGTACCTCTCTACTCCATACCGCCTCAGAACGGTGGTTTGGCTGATCTATAAGCATAGAGGGGTCCACATGGTCAGGGGTATCCATTTGTACAAATGTCATGCCCCTGTTAAATGAAAGTATATTTTAATTATTCCTAATTTCACGCCGATGGGGACCTCCCTCCCTGACCCCCACTGAAAAAAAGAAGCAACATGCAGCATGATGCATGGAAACGGGGAAATATGATGGAAGCAATTACAATGTAACGTAAACAACCCCGAAGTACAACATCCGAAACATGAAGAAAAATGGATAGTCAAAATCTATGAAAAACGACCATGTCCACTATGCACGGTTTCATAATGCAGAGGAAACAAGTGTGATGAAGAAGAATTCAAGGGTAATTAACATCGAACCAAATAGACTACAAAAAAAAAAAAAAAAAATGTAAACCTACACTCAATCCAACCATAAATCCCCAATTCTGAGTAACAATTAGAATTTGCCATTACAATTGGCATATAAAATTAATTTGACGGAATAATGTCTTACAATCCTGACAGAGGGTGCTTAAAGAAATTGGAAATTGGAAAACACTAAAACCCAACTAAACAGTGTCACCAAAACCCCAAATTGAAAAAGAATACAATCATGATTTGAGCTTATAGGGCAATGATTCGAGAGTTATACGAAATAGTACCTTTATCGTGGTTGCTTGTGCAGGGAGAGTAACCCACCACGAACCCTGCAGGTTGGAGGCAGGACGGCTGTGCGCGACCTAGCAGCGGTACATATCCATGGGAGCAGTGATAGCGGACTCCAAATGAAGGCCTTCCTATAGTTTGGAAAATGGATCTTGGGTAGTGGATGGCGGTCTGATTTCGTGCGTAATGACGGATACGAGCAGGCGGGATGGGGAATGGAGCAAAACTTTCCGGCATTGAAGATGGTCATTTCATTGTAAGTGGGGATTTAATTTCTTGGGGGCAATTTAGTAATTACACACCAGAAGAGAGGGGGTTTGGAAAAATCAACATATTTATAATAATAATAATTACTAATTATTATTCATATTATATTTTTAAAATATTAATTAAAAACATAATAATTAAATTAAAAAATAAAACTTAATCCAAAAGAAAATTTTAAACCCCAACCAAACATGTCAAATGAGAAAAGGGTTTGATAGTTTTAGAAAATTTAATTAATATAATTCTTCATATTTTATGAAAATATTATACTATACCATCTATTATTTTTAAACATCTAAAAATTTATAAAAAAATCTATTTTAATTATTATTAATTCAATCAAACTTAGGTCAATTTAGTTAAAAATTTCTCCAAAAATAAATTTAAACGACAAACCCCAACCCCAACTTAGTCCTCTCAAACACCACAGGTAGTTATTTGCAAAGAATTGAGGGAGTTATCTTTAAAAAAAACGATTAAAACTACATTTAAAAAAAGTTTTTAATTTCATTCGTGTCAATCGATTTGAATTACAAGTTGTTGCCGCGGTTGTCTTTTCCCTCCACGTGAGTTTTGCCGCCCAATCTTCCCGCCAATTCCACAAACCCTAAAACCAATAAATCAGCCTCGATGCTTCCCCCAATCCCATCCCCAATCTCTCTCTCTTTCTCTCGATTTCTCTCTCGATCGGCGGCGATGGTGGTGGCTCTAGGTCCGGGGAAGTTCTACGGGAGCAGCCTCCCAAGGCCGCGGTTCTACTCCGACGTGAAGCTGGCGCCGGAGCGCGTCGATCCTCCAGCGTCGGTGATGGAGCCTTTCCTTGAGTGGGCGCGCGAAGCTGTTGGTCCATGGGCGGCCTTAGCTTCCAGCGCCACCGCCTCCAGGGCCGCATCGAAGGCTCCATCAAGAAACTCAGGGCCCAATCGGAGTCCAAATCCCTAACCCCCCGCAACAAGACCATCAACAAGAAGACGAACATCATCCCCGATCCTGATCCCATCGATTCCAGCTCCTCCGACCACGAATCACCCGACAAAGAAGGCAGCCCCATCTCTCTGATTCAGGAGAAGAAGAGAGCGAGGAGGCTCTGGGCGGAGTTTGAGCAGGCCGCCGAGGATGAAGGGATCGCCTCCAGAACTCGAAGCCGTGCTCATACCCCTCGTGCTTCCGAGAAGAAGAGTGGGAAAAGGAGTTTGGAGGGCAACACAGAGCAGCCTCGCCGGACTTCACCGAGAAAGAAGAACAAGCTTGTGCTTTAATCTTTCCATTTAAAAATACTTGTTTTTTTTTCCAGAGATTGCAATGCTTAGGGTTTTAATTCAGCTGTCCATGATTTTTCTTCTTTAATGAATTTGGAGCTCATGGAATTTCCTATCTTAGATTCGGATCTTTAATGAATTTAAGCGTCCTGAGCAGCCTCTATGGTCATCTGGAGAGCCCCATAGTTCTTCACAGATGATTCAGCATATGCTTTCAATTGATACAGAAGGTCTGCAAGACCTGACTGAAACCTATTGAGATCCAGATATGAATTCACAGAGGTTACATTCCTCTGTGTCTTCTACCAGTTCCTCGTATTTTCCTGCCTTCTTAGAAAGTATGAAGGCACAAAGATGGGAGGAGCTCTGTCTCTCTGTGGAGAAAACTCCAAATTTCTCCTACCCGTCAAGCCTTGAGTACTTGTGCCTTAATGGGAATATGCACTTGTGAAGAAATCATTTGATGACCTCCAAGTAGGACTTTATGCTCAGGAGATCCATTTGATAAAGCTTGAGCAGAGAGAATTCAGCTCAACCGTGAGGAGGGCGGCAGCTTGCCCATAAGATTTTGACCTTGATCAGATTCTGGTGCTGCCATTGTTAAGTGCTAACGAGGTGATGTTGCGCTGATGCTTGTGGCCGTTGAGCATCCTTGCCCACATTTGTGCTATCCCTTCAATCAACTCCTCTAGCTGAGGTTGTAGCTCGGTATCCCTTAATTCTTCAATATTCTTTGATATTTAATTGATTCATTGAATTGATACTTTGTCTCTGGTGTGCAAGTGATTGACCATAGCACCGGTTTTATCAATCTTATCTTATGGAATTGGCGGGAATATGGCTGCATTGAACCACACCCAGCCAATTCCACTTGGTTTATATCATTGCCAAACAAGGCCCTAGATTCTTGATGTCTAAGAAGACTACATTTTGCATCATTCTCCCTTCAAATGATACCATTGGCCTTGACTTCATCATAGAGCTTTCTCTCCCATGCATACAGCCTATCTAATGTTGAGGCATGACTGTCTGAATTCATAAATCTGCTGCTAAGTATACCGTCGTTGAAGTTGTCACTATCATCTTTCAAAGTTGCACCAATTAGACTTCTTGATGAAAAAAGAGAGATGATTCCGACCTACACCTATGCCATGTTAAATACTTTGTCTCATTTGCAGCAGGTTCTTCAAGATGATGGGTCACACCCCCGCACAAGATGTGAGATAACCAGATGCCCTTGATTTTTGTGCTTTATATTCAGCTAACAAAGAACGGAAATTCACTTCGTAAGCCTCCAGCATCCTCGAAAATTCTTTTCCAGATTCAGAAGCCTTTATAAATAGATCTTCAATTTCCCAAATGCATGAGATTAAGTCCTTCGCGGCATGTTTATTTGCGGAAACATGTTTCTCATTGCCCTCAGTAGGCAGAATAACTACAGAAGATGGTTTTTTTGGTAGTGGTTGTGAACTGTTTCATCAGGTTCATGCATGCCATTAGTTATTATCAGTTTCTCCTGATTTAATTGCTTAGTTCCTAAAGCAACATTTTCCTCAGTTAAAGATCCCTAATTGGGTTGGAATCCAAAACTTCTTTCATATTTTTAAACATTTGAACTAATGGTTCAGTTGATGGTTGGTCGA
Organism: Dioscorea zingiberensis; assembly: GCA_026586065.1. Taxonomy (NCBI): domain Eukaryota; kingdom Viridiplantae; phylum Streptophyta; class Magnoliopsida; order Dioscoreales; family Dioscoreaceae; genus Dioscorea; species Dioscorea zingiberensis. The sequence goes on from CM048824.1 coordinate 36,036,373, forward strand.
AATCATTCTCTATGCCAAAGTTATCTCTTCTATTGCTTGAGACATTTTCACCTTTCTCTTCCCTTTTTCCTTCATAATAACCGTTGCTATCTATTTTTTTTTTTTAGGGTAAATTATCTAAATAGTAACCCAACTATTGGGTTGCTTTCTATTTGAGTCGGCGATTATAAAACTTTCGATTAGATGCACATTTTAAATTGCGATTCAATCAGTCGCTAACACTTAGCAATCTTGGCGGTGTGGCATGACAGGTGGCACCCAAGATGCAACGTCAGCATGCCATGTGGCAGAAAAAAAAAAAATCTAAAAAATTCTAAAAATTATAAAAAAATCTTAAAAAATTCTAAAAATTCTAAAAAAAATCTTAAAAAATATTTAAAAATATAAAAAATTCTTTAAAAAATCTAAAAAATCTTAAAATAAACATGATTTTGAAAAAATTCAAAAAATTCCCGTAAGAATTCCAAAAAATTCTAAAAATTCTAAAAAAAATCTAAAAAATATAATTTTTTTTATTTTTTATAAATATAAAGAATCCTTTATATTTTGCCACATCAGCCTTGCCACGTGGCAAAATAACTTAAACTTTTCAAATAATTATTATTGACATGGCATGCCACGTTACTTGCCACGTGGAACAAAAAATAAAAAAAATTCTAAAAAATCTAAAAAATAAGCAGGATTTTTTAAAAAATTCAAAAAATTCCAGTATGAATTCTAAAAAATTCTAAAGATTATGTTTAGATTTTTTTTATTTTGGAAGGAGAATAATACATACGCACAAAAAATATAAAAAATTCTAAAAATAAGCGAGAATTTTACAACATAATTACAAAAATAAAACTGAAAAATAGTGAAATGTGCTTGTATGTTGTGATTGTTGTGATTAAGGTTATTAAGGTTATGAAGAAGTTGGAATGATTTTAAAGATGTTCATTTTATATTTTTTTCTTACAGTTTTTATTATTTTTTCAGGTTGATTGTTGTGATTACAAAGCCATTTTAATTTTATAAATTACAAAATCATATTTTTTTACTATTTTTTCAGGTTGATTTTTGTGATTATGTTAAAAAATCTTGTTTATTTTTTAGAATTTTTTTTAGAATTTTTTTAGATTATGTTTAGAATTTTTTATTTTTTTAGATTTTTTTCTTACAGGAATTTTTTGATTTTTTTAAAAAAATTTGTTTATTTTTAAGATTTTTTAGATTTTTTAAAGAATTTTTTTATATTTTTTAACAATTTTTAAAATTTTATTTTTTACTACCACTTCAACAATAATTATTTGAAAAGTTTAAGTTTTTTAGAATTTTCAGAATTTTAAGAATTTTTTTAGAATTTTTAGAATTTTTTTTAGATTTTTTTAGAATTTTTAGGATTTTTTTAGAATTTTTTTAGAATTTTTTAGAATTTTTAGAATTTTTAGGATTTTTTTGTAATTTTTTAGAATTTTTTATTTATTTATTTATTTATTTATTTATTTTGCCACGTGGCAGGCTGATGTGGCATCTTGGGTGCCACGTGTCATGCCACGTCAGCCTGCCGTTAACGGTGTTAGTGTGGGTGACTTGATTGAATGCAATTCTAAAGTTGGGGTACCCAATTGAAAGTTTTTATAATTGGGTGACTCAAATAGGAGCAACCCAATAGTTGGGTGACTATTTAGATAATTTACCCTTTTTTTTATTGGCAGCAGGCAACTGCCATTGTCCTCTTTTCTTGGCTGCAGCTGCCACTTGTCTTCTTCTTTTTATGGTGCAGTTGCCAGCTTTTCCTTCATTCTTCTTCTTCTTCCATTATGTCTTCAGGTCTCCAGGTTTCCAAGTTTAGCATCATGATGCCAACTTCAAAATTGCTCTTCATGTGGTGTGGAACTCATTTTCCCATTCGCTACTTCACTCCTAGATTCCTCTCACCTTACACAATTAACTACGCTTTAATTTTGTGCTTGAAAATATGCAACTCGTGATAAAAATGCAATAAAACAAATAGAGCAATCCATGTTGGACTATATTCATATAATAGAACTAAAACATACAAGATTTGACCTTAAAACATCATTTTTGGCTATAGCAAGAACACAAGTCCTACAATATAGCTCTCTTTGGAGAGCTAAGAGTTTCAATCCTACCTATGAGATTTATCGTGAAAGTTTGGATTTGCCCATAAAATGTTCAGATTCTGGCATGATCAGAACAAACTAGATTGTGCAATGACTCCAACCCGTCAGAGATATATTTTTTTTTAAAATTTTTTAAATAAAGAGATATTATCTATTATCCCTTTTCTATCTCTAAATTCTTTATTTCAAAAATTCCTAAACAAATCAGATAAAATCTATATATGTAAATTGCTTGAACTTCGAAGCGAGTTTCTTCACCACGGCCTTATATTTGACCATGTTTTCATATCGGGCTTCATATTTCTTGTTCATCTTCCCAATGACAAGTTGCGAGTTTGTGTAGGCACACGGCTCTAGACTCCAATGCTAAGGACCAATTGTACTCCAGAGATTAGTGCCTCATACTCAGCTTCGTTATTCGTCACATTGAAATCAAATTTGAAGGCAGTTGATGTCTTCAATCCATGAGTGGACTTCAAACTCAAGCATGCTTTGGACCCATTTCCTGTGGCCAATTTGTCCATATATAAAATTCGAAGATTAGGTGGTGTAACATGGCTCTTCCTTCCTCCTCAGAGCTACTAAGACTATCGTCATCTAGGAGAGTGAGCTTCATAATAAAGTCTACAAGGACCAAAGCTTTGATTGCAATTAGAGGCTTAGTCGAACTCGTTGAGCTCGATTGCCCATTTAGTCAATCTTCTAGACATTTCAAGTTGTTGCAAGACCTGCTTCAGAGGTTGGTCGTTAAGTACTATGCTCCCATAAGCTTGAAAGTAGGGCCTTAGTTGGTGAGCCGAGGTAACTAGAGCATATACAAGCTTCTCCATTATAATGTATCTGGATTTAGGGTCGTTGAGGGCCTTACTGATGTAGTATACTGGCTTCTGGTCCCTTTCTTCTTCTTTCAGTAGAACTAAGTTGATTGCATGTATTGTGGAAGCCAGGTACACATATAGCTTGTCTCCAAAATGTGTTCATCGACAGAGGTAAAGAGCTCAGGTACTCTTTCGACTATTGAAAGGCTCTCTCACATTCATTAATCCACTTGACTTTCGGAGCTTTCCAGAGAGCTCAAAAAAAGAGAAGACTCTTATCTCCCGTTCTCGAAATGAATCCACTTAGGATGACAAACATTCAATTTAGCTACTGCATATCTTTAATGGTCTTTAAGAGAACTCATCTCCAGGATGGCCATAATTTTTTCGGATTTACCTCGATCCCTCTTTCGGTGACCATAAAGCCAAAGAACTTCCTGATCAGACTCTAAAAGTGCACTTGCCCGAGTTGAGGTGCATCCCATTTCTTGGAGTACTTGAAATGTCTCCTTTAGGTCACTAGTATGCTGATCGATTTTCTAGCTCTTTACGAGCATGTCATCAACATATTCTTCAGCGTTTCTTCAGATTTGTTTATGAAAGACTTTGTATACCAATCTTTGAAAGGTTGTGCTGACGTTCTTTAGTCCAAAGGGCATAATTCTATAGCAATAAGTTCCTTTATCAATTATAAAGGAGGCCTTTTCATCATTCGATCTTACCATTATGATATGGTTTATCTAGAGAAGGCTTCTAGGAAACTCAAGAGCTCATGCTCGATAGTAGAGTCCACCAACTTGTTGATCATAGGGAGTAGGAATCTATCCTTCAAACACGCCTTATTGAGGTCGGTGAAGTCAATGCACATCCTTCACTAACTAGATGTCTTCTTGAACAAAACTACATTGGCAAGTCATTCGGGTAATGGACCTCATGAATGAGCTCCACTTTGAGTTGCTCGTTGATCTCTTCTTCAATTGCTTGTTGTCATTCTAGGGCAAAGTGACATCGCTTTTGAATAACAAGTTTGAAGTAGGGGTTTATGTTCAAATGGTGCTCCATAACCCTGTTATCCATCTAGGTAAGTCTTTGGGTGACCAAGTGAAGAGGTCTATATTGCCATGCAGGAACATCAGTATAACTTCCCTTTCTCGCCCTACAGCTCAGCCCCAATGTGAACAATGTGACTGGTCGATTTTCAGTCAATAGCACTATAACCAAATCCTCCATAGGTGTTGCTCTTTTGGGATGGCTTGTCCTTGGTTTCTCCTTGTGTTTCAATTGCCAAGTAACCCTACATCTTGCCGCGGAGCAGGGCGACAGAATATTACCGAATAATTGGTTGATCTCTTCTTAGTTCACCATACACTCAAGCCTTGTCGGGAACTTCATCAACAAGTGATAGGTTAAGACTGTTACCCTTAGAGCATCGAGCGTTGGCCTGCCAAGAATGACGTTGTAACTAGAGGGGTACTTGATTACTAGGAAGTTTACCATTAACGTAGATTACTAGGGAACACTTTCTACTGTAAGAGGGAGGATGGTCATTCCCTCCTGTTGTACCACTCCTCCGGTGAAGCTGACCAGGGGACTTATCTAGCTTCAGCTTATCTCATCTGAGGCTCATCTTCTTATATGCTTCTCAAAAGATAATATCGGCCTAACTCTCATTGTCAATGAGGACTCGTCTGACCTCGAAGCTAGCGATTGTCACAGTGACCACCAGGGCATCGTCATGGGGGTAATAGATCCCCTCAAGGTCGTCATTAGAGAAAGTGATTGGCTACTCAACTTGCACTCTCTTTCTCAGGTCTTCTCCTTGGGCAAGCCTTCGAGCATAACTCTTTAAGGTCGAATTACTGTCACCTCCGTTCACTGGGCCTCCAACAATGTAATGGATGACCTAATAGGAGGTCAACCTCCTTTTCGGGAAGATAAACAATCTTTCTGCTAGTCTCTTTGAAGGTACTGAGAAAGGTGCCCTCGTTAGATCAGGTCCTCATTCTCGTCCTTCAGTTTTATACAATCCTTGCTATCGTAGCACCGATCTCAGTAGAACCTATAATACTTCTTAACATATTTATGATCGTTAGTGTACTTCATTTTTGCTGACTATTTAATGATCCTCTCATTTTGAATTTGCATGCGGATCTCTCTATGGCTAGCATTCAACCGGGCAAAATTGTGGAACCAAGCGACTTCCCCCTTTCAATTGCCTTCTTGGGATTAAAACCTCGGCTTCTTAGAACATTTGAGAGGCACTTGGCTTTGGTTTCGCTCCCTCTTGAGCTTCTTTTGCTTGACCCCTTCTCACTTAACCGCTTGAATATCCTTAGTATTGATGTACTTTTTAGCTCTGTCCAAAAGCTCAACCAAGTCTTTTGGTTGTTTTTTTAAGAGAGAGAATTGAAAGGGAGATCCGAGTAAGCCTTCCATCAACATAGTTATGGTGACGGTTTGGTTGAAGCTGGGGACCTCGAGCATTTCCAAATTGAAACAACATATGTAGCTCCAAAGGCTCTCCCCTTCGTGTTGCTTCACCCTTATTAATATAGCTAGTGTATTTCTTTGTTTCTTGTTATTGATGAAGTGGTTGACGAAAAGCTCACTTGGCTCTTCAAAGGAGGAGATAGACTCCTGTTGGAGGTTGGTGAACCACATATGGGCCATACTCTGCAGGGGGTGGTTAGGAACACCCTGCACATGATGTCATTTGGAGCTCTATGGAGCAACATCATGGACTTGAAGGACTCTAGACGGTCGACTGGATCCGAGGTGCCATTGTATGTCTCAATTGATGGCATTCGGAATCCTGCATGGAGAAAGTCATCAATAATCTCGAGAATAAGTGGAAAGATCGTACAAGTGACGTATGTCAGACCCGCTTCTCAGCATAGGAGAATACGGTACAAGTCGGGCCAAGTGTACAACCTAACCCTACATCTATTACATCTATTTTACCTGATATCCTAATAACCTGTACATACTGATATAATCATCATAATAGTCAATCCTGTTTATCAGTCACACATAATCTAATCAATCTGAAGAAATCATAAAGTAATATACAAAAGATGGCAAACTTCTTATGGAAGGAGTTGGTGAATCATATTGAGAAAGTAGGGAGTGAGGTCCTAGGGGTTTCTAAGGGACTAGGACCTCGACCATAAGAATCATGGTTCTGGAATGAAGAGGTACAAAAAGCTATTAAAGAAAAAAGATATTGGTACAAGAAGTTACCCATGACCGCGAATGGGGAAGCCTTCGAAAAGTATAAGAAAGCAAAAAAAAAAAGAGGCCAGGAAAGCGGTTAGCGAGGCTCGAGGTAAATCTCTAACCGATTTGTATCAAAAGTTGGGGACACGAGAAGGGTAAAAGAAATGAACAAGATAGCACGGTTAAGAGACAAGAAGAGGAAGGACCTGAACCAAGTCAAGTGCATTAAGGATGAGTCTCAAGAGGTCTTGCTAGGAGATAAAGAAATTAAGGAGAGATGGAGAAGCTATTTTGATTACCTATTTAATGCAAGTCATAAGGATAATTTTGTAGATCTTTATGCACCATGTAACACCCCGAATTTTTTTAAATAAATATTCAGATAATTTTTTAATATTAAATGAGGTTAATTAGCACAGAAAACAAATTAATTATTTTAACCTCAAATTAAAAGAAAATCGGGAGTTAATGGACCCGAAATCCAGCCTCGCAACTATAGGGCCGAGAGAATGCCTTATTAGGTCAGGCCACTTTTAGATGAAATAGTTGGAGGTTCATAGACAATAAAGCCATATTAATTAAATAAGAAATTATTTAAGTGTTAATTAATCCTAATTAATTAAGTTGAAGATACCAAACAAAAGTTAAAGTCCAGGTAAAACAGATCAGGTCGGGTCAAAGGCCGGTAATTACGGATCAGGTCTCGTGAGAGACAAACCCCGTGATGCCACAGTATGCATGTGGCTCTGGAATCTTTTGACCCAGGTTTTCTGGATTCGGGTCGGGGATAGAGATGAGCCAGATAATTTATTCGTCGCCCACGTAACGGCATAGTAATAAGATAAGAATAATAAGTTATTTGGTATTTAGTGGAAGATAGTTGGGAAGATAATATAGTTTAATCGGAGATATTTTAAAAGGATAAGTTAAATTAATTAAAGTTTAAAGATAATATTATTTAATAATTAGAATAATATTTAATTAAAATATTAGTTTATTGAATATCTTTTATATTATGTATGATGAGAAGGGGGAGAGAGAGAGAGTAAAGTTTCTATATCTCTCTCTCCCTCTCTCAATCAAATCAGAGGAAGTTCACTTCCTCTCCCCGTGCCCTACTTGCAGCCACGCCCACGCTTACGCTTGTCGGCCAGCCTCCGCTGGACACCTTTGCCCCACGCCGGCCGCCGCTCGCGAGCACGGCCTTCCACTTAGCCCGAAGCTGGCGCCACACCGCGCCCCACCTCCACCAGCGCCCAGATGCGCGCGGCCTTCGTCCTGTCTGCCACCCTCTGCGTGTGCCAGCTAGCCGCCCGTCGCAACTCTGCTTTCGTAGCGCCGATGCCAGCCGTGAGTTGTTGCCGCCCCACCTTCCTGGCATGCGCCGCCCGCGGCCGACCCGTTTCTCCCCTCCTCCTACAACGCAGCCAAGTCGCCTCGACGAGCCTCCGGCAGCCCCAGATCCGCCTTGCTGCCGACCCAGTCCCTTTACTGGAGACCTTCTCCGGCGAGCGACAGTCGTCGACCTACAGCCCTGCACTCCACCTTCTTCGTTCTCCACGACAGTGAGGCTTACTAAACTTTGATGATTGAATGAACTAATTTGGGGAAACCCTAAAATGACTTCTTGATTTAGGGCTTGGGACTTGGAGGAGTTGCATGAGACTAGCATGATAAGTTTAGGGGCTAATTGTATAGTTGTTTAATTGAGTAATAGAGGCTGTGAAATGCCTTAAGATGATCTTTAAATTGATGGAATGGTTAGGCTATGAAGCCATGTATCTCATGAGTTCAATTAAGAGTTTAATGTGTGAATGTTTGTATTAATTTCGGGAGCCTATAAATAGGGGAGTTGCTGCCCAAATTTTCTTAGAAATTTCATGCTTAATCCCTTCATGCTAAGTATAATATTTAATTTTATTTAAGGAGCATGTTAAGGACTTTCAACTATGTTAAGGATGAAGATATTTAAATTCCTATTATGAGCAATCTCCGTATTTTCTTTTCATGATCTTTTGAAACATGAAATACATGTTAAGTGGAAGCATGCTCTAGTAAACTTAACGTATTTCTATTCTCTCTTGAGTTCAAACTAGAGTATATGTTAAGAATATGGTCTCTGTATTCATGATTTCCCTATTTCAATTACTAGGGAAAAGTATGGATAAAGGCAAGGGAAAAGCAGAAGCTGTTGAAAGACCAAGCCAGCCTTAGAGCAAACTAGACTTAGGTGAGGGAACCAGCTGTACAAATCGAATATTTATTGTATTTTCTTACAGTATTGATTTCAAATTTAAAAGAATGAGCTAGAAATTTTATGAAATTTTCCTGAGTTTTGGAAAGCATTTCATGCATTTTTATAAAACCCTAGTTGGGGATAGATTCCCCTTCAGAACTCATGCACAGTAATCAATAACAGAAAAGAGAAATAAATACAGAAATTATTAGACTACACTTTATTAATTTACTTGCCTGAACCAGTAGTGACTCGTAAAGAGCCAGAGAGTACGGCATTAGGTTCGGGAATGGGTGATTTATTACTCTGATTTTTAATACTAAACTATCTGTTTTAAAAACCTTCCATATTTATGAAATTAAAATCCTCTTTCCAAACTCTCAAAGTGCCTAGTGAAAGTATATAAGTATAGCCCGACGGTAGTGAGTCAGATACCGACCGGAAGGCTCAAGTATGGAATGAGTCCACCTGCCCCCACTCTGGTTCCTTAATATTGAAGTAAATGTGTGATTAGTAACTATAGTATTGTGATTATAAGATGACTCTATATTACCCACCTCCCGATAGTAATTAGAGATCCACCATAGAGGCTATAGGTACAGATTACCAAGGTAATTTTGGAATTTATTCACAGTAGAGAATAATGAGATACGCATATATAAAATTTCTATGCATATTCGCATGATTAAAGCAGATTGAAGATAATACATTGACCAGTATCTTTAGTTGCGCAGCATTTACTTTCAGTTATAGTGTTTATTTTAGTTATTGAGATATGTATAGTTTTATACATCACATTTTACAGTTTTATTTGAGATACGAGTGAAATTTTATACCCGACAGTATTGTTCCCAAATCACTGAGCTCGAGTAGCTTAACTCCTTTTCATGATATTTTTATACAGGCGATAGACAGGCGTTCAGGTAGAGGATTTTGTCTACTTGCGAGACTATCGAGGAGTGTTAGTAGTGGGTTCTAACTCCCAGTGTTGTAGTTTATGTTTATGTATTGTTGTTACTGTATTTGAGACAAATAAGTCTAAGTTAGTATTTATATTTGGTATTGTATTAAACAGTATCTTGAGTTTGAAGTTATGATATTAGTTGTTTTCTTTAATAGCTTCGGCAATTACTTTCATTACTCTTGATTACCGGTTTTACAGCTTTAGGCTCATGGTTCATTCCCTTGACTCGGCTAGTGTGACACGTATCCCCTGATTAAGACATGGGTGTTACACACCAGTGGTAGAGATGAACCTTAGCTATACACGTAGAATTAGGCCTAGTGAGGTCAAGGAGACACTAAAAAAGATGAAGGTTGGGAAAGCTTGTGGCCAGGATGGTATCCCGATTGAAGTTTGGAAGTGTCTTGGTAAAGTGGGCGTATTATAGTTAACCAAACTTTTCAACTCTATATTAAAAGGGGGAAGATGCCACACGATTGGAGAAAGAGCATTATGCTCCCTATATATAAAAATAAGGGGGATATTCAAAATTGCACAACCTACCGTGGCATTAAGTTAATGAGCTACATAATGAAACTTTAGGAGAGGGTAATAGAGCATCGACTAAGGGATATTACAAAGGTGTTAGAGAACCAATTTGGCTTTATGCCTGGTAGATCTACAACAAAATCCATTCATTTGTTAAAGAGTTTGATGGAGATCTATAGAGAGAAGAAGAAAGATTTGCATATGGTTTTCATTGACCTAGAGAAAGCATATGATAGGGTACCAAGACAAGTCCTTTGGTGTGCGTTGGAGAAGAAAGACTTGCATGTTAAATATATAAATATTATTAAGGATATATACGAAGGAGTAGTTACAAGTGTGAGAACATGTGGAGGAGATATAGAGAAGTTTCTTATAACCGTGGGTCTATATCAGGGATCAGCCTTGAACTCATACCTGTGTACTCTAGTAATGGATGAGTAAACTAGTTGTATCCAAGATAACATCCCATGGTGTATGTTATTCGCAGATGATATTGTCCTAGTTGATGAGACTAGAGATGGAATTAATCAGAAGCTAGAATTATGGAGGAATACCCTTGAGAGTAGAGGCTTTAGGCTTAGTAGAAGTAAAACAGAATATATGCATTATAATTTTAGTCAAAATAGGTAGGACGAAGGGGAAGTGACACTAGATAGGGTAGTAGTCCGTAAGTGTAACCATTTTAAGTATCTAGGTTCCATTTTCAGAAGGATGAGATGATCGATGAAGATGTATCTCATAAAATTAGAACATGATAGCTGAAATGGAGAAGTATTATTGGAGTGCTATGTGATAAGAAGATGCCTAATAAAATGAAGTGAAAGTTTTATTGAACGGTAGTTAGACCGACCATGTTATACAAGAGCGAGTGTTGGGCAACTAAAGTTCAACATATTTAGAAGATGAATATTGCAGAAATAAGGATGTTAAGGTGGATGTGTGGTCATACAAGATTGGATAAGATTAAAAATAAATATATCCGACATAAGGTGAATGTTATACAAATTGAAGATAAAATATGAGAAGGGCGTTTAAGATAGTTTGGACACGTGCATCGCAAATCCCTAAGTGCCCCAATTAGAAATGTGATAGTTTGGTAATATAAGGTAAAAAGAGGGGTAGAGGTAGACTGAGGATTACATGAAGAGAGGTAGTGTCTAAGGACCTATGTATATTAGATGTTAATCCGGATCTTGTCTTTGATAGAGCTACATGGAAACAAAGAATTCATATAGCTGACCCCATCTGGTATGAGATTAAGGCTTAGTTGTTGTTGTTGTAATATACAAAAGATGTCTAGCGAACTACAGACTCATATACATACCATATAATATAAGACAGACCCAATTTATAAAAAGGTACTTCAGAGCCAACTATAGGGTACACAACTCTTACTCGCTGGTACAAGGTACTAGCTAGGTCCCTACCTAATACCTACCAAGAAATGTATAAGGAGTGGACATCGATATATAAAAAATATCTCAAGTCGGGTAATAATAAAATAGTTTGTACAGATATACCATGTATAAGTTAATTTATACATGAACTATACATCCTATGTATGCCCTAATTGGGTTTATTTGCAATTATACCTTAACTATACCATATAAATATACCTATGCATGTATATAAATTTGTACATATATGGGTTAATAATATATCCATATAATAGGGCCTTGTATGAAAATATTTAACCCATTCAAAAGTCTATACATGTATGTTCATTCCTCTACACATGAATGCATGAATTTCATTTCATTTACTAACTCCACTGCCATATATTAATACCCATTTACATGCCTATGTTCACAAGTCTATCGATGCATGATATTTTAATATAGGTGGTAATATTAATTCATGTATCCAATCTCATAGGACAAAGTCAAGCCTAAACAAAGATCATTAACCTTATGACTAAACTAAAAAACATGATTATGCATAATTTCAACAATTTTGCACAATCAGAGAAAACAATCAATATCTCTCAATCCAAAAGTGACCACGGGCGGGGTAGTAATTAACCAGCGGGCTAGTCGGAACCAAGGGGATCACAAGGAAGAACATTGAAGAACCAAAAGAACCAGATATGTATCTCTAAAGTTCAAGCAAATTTCATTCAAAAAACCAAAACTGAAAAAAATGGTAGTCCACAAGCCAGACTAATAGTCTCGAAAACCTAGAATCTCCTAAATTCGGTAATTTTACCCAAAAATGAAAAAATTTGAAATTATTCAAAATTTAGAATTCAAATCAAACTAAAAAGGCAACCAAAATCCTAGAGAAAATCATAATCAAATCATGCCTCAAATCGGCATTTGAATTAATACTAAAAATAACAAAATCAAAATTTGGGGGGAAGGGGGGGGGGGAGGGGGAAATTGGCTGAATTTGGGGATGAAAATGTTGTCCACTAGGCATTACATGGTGGAGCCCATATGGGCGTTGAGATGAGCTTTCCGGATTGGGGTTGAACGAGCGAATCCGATACCTGTAGCCAAAGTTATGGCCAAAATACTGAACAACACCCAAAATTACCCCCAGTACGGGTTGGCTCGATCACTTCCCGCCTTTACGTCGATCCGCCAACTGGTAAAAAGCCAAAGCCTGCTTTATTGAGTCAAATAACTCTGCATCATCTAACTCGTGTTCTCCTACATCAATCTCCTCAGGTTGAAAAGAACTCGTCCTCGAGTTCACAACAGCATTATCATAATCCATAACAATAACATCATCCCCAACAATCGCGAGACCTCTTAACCCTCCAAGCCCAACTGGCATTACAGGTCTTGTAGATTCAGTAACCATATCCATCATATTTTTAATAGCTCTTATTCTTCCCCACTCAGTCCCCACATCCAAACAACAAGGTTCCGGACTTCACAATTGCGTTTGCCAAATGACCATGGCCCCTGTCAAATGCATAAGTTAGCAGTGCCAAATCAACAATAGCCAATCTTAAAAGATGAAGTGGATGCCACAACCATATAATATCTCCTGTATTGCTAATACATGCTTCCTCCAGAGGTTGACAATGGTCCATTGAATCACAAGTCATTTCAACTATAAAACCATGAAAATCAACTCGAAGATTACGAAGGGGTTGGACTTCATCAACATGGGCATCATTTTGGATCTGCCCATTGCTCCATGCAATCAGAAAAACTGAAGCCTTGCCAACAGAAGAGTATAGAAAACCTAGTGCTTTGGCAATATCTTGCAAGCTTGAGTCTTTGGACTTGTCATTGTCAACTCCAAGACTTACTCTTACAAGAGGTCCATGTAATAAACAAGATACATCAGGTGGAGAGTCTGATTGAGCTCTTGGTATAGATATATTTCCTTCTTCAACTAATCGATCTGCTAATTCAGGAAGAATCGCCTCCAACTAAGAAATTGAAAACTTGAATTGCCAACAACTTTTACCCTTGATGATGTCAATCCAGATGGGTTAATATCTTTATAAATCTCCTTAAGAGAAACCAAACTATAGAAACTTCCAAATGATGAGCGAAGTGAACCATCACTAAATAAGGCCAAGACTGGAAATCTTTTATACAAATGTTTACCTCCAAAAGAGAATACTGCTGGACATATTGATGCAACATTATGATATTTTTCAAGTTCGGCCGCTTCAAGATAATACTCCTACTCTGGTTACTCCATATTAGAAGATAGAATACCCCAATAAGTATTTCTGTAAGGATGCCATGATGCTTGTAGAGTTTGTAAATATGTGACCAAAATAGATCTGAGGCCCAATAAAAATTTTAAATCAAACAATTGTGCCATCATATGCATAATTTATGTCATATAATTTCATAAAGCTCAATACATCAGGTCCAAGTAATGAGGATATATTCACATTGAGAGCCAGGTGATGGAGATCTGGTTGTAGTTTAGTATCTATTATCAGCTTCTCATCTTGATTTGTTGGATTTCACTGAACAACATGATCTTCAATCAAATCCTCCTTTTTCTAAAGTCTCATACAAAAGTAAGCTTCTTCTTGTCATGATGGATTTGCTCTTTCTAGTTATCCCTTGAGTCACTCCTGGGCGCCAATAGACTCTTGTGAACGTCTAGCGTCTCGGGACCATCTCTGTACAACATCTCATCATCCTCATATTCATTATAGATTGGCTCGCCCATCGCCTCGACCTCGTCCGTCACATCTCCTTCAACCAACAGATTTTGTATAACTAGTAGGTTTCCGACACTCGGTTGCTTTATGCCCATGTTCGCCACAACGATAACATCGAATAGTAGAGTTAGGATTACCCGATGATGGTTGTTGGACTGGACTGGAATCCTAAGGATGAACTTGCCTTCTGTCTGGATCACTCCTGACGACTGGCCTCTGGTTCTGCTATTTTTCAACAGCAAGTGCCCTCTGGTATGGTTCCGAGAGAGTCCATAGCTAGTGAAACTGAGCACGTCTTATAGTGCTTGGCGCAGGCCTCCCAAGTAGTGCACGGTCAACTGCTCCTCTGTCTCAGATAGGTCGTTCCGAGCAACTAATTGGTAGAACTCCTCCGTGTAGTCATCTATTGACATAGTCCCTTGCGGCAACGCATGGAGCTGTTGAAACAGGGTCTAAGCGTAGTCGTAGGGAAGAAAGTGCCCCTTCATCTTCTTCATCTTCTCCCAGTCAACGATCTTCGGCTTGTCTTGCCTATCTCTTGGGCACCGCACTGCTCCCACAATACGGATACTCAGCCCTTTAACTTGATAGCAACTAACTTCACCTTCAAACGATAAGGGACCTTCTTGTACTCAAAGATCTGCTCCACTTCATCCATCCAATCAATGAAGACTTCAACGTGAGGTGAGCTAGTAAATTCTGGCAGATCTACCCGAAAGTCGAGATCTTTGTGAGGATCCTCCCGTCCACGATGCTCCCCGAACTGCTCTCGTCGGGGATAGGGGTTGGAGAAGGTGGATGTGGAGTTGTGGTCTGAAACCTCACGATCCTCCAAATCTCGCGCCGCCAACCGTCAGGTTAACTCCGCGACTTGCCTTTGTAGATCCTCGTTCATCGCTTCCAAGGCGATTGGGTCTTGGAATTGGATTGGACTTCCTCAGCCGGAACCTGTCTACCAGAGGACCACGACGACCACCACGACCTCCAGCCATTGATGTAGATGCCACAGGAAGAAGATGAGCTCTCTAATACCAATTGATACCGAGCGGGGTAGTGATTAACCCGCTGGCTAGCCGGAATCAAGGGGATTGCAAGGAAGAACACCGAAGAACCAAAAGAACCAGATAAGTATCTCTAAAGTTCAAGAAAATTTCATTCAAAAAACCAAAATTGAAAACAATGGTAGCCTACAAGCCGGACTAATAGCCTCAAAACCCTAGAATCTCCTAAAATTTGGTAATTTTATCCAAAATGAAAAAAATCCAAAATTATTCAAAATTGAGAATTCAAATCAAACTAAAAAGGCAACCAAGATCCTAGAGAAAATCATAATCAAATCATGTCTCAAATAAGCATTTGAATTATTACTAATAATAGTAAAATTAAAGATTTAGTGGGGAAAATGGCTGATTTTGGGGATAAAAACGTTGTCCACCAGGTATAGTATGGTGGACCCAACTTGTGCGTCGAGATGAACTTTCTGGATTGGGGTTGAACGCACGAATCAGACACCTGTAGCCAAAATTATAACCAAAATACCAAACCGTACCCATAACTACCCCAATATAGGTTGGCTCGATCACTTCCCGCCTTTACGTCGATCCGCTACCTCGTAATAAGCCAAAGTCTGCTTGGTCGAGTCAGATAACTCTGCATTATCTAACTTGGGCTCTTGTATCAAACAGTCTAATTTTTGCTGATCCAGGATTCATGAGAAATTTCTTTTCATAAGCTTTGTAACGATATATCATACACCCTAATCAGAGGAATATAAAGGACCAAAATGTCCCTCAAAATTTATAGCCAGAAATACACAATTTCAGACAGTTAATATGAAGGGCGATCAACAATCCTATTTATACCATTCACATGAAATGGTCCACATGTTAAATATGGATAATCAACATAATGAAACCATGGATTCAAGGAATCATAAAGGTTTGGATTTCAACATTTCTAACTAGTATTAAGCATGCAGCTAAAATAGCCTTCAATAGAACTGAAATGTATCATAAGTCCTCTTAGACATTCATCAAACATCTGATGTGCATACTCCACCCTATCATTTCTATATAGCATAGCTCTATTTTACAATTCATTCTTTCTCTAACACATTCTGATTTCATCCAACTACTAACCCTCAATCATTAACCGAAAATTAGCAATATCACATTCATATATATTAAAATTAGTACAGGAGTGGCAAGAAGCTTACCTTGAGGTAAATCTTAACTTCTCTTAATTCAATAGCTTCACCCCTCTTCTAAAGCTATCAACTTAGCTAGGGTCTTGCAACTTCACTCTTTTAACTCACTACAAATGCAGCAATGAGTTCGACACTGTGTGGAGATGGGTGACAGTGAGTAAGCTAGTGAAATTGAGGGTTAATTGTGAATTGAGATTTCCAAAACTCTTGAGATTTAGGGAAGACTACTAACATCCTCACTAATAACCTCTGTCCTCGTTGGAGCTCTTCTATAGAATGAGAAAAGCTTGACGGAGCTAAGGTCATCTAGTCTGGTTGGAGGACCTCGTTGCAACGCCGGATCGCTGGAGTCTCGCCGGAGGTTAGGCCGTCGCTAAAAGAGAATAAGAACAACTCGGGGAAGCTAATGGGCAGATGGGTGTCTTGAGGGGGTTGAGGTTGATTAGCGAGCGTCACTGATCACAGTTTGCGAGTTTCATGAGAATAGTTCAGATGAGGTCTCAAAGAGAAAGCAAATGTTCTCCCTCAACTGTTAGGTTTCTTATAAAAGATTTAAAGCTCTTTGCTATGGTAATAAGTTCACAGACTACTATGGTTTCATGAGAGCTCTAGGTGTGGGTACACAGGAGTCCTTTCTCCCTCTCAAGCAATTCATTATTTTTGAAATGAAAAGTAAAAGTAAGGTCAAAACCCTTGTAGGTTTGTAGGAGATTACTGTGGCTTCACATGCAAAACCTTGTCATAGATATTTTGCATAACAACCCTTATATTATTTTTAAATCTTTTGTGATGCTCATACTTTGCAATTTCATCCTTCTAGTATAGGTTAATTACATCACTAACACTCTTGACTTTAATATTAATAATTTCAGTCATTTATTTATTCATTAATGAATCTTAATTATCTTAATCTCCCTTGATAATATTATTCAGAATTTAAGCATGATTTTCAAGGGAAAATCGGGGTGTTACAACATACTTCGGTCATTCCCTGATTTCTTGAAAGATGACGTTCAACCAGACTCTTGGAGAGTTCTCAGGTCATGGCTAAGGTGACCCGATGCTGCTCAATGACGATGCGATCTCCGTCTCCCTTCTTGTATGGGCCTTGCCTTTGGGTTCCTGGGCTCGTGTAACCGAGCATTGTCCACCTCAAATGAATCCACCATAATGTTTCTTGGCAGTGATGAGAGCTAGGATGTCTGCTGCTCTATGATAAGAAGAGCTCGGGTAGGCGCTTCAATCTTCTCTTCAAGAGCTTGATATCTTGAGTTTTGAACATCTTCTCCCAGGACCATGGGTTGATTTTGGCAAGTTTCTTTAGCTTCTTGGACATTGTTGCATCTAGTGGTGTTGTCGTCGATCTGATCAGGAATCTAACTCCTCTTGCCTCTAGCCATTGTTGGGAGCTTCACAACTTCTTGATAAAGAAGATGATAGTTTACCATAGATGCACAAATATGCTCTTCTTGGAGATCAAAGTAGATCCTGATCAATAAGAGAGATTGATTAGGAAATGTGAAATTCTTTAATAGATTTTAGAAGAGAGGTCAGCCATAATCGGTGATCATTCTTCTTCTTCCTTTGTTCTAAGGGATCAAGAACTCCTCTAGAGAATGGTTTTCACGAATCGAACCCTATTATGAAAGAAAAAAGAATTGTGGGAGAGAAGTGTTTCGAGCGCTCGTGCTTGGGGGGGGGGGGGGAGCCTCCTACGATCAAGTCAGGACTCAGAGAGTTGTTTATATGTAAAATATAACACATGTCCCAATAGAACCCAAATCCTAATCCAAGTAAAAAGAAAATAGAATTCAAATATATCTTAAAATTAAGATTTAAGTATGCCCTTATCTTAATTGACTTAGGACGTAAATTCCAAAATTACCCTTGAGAACATATTTTGAGGCGATCTCGAATTCTAAAATGGTCCGAGAATACATATCTCGAGGCGATTTTATAGAAATACGAATCTCAAAGTAGTCCAAATACATATTCCAAGGCAATCTTTAAATAAAATAAAATAATAAAAAAAATAATAATAATAAAAAAATTAAATTTGACTAAATCTTGCTACGGTTGAGAAAAATCTGATGGTTGTGAGGTTACCAAGAGATAGCTTTGAGATAAAAAGAAAGTTTGATTTCAAAGTTAAGTAAAATTAATTTTGGCCTTACCTTATCTCAGAGGGAGATTTGACCTCAGTATAATTTTGGGATCAATTAAATAAAAAATATGTTTTTTGATCTCAGCTTATTGTGAGGATAATTCAGATGTTTAATAAAAGAGGTTTGATTCAATTCCAAATTTTAAAATTTGGTTTTATCCGAGCCAATTCAAATATATATATAAAAAAAAAAAAGATGAAAAGGCGGTTTGGCATGCTGTGGGGTTTGAAGATTTTCTCAAAATAAGATAAAAAATATTTGAATAACAAATGTTGAATTGAGATGTGGAGGGGTTCCATTAAAAATATATATGATAATAATGATAATAAAAAAAATTAAAAGGGCTGGTTAATTGTTAGGATAAGGTCAAAAAAAAAATAAGTAACTAAAAAAGGGAAAAGAAGATGAAGATAAATATTTGGATAAAAAATAAAAATAAAAATAATGATAAATTTAAAGGTGGCTGGGTTCTCTATATATAGATGTGAAGAAGGAAAAAGAGAGGAAGGGGAGAGAGTGAAAAAAATAATTTAAGAGCAATTTTGAGAAATTGATAGAGAAAATAAGGTATTTCATGTTCTTCTTCTTCATCATGTAATCGAACTTTTCTTTAGCTCTCACCGCCTTCGACCTGCCATGGAGTTACCCTTGTGGAACTCCTGTCATCGCCAAGCCGTCGCTGTTCATCGCCGTCCCTGCCGAGCCACCCTTGCGGGGCTCTTATCGCCGTCGAGTAGCCATCGTTCATCAACGTCTAGTCATCGCCGATTGAGCCACCCTTGTGGGGCTCTTGTCGCCGCCATTGAGCCACCTTTGTGGGGCTCCTGTCATTGCCGTTGAGCCACCCTTGTGGGGCTCCTGTCGCCGCCCGAGAGAATAATGAAGATGGGGGTGACGACGAAGGGGATCGAAGTTTACTGTTGCGCGTCTCTCTGAAGACATGCCCTCCCCCTTACCAAAGATACCCCGGTCTCAACCAACTATTCCACCAGCTTTCTACCGCCGGAGAAGGAACAGAAAGCCGGAAGGCTACAACATACCTTCAGATTATGAAATTGCATGCCAGATGGAGCCTGTAGTCCAGCAAATATCTCCCAAATTCTGTCCAAAAAAGCTTAAAGATAAGAATGATTGCTTTGGATGGGAAGAAATATAAGGAGAATTCAAGCTCCAAGATTATGTTGAATGATTAAGGATCAAGCTCCAAAATTATGTTGAATGATTAAGGATTTTGCAATCATATACGATTGTAAATATTGTTGAAAAAGCTTTTCAAGGTTTATGCCAAATATGTAATCATGTGGGTTGCGCTCTGAATGTTTGATGAAATGCTTGAAAGAGTTTCTAAGCGATAATAGTGAATGTTAAAGGCTCTAAAACTTGTGTTTTATCAAGATAATCACATCTTCTACCCATATATTGGTTTGGTTAGAGAATCTTACTCATTTAACAACCAAGTTCACTGCATAAGCATATAAAAACAAGCTAAAAATGAAAAGGGCTGTACAAGGAGATGAATACAATGAATTATGCCCATACGTTGGCTTGTATGCATTTGACTGTAAAAATCTGTTAAAAAAAATGGTCCAAATATGTTCTGGATACCCAGCTATGTGGAATACATGAAAAGCCATGAAGCTTAAAACTATTGCACCCTTTTTTTTAATGAAGTGTTAATGGCTAAAATTTGTGCTGCTCCAAAGCAATTGTAAATTCAAGACTTGAAGTTGATGTTCTTATTAAACAATCTTGAAAGAGCAACTGATAATCTTCTAAGGTGTGAATATCATAAGGCTATAGTTAGCCTTAATTTTAAGGATCCATAGTTTTGTGCCACTCTTGCATGTGACATACACAAGCGCTTATGCATTGTTGAGACAAAGAAAGGGCCTTCTATGAGTTTCATGGAAGGGATACATAGAAACATCAATGCAAACATGCACTCAATACTAATAGATTGGTTTAAAAAAGGCTGCAGAAGAGTACAACTTCAAAATGGAGGTTTGAAATGGATGCCTACAAGTCCACTCATGATCTCACTCCCATGCAAATCATTAAGGTTGTCCAATCATAGCATATTTGTGGAGAAATTCAAAGTCAAAGTATCAATGTGAACGTTAATGGTTTCTTCAAAGCCATCATTGGATTTTTTTTATATTATCTCTTAAGTCACAAGATATTTTTGAGATACACCAATGCACTTCTCCAATTTATACTGCATCCAAAATATATACAAATAAAAAAAAACAACAACAACAAATAAATCAAATATGAAAATCACTAGAAGTGGACATCCCAATCCGGTGAAACATATCACTTGGAGTAATACAAATTTCAAGTGGCACACATTTTGATGCAACGGTGGGATACGCATCTCGATGTAGCCAATGAAACTAAAACCATGAAGCAACATGAATCTTAAAGCGGCAACGAGCACACATCCTGAGATGGCTAATATATATAAATTTCGAAATGACACGAATCTCAAAGCGGCGATAAGCATGCATCTTGAAGCTGCAATGGAATACTCACTTCAAGGTGGTCATTAGACCCCAAAATGATGCAAAATCTCAAGGCGGCGGCCAAGTTGGCATCTTGAGGCAACCAAGCATAAATCCTAAAATGGTGAAACACATATTTCAAGGCGGAAGGCGGGGTCTTCTATATAAATAAATAAATAAAATATATATGATAAATGTTTATTTATTTATATATAATAAATTATTATGTTCTGCAATAAATGAATTATTTTTTCATTGCCCTCTACTTGTACTTTTGCCCTTAATCGGAGGTTCCCAAGACTCTGTCTGGGGTAATTAATAATAGAGGCTTGCCTCTATTAGGAATGGAAGTACCCACAACACCTGAAACAAATAAATAAAACGACATTTGTGATTCGATATATCGTTTGGTGTCTTCACGATGCCAGGCGCGTATTTTCGATCCCACAAATTCTGGCACGCCCGGTGGGGACTTTGTTCCACCTCCCATCTTTGAGGCAAAAGTACAAGTAAAGGCAGTGTGTTTTATAACTTGTGCAAAGAAAACTAACGTTGTTCTTTTCTTGCAGGAGAAATGGCGTTCAAGAGCTCAACCGCGTCTGGAAGCCCGAAACTCACCATCTTCCTAGGAGAGGGAGCTGAAGTCCAACTGCCAAGCTGTACCTTTAGCACTGGAACTGCCGGAGCTGAATTGAGATTCGGCACAATTTCTGAATCCGTTCAGTTCGTAAGGAAGTCACCACCAACGGAGGAGAATTTAACTGCGCCACGCCTCCCATCCAAAGGACGTCGCCCAAATGTGATTGTCCCTACGACCACCGAAGATACTGCTACGGAGGAACCACCAAGGGTATCTGCTTTTAAGAGGCTATCCTACCCTAAACGGATGGTATCTTTGAATGATGAAGACGATGAACCCACTTTAACCATTACTGCAAATGGGAGAGCAAGCGGGATATTCCATTCTGATGAAGATACACCGAAGAGGAAGAGTGTGTTCTCAAGGCTCACACCAAGAAAGATGAAAGTTCCTAAGCAGAAGTTGGATTTTGTGTCCTTCCAAGAGCACAAAAATAATCAAGTTGGTTCATTCAACAACTCGTTTGGACCACTTAAGCTGGTAAAAAAGAATTCAACTACTGCAGAGTTGCGACCTCAGCCGGGTGGACACAAGGGGGGTAGATTTCCAAAGTCCCACCATAAGGACTCTTTCAACAAAAATCTCTACAAGACTTACGTGAAGGCGTCAAAAGGCTGCGGTGCGAGGAGATGACAATCAAGGAGTTCTACCAAAAGAAGAAGCGGCTTTCGTATCAAAAGCACGTAAAGGCGGTTTTGATCGAATAGCTCTGCACAAAACCAAACAAAGACCTCCGCTCAAAGTTTCAAATGGAGGAAAGAAAAGAAAGATGAAGAGATGTTTGATGAAGATGTAGAGGTACATCTTTGTCCGGATGGTCACCGAAACCCGAGGAGACCGGTACCGAACAGAACAACGGGGATACTCACAAGATCTCGTAGAAGGGCGGTAGACTCTCAGAGTGGGGTGGGGGATGAAGGTTCAAGCCAGATGCCACTTGAGGGTCAACGAACAGGGAACCTTCCAGTATTTCGCAAACCAACGAATTATAAGGAAGCAAACCCCCCAACTGAAGAAGCAGAGGATGAACCTGCCTTTGTTTATAATGGGGATGATATTACAAGGAGAGTCCAACAAATGGAGAGACTCCGTCAAATGGAAAATCGGGAAGCTGAATATCAATGGCTCAATGAAAACATGACAATGTTGATGGAGTCAATGGTGAAAATGCAGGGACAAATGGCTGCCTTGATGGAAAGTCAAAAAGCACAAAGGCCTAAAAGCCCAAACCCACAACTGATAGAAATTCCTAGGCCAGGAGAGCAAGAGGGAATTTCATATGCACCTGTGAGAGAAATCCCTAGGCTAGGAGAGCAAGGGGGGACCTCATATGCTCCTATTCCAACAGTCAGCTGCAATGACTCGGGAGGAGATACAACAAATGGTGGCCGCTGAATTAAAGCAAGCTAAAGGGAAAGAGATAAAGGTTGATGGAGATAAACCTTATCCCAGCTACCATGACTTGGTACCATATCCCAAGGGATACAATGTACCTAAGTTTAAACAATTTACTGGGATTGGCAATCATGATCAACACTTGGCTCATTTTGTGACAGCCTGTGGAGATACAAGTGCTAAGCCTTCACTCCTTCTCAGGCAGTTCTCTGCAAGTCTCGCAGGAGTGGCATTTGAATGGTATGCTGACTTGCGGCCGAGTCAATCAAACACGGCAACAAGCTTTGAAAGATGCATTTCGAGTACGGTTCGGGGGTGTAAGTGACAAGATCACTATTGCCGATCTCGCAGCCACGCGCTAAAATAAAGATGAAAAAGTGGTGGACTACATTATGAGATGGAGAAACCTAAGCATCAAATGTGAACAACCCCTCGATCAACCGCAGGCGGTGGGTTTATTACTCGGCAATATTGATAGCTGGATGGCACCCTTTCTGAGTACATCTAGCATCACTACATTTCAGGAGTTAATTTCACAAGCAAAGAAATTGGAAAGGACAAGCCCGAAGGTGGTTTCCAATTTCCAAACTCCAAGGAACAATAGTGAAAAGCCTAAAAGGACAGAAGGTGTCAAATATACTGCTACAACCTTCAATGTTGACAAAGGAAAAGTCAGAGTGGAGTCTCACAAGCGGAACACATCAAGCGCCCTACATTGAAGCGTTCTTTGGTAATGAATCAAAACCTATTCCCTCCTTGAAAGAAAGAATGAATAAGAAATATTCTTTTCAGTGAGATAAGGTATTGAAAATCTTTAAAGATCTTTGTGAAAGAAGGATGCAACTTCACGAATGCAAAAGACGGAAGAAGCGAGAACAAAAAGGATCATCCCAGTTACTGCCTATACCACAGAGTATTGGGGCATACGATTGAGGATTGTTATATTTTCAAGGATTGGGTTGAAAGACAATATCAAGAAGGCAAGATTACGCTTTCAAAGAATGTTTTGTTGGAGCAGCCAGCTGAGCATACCCACTATGTGACCACCCTAGACCATGAGGAATCACCCAAAGGGGAAGTCATAGTAGTGGGCAACAAAGTAATACTTCCGTTAGCAACAAACGACAGGCCCCCTGCTGTTCCAGAAGAGTTGTGGGAAGTATTTATAACTAAAAAGTCAATGAAAATGTTGAAGAGGTTGGCTGAGCTTCCAGGGATCGCTTGGAAACGTTCTCAAGAACCTTCTAAAAGACCCCTGACGAAACAGACAAAGAAGAAAAACAAGAAAAAGAAACAGAAACGCGAACAATCAAAGCGCAAGAAGTCTATTATAGAAGAGTATATTGAGTCCCTCGATGAATATGAGCAGAAGGAAAGGGTCTTGATCACTCTCAGAGATTACTTCCCCGAAGAAGTCAAAGAATTACTTGGGAAATTGGCCGAGGAAGATGATGAAGATGTGCAAGTGGAAACTTGCAGGGTTATTTCTGGAGGATACCCTTTGTGTGACTCGGATGATGATAGTTTCTCTGAGCCAGAAGAGTCATATGACCGTCACGGCCGGCCCTATATCAGTAAAAAGCAGAAGAAGAAGATGGCATTCAGGGAAAGAGTGAAGAAGGCGAACGCCAAACTTTTGGAGCCACACCAACCAGAAGAGCCCAAGACACCATATTACACCCCAAAAACTCCAAAATATAAGGTCTTGAGGAAAGCTATGCCTGCTGAAGAAATTCCCGTCTTCATTCAAAGAGTGATAGAGGAGTCAGCAAATAGGCTACAGCAATTGCACATTGAGGATGCCGAATGGGACGAGTCTGGAAGATACCCTCCAGAAGCATCAGGAGCAAACTTTGTTTCAGAGGTCGTGGAGTCCTTGTCTCCCGCAAAAGCAACCAACGATAAAGGAAAGTCTGCTCTCCAAGATGTCCAAATTAAGAAGGACAAGAGGAAGGGGCTTTTTGATCAAGCTATGAAAATGGGGTTGGATCTACCTAAGCCCAAAAGACCGTGTCTAATGCATCTTGATAGTCACCCAAACTATTGCCCATATCACCGGCTTGTGGGGCATACCATAGAAGAATGCCGAAATTTTCAAAGGTGGGTACAAAAGCAAGTTTCCATGGGAAATTTGTGATGTGAGCGATTGCTTCGAAGAAAAAGGTGTTTGTCGTGCCATGACATACCTGGAAGATTCTGATGATGAATTGAATTTCCCAGACAAAGAAGATGATGAGGGAGATGAAGTGCCTTATCCTGTACATCAAATGCAACTCAGAACTGGAAAAGTACTTCAGTCAAAACAGGCTTCTAGCTCCAATGACAAAAACAAAGGAAAAATGATTGAAGAGAAGGATATGTCACCAAAGAAACCTTCAAAGAAGCCGAATTACAATATTTTGGCACACCTGAAGAAGGTCCCCGCTCTTCTCAGCATGTATGACGCCTTGATGATGTCAACTGAAGTCAGGGAGTCCTTAATACATGCCCTTCAAAATCCTGAGGAATATCAAGCCTACTTTGCAGAAATTAACATGAAAGAAGCTATGTATGCATTTCATGCATCTTCAATATCATTTACAGAAGAGGATTTGCTGCTTGGTACTACAGAACATAATAGACCTTTATATGTAACGGGTTCTTGTGATGGCATAAAGATCAACCGGATCTTGATTGATCCAGGGTCCTCTGTGAACCTAATGACTCTCAACACTCTCCGAGCATTGGCTCTCGAGATATGCCACTTATCTCATGAGAGGATTGTCATTCAAGGTTTTAACCAGCACAGCCAAAAGGCGTTGGGATCTATTACTCTTCCAATTAAATTTGGAAAGGTGACATCTGAAGTAAAGTTTCATGTGATCGACACAGATGCCTCATACAAAGCCCTTTTGGGTAGGCCATGGATCCATGATAATCAAATGATTCCTTCAACACTCCATCAGTGTGTGAAATATACAGTGGATGGGGAGGAATTTAGAATTGACGGAGAACTTCAACCCTTTGGCATCCATGAAGTCCACTATGAAGACGCGAGATATTACCTTAGGCCATCAAAAGGGGGCAAGTCCCCGAGCCAAAAGGTAGAGTCTCCGGTAAAGACATCCAAGCCTACCATCGCGTCAAAGGAGAAAGACTCAACATTGCCTCACTTTGGTAGTGACACCGAGTCCTCAGAAGATGAGAATAACATGGACGCATGCCAAAGAACAATCCAAGTTAAAAGGTCCTCCCAAGAAAGCGCATTTCACATCACGAGGATTCCTGATGGGCTCTACAAATCCTTGGATGATTTGAACGTTAACACAGTTGAGCATTTGAAGATATTCTATGTCCCCGCTCGACATGAAAAAGAGAGAGGCATCCTCTTCTATCAAGCCAAAATTAATGAAGTTTCAGATGATGATATCATAGATATTGGAGAGTTAGGGGATGACGAAATCCGGTCCATAAACTTCCCAAGTTATTACCCCGAAAAGCTCAAGACGGTAGTTGAGAAGTTTGGGGCAAGATGAAATGGTCAAAGAAGTCATATCAAATTTTTAATCAGCTGTGGAACCCCGTACATGTGGATAAGAGAGGAATAGGTTACTTTGAACCTTCTAGGCACTCATGCTACATGACAGAGTCCAAAGAAGATGAAGATATCAAAATAAAGAATGCACCACCTGAACTAGAAGACGGGGGGCAAGCGACAATTGATGAGTTGGTTGAGGTCAACTTGGGAAGTGATGAAGACCCAAGGCCAACCTTCCTAAGTACACAGCTATCGGAGGAGGAGAGAGTATCCCTCACAACCCTTTTGAAGGAGTACATTGATTGTTTTGCCTGGAATTATAATGAAATGCCAGGGCTGGACAATGAAGTGGCTGTTCATAGATTGGCTATTGATCCCAGTATCGCTCCAGTCAAACAAGCGCCAAGAAGAATGAAATTTGACTTAGAAGAGAAAGTGATAGAAGAAACGAAGAAGCTGATTGAAGCAAATTTCATCAGGGAGGAGAAATATCCTAATTGGATAGCCAGTATAGTACCCGTGAAGAAAAAGAATGGGCAAATACGGATATGCGTGGATTTCAGAGACTTGAATAAGGCATGTCCCAAAGATGACTTTCCCTTACCCGTTATGGAGATCATGATCGATAACACCTCAGGGTATGAGATGTTCTCCTTTATGGACGGATATTCTGGATACAATCAAATTAAAATGCATCCAGATGATGAAAAACATACTGCCTTCCGGACACCTATGGGCATATACTGTTATAGGGTAATGCCGTTTGGTCTGAAAAATCTTTGGGGCAACATATCAAAGAGCCATGACCCGAATATTTGATGATCTAATTCACAAAGTCGTCGAATGCTATGTGGACGATCTCGTGGTCAAGACAAATTCTAAAGATAAGCATCTTGATGATCTGAGGACAGTTTTCACACGCCTCAGAGAATACAAGTTAAAAATGAATCCCATGAAGTGTGCTTTTGGAGTCCTATCGGGGAGGTTTTTGGGCTTTATAGTAAGGCATGCATGGGATAGAGATAGATCCCTCTAAGATAAAGGCGATCCTAGAAATGCCACCCCTCAAACACCGGCGTGCGGGTCATTTCAAGGGCGCTGACCTATATCGGGAGAGATTCATCTCCAATCTGTCTGGAAGATGTAAGCCTTTCTCCAAGTTGGTTAAGAAGAATATGCCTTTCAAATGGGATGACGAATGCCATAAGGCTTTTGAAGATCTCAAGCAATACCTGTTAAATCCACCAGTGTTAATGGCCCCTATCCCCGGAAAGCCGTTGATTCTATATACCGCTGCATTAGAGGGGTCATTAGGCGCTATGCTGGCTCAGAACAATGAAGAAGGCAAAGAAAACGCGCTTTATTACCTCAGCAGGATGTTGATAGGAGCTGAGAGTAAATATACACCAATTGAGAAGCACTGTCTAGCTTTAGTGTTTGCAGTCAAGAAGCTAAGACACTACTTGTTGGCGCATAAAGTCATCCTTATATCAAAAATTGATCCCCTCAAATACCTTATGACTAGACCGCTGCTTACTAGAAGACTGGCAAAGTGGGCGTTAATCCTGATGGAGTTTGATATAACATACACTCCACCGAAAGCTGTCAAAGGGCAGGCATTGGCGGACTTTCTAGCGGCGCATCCTCTCCCAGATGATTCATCACTCAATTATGATCTTCCTGATGAAGAGACACTTACAGTGAAAGAAGCAGAGTGGCGATTATATTTTGATGGGGCGTCATCTATAAAGCCGGCACTCAGATCCACGATTCCGCAAATCAAAGCTGGGATAGGACTTGTGTTTATCACTCCAGAAGGAGGAATTCTTAGATATGCACTCTCCCTTACAGAGCCTTGTACAAATAATGAGGCAGAGTATGAAGCTCTCATAGCTGGTTTGGAGTTGGCAATCAAAATGGGGATCCAGCATATACATATACTTGGAGACTCACAACTCATTATCAAGCAAGTTGAAGGAGAATACAAGATACACAAACCTGAACTTCTTAAATACCATAAGAAGGTCAAAGAGCTGATGAGGAAAATCCCCCAAGTGCAGCTGAGGAGGGTTTTAAGATCAGAAAATGGTGAAGCTGATTCTTTGGCGAAGGTTGCAAAGGAGCTGGCAAATCCAGACTATGAAGAAATCTATATTACCATAAGAAGTAGAAGACCCATAAGTACAATCCTTGACGAAGTTGAAGAGGAGAATACAGAGGGCAAAGCGGAAGTCTTCACCCTCGAAATGCCAGAGGAAGATTGGAGGCAACCATTCATGGAATATCTCAAATATGATAAACTTCCAGGGAACAAATCAGAAGGTCTTCAGATAAAACGAAGAGCCCTAAGATATACCCTGATAAATGACACATTATACCGCAGGTCGTACGATCAACTACTTCTGCGGTGCCTTTCTTATGAGGAAGCAAAAGATGTTATGCACGATGTACACTCCGGGATATGCGGTGCACACCAGTCCGGACCCAAAATGAGACTTAAGATTAAGCGCATGGGATATTACTGGCCAACCATGGTCAGAGACTGCATTGACTATGCTAGAAGATGTCATCTATGCCAAATACATGGGGATTTCATTCATCAACATCCAAACCCCTTACACCCCACAGTCTCTTCATGGCCTTTTGAGATATGGGGAACAGATGTAGTCGGTCCAATCGAACCCCCGTCATCTTTGGGGCATCGATTCATTCTGGCTGCAACAGACTACTTCTCCAGATGGGCAGAAGCTGTTCCACTAAAAGAAGTAAAGACTGAAAATGTCATCAAATTCTTAAGGGAAAACATCCTATATAGATTTGGGACTCCAAGAAGAATCATCTCGGATAACGGTCCCGCCTTCCGAAGTTTCAAAATTGGGAGATTCGCACAACATCATAAAATAGACTGGAGATATACTTCTATCTACAATGCCAGAGCAAATGGATTGGCAGAAGCATTCAACAAGACTCTCTCAAAGCTATTAAAGAAAGCCGTATCCAAAAATAAAAAGGATTGGCATGAAAGACTCCCTGAAATGTTATGGGCCTATCGTACCACTTATAGGACCCCAACGCAATGTAGTCCATATTCTTTGGTTTTTGGAACTGAAGCGGTCTTACCCCTTGAAATCCAGATACCTTCATTAAGGATGGCACTACAAAATGAAATATCAGATGAAGACAATATTCGGCTTCGCTTGGATGAGCTGGACTCCCTTGATGAGAAAAGGCTAGAGGTGCAGCAAAATCTGGAAGTCTACAAAGCAAGGATGGCACAAGCATACAACAAATTGGCTCGGTTCAGGACCTTTACCAAAGGAGAAATGGTTCTCGTCCTCAGAAGACCAATCATCACCAACAAACGAGCCGGGGGCAAATTTAAAGCAAATTGGGAAGGGCCATATGTCGTGGAGATCGTCTACGAAGGAGGAGCATATCAACTCATCGATTCCAATGGAGAAAGACCAATGCCGCCTATCAATGGTCGTTTCCTGAAGAAGTATTATGTATAATTTAAAAATGTTTGCCTATGACGGAATGTCTGATTCCTTATAGGGGTAGACTAGTGATGTACATCAAATGTGTTTCTCAAGGCAAAACATTCGCTTTCATGTACTATTGTATTAATTTCATTCAATAAAATAAAGAGATGTGTGTTTGTCTATGATGGAACGTCCGGCTACTTATATCAAGCAGACCGGTCATGTACAATTTAAAGTACTTCTTGAGGCAAACACATCAGTTCCTTATGTTTCAATTTTAAAAGAAAAAAAAAATCAAAAAAAGAAAAATCAAAAATAAATAAATAAATAAATAAAAAGAAAAAAGGAAAATAAAAAAGACAGAAAAAAGTCATGTCTGCAGATGACCTGCAGATGGTTCTTTTGATTTAAAAATCCAAATCTTTGACTATTTGGAATGAAAGCATCATTAATGAAATATGGATATGGGTTTTCTTTTCATTAGTCAACAGATTTGTCTTTTGGTTCTTAATAGTTTCCTATATTTATTTCACAAGCAAATAAAAGCAAAAAAAAAGAAGAGAGAGAAATAAATAATCTTGTTCAAGCTTGATGTTTATAACAAATGTCTCAAGTCTAGCTACCAAAGCCTATATAAACTAGGAAACTAAAGGGAAAAAATGAAGTTTTTTAATGCCCGATAAATAGCAAACATAACTCTTTTGCTTCTTCTAATTCTTCAAGCCATCTCATGAAAAGAGCAACATGGGGGTTATCTGAATAATCTTTCTTCTTGGCAAGACGTGTCTTGGCTTCATCCAATGTAATTTGGGCATTTGTCTTTGTAAACTCAGAGGTTTCTAAAATGATTATTTCTTCATTCAAAGTTTTGATCTTGTCTGAAATTTCACAATCTCTGGCTCGAAGCTCCTAACATTACGTAATTAGCCTCCTCAAGGCGTCTCCTTTTTCATGTTGATGTCATTGGCAAAACCCATGTTGTCAAAATTCTCCAATATTAAGGTATTCTTCACCACACATTCTTCATCTTGATGATTATTGATATGAGCTTGGACATTAGGATTTTTTGAAGCTTCTCTAGTAGCAAATGCGCATTGAGATATTTCTTCTAGAAAGCGCTCGAGACCATCCAAGTTGATGCCGAAGGATTTGAGAATTGGGTGTGATTTCTTTACACTGTCCATAACACTTTGGTAGTTATGATAATTGAGAGATTTGATTCTCTTGGCCACCTTGTCTCGCAATAATAATGCCGCATCTGATATGTTCCTTGGATCTATGATGAGAATATGCAAGTTAAAAAAAATACACGATAAATAATAATAGTAATATAAAAAAAAAATCTGTCTTACCTTGAGGCGTTACCAAAGGTGGGATCATGTCTTTGCCTAAAAAAAGTAGACATGAGTAAATATGTTCCCAAATAAATAAATAAATAAATAAATATAAAAATAAAAATAAAACCTTTATCTTGTTTAGATGAAGATGCAATATTTGCATCAGCATGAATGATATCATTCCCTAATTCTTCCACGATAATCTCTTTTGGAGGACTTTGTCTCAAAGATGGAGAGCTATCATCTTGTTGGGCAACTGATAAAGAGAAAGAATTGTCAATATAAATGTCTTTTTCTCACTCCCAAAATGATGAAATATATAAATATTTATATAAATAAAAACCTTGGTCTTGTTTTGAAGAGGTTGCAGTTCCGGCATCAGCATTGAGGCTTTCACCTTTTGACTCCGCCACGGGTGTGTGAGCATCTTTGATAGCATCTTGGGTAATCAACAAAATTTCATCAAAAAAAAAAACAAAAAAACAAAAAAACAAAAAAAAAGGCACTAAACCTTCAGTTTCCTTTAATAAAGATGTAACTTCGATATTGTCATCATCTCCTTCTAATTCTTCCATAGAGCTGGGGGCATACCGAATGAAGCTTGCGGAAGGAGTTGAACCCAATGATGAAGAAGTATCATCTTGAACAGCTGAAGTAGCTAAGATTAAATGACATAACTTAAAGTCATTAAACTTCAAAATAGAGAATTAAATAAAATGAAAGTGAAATGAACCTTCTTGGGTCAGTGGTAGATTCTTCGGTAGATTAGCTGTCAAAGCAGGTGGTATGCTACCTGAAACAAAATTGAATGCAAAATTATATGAAGAAAAAATGAGATAAAGAGAAACAATAAAAAAAAAACAAAACAAAAAAACAAAAAAACAAAAAAAAAGATACCTTGAGGTGGTACGGGTGGAGCTTCTTCAACCATGACATTTTGAGGGTCCCGAGGTATCCCTAAGTCTGACGGAGGAGTGTCATCGATTCTTGAAATCCAAAAAAAAACTCATACCAATTGGGAAATAACAGACGGCTCTAACACTTGTTGGTGGAGCATCATTGATTCGTATGCCTGCAAAGTTAAGGACTTCGAGTCAAATTGACAACTTGAATAATAAAATATTTAAGAGGTCATGGTAAAATATTTTTAACAAAAAAATCTGAATTTTCAGAATATAAATAAATTCTGAATTTTCAGAAAATCCTAAATTTGAAAATTCAGAAAATAAATAAATTCTGAATTTTCTAAAAAAATGAATTTTCAGAATATAAATAAATTCTGAATTTTCAGAAAATCCTAAATTTGAAAATTCAGAAAATAAATAAATTCTGAATTTTCTAAAAAATCTGAATTTTCGGAATATAAATAAATTCTGAATTTTCAGAAAATCTTAAATTTGTAAATTCAGAAAATAAATAAATTCTGAATTTTCTAAAAAAAATCTGAATTTTCTAAATAAAAATAAATTCGGAATTTTCAGAAAAATCTAAATTTGAAAATTCAGAAAATAAATAAATTCTGGATTTTCTAAAAAAAATCTGAATTTTCGGAATAAAAATAAATTCCGAATTTTCAGAAAATTCTAAATTTGAAAATTCAGAAAATAAATAAATTCTGGATTTTCTAAAAAAAATCTGAATTTTCGGAATATAAAAAATTCCGAATTTTCAGAAAATTCTAAATTTGAAAATTCAGAAAATAAATAAATTCTGGATTTTCTAAAAAAATCTGAATTTTCGGAATATAAATAAATTCCGAATTTTCAGAAAATTCTAAATTTGCAAATTCAGAAAATAAATAAATTCTGGATTTTCTAAAAAAATCTGAATTTTCAGAATATAAATAAATTCTGAATTTTCAGAAAATCCTAAATTTGAAAATTCAGAAAATAAATAAATTCTGAATTTTCTAAAAAAATCTGAATTTTCGGAATATAGATAAATTCTGAAATTTTCAGAAAATTCTAAATTTGAAAATTCAGAAAAGAAATAAATTCTGAATTTTCTAAAAAAATCTGAATTTTCGGAATATAGATAAATTCTGAAATTTTCAGAAAGTCTAAATTTGAAAATTCAGAAAAGAAATAAATTCTGAATTTTCTAAAAAAAATCTGAATTTTCGGAATATAGATAAATTCTGAAATTTTCAGAAAGTCTAAATTTGTAAATTCAGAAAATAAATAAATTCTGAATTTTCTAAAAAAATCTGAATTTTCGGAATATAAATAAGTTCTAAAATTTCAGAAAATTTTAAATTTGAATTTTCAGAAAATAAATAAATTCTGAATTTTCTAAAAGAAATTGAATTGAATTTTCGGAGTAAAAATTCTGAATTTTCCCAAAAAAAAAAAACAAAAAAAAAACAAATATCTGAACATTCAGAATAAAGGAAATATATTCTGAAATTTCTGAAACATATTTTTGGAATATATAAATTCTGAATTTATATAAAAATAATAATAAAAGATGAAGTTAATTTACCTTGAGTTTGTCGTCGCTTTGATGGAGGAGAATCCGTAGGAGAGTGACTCCGTTTGTGACCAAGGAAAATATCTTCATTTATGAACTGTTGTTTCTTTGAAGATTGGCCTCGATCCTTAGGATCTTCTTTGTCGCCAGTATCTTCCCGGGTTAATGCCGCAACGTCCTGATTAAATAAAGCCTGGACGTTTTTGAACCACTTCTTCGCATAAAGCAATATAATATTCCCACTCCTATCATGTTTAGGAATATAGAATGAACATGAAGTCCGTTGCCGAGAGAAGTGGAGCCAATAGCCCGCGAGAATCCCGAGAGAAGGAGCCTTCCTTGGAACATTGATGTATTTAGGAAAGTGTTGATCATAGCCAAACTGACGCCCAAATCTGTGGGGGTTGTACGGCTCTGCGTGAAATTTCCCAGCATAACGCAAAGGGAGAATTCCACAACGAAGGCATAACACGTATTCCATAGTATAAGAATCCAAAACATCCGGCCCAACATAATGCCTGGTGTCCCGTACCTTTTCATTATTATGATATAAAAAAGGGAAAGGACACCACACAAAATTCTTCTCAAGTCTGATATATTTCCTCATGTCGTAAGGCGTTCTGAGCGAAGTAGGAGAGGCGTTCATGAAGTGAAGCATTTCTGGTATCCTCGAAAGACCGGGGATAGTGGATGTTCTATCATCAATTTGTCGTCGGAGATGCATCACGGGAAAGTGACAACCGGCCCATGCAAAGAAAAATTGTGAGGGAAAGACTGTCATAGAAAACCCAGGCCCTCTTTTATTGTAAACCATGGCATTCAGTCCTACATATATACGTGCCAAAACCGCAGGAGCAAAAGCGATCTTTCTGCCATGCGCGAGACCAGATGCCATTACAAAAACTCCAGGTCTAATTATGTTACGTTCACTTGGCATGATAAAGTAGCAGATCCAAAGCACCAAGAAAGCAGCCAAATCGGTATGCGGAACAAGATTTGGAGGCTGATCAGATTTCGAGTTGCGCTGGGAATCGAATTCTGTTCTGCTTGGTTTTCTGAAAAAATTTATCCAATCTTCAAAAGATACATCCTTATCGCGGGAAGAGGACTTTTGCTTTGTTAACCATTGAAAAGCATCAAATAGGCTCCTCAGAACATAAAATTCAGGACTGCTCCTTTGACAAAGTATGTCATTGCAAGGGATGACCTCGTCATACATGTCACCAGTGACCGGAAGTCCTCCTAGTCGTTTAATGTCCCATAGTGAAATTCCAATTTCCCCATACAACATGTGGAAAGTGTTTGTTTCCGGACACCACAACTCCACTAGGGCTTTATAGAAATTGACATCCAAATCATAACGCCCTACCGAGGATATGATCCCACCAATCAATTCCACGTGAGATAGTTGGAGCGAGTAATTCCCAATAATGTACTTGGCCCAATAAGCATAAGACAGAAGATTAAGAGACTCACTCTTGATGGGTTGCTTACCTTTCCATCCCGGATGATGGTTGATGATCTTATGTCCAAGAGTTTGGAACATAGTCAAATCCTTTATGCTCCCCTCAGGCTTTAAGCATATTGCAGGGATACTGTCACTAACATCACAACGGTTTAAAGTTAATCGAGCAGTGGCCATATATGACTGAGACTGTTTTACCCAATCTGAGTTTTCCTCTCCTTCATATCTGATCACAGGCTCTGACCCAAGGCCAAAAGTAGGATTGTGGCGAGAGAAAACTTGTCCGGAAGGAGACTCGTTGAGGTCCTGAGCAATGTCCCAAAAAGGCTCATTGTGAGATTGGTTGGCCATAATGAAAGAAGAGATTTGGGGATTCTTACTTCTCTCACTCAATAAAAGGAGATTTCGTGAGAAAAGTAAGAAGGGGGCATTTGTTTATATGTAAAATATAACACATGTCCCAATAGAACCCAAATCCTAATCCAAGTAAAAAGAAAATAGAATTCAAATATATCTTAAAATTAAAATATGTCCTTATCTTAATTGACTTAGGATGTAAATTTCAAAATTGCCCCTAAGAACATATCTCGAGGCGATCTCAAATTCTAAAATGACCCGAGAATACATATCTTGAGGCAATCTTATAGAAATACGAATCTAAAAGTAGTCCAAATACATATCCCAAGGGAATCTTTAAATAAAATAAAATAATAAAATTAAAAAAATATTAAATTTGACTAAATCTTGCTACTACGGTTGAGAAAAATCGATGGTTGTGAGGTTACCAAGAGATAGCTTTGAGATAAAAAAGAAAGTTTGATTTCAAAGTTAAGTAAAATTAATTTTGGCCTTACCTTATCTCAGAGGAGATTTGACCTCAAAGATAATTTTGGGATCAATTAAATAAAAAATATGTTTTTTGATCTCAGCTTATTGTGAGGATAATTCAGATGTTTAATAAAAGAGGTTTGATTCAATTCCAAATTTTAAAATTTGGTTTTATCCGAGCCAATTCAAATATATATATAAAAAAAAAAAGATGAAAAGGCGGTTTGGCATGCTGTGGGGTTTGAAGATTTTCTCAAAATAATATAAAAAATATTTGAATAACAAATGTTGAATTGAGATGTGGAGGGGTTCCATTTAAAAATATATATGATAATAATGATAATAAAAAAAATTAAAAGGGCTGGTTAATTGTTAGGATAAGGTCAAAAAAAAAATAAGTAACTAAAAAAGGGAAAAGAAGATGAAGATAAATATTTGGATAAAAAATAAAAATAAAAATAATGATAAATTTAAAGGTGGCTGGGTTCTCTATATATAGATGTGAAGAAGGAAAAAGAGAGGAAGGGGAGAGAGTGAAAAAAATAATTTAAGAGCAATTTTGAGAAATTGATAGAGAAAATAAGGTATTTCATGTTCTTCTTCTTCATCATGTAATCGAATTTTTCTTTAGCTCTCACCGCCTTCGACCCGCCATGGAGTTACCCTTGTGGAACTCCTGTCATCGCCAAGCCGTCGCTGTTCATCGCCGTCCCTGCCGAGCCACCCTTGCGGGGCTCTTATCGCCGTCGAGTAGCCATCGTTCATCAACGTCTAGTCATCGCCGATTGAGCCACCCTTGTGGGGCTCTTGTCGCCGCCATTGAGCCACCTTTGTGGGGCTCCTGTCATTGCCGTTGAGCCACCCTTGTGGGGCTCCTGTCGCCGCCCGAGAGAATAATGAAGATGGGGGTGACGACGAAGGGGATCGAAGTTTACTGTTGCGCGTCTCTCTGAAGACATGCCCTCCCCCTTACCAAAGATACCCCGGTCTCAACCAACTATTCCACCAAACTTTCTACCACGGAGAAGGAGTAAAGCCTAAGGCTACAAACATACCTTGATTATGAAATTGCATGCCGGATGGAGCACAGTAGTCCAAAGAAATATCTCCCAAATTCTGTCCAAAAAGCTTAAAGATAAGAATGATTGCTTTGGATGGGAAGAAATATAAGGAGAATTCAAGCTCCAAGATTATGTTGAATGATTAAGGATCAAGCTCCAAAATTATGTTGAATGATTAAGGATTTTGCAATCATATACGATTGTAAATATTGTTGAAAAAGCTTTTCAAGGTTTATGCCAAATATGTAATCATGTGGGTTGCGCTCTGAATGTTTGATGAAATGCTTGAAAAGAGTTTCTAAGCGATAATAGTGAATGTTAAAGGCTCTAAAACTTGTGTTTTATCAAGATAATCACATCTTCTACCCAT
Organism: Dioscorea zingiberensis; assembly: GCA_026586065.1. NCBI lineage: Eukaryota > Viridiplantae > Streptophyta > Magnoliopsida > Dioscoreales > Dioscoreaceae > Dioscorea > Dioscorea zingiberensis. The sequence continues at coordinate 36,073,835 of CM048824.1, forward strand.
ATATTGGTTTGGTTAGAGAATCTTACTCATTTAACAACCAAGTTCCTTTGCATAAGCATATAAAAACAAGCTAAAAATGAAAAGGGCTGTACAAGGAGATGAATACAATGAATTATGCCCATACGTTGGCTTGTATGCATTTGACTGTAAAAATCTGTTAAAAAAATGGTCCAAATATGTTCTGGATACCCAGCTATGTGGAATACATGAAAAGCCATGAAGCTTAAAACTATTGCACCCTTTTTTTTAATGAAGTGTTAATGGCTAAAATTTGTGCTGCTCCAAAGCAATTGTAAATTCAAGACTTGAAGTTGATGTTCTTATTAAACAATCTTGAAAGAGCAACTGATAATCTTCTAAGGTGTGAATATCATAAGGCTATAGTTAGCCTTAATTTTAAGGATCCATAGTTTTGTGCCACTCTTGCATGTGACATACACAAGCGCTTATGCATTGTTGAGACAAAGAAAGGGCCTTCTATGAGTTTCATGGCAGGGATACATAGAAACATCAATGCAAACATGCACTCAATACTAATAGATTGGTTTAAAAAAGGCTGCAGAAGAGTACAACTTCAAAATGGAGGTTTGAAATGGATGCCTACAAGTCCACTCATGATCTCACTCCCATGCAAATCATTAAGGTTGTCCAATCATAGCATATTTGTGGAGAAATTCAAAGTCAAAGTATCAATGTGAACGTTAATGGTTTCTTCAAAGCCATCATTGGATTTTTTTTATATTATCTCTTAAGTCACAAGATATTTTTGAGATACACCAATGCACTTCTCCAATTTATACTGCATCCAAAATATATACAAATAAAAAAAAACAACAACAACAAATAAATCAAATATGAAAATCACTAGAAGTGGACATCCCAATCCGGTGAAACATATCACTTGGAGTAATACAAATTTCAAGTGGCACACATTTTGATGCAACGGTGGGATACGCATCTCGATGTAGCCAATGAAACTAAAACCATGAAGCAACATGAATCTTAAAGCGGAAACGAGCACACATCCTGAGATGGCTAATATATATAAATTTCGAAATGACACGAATCTCAAAGCGGCGATAAGCATGCATCTTGAAGCTGCAATGGAATACTCACTTCAAGGTGGTCATTAGACCCCAAAATGATGCAAAATCTCAAGGCGGCGGCCAAGTTGGCATCTTGAGGCAACCAAGCATAAATCCTAAAATGGTGAAACACATATTTCAAGGCGGAAGGCGGGGTCTTCTATATAAATAAATAAATAAAATATATATGATAAATGTTTATTTATTTATATATAATAAATTATTATGTTCTGCAATAAATGAATTATTTTTTCATTGCCTTCTACTTGTACTTTTGCCCTTAATCGGAGGTTCCCAAGACTCTGTCTGGGGTAATTAATAATAGAGGCTTGCCTCTATTAGGAATGGAAGTACCCACAACACCTGAAACAAATAAATAAAACGACATTTGTGATTCGATATATCGTTTGGTGTCTTCACGATGCCAGGCGCGTATTTTCGATCCCACAAGAGTAAGAGAGAGAACTCCAATTGAATGAGATTTTAGAGAGAGATACCATATTTCATATAAGAACCCTCTCTTAGTAGATTGACAATCTCCCTTTATACTCTCTTGGGTCTGATTTGTCAAATCTTGGCTTCCTTAGGAGTTCATCCTCCACTATTAAATGACAAGATAGTTGGACTTTATTTGAGTTGTTTAGATCATGCCACATGTTATGCGGTTATTTTTACCCCCTTAAAAATTGATTAAATCACTATTTCAAACACCTCCTAAAGTATCAGCTCACGTCCACACATCAAATAATTTAAGTGGAAGTATTTCAAAGTTTCTAAAGTCTAATTTTTAATTTTGTTAATTGAATTTTTAACTTTCATTTTAATTACAACACAAAAAACTTTTTTCAAATCAAGTCAACATGTAAAATAATTAAAAAAAACTAATTTTAAATTTTACAATTCTATATCTAGAAATCAATGTCTATTTATGAAGATTTGAAATTCAAATAAGGTTTAAATAATGAAAAATAAAGAAACTGAGAAAATATCTATCTATATTACTAAGCGAAAGAAACAGTTTCAAGGTTTTTTTTTATTTTTTTAAAACTAAAAAAATGACAAAATTGTATTGGGGTATTCCGAATTTCTTAGATTTTTAGATTTTTTTAATTTAAAAATCCCAATACACACGATCGCGTGGTTTTCTGGTGGTGGTTATGTAACGCCCCGACCCGGATCCCGGGACCTCGGGCACGTCAACAGACCGGCCGTATTAAAGAAGAGATAAACTCAACTCGAATACAAGGCCTAATAACGTGATAAGCAGATAACAATCCATAAATAAAATATAAACTCTAGTTCATAAGAACATAGAGTCATTAGGGTCCATAGTCCCTATAGAAGTCTGGTCCCTATACGGGTCCTACAACAACAATAATGCTCACAAAGGTAAAGATAAAGGAGACTCCTATAACCTCTGGTCCTCCGGAGTCCTCTCCCCAGGCTCTCTCCCCTCCTATACCTCGAAATCTGTAAAGAGGAAAGAGAAAACACATGAGCTTTCGAAGGGAAAGCTCAGTAAGTACCCCTGCAGGTCACAGTGTCATCAATAGGAAAAATGGCAGTCAACAGGATCATAGTATCAACAATAAAGTCCTAGGAGTCTACCACAAGCAAGTCAAGGTACGACCCCTGTTACAGAAGCCCTCGGGCTCTGTTGTGAGTTCTAAGAGAACTCTGAGTTTACTCCCGGCCAGTATGTCCAGCTTTTGGATATAAATACGACCTAGTTGGTCGTTTGACCCTCCAGTCAAAAGGTCGGTAGAACTACCTCTTCTACGTTGTAAAATCCGTGAATTTTATTGGGAAATAAATATTTAAATTCTTTTACCGCGATTGGTGTTAAAGTGGGATTAAACGATTTATTTAAATTAAATGGAGATATAAAAATTTTTATGGGGTCTGTAGGGACCTAATAATAATTTTGAAAGAAATGAGGACTTTAAAGAAATTTTCCTCTCTCACAGGATTGGACCTGTACGAAATTTTGTAAGTGTTGAGGACCTATGGTAAATTTTCCGAGTGAAAATCTGTATAGAAATGGATGGACGGCTGAGATCAAAGGATCTCAGATGAGTCCCAATCACGGAGCATTCCTAAAGCTCTCGTAGGACCACGTGTCGAGCTGAGATGAAATCCATCTCAGTGAATACAAGATACGAGGCAACAGTGAAGGGGGTGGGTAGGGACGACCCTACCGTGCGGACCATTATTAACCGTTGATCTGAGAGGGTGTTTGATGCGAGGAAATAGGAAGAGATCTGGCCGTTGATTCGTTTTAAATCATGACCTTTGATCTAGTAGGTGTTAGATCCTAGGCACGGGGTTAGCGATCTCGCCGCTTGGTCGTGATCGTAATCCCGACCCTTCATCAAGCTGGACGCCCATCTCGGCGGGCGCCACCCTCTCCCGGGCCACCAACGGCGTATGACAGTCTCTCTCTCGGCCCGTTCTGCGATGGAGGTCGAAGCGCCGCTAACGGCAAAGATTAATCGGCTGCCGCCTTCCATCTCCCGCGGCCTATAAAAGGAGAGGCCTCGGCCTGAAATGGAGTACCGAGCTTCAGAGAACGAGCTTCTGGTAAGGTACTCCGTGAGCGGCGCTCGAGGAGTTTGAAGAGAGGAAGAAGCTTGCCGTGAAGCCGAAGTTGAGTTCGCGGTGGTGCAAAAGGATCATTGGGAGGTGGAGAGGGCGAGACACCGGAGAACGACGTGTAGTTTCCTGAGTCGCGACCGAGCTCACCGGAGAAGAAGCGAACAGCGCTATCGGGCGACACCAACACTCCCAAAGATCGACAAACCCCTCGGTGAGTATCCAAAAACTACGTAGAGTAGTTTAGAGGCGTTCGCATTCATGCCGCCGACGGTGAGCTTCACGGGAAGGGAAGTACCGTAGGGAGATTGTTGGTTCTTCGTTGAAAGAGAAGACCGGTGGCGCCAAGAGAGTGGTCGGCCGTGGTCGCAAGGCTGTCGGCGACGAGCTCCGACCCCGGGCAAAGGCATGGTGGGAGAAGGGCCCTGGTGCTTCTGAACTCTCGAGAGAGAAGAGAGAGAGAAGGATCATAGGTTGAAGAAGATGATAAAATAAAAAAATTTAATTAAATCTAATAGTAATGCTTTTAATTAGAGTTCGTGACTATAGTGGTGTGACAAAATAATTATTTAAATAAAAACCTAGATAGGGTGACATTTACATTAGAAGCTTTTCTCTCTTTTTAATTAAAATAATAGCTAATTATTATTTTAAATATAAATAACAATTAGCTAGCTATGGTAATAAAATGAGGAACTATGGACTTGTGACCATAGGTTAAAGTTAATGAAAATTAACTTAGAGTGACAAGTGATAATTAGATAAATGAAATAATTATTTGAAGACTATGGTATGTGACATATAATTAATTTATTAAGTGATAAATTAGTTATAAGGTAGTGTGACACATCCATAACTATCAACTATGGATATAGTCTCAAATGATTTTGAAACCATAGAGTGTGACAAATTATTAACATGATTAATAATTTGAAAACTATAGTTGAAAGGTTAATTAATCAATGAAATTGATTAAAGGTAAATACCAAGGGAGTGACGTATGCTCAATTAACCGATTAAAGGTGTCTAAGATTGAAGGTTATTATTAAGTTTGGAAATATAAGGTTTTAATAAAAGATTAAAACCTTAGTAATATTTTTATTAATAGTACTAACACTATTAATCAAATAGTTATATAGTTTTCGGTAACTATATGGAACTATGACTATGTGACATAATAATTGAATAATTATTATTATGAAATATGAAATGGGATAATTAGAAATTAATTAATTTCTTAAAATTGGATAATAGGTCGAGTAATGGAAAATATTTAGTAAGGAAGCTAAATAAATTCAAAAAGGGCTATTAAGCTCCAAACAAGTTAGACCTTAGGGTCATAAACTACAAAATGACCAAAAAGCCCTTCACGGGACTAAGGTCAACATAAACGTTGCAATGGGCTTGAAATGGGACCAACTTATCTAGAGTTGACCCGGTAAGGCCCAAATGAATCTACAAGTCAACTAAGGGCCACTGAACCAGGGATAAGGACTGGTAACCCGAGAGATGGTCCCTAGGACCCGTTAGTGGGCCTAAGCCCAATAGGGACGATAGGCATGCATGGTCATATAGAGAGACGGAAATTATTGGACAATAACTCTAACAAACCACTATATGCCAGTTACTCTCAGGGGAGACGTAAGGCATTTCTAAGGAGACCAGGAAGACATTTAGTCTCTTTAGAGGTAAGTACACTTGCCTCGTACCTACCCGGTTTCGGGTTTTTCTTGGACTTGTTTATGCATTGATATCTTATGCTTCTTTGATAACATACATGCGTCATTATTTATTTTGGAATCCTATTGAGCATGTATGGTAATTCATGGGACGTTGGTGTCCTTGTTTGCCATGTTCTACTGCCCGGACTCAGTGGAGCTAGGGAAGCTCCAATTTTGGGAACGTTCAGGGATAGGACCCTCGACTTTCCCCGACCCTCTACCGGAGAAATAAATCTCTGGAGGTCTCACCTGTCAGTGGGCATGGTACACTGACCGTGTTAACACGAAGAAGAGGTAGTTCTACCGATTTTTGACTGGAGAGTCAAACGACCATCTAGGTCGTAATAATATCCAAAAAGCTGGACATACTGGCCGGGAGTAAACTTCGAGTTCTCTTAGAACTCACTACGGAGCCCGAGGGCTTTTATAGTAGGAGTCGTACCTTTGACTTGTTTGTGGTAGACTCCTAGGACTTTGTTGTTGATTCTATGATCCTGTTGACTGTCATTTTTTTTTATTTTGATGACACTGTGACCTGCAGGGGTACTTACTGAGCTTTCCCTTCGAAAGCTCACGTGTTTTCTCTTTTCCTCCTTTTACAGATTCCGAGGCTTAGAGGGGGAAAGAAGTTTGAAGAGAGGGACTCCGGGAGATCAAGGTTTATAGGAGTCTCAGTTATCTTTATTTCTATAAACTTTGTTATTTGTAGGACCCGTATAGGGACCATACTTCTATGGGGCCTATGGACCCTAATGACTCTATGTTCTTATGAACTTGAGTTTGTGTTTATTTATGGATTGTTATCTGCTTATCATATTATTAGGCCTTGTATTAGAGTTGAGTTTATCTCTTCTTTAATACGGCCGGTCTGTAGACGTGCTCGAGGTCCCGGGATCCGGGTCGGGGCGTTACATACGTGTTAACACGGTCAGTGCACCATGCCCACTGACAGGTAAGACCTCCAGAGATTTGCTTCTCTAGTGAGGCTGTCAGGAAGGTCGGGGGTCCTAACCCTGAACATTCCTTAATTGGAGCTTCCCTAGCTCCACTGAGTCCGGGCAGTAGAACATAGCAATTAGGGACACCAACGTCCCGTAAACAAGCGTACATGCTTAACAGGATTCAAGAATGTATATGAACAAAGATGTATGGCATCAACAAAGTGCATGTAATAAGAATACATAGCAAGTCCAAGAAATCCCACACGGGTGGAAACTAGGCAAGTTTAACTTACCTCTAGAGAGAGACTAAATGTCTTCCTGGTCTCCTTTAAAATGCCCTACGTCCCCCCTGAGAGTATCTGGCATATCACGGTTTATTAGATTTCTTGTCCAATACTTTCCGCCTCTAAATGTCCATGCATGCCTAACGTTCTTGTTGGGCTTAGGCCCACTAACGGGTCCTAGGGACCATCTCTCGGGTTACCGGCCCTTATTCCCGCTTTAGTGTCCCCTAGTTGACTTTTGGTCCTACCTAGGTCAAACCTAGTCAACTTTAGTCTATTTGTCGAGTCTGACTTTTATTAATTCACTTTAGTTGAGTTGAGCCTCGTTAAATTGATCTTAGTCCCTTTTTACCCTAGAAGGGCATTTTGGTCATTTGGTAATCCCCTTTGAACTTATTTAGCTTCCTTGCTAAATAATTCTTATCGCTCAACCAATTATCCAAACTTAAGAAATTAATTAATTAATTTCTATTTGTTTCATTTCAATATTCCACAATAATTATTAATTATTATGTCACACAACCAAAGTTTGACAATTTAATAAATATTTGTTACTAAGTAACAATACTCGTCCAATTTAACAATACCCCAAATAAATTTGTCACACTCTATAGTTTCACTAAAAGAATATTTGTGACATGTCAATAGTTCTCAATTAACTATTTCAACTAATTAATTATTGTTTGTCGCAATAATCAACTAATTTTCTAGCTCAAGACTAATAATTTAATAATATTATTAGCTTGTCAATATAAGTTAATATTTCATTAACTTTTATTTGTTGTCACATGTCCTAAGTTCCCCATTTTAATACCATGTATAGCCAATAATAATCAACTAATGTTCTAATTAAAGAGAGGGAAAATAAATAATTATTTTAATTAACTAAATTAGTGTCACACCCCTAAGTTTATAAATGTTTAATTAAAACATTATCCTTTATTATTATTACTTTTATTATTATTATTATTTTTTTTAAAATAACTTCATCTTCAACCTCTCTCTCTCTCGCGCGACCGAACGCCACCGGTGTTCAGATCCTGCTCCGGCCACCGTAGACGCCTGCCCGCGATCGGGACTCGTCGCCGTCGTCCGCACGACCTCGGCCGACTCCTCCATAGCGCCACCATCCTCCGTTGCTCTCGGCGGAGACTACGAATCCCTCAGCCGACAACTTGCACCTTGGTCCCTCTTCTAACGCTATGAATGCATGAACATGGTTCTACGTCGGAAGAAGAGAGGTGCGAGCACTTACCGGATAGTTGAGGACGACAATGGTGTCTACGGTGAAGCTCCCCGCGCCGACCGCTTCCTACTTCTTCTCCGGCGAGCTTTCAGAAGCAAACCTCCTGTCAGGTTGCGGTTCTGGTCTCCTGTCTCACTGAAACCTACAAGAAAGCTTCCTCCCTCCCAGGAGACCGCAAAGGAACAGCTTCCTCCGAGGGCGCTTTCACCTTCACCGTCCGTCACCTCACCGGAGAATAGAAAGAGCTCGACTGTTGTGAGTCGAGACAGAGGGTGTCACGCCCCTTTTATAGGGCTCGGGAGACCAGCCCAAACGTCGAAAACGCCACCTTTATTGCGCCAAGGCTGCCGTCCAGAACTCATGCGCATAACGGCCGGCGAGGGCGGTGTTCAAGGTCCGCTCCAACCTACCAAGGGAGAAGGGTGGGTTCTGCCTCGGGATCCGGTTTCGAGGATAAAGGGCTGTGATCGTTCAATTATGATCAAAGGCTACGATTTAATCTGGTTTCCTCGTATCCAGCGTTCTTTTAGATTAACCGTCGAGATATCTTTGAGATCGATGGTCAGATGTCAGTCCCTTGTCTCGCGATACTGTCAACCACAAGATGAATGGTTCACACTTGCCCGCACCATGGGTTTACTCCCATAAAAGCCCTCTCCTCCGCCTCGTATCTGTTCCACGACCAGATGGATTAAATCTGGGCTCGCCACGTGGCTCTCTGTAAGCCCTTATAATGCCTCGCGATTTACTACAGTCTGAGATCTTTTAATCTCGGCCGTTCATTCTCTCTATTAGGGTTCTCTCTCACAAAAATTTATGAGGGGTCCCTGACACTTTTAAAATTACGCATAGGTCCAAGACTGTGAGAGGGGAAAACTTCTTTAAGGTCCTCAATGCTTTCAAAATTACTATTAGGTCCCTACAGACCCCATAATAATTTTTAATTTCCATTTGATCTTTAATAAATCATTTAATTCCTCAATAGCACTAATCGGGGAAACAAATTATATAAATATAACAATATATTTATTTCCAAAATTCATGGATTTTACAGGTTATATCACGATCGCGTTGTTTCCTGGTGGTTACTACGTGATATCACTCAAACTTCTGGGAAAAGGAGTGATTTTTTTTTTTTTTGATTCAAACTCTGAGAACTTTTTAGATGCGAACTGATCAATTATTCATGATACTGGTATGTTTTGATCTTTGTTTTTTTTTTTTTTTAAATCCTTTGGAAGGAAGGGGAATTGTGATGGAGAAAGGAGTGAGTTTTTTTTTTATTTTTTATTAGTGTACATGTTTTGTGATTTGTTTTTCTTTTATGATGCAGACTCCTAAGCAACTGTGCTACATTCTGAAGAGCTTTTGGATGCGATATTCAAAATCACTTTTTTATTCTCAGTAAATACAGTACTGGAATGTTTTAATCTATAATTTATTTTTGGATTAATTTAGTTTAATCCATATATAGCGTATTTTACTTTTATTTTGATAAGGCTTGAGGGGTTGCTTATAAACGGAAATTTAATTTAATTTTATATTTTTATGTGAAATTTATTTATTTTTTATCTGCATTTTTTAAAAGAGCAATGTGAATTCTCCTGATGATAACATGAAAACCATACCGGGAAAAGGTTGTCTATTAATTTTATTTCTTTATTCTCCTAATGATATTTAATTTAATTTATAATTATAGAATCTTTGTATTGTTTATAAACGGATTTTGATAAGGCTTGAGGGGTTGCTTATAACAGAAATTTTATTTTATTTTAAATTTTAATGTGAGATTTATTTTTTATTTTTTTGTCTACACTTTTTTAAAAGAGCAATGTGAATTCTCTTGATGAAAGCATGAAAGCCTTCCTGGAAAGGTTGTCTATTAATTTTTTTTATTTATTCTCCTAGTGATATTTAGTTTAATCTATAATTTTGTTTATAAACGGATTTTTATAAAGCTTGAGGGGTTGCTTATAACGGAAATTTAATTTTATTTTATATTTTTATGTGAGATTTGTTTTTTTCATCTGCACTTTTTAAAAGAGCAATGCCAATTATCGAAATGATTGAAAGGCTGTCGATTTAAATTTTTTTTTATTCCCCTGATGATATTTACTTTAATCTATAATTATAGAATCTTTGTATTATTTATAAACGGAGTGGTTTTTTTGTATTAGTGTACATGTTTTGTGATTCTTTTTTCTTTTATGCTCAGACTCCTGTGTAACTGTGCTAGATTCTGAGAAGCTTTTGGATGTGATATTCAAAAACTGTTCTTTATTCTCGATAAATCTGGATTTGGTATGTTTTAATCTATAATTTTTTTTGGTTTAAATTAGTTTAATCCATAACATATTTTCTTTTATTTTTGATTTATTTATTATTTTTGTTTACTTTTTTTCATTCGTTATTATACATAAATTTATTCTCCACAATATATGTTGTTTGAATGTTTTTCCCTTTTAAATATTCTCTATGGTTGTATTATTAAGAGATAAAATTTAATTTTTTTAAAGTAGTAGCCTTACTTTTGTAATATTATTGAATTTGAACTTTAAATAATAAAATCTAATTTTAATTTAAAATTTTGTCTTCGACATGGAATAAAATTTATAAGCTTCACAATATAAGATTTATGATTACTCATCTTCTTTTGTGAATCTACGTTTTATCCTTAGTTATATCAATGTTTTTTTTCAGATTATTTTCTTAAATATTGTGTTTCTTTCATATGTAGTTCATTGGATCGACGGTCTGCGAGAAAGAAAATATATTAATTCTATAAATTTTGGTCTTAGAAAAATTTGATTATTTAATAGATTGTGTGTTGACATAAGAAAATATGACATATGATTATTTATTGTTTTAGAATAATGCTACCTTCAGTTATAATTATGTAAATTTTGGTCTTAGAAAGAAAAGGTGATATTAAGATAATAATTTTTAGGTTTATTCTAAGCTTTATTTAACTTCTTTTATCTTTTTTTCCCATCCTTTATTATCAAAGTAGTAATGTTGTTGAGATGTTATTGATATTGAGGTAATATTTTATGTTTTTTTTTTTATAATCTATTTTTCCAATTGGTTTCCAATTTCCATAATATTAAGAAATAAATAGTGTTATCCAATTCAAAATTAAATAGTGGTTTTCAAATAGATTTTTAAAATATTGTGTTTATCCTCAGTTTATATGCAGTTGTCATTCATTGGAACGACAAGTTGAAAAAAAAGTAAATATATAGTTAATTCTTTTTAGTTTTTTATTTACTTTTTTTTTTCAATTTCACGTTTAGATTTGATATAGATTTTAATAGATTGTGTGTTGTTTGAATGTTCAGTAGTTTCATATATTTTCAATTTCAGGTTTAGAAACGATGGATTGTATGTTAATTAATTTTTTTTTTCAATGTACTCTCCTGTGGTTTTACTAAACCATATGATTCAAGGTGGTCACTTGCAAGATATTTTTCAGATACCTAATTTGATTGTTGATTTGGGAATTCAAAACTGTATTTCCTTAGAATATGGGAGGTAATTGTTACTGAGGTTATATGTTTGAACTTGGCAAAGATCAACATAAGAAATTGACAGCACTTGAGATGGAGTTGGTTGTTGCTAGGAATGACGGTTATGTCCCGAGGTATGGCTATGGTTTGGAGTCTTCAGACACCAATGTTGGTCCTTCAAAGAAAAGGTTGTCGGAAGTAATAGGCATCTTCACAGGCTTTGGAAGTAAGAACAACAAGATGCTATTCGGAAATCATGAAAATTATCTGGTAGAATGCCAACCCATCCTTATGCCGTGAATGGAGACTTTGAGCTTTATGGTTAGTTTCATGCATGCATGGATGTGTTCAAAGTTTATTGATTATGTTCATGCAAATGAATGGATGATTTCATGCAAGTCTAGAGCAATTGTGAGGTATTATGCAGCAAAGTATGCAGACAAAGGACTAGACTTTCTTGGAAGGACACTTGAAGAGAAGGCACTTGTGGATCAATGGCTGGATATTGAGACCATAAAATTTTCTATTTGTATATTATGATAACTCTATTCACTTTCTCTGGGAATTAGAAGAAGGCTAAAAAAGTCTTTATTTGAATTTTTATGCAGGTGCAGCATTGAAAAAATTAGAAGAAGACAAAAGCAATGACATTCTCGATATTTTAAAAAGATGTAATTCTTTAAGTTTTATATATATAAAATTTTTATTTTAATAGTTGTATTGGTTAAATGTAATTTACAAAAGAACTATACATATACATAAATCTGAGCAACGCGAGGGCCATTTGCTTGTATAATAACTGAGCAAAACCTAACATTAAAAAAAATTATTTTTTAATAAAAATAATATAATCACAATATTTGGTTATTTTTGAGATTTTCTTTTCCTAGTAGTAGTAGACCAAGCATTGTTACTGAGGTGATTTACACAAATACAACCAAAGTCCTCTGAGTTTTAGACTTGGCTTGGCCTATCAGTATCGGTCATTAATTTGCGTACGATAGGTGGTCTCAAATTTGAGGGGTAATAATCTTGGTTGGGTACCGAACTTATTCTATTTTGCAGATTGGTGACCAAATTTTAATTTGTTTCTTTTTGGGTACCAGAGATCGATTTTGTTTCACCGGAGGGTACCCATGGGATTCCGGTGAATTTAATCCCACGTGGCAGCCGGAGTTTCCACGTCGGCAATCACGTCAGACTAAAAACACACAAATTCAGTCTCTTTGCAAAACCCCTTCAATCGTGTCTCCATCTTCATCTTCTCCAACCGAGCGTGTCTCCATTCCTCCATCCATCTTCTTTCTTATTCACTTGATTGTGTCTCTTCTCCACCCTCATAGGTTCTTTTCCATTTGAAAACCCTAGTCGGTGAGGCTTCGCAGTCGAGAAACCCTAAACCTAGCAACCTGCAGTGACGACCAGAGCAAGTATAGAGCTTAGCGCATCATGGCGGGCAATTGGGAGATAAGAGAGGTGAACGCTGAAGCACCAGCGTATTGTAAGTGTTGAATTGAATTAACAGCTCTTTGGTTGAACAATGCTCCAATTTCTCTTTCAATTCTGGCTACATTCACCAAGCGATTTTTTTCCCAATAATTTATGGAGCTAGTATGAGAGGTCAAAGAGTTAGAATTACTCTTTCTTTCAAAGAGGAGTTGGTTTACAACCATCATGTGTTTAAAGTTGAGCCCATGGATGGATGCCTTTGAAGCTATTCAATTTGCAATCTTTTCACTGTTTTAGAAGATTTTAAAAACTTAGAATGAAACCGTTATTCAGTCAGTTTTTTTTCCTCATTTCTACCAGATCACAGTTTGGTTTTGCATCGAGAACAATAATTCTATACAACAGGTTTTATTATATAACTGAATGATGTGAAATTTTTCTATTGATGAATATCATATTTTAATTGAGACCTGCTATAGATGATCTGTGGATATGAGACATTCTATTGATGAATATCATATTGTATGGATTATGTCTTCTATTGGAGACCACACTTAGGTTTTGGAATAACAATTCTCATTCATTCTTTATCATTTTAAAATAATAATGATAACTATTTCTTTTGTTATAGGCATGGACTTACTGATTGATCATCTGTGGTTATGAACCTAATTTTCTTTATTTAAATGATTTGTTGTTTTAAAGTAGTCTGAAGAACTGCATTGTCTCAAATCTCAGTTGGGAACCCTTTAACTGCAATCTCTTCAAATTAGTGTAGTAGAATGAACTGGTTGCTAGTTGACTCTTCAACTTTACCTTACCCAATCCTTGATGGGGATTTTTTTCAATCTAGAAATTGAGGATGAATTTGTACTTTTTATGATGTTTTATTTTTAATTTTTACCTTTTTTTTCTCTCTCTCTCTGGGGTCTCTCTCACTTTTGTTCATGTTGAGCACAAAATGTCACAAAAATAGAGTAAAGAACTATGGTAATATATGGGAGACAAGTTAGCAAGAAAATTAAGTATCATTTTGACAATTTGAAATTATATTCAATATATATTTAGTCAAGTGACAATGTAACCAAGTAGCATTTTTTTATGCTCCATCCTTGTCTAAATTTATGTGCTTTGCTGCCAATGTTAATATATATATATATAATATTTGTCATGTTTGTATGTCATTTGTGCTCATAATTACCCCACTTTTTTTTCCAGTACCAACCTCTGATTATTTCACCATTCAAATGTATGTTAGCCATGATGATATAGACAAGTGGAGTGAGTATAGGTTGGCAGGATTTGTGGACAGTTGTCCTACTGATTATTTATCAAGATTAGAACTGATAGGTATGGCTAGGGAGTTAGATTTGAACACAGAGGGTTATAGTTTCTGGTGGAAGGACATTAAGAGTCAAAGGGTAGATTGACATAAATAAAAAATGATTTGGATGCAGTTGCAATGGCTTGTCTGTGGATGATAGTAGGGTTACAAATGTGTATGTCAAGGTGGCTAGGGTGGATGTTGGCAATAGACTTGGTGTGGATAAAGTATATAAAGTAGAAGAAGATATTGCAATGTTAGAAGGCACTTTAATTGGGAAATCAATTAAAGGAAAAGAGGTAGATGAAGGTAGTGAGTTTAATGATTCTGAATATAGCTTTGGGGAAGAGGATGAAGTTGTTGTAAATGACAATCCATTGCCTAGGTCTGAGATACCTGTGTGTGATGAAGTTAGTGTGGAAGAGAATGTTGATGATGATGATGATGAGGTTCAGTTTGAATATGCTGCATCTGAGGAATCGCAGTCATGTTCATCAATAGATGAGGATGAACTAGGGCCTAAGAAGAGTAGGCATGCTGAATTTATTAAAGAGTAGATATGAGAGAACCTCATTTAAAGATTGGTATGAAATTTAGAAGCTTCAAGCAATTCAAACAAGCTGTAAAAAATTATGGCATTAAGAATAGGTGTGAGATGAACTTCAAGCCTAACAACAAGAGAAGATGAAAGTCATTTTGTAAGAAAGGGTGTCCTTTCTACCTGTGGGTCTCACCAATGGTAACAAATAAAAATACAATTCAAATAAAAGCTGGAATTCTGAACCATAAGTGTAATAGAGATCATAGTATAAGACATGTGAATGCTCAATGGATAGCAGGTACTACCTGGATCAATTTAGAGGCGCACTGTGATGGAAGCTTGGTGGCATCATCCAAGTTGTGCAGACCAACCAAGAGGTGACCATAACCAGGCTGAAAGCTTGGAGGGCAAGGAACATTGCAGTGAGGTAAGTTTGTGAATTAATTCTTTAATATATGAATGCTACAAAATAAAAGAAATTGATTTTCAGTAGGTCTGATTGAATGTGTTACTCTTTTTCTTGTTTTGGTATTTTTTCCCTTCTTTTTTTTTTACTCCAAATCTAGGATGCTTGATGGAGATCATTATACCCAAATGACTAGGTTATATGATTATAGACTTGAACTAATGAGAACACACCCAGGATCAACAATTAAGTTCAAATGTAATCAAGGGGTATTTAAGGCCATATATGTGTGCTTGTCACCACTTAGAACAGGGTTCCTAACAGGATGCAGGCGTATTATTTCAGTAGATGGTTGCTTCCTGAAGGGTCTTTATGGTGGACAACTGCTCACAATCACAGCTGTTGGTATAGATGCCAATGACTGCATCTATCCAATTTTTTGGGATATGGTCAACAGAGAAAACTGTGAGAATTGGATTTCGTTTTTACAGTTGCTCGCAGAAGACTTGGAAATTGTCAACAGCTATGAATGGACCTTCATGAGTGATGGACAAAAGGTAGAGATTTCAATTTTTCTTTAAGTATATACATGTTTTTGTTTACATCCTACTGATTTGTTTTCTTGTGGTAGATTTCTTCCCTTTTGTTCTGTTCAACTTTTTTTTTCATTATTTGCTCATGGTGTTGTGTCAGACAATTGTGTATCTAGGGTTTAATACAAGCCATAGGTCAATTATTTCCTCACGGTAAACATAGGTTCTGTGTGAGGCATATTCACGCCAATTTTAGGAAAAGTTTCAAAGGCAAGGCCCTTAAGATCAATTGTGGAATTGTGCTAGGTCTACTTATATTCCTAGATTCAACTAAGCTATGGATACTCTGAAAGAGTTGTCTACAGATGGTTATAGTTTCATGAAAAATTGATCCTCATCATTGGAGTAGGTCTCACTTTAAAACAGTGTCCAAGTGTGATATGCTTCTAAATAACTTGTGTGAATGCTTTAATAGCATAATAGTAAAAGCTAGAACAAAGGGGATAATCTCTATAAATGAAATGATTAGGACACAATTGATAGTTAGGATTCAAAGGAAAAGAGATGCAATACAAAGATGTGTAACTCAATACTGTCCAAAGATCACTGAGAAATTAGAGAAGGCAAAACAGCTTAGTTGGTCCTGCAAAGCAACATGGTCTGGGGGTGTTAAGTATCAGGTTGTAGGACAGGATGGCCAGTTTATTGTTGATCTGAGAGAAAGATCATGTATATGTAGAAGATGGCAGTTAACATGGATCCCTTGTTGTCATTCAATTTCAGCCCTTTATTACAATAAAAATAAACCTGAAGACTATGTGCATGACTGCTATAGAGTAAGGACCTTTTTAGCAACCTATGCCCACATTTTACAACCAACACAAGATAGTAAATGTTGGCCCAAGAGCCACCAACCCCCCATGATACCACCTGAGCCTGCAAACAAGCACAGGGGCAAGAAGCAAGTGCTTAGGAGGAAGGACCCATTTGAAGATGGTGGTGGCTTCACCAATGGCAAGGTTAGTAGGAAGGGGGTCAAAATAACATGTAGCATATGTGGGGCTTCAGGTCACAACAAGAGATACCATGGCAAGCAAGTACTGAATTCTTACTGAATTTACTTCCAAAATTTAGCTTGTAATGCTTAACATTATATGGGTAGACTGAAATGTGGATCACCTATATGGAAACAATGGAGACTTAGGTGGGAGACAAGATGGACAGCCTACTGCAGCTGCCAGTCAGTTGAGCAAAAAAAAAGAATTAATATAGGTTTTTGAAGTATTTATCAGCATTACAAATTGATATATGATTATTTGTAAGGGTGCTACTAATGACTAAGACCCAATGAACACAATTGATCCTAATGTGTTAGAGGAACATTTCAATGAGGTATGTTGCACTTTATTGAAAATGTTTTTTAAATGTTCTTACCTAATCTGGTTTTGTGGACATGTCAAGGTTGAGAGGTTGATAAGAAGTAATGAGAATGAGGGCCTTAGAACAAAGGAAAATGTTTCATCAGATCTACTTTCACAGGTATGTGTAAAATTAAATAAATGTGAACCTCCTTGAGAGTTATATTCTTTCCTAATCTTGTTTTGTGGACATGTCAAGGTTGATAGGTTGATAAGAAACAATGATAATAAGGGCCTTAGAATAGCTGAAAATGTTTCATCAGATCTACTTTCATAGGTATGTGTAAAATTAAATAAGCGTGAACCTCCTTGAGAGTTATATTCTTTTCTAATATGGTTTTGTGGACATGTCAAGGTTGACAGGTTGAAAAGAAGCAATGATAGTGAGGGCCTTAGAACAACTGAAAATGTTTCACCATATCTACTTTCACAGGTATGTGTAAAATTAAATAAGTATCAAACTACCTTGAGAGTTATGTTATGCAACAATAGAACATAAACCTTTTTTTTAACATTGCAGGTAGTTGGCATACCTGGTCAGGCTCTCCCTAGATCATCAAGTGCAGGCAAGCTTGAGGAGGGAAAATTTGGCCATAACAGGATAAAAGAAATATCTCACAAAAAGTCAAGCAAGGAAGCATTTCCCAGCTAGGGCCCCTGTGTTGCCGCACCAAATGTTGGAGAAGGAAGCTCAAGATAAGAGCAAGATGGGTGGTGTTGCAAAAAAGAGAAGAGTGTGGCTTCCACCTATGGATGTCAATACCCGAGCCGATCCGTGGTTTCCGACCCAATCCGCCCCAAATGGGGCGGAGAAATACGAGGCGGGTGGGGTATGGTAAAGATCCCTTAAAATCCGCCCGCCCCGCCCCGACCCGCTAAAAAAATACAAAAATACCCTTATATATATTAGATTATATAGTTTTAGGGTTTACAATGAAGCTTTGTTTAGAGTCTTTGGACTTTGGCTGCTACTTTCCCACTCTTCTCACAAGCTTGTATATCAAAGTGCTTTTACATTGCTGTTAAGTTTATTTTATTCGAGTTTAATCTGTAAATTTCTCTTCATTCTATGGTTCGAATGTGTATATTGGTGCCTCATCGCCTCGCCACTGGTGCCACGCCCGCCACATTTATGGGCTGGTGGTAGAGGTCTGCCCCGCCCCTACCCCACCCCATTGCCATCACTACTTCCACCAGGTCCTGGAGTTGGTGGTGGTAGACCTGTACCTGCTGGGAAGCCTTCCTAAAGGATGTGCTACTTTTTTTGTTTTTCCTCAGAGTGGGGCCTTGTGTAATTTAATTTTGAACTTTGTCTAGTCATTGTTGTACTAAACAAATGTATGCTTGGCCAAGTTGCACATGTGACACCAATTTTTGCAGAAGATAGTGTAAATATTTATCACTTAGTCAACTTTGTTTGGACATCTTGTACTCAAACACTTTATTAAAAATATGAATAACATCAATTTTTGTTTTGGCTTAATCATAGTGTCACAATTGAATTGCCAGGTGTGAAAACTGAAAGTCATGTGAACATAATTGTTTCAATTGAATGAGTGTACAACATATTTTGTTTTTTTGCATATTTGTACAAGGTTGTTTCAATTGAATTCCACAATGTTGTTTCAGAAGGAAAATTTTTTTTTTCTGAAGGACAAATCTATAATGTTTTTATATTGTATTTCCTGGATTAAGGAAATTTTTCTTGTTGTCTTTCTTCAGAAATGAAGAACTTGGAGAGCATGAATGAACTTTGTTGAACTTCACAAGAATTTGCAACATTTCTTTTGTTATTATAGCAATTTATTTTTCTGCTATGTATATCGTAAAATTTAATTCCTCACCTACAAATTCATCAAATAAACATATATATTTTCAAAGTTTTCTCTATTATTACAGATAGGGCTTCTGATTGTTTACAAAAATATGTTTTACATAAATTTTTTTTCATACCAAAGATACAGATGGTGATTCTGATTGTTTAAACAATTCATAATTCATCCCTTGTTTTTCTCTAATTGAGAGCAACAAGAGCTCAAATTAAGAGCAAAAAAGAGTTCATATATCTTGTTCTCGGTCTTCATCCAACTACTCCATCTCTATCATTTTTCAATTTAGAGCTCAGCCATTTTGGAATACCAAATCACCTTTGAGAAGACTATCCCAACCCCTACTGTTGACCAACACCTCATCAGCTGCGCCACCAAGTCTTCACCTCGTTCCACCTCCACGGCCAACGCTGAGAGAATACCAATCATCACCGGTGATGCGTTGATCCTCTCAAGACCTGGGTCCCAATCGAATGGCAACACGTCTGGGGATGGAGACGATGAAGAAGAAAGAAGATGGATGGAGGAATGGAGACATGCTCAGGTGGAGAAGATGAAGATGGAGACATGATTGAAGGCGTTTTGCAAAAAGACTGAATTTGTGTGTTTTTAGTCTAACATGGCTGCCGACGTGGAAACTTCGGCTGCCACGTGGAATTAAATTCACCGGAATCCCATGGGTACCCTCTCGGTGAAACAAAATAGATCTCTGGTACCAAAAAAAAATAAATTGAAATTTAGTCACCAATCTGCAAAATGGAAAATGTTTGGTACCCAACCAAGATTATTACCCCGAATTTGAGCATATAAAAATAAAATAAAATGTTTTTTACACAAATTAAAAAATAATGGTTTTCTTTTAAATTGGGACAATTAAAGGGGTTTATTTACAAATTCAACCTACTTTGTACCATATTACCCTAACTCACGAGTCTATAAATACTCGATCTCACCTCTCTTCAGGCCGTCACTCCTCTTCTGCGGATCTAGGGTTTATCTTTTGCTCTCTATTCGTTTCAACCTCTCAAATACTCAAACATGGCGACTCAGATGAGTAAGAAGAGGAAGGCAAGCTCGATCTCTTACTCCCTTCGAATCCTTTGTTTCTTTTGTATTCTTCTTCTTTCCCTATAGTTCTGTGATTTTCTTCTGATTTTTTTTTTTTTTTGGGATTTTTTGCTATTTTAGTTCGTGGCTGATGGAGTTTTCTTCGCGGAGTTGAATGAGGTGCTCACGAGGGAGCTTGCGGAGGATGGGTACTCCGGTGTCGAGGTTCGTGTGACACCGATGCGCACCGAGATCATCATCCGCGCCACCCGCACCCAGAACGTCCTCGGTGACGATCTCTTTCTTCTCTTAGATTTCATTCATTATATTGCCGAATTTTTTGTTTCTTTCGATGGTTTTTCTCGGTAGTTTTTGTTCCACTTCTTTGGCTAGATTTAGGAAAGACGTGTATTTTTCGTGCTGATCTATTTTTGCCAGATCGAAGGAAGTCTTCTGTAGGATTTCTGGATAAAATTGCTTAAAGTTTGTTTTTCTTTTTCTCTATTTTGTGTTGTTTTTAGGGGAGAAGGGCAGGAGGATTAGGGAGTTGACGTCCGTTGTGCAAAAGAGATTTAATTTCCCAGATAATAGTGTTGAGCTTTATGCGGAGAAGGTAGTAAACAGGGGACTCTGTGCCATTGCTCAGGCAGAGTCTCTTCGATACAAGCTTCTAGGTGGCCTTGCAGTTAGAAGGTATTTGTTCCTTGTAGCAAGTAGAGGATTTAATGGGATGTCTGGGCAATTATTTATGCAATCGGAGAAGGATTGCTTGATGTATGTGCTTGATTTGAATGGGATGTGTTCATATGATTGCATTCATTGCATTATTGATAAGTAAGGCCACTATTGATTTTATTTTGTGGTCTTGAACAATGGTGCATAAAGAGAAAGCCGTTCAGTCGGCAGCGGCCAGACAACCGTGGGGATGGATCCACAGATGGCTGCTCTCAGTGCAGTTTATCTACTGATTCCATCTCATATTAATCTATAATAGTTTTACACTTTGTAGCTTGCTAGTTGAACACTTATTCTTACATTGTTTTATGATTGTGTATGAATGTCATTGTATGTGCATTATGCATACCTAATTGCACCTGTCAAATAGAATGAGGTTCCACAAACTTTGGTTGGGGGATTTCAGTGGCGGTGCATAGAAAAAAAGCTGTTTTCAGCAGCGGCCAGACAACCGTAGTGATGGATCCACAGGTGAAAGGTTCACTGTACCATTTGTCTACTGATTCCATCTCATATGCATTCCCTTTGGTTGTAGAGGGAAGTTTATTGTTCCATATAAAGATGTGAGGTTCATAATGGCTTACACTATTGTCATTGGTCGGATCTCCTTGACATGATCAAGTTGTTAATGGTGTTTCTTTGTTGCATGTGTTTTAGCCAACAATTTCTTAACTACAGATTTATCAGTTTTTAGTTGTATGATCTGATTACAAAGTTAGTGTAATATTAGATGCTGAAAACCTGTGTATCATAACTATTTTTAATTTTCTGCAGGGCATGTTACGGAGTTTTGCGCTTCATAATGGAGAATGGCGCTAAGGGATGTGAGGTGAGTTTTGAGTTGAAATACCATGTATGGTCATATCAGTGCTGTCATAGTGGCTTAACCTGACCATACATGTACAATCTCATCAAGATTTTTCAGTCTAACCCATGAACAATTTATTATTGTGAATCTGATTGAGTTTGCTGCCATAATTTTCAGGTTATAGTGAGTGGCAAGCTCAGGGCACAACGTGCAAAATCGATGAAATTCAAGGATGGTTACATGATATCTTCAGGCCAACCAGTTAACGAATACATAGATTCTGCTGTGAGGCATGTTCTCCTTAGACAGGTTTGTTCTCAAGTCAAAACTTCAGTCATTCTAGTTGCAGTTAGTTGTGATTATTAAGATTCTGTTGGATTGAACCTAGGATTTTTTCTCCAATCCAACCATTGTGATAACTTCTGACAAATCTGGGTTTTCTATTTTAAAAACTTAATAGGGCATTCTTGCATTCTGGTTGTGTACAATGACTCATGATCAGTTTCTATATAGATTTGAATTTGGTTTCATGTTGCACTGCTGCTAAGATTGGTGTAGTTCAGTACATGTAAATCAAGTGATGGTTCATATCTCCGCTATGGCTTAACTATGACTAGGATTGTGCTTTTGCAGTTAATTTGAAACTGCATCATGTGCCTGTAACTTGGTGACAATTTTTGGCTTAAACATGGCAGGGGGTGCTTGGCATCAAGGTGAAGATCATGTTGGATTGGGATCCAAAAGGGAAGCAAGGACCCACAACTCCTCTACCAGATCTTGTCACAATTCATGCCCCCAAGGATGAAGAAGAGTTCATCCAACCACCACCACCACCGCCACCAACTGTATCCCAGGAAGTTGAGGTTTAATATCGCCCTTCATGTTGAATCATTACCCTAAGCAGTGGGTTTTTTTCCTCTACAAAAAGTAAACAGAGAGTTCACATGATTTAATGATACTGTGTCATTTGTTAATTTGTATTTGCCATTTCAATACTGGGATACTGGGACATGACAATGAGCCAAGGTTGTCAATTTTTAAAATTTACTAAACCTTATTAGAATGAAAATAGTAATTAATTTTTTAAGGGTTTTAATGAATATATATATATATTGTGTGGCAGCCAGAATATTGTTGTGTGGCAGCCACAATGTTGATCATATCTTGTTTCCTATTTCGGTTTTTGGAGCATGTTTGAAGGATTTTTCATTTTATGGATGTGAAGATCATTGAAAAATAAGTTAGTCTGTTAATTTTAATATAATTTGATAATTATTTGGTTTTTTTATTTAATGGTTGAAATTTTGAACTGTTCATATTTTTATGAAATAAGAACTATTAAGTATGAGGATCGAATGATTATCAAATTGTATGAAAATTGAATATGTTTTAGGGTCAAAATGGGTGTTTGTCGGATCAGTACAGTGATTTGACCGGACTGACTGTATCATCAGATATATATATATATATATATATGTTGATGCCAAAAATTGGTCCACGTCACGCTCATCAAGCCTCGTGATCCTACCACTCACCAACGGTTAAAATTTATAGTTGGTGTGACGCTATTTCTCGCTACGAGCGTGAGCGGAGAACATTATGAAAACTCGGAATTACCCATGAGCTTAACTGTAAAAAGGAGAGTAGATGGCCGAATTGGGCCTCTGCAGGATTCAACCACGCTTAAGTCGAAAACTTGAGTAAAGAGTCTTCAATTTAGGCAATTATCACGTGTGATGAGTTTTACGGATCCCCTTTCTTCTATTAACGCCTCCCTTTTATAGCACCTTAGAGGCGGTTCGGAAGAAGCGGTGAGTTAGGTAAATATCTCTTAAGGCGGTAGGAAAATATCTGCCTAGCGTGTAGATGCCACCTTGTAAAACGGGTAAATATCCGCCAATCGTAGTGGATAAGGTCTACTTACCGTAGGGGCGTTAGATATTTCTCTCTCTCTCCCTCTCCCCACCTCGCTACTGCATAAGAGGGTTGTTACAATTCCGGACTTGTTCGCAGGATTGAATTCTCACGTTATTTGCCGAACGGAATTGTGCAAAGGTGGTGTTATTGCCATGTAGCCAAAGAAACAAGTGGTCCTTTAGGTTAATGGCACCTATCTTCACCAAATATACCCGTAACACTAGTCCCCCCCAAAGTGTACTTGTTCGAAAAATCTGAGCGAGGGGTAAGCTAACCGCACGTTTCGCTTGGTTCGAGAACAAGTATCGTTCTTAGTTGGCATGTCTATGTAGGTGCAGGCTTTGTGTACGGTTACTTACGTCTAAAGTACACGTGTTTTAATAGGTGACCGACGCCATCTTGTTATCCTTTCATTATCGAGGTAGATTTTTGCTCTAATTCTCGCCTATAGTGTTGATAGGTTTTCCTATTTAAGGGCTTGTATGAATGGCGAAGTTTGGGCGTAAATCTTTTATACTCTCAGATTCTTTGTATCATGGCTCAGCGCTTGTCTTTTTATAAGTTTTTTACTTTTTCTCAATGTTCTCGACACTTACGAATTCCCAGCTCTTTTTACGAGCATCTATCGGAACTAAGGATTGGAATAATCCACTTGGTAAGTCCGAACGGCTGTGTATGGCCGGCTATTCTGTTAATTGATAGGGGGGTTGGTGAGATGAGCATCGATGCTGGGTGGGAAGCTTTTCATGTCGATCACGATGTGGAAGCGGGGGACCTCTTAATTTTTACCTATGCAGGGGGTATGCGTTTCGAAGTTGAGATGTTCGGAGACGACTCCTGCAGAGAGGTGGGCCCCACCTTCGCCCCATGCACAACCCGGTTCCCCTAGTAATAATGGGGACGGTGATGGTTGCGAAGTCCGTATGCCTCTTTTTGAGTCTTATCCGAAAGTGTCCTCGGATGGGTCTCATGGATTTTTAACTTTAGTCCGTCGGACAACATGTTTTTGTCATTTTTGTTTTGTTTGCGTTCGCCATGTAACCTGAATAAATGACGTTTGTCGTTTTGTTTCTAAATCCTTTGGCTCACTTTTATGAGGCCTTTACTGGCGATCCTATGTTGGAGTGTGTGCTTTGTCTCATACGGTACAGGCTCTACTTTCCACGTAACGCTCCTTGCTCCCTAAGACGACACGTGTCTCCTTTACTATTTAGCATTAAAGGGGGATAGTGGCGCGAAGTGCGCGGCGTGCGCGTTTGTCAACGTCATGATGGGTGATGAGCGTGGCTTTTCATGTGTGTCAGGCGGCGCTTGGTATTGCTGACGTGTGCAGAATTTTGAACTGTTTCGAGGAGGTGTAATGATGGTTATTTGAACGGTTCAGATTTGTGAACCCTTGGTTCAACGGTTCTGATCGGGATACCATCCTAAGATCTAGCGGCCACGGATTCGTTGCCTTGGTATATAAGCGGAACCGTACAGGCAGCAAAAGGTTGTTTCGAAAATCGAGTCGCGTCTTCTTCTCCAGATTTCCTCTTCTCCGGCGAGCCCTGGTCTTGAGCTTTCTACGTTTTTCTTGTCTTTTTCCTTTCCTAAGATAATGGCTAGTGCTGCTTCTTCCTCCTCTAGTTCTTCTCATGAGCCCTCGATTCCTTCTCCGTCCAACCCCACGGTTTACATTTGCGATTAGGGTGAACTTGGAGGCGTTCCAGTTCAGGGTTCGCGGGTTCACGCTTCCTCTAGGGCAATGGGTAGAGGGTCGGACACATTCATAAGCCTTCTAGGGCAAAAGGATATAGATAACCTAGTAGAGAGATACGAGATAGACCTCTCTTTATTTGAGGTTAGGGTTCCTTGTTCAGGGGAGAGGGCGAGTGCCCCCAGGGAGGGGGAGATAGCTGTTTATCAGGACGCATTGCTAGGTGAGCTTAGGCTTCCTTTCCCCGATTTTGCTAAGGCAATCCTAGAGGAATATCGTTTGTGTCCCTCGCAGTTAACTCCGAACTCTTGGAGGCTGCTCAACGGATTTGTCATGGTTTTTATGAATTATGGGGTAAATCCGACCGTCCGTTGGTTCCGCCTGTTGTTTAGCCTTTGCTTGGAGTCTAATGCCGATTAGTATTATTTCTCGGCTACAGGGAGAAAGTTTCTAGGAAAGTTCCTTCTTCCATCAAACGATGGAAGAGCAAGTTTTTCTTTGTTAGATGTAAGTCCGAGTGGGATATCCAACGAGGTGGGAGGTCCCCTGCGGACATTACTTGTGAGGAGATGTCAAGAAGAGGGAAATCTTCTTAAGTCAATGACGGGGCTATCCAAAGTCTATATGGATAGGTTTTTGACCAAGGAAAACCTCATTAAGTGTCGTTTAATAGTGTCTACTGGTAGGATTCGCTCGCGTACCTGATTTAGTTTGATTTTGATTTGTGATGTCTAACCTTATTCGGAATTTATTTTGCAGAAAATCCGATGGAAGACAAAGACTTGAGCTATGTTAAGGGTCTTCTGGCTTCTTTCGAAGGCGAAGTTCATCCGCCCTTGGCTCGCGGGCGGAAAAAGAAAGAAGTGGTACCTAGCCAAGGTGCTGATACTTCCAAAGAGGAGAGAAAGAAGAGGAAGAGAAAGGAGACTGACTCTTCCAAAAAGGGGGTTAAAAGTGACCCAGTCAGGTGGTCCTCCGCGGGAGAGGAGGACCAAGAGAAAGAATTCGAGGACGACGGGTCCCTAATTGTAGGAGAACAGTGGAGGTGCCTGTGAGAGGTTCGTATGGGAAGAAATCCGCCCGCTTTGTCCCCACTCCGAGGGTCCTTCTTCCAAATTCTACGGAGGATATCCTTCTTATAGAGGTGAGAATTTCTACACACACATTTTCTATGGGTGCTTCGTGCTTCGCTCAGAGCCTTTAACTTAGGTTATATTTTATAGGCGGAGGCAAGAGAAGCGGCCCTCCTGGATAAATTGAGGGTGGCGGACTGGCTTTTAAGGGGACCCGATCTCAAGGGAAGGGCGCCTCTCAAGACGCCCCTTTCGGACGCCGCCAAAGAAAGGCCGCTCTAATGGCCATGAGACCCGAATGCTCTCCTCCAAACTTCATAGAGCCGGGAGGGAAGAGGTCATTTCGCGCTATTCCGCTCGGTTATCTTTGGTGAGGATTATCCTTGTATTAGTTTTACTTATTAGCTCGGTATTAATGCTACTAACTTATTTGTTTGCTATTTCAGATCGCGCAGCCGGCTGACTGAAGTCGGCAATCTTTGCCAAGACGCATTCGCAAAGATGGAAGCGCTTAGGGCGGAAATCGCCTAATTGAACTCTAGGGCGGCCCCGGAAGGGAAAAACAAAAGAGCATTTCGCCATTATCCATGCTCTTGAGAAGGATAAAGCCGAGCGGCTTTCAACAACCGGGCCGCGGGAAAGGAGAAGGATGATTTGGCGTACCAAGTTGTCTATTTCAGGAGGTTCCCTCCTTACCGAGGAAAATATTAAAAAGTTGCAGGAGAACTCTAGCAGCTTGGAGAAGGAACTCAAATCTACCCGGAGGGGCAAAATTTGAAGCGGATGGGGAGTCGAAATTTGAAAAAGGCTGAACTTGGCTGTTGGTAGGAGTTGGACGAAGCTAAAGGGGAGCGCTGACACACTTAAAGAAGACTTAGCTTCCCGACTGACAACTCCCAAATCCGACTCGCAAGAAATCAAGGATTTAGTAGAGCGAGCGAATAAATTAGAGAAGGAGGTCGCCTCTACTTAGGGCTTAAAGCTAAAGAAGGGGCCACCCGCATTTATTCAAGCGGTACAAGTGGCCGCCATATTCCTCCTACTAAGTTTTATCTATGGGTCAATTGGAGTTTTGAAGAAGTTCACAGAGCTCAAAGAGCAACAAGTTACCAAGACCCCAGAGGCTTCTGTCCCCGCCCCCTTGGAGCCTTCTACCCAAGTTCCTTCAGAAGCAGGTGGCTGCCCTGAGGGTCCTAGTTCTTAGGATGTTTTCTTTTATGAATCGTTCTTGTAAATTCTCAATTACTTGGAATGTAACTTCTATTCTTATGAATGAAACGCAAACCTTTATTTTGGTGAAGGTTTATTTCCGAGTGATGGTTATCCTTAACCATGTAAGAAATTCGTTTGAGAAGTATTTTTGAAGTCCTTCGCAGACTTCTTCCTTCTTCATCTGGCTTGTAAGATAAGCTTCGTAACGAGTCCTTAGTCCAATCATGGGACTTTAAGTTGTTGAGTGAGGTACTCGCCTTCATGAATGAGATTGTTGCCTCATATTTCGATCGGGATTTTTTGCCCCTTGTTTTTTTTTATAAGAGTTGTCGTTTATCCTTATAGGATAATTCCGACTCATCTTCCAAGAATGGGAATTTCACCGCATTTTTGTAGGATGGGAATTTCACCGCATCTTTGTAGGATGGGAAAGACTTGAGCTTTATTCCATGAATTTTAAGAAAGCTATAGAATTTACTGATAGTAGCGTCGTAAATGCTCAGCATGGAATGGACGCTTGAGCGTTTTTCCGTCCATGTTTACTAGATAATAGGTGCTTGCTTGGACGATTCTTTGTATGACGTAAGGGCCTTCCCAGTTAGGAGTTAGCTTCCCCGTTCGGCCTTTATTTCCATGAAACTCATTTTCCCGTAGGACTAGATCACCGATTTGGAATAAGACTCTTTTCACCCTTGCGTCATAGAACCTTTTCACTCTCTGACGATAGATGGCTGCCCTTGTTTCCACAATTTCTCTCCGTTCTTCGAGTAGATCAAGTTCTGCTCGGAGTTTTTTCTCATTCTCTTCTGGCGAGAAGGTTTGCTGTGTCCGTAAGGTAGGCATTCCTATTTCTGCAGGGATGACAGCCTCCGCCCCAT
Organism: Dioscorea zingiberensis; assembly: GCA_026586065.1. Lineage (NCBI taxonomy): Eukaryota > Viridiplantae > Streptophyta > Magnoliopsida > Dioscoreales > Dioscoreaceae > Dioscorea > Dioscorea zingiberensis. Next base: position 36,102,079 of record CM048824.1, read on the forward strand.
AAGTGAGAGAGAATGGGGTTTCTCCTCTAGGAGTTCTTGTTGTTGTCCTGTAGGCCCAAAGGGCGCTCGGGATTTCTTCCACCCAGTTAGTTCCATTCCTGAACACCCGTGTTTTTTGAGTGTTTGAAGCAGGGTGCGGTTCGTCACTTCTACTTGGCCATTGGCTTGGGGATGTGTCACAGAAGTTAATATGGATTCAATTCCGAGCCCTGAACAAAAGCTTTTGAAAGCTTTGTTATCAAATTGCCGCCCATTATCATAAATGAAGGCGACCGGAATCCCGAATCGACAGATAATTGTTCGCCATAAGAATCCCTGACAAGCTTTCTCCGTGATTTTGGCCAAGGGTTCAACTTCCACCCATTTGGTGAAGTAGTCAATAGCGACTATCAGAAACTTCATTTGTCGAACTGAAGTGGGGAACGGCCCTAGAAGATCGACTCCCCAGATGGCAAATGGTCGAGGGCTAATAATTGGCGTAAGCTGTGCCGGTGGTCGCCTCTGAATCTTGGAATGCCACCGCGTGCATCACATTTCCGGTTTAACGCTTATCAAGGCGTCTTGAGTTAGTGTTGGCCAAGTAATAACCTTGTCGTAGGACTTTGTAACTCAAGGCTTTGCCTCCTCTCGTGACCTCCTCCGATGCCTTCGTGAATTTCACGAAGGATATAGCGAAGCTTACATTTGGACGCAAGCATCGCAAGAAAGGTTGCGATAAGATCTTCTATATAGGTTCTCATTGATGATGGTGTATCGAAATGGATTTGTAGGAAATTCGTCTGGCCTCTGCTTTGTTGGGTAGTGCAGGTCCACCTTGTAGATAATTTCTGATGGGGTCCATCCAACTTGGCTCTTCGGCTGCACTTTGTACCTCTTTCTCCAATCCGTCGATGGTTTTTGCGGGAAGGTACTTTAGGTTAAAGGAAGACTCTGTGTCTCCGTTCGGGGCTGTGGCCTTTTTAGACAGAGCGTCCGCCTCTTCATTTTGAGCTCGACAGATTTTTTCAATTTGGAAGTAAGCGAAGTATGGAACTATCTTCTTTACCACTGCTTGGTATCTGACCATGTTCTCTTCCTTCGTTTCAAAGCTGCCCAAGGTGTGGCTCACAACTAATTGCGAGTCGGAATATACGTGCAGATGTTGAATTCCGAGCCCCCGGGCCAGATGTAATCCTGCGAGGGGCTTCAGATTCGGCCTCATTGTTGGTTGCTCGAAATTGGAACTTCAAGATCGCCACAATTTTCCATTTGGAAGGGGAATAAAGGACCTAATCTCGCCTCGACTTTTCTTCCGCTTGTCCGATCCACAACATATAAGGACCATGGAATCTTTGGGGCTTCCTTACGGACTCAAGCGACCGGGTTCGATCCCTATTTGCGGAAAAGTTAACTCTGCTGACGAAATCGCAAGATTACTTGAGCCTTGATTGCCGTTCGGGGTTTATGGGTGAGATCGAACTCGCCTAACTCTATCACCCACTTGGCCAAGCGTCCGGAGTTTTCGGGCTTATGAAGAATTTGCTTTAACGGCTGATCAGTCAACACTGTGATCTTGTGGGCTTGAAAATACGGCCTCAATCTCCGTGCAGATGTGACAAGAGCAAAGGCCAACTTTTCGAGCGGTAGATATCTTGACTCCGCATCATTAAGGATTTTGCTTGTGTAGTAGACTGGTTTCTGAATTCCGTTTTCTTCTTTCAAAAGGACCACGCTGACCGCATGCGGGGCGACCGCCAAATAGATATAGAGTTCTTCCCCCGCTTGTAACTTAGCTAGTAGCTGAGGCGATCAGAGATAATTTTTAACCCCCTGAAAGGCTTTTTCGCATTCTTCCGTCCACTCCATTTTTGGTGCTTTTCGCAGGGCTTGGAAGAGTGGGAGATTTTTCTCTCCGGCTTTGGAGATAAATTTGCCGAGCGCCATGGCGTCCGTTAAGCCAATTTCTTGAAGACTTTTGGGTGACCCCATGTCAAGAATAGCTCTGATTTTTTCTGGATTCGCTTCTATTCCTCTTTATGTCAAGATAAACCCCAGGAATTTTCCCGATCGAACGCCAAAAGAACATTTATTCGGGTTTAACCGCATAGTATAAATCCGAAGAGACTGAAAAGCTTCATGTAAGTCTGATAGGTGTTCATTGGCTTTTCGGCTTTTCACCAAGATATCATCCACATAGGCTTCAACATTTCTGCCAATTTGTTCTCTGAACACTGTATTTATGAGCCTCTGGAAGGTGGCTCCGGCATTTTTAGGCCGAACGGCATCACCTTATAGCAGTAAGTTCCCATGCTCATAATGAAGGACGTTTTTTCTTCGTCGCCTTTGGCCATTCGGATTTGGTTGTAGCCTGAGAAGGCATCTAAGAAACTTAGCATCTCATGCCCCGTTGTAGAGTCAACCAAGCTATCAATTGATGGTAAGGGGAAAGAATCTTTTGGACAAGCTTTGTTTAAGTCCGTGAAATCAACGCACATCCTCCACTTTCCGGACGGCTTTTTTACTAGAACCACATTAGCCAACCAATCTCGGTAATGCACCTCTCGGATAAACTTAGCCTTCATGAGGTTTGATACTTCTTCCTCTGCGGCCTTCTGCCTTTTTGGTGCTGAATTTCTCCTTTTCTGTTTCGTAGGTTTAAACGATTGATCGATATTGAGACGGTGCTCGATGACATCGCGTTTTACGCCCGGCATATCTTCTGAAGACCAAGCGAAGAGGTTGAAATTTGCTTTCAATACTCTCATGAGATCTTCTCGCTGCTCGGTTGTCAAATCTGCCCCAATCCACACCGCGGTCCGCCTTTCGCGTGTCTAGGGGATCAAGTAGTAATTCTTCAACAGCGTAGGTCAAGCTCTTCATTTTCCCTGCTCGCCATTCTCACGACTAGCATGGCTTCAAACCTTTGTCTTGTCAGCCGCTGAGGGTTTTTCCTTTGAGGGTTGAGACATAACATTGCCGCTGCAGAGGTTGATCTCCTCTCACTTCTCCACTACCACTCTCACGGAATTTGAGGAGAAGGTGGCAAGTAGAGATTACGGCTTTCAAGGCGTTGAGGGTTGGCCCGCCAAGGATCACGCCAGAACTTTGAAGCACAACGCACAACCAAGAAATTTGTTGTCACCAAGTTGATGATCTTGGCGAAGTTCCCCACCGTGAATTGGTAAGGAGATCATTCCTTCCAGTTGTACTACCCTCCGCAGAATCCTATTAAGGATGATTTTACCGAAGCAAGTTATCCGCGTCATATCTCATTCTTTCAAAGCACTCCAAAAGAGGATATCAATCAACTCCCAATCGCTTCTATCGTAACTCTTTTCATCCTAAAACCGGAAACTTTGATAGCGATAACCAACGCTGGCCATCATGAGGGGCGGCTTAACTCACTGACGTCATTGTCATAAAAGATGATTGGAGCCATAGGTCGAGATCGTCTCCGTGGTGTTTCTATTTCCTGTGTGGTTCCCACCATTCGGGCATAACTTTTCCGAGAGGCGGAACTTTCACCACCGCAACCATGACCACCACTAATAAATCCCACCATTTCCCCTTTTTCTTCTTCAGGTTGTGAAACTTCAGGTCCCCCTTGAATTTCAAGGTTGATGTACTGCTCCAATTGTCCTTTCCGAACGACATCTTCTATTGCGTGCTCATCAAGTGAGAGTACACTTTTCCGTATCATGTCCTTTGGATTGATGAAACCGCAATATTTCTTACTATTCTTTGTCGCTTGGCATTTCTTGCGGGTTCCGCCATGCCGTAAGCTTTTGTTCTTTGATTTGCATAAGGATATGGCTTCCGGTTTGATTCAATGGGTATGGTGATCATATCTCATAATTTTTCCTTCCTTTGAAGGTTCTCTCGGCCGCACCATATGTCGCTTGGGGTTGTGTTGAGGTTTCAGCACCTCTCGCTTGCACCTTTGTTATCCCCTCATGCGATCCTTTTCCTTTCGTATATCCGGGAGCCTTCATTGACGTTGTGGTGGGTTTTTCCCTTACGGGTGTCCACAAGTCCACGCCTAGCCTCCTTCCCAACCCATATAAATTTCCTGAATTGATATATTTTTGGGCGTGGATCATAAGGGCGGAATGGTTTTTGGTGGATCCAAAGGTGAGGGAAAACGAAGGGGGATTCTAATAGTCCTTCCATTAGAAAAGTCACGGCCATCCGCGGAGGGAGGTTCGCAACATTAGCTGTCTCATCTATGTAACGGCTTAAATAGGCCTGGAGCGCTTTCCCTCACGCTTAACGCGCAGAAGGGTAGACGGGGTTTTCTTTTGCTTTGAGTAATTGGCAAAATAGGCTAGAAAGCGATCTGCTAAAATCTGAAAAGAAGTAATTGTGCTAGATGGGAGATCGACAAACCAGTCTTGCGCTTTTCCCTCTAAGGTGGCGGGAAAAGCTCGGCACATGCGAGCGTCTGTGATTCCAGTGAGGAGCATCTTCGACCGGAAAGACTTCAGGTGTCGGGACGGATCGGTTTTGCCTTCATATGCGGTCATAACCGGCGGTCCGAAGCTATCAGGAACTTGTTCTCCCAATATTTCTTTGACAAAAGGCGAACACATACTGAGAATATGCCGCTCGGACTTTCCATTTTCTTGAGAGAGGTCCCGGCTGCCGAAGTCCTTCTATCAACTGCTTGAACAGATGGACTATTCCATTCCGCTCTTGTCCGCTTCGGTTCTTGTAGTGGCTCATGCTGCGTCAAACAGAGAGGTTACGAACTAGCGGAAAAGCGGTCCTTTCTTTCCTCTCTTTATCGGTCGCGGGTTCTCGCCATCCCTCCGCTTCGTAATTATCCAATTTGTTGGTATGTTTGGTACTTTGGAACTTGTGTAGGAGGCGGAGGATGGGTCAAAGTATGAATAAACTCGAGTCAACCGTTCCAATTGTTGTTGTATGTTAAGGTAAAACTCGGAGCAGATTCTCGGGGTTGGGCCGGAAGGAATTTCACGATGGGGTAAGATGGGCGGATTATCTACCCGGATTTCTTCATGTCTTGGACCTCGCCAGTCCTTCTGGGATTACTTAGGGCTCCCCGCTCTTGGATTCGTTTTGATCTTCTCGTAGTGGTCATTTGGCTTTTCGTAAGGGTCCCTACGGACGGCGCCAAACCGTTGATGCCAAAATCGGTCCACGCCACGCTTTGGCCATCAAGGTTGCCTCGCGGATCCGGCCTCAGCCTCTCTAATTCAAGTTAAAATTTATAGTTGGTGTGGACGCTTACTTCTGCTTACGAACAGGGTGTAAAATCCATGATTTTAGTTTTAAATAAAGGGATTAATATTTTTCCTAAATTTAATAGTAATTTTCGAATTTTGCCAACAAGGGCATTTTGGGAATTTTTAATTAAAACCCGAGGGTATTTTGGTAAAATGGACCCAAGGGAGATTCGAAAATATAAATAAAATTATTTTTTAATTTTATTTGTTCTGATTGATGGAAGATTTAATTAAATTTGGAAATACTAATTTAATTAAATTGGAAAGCTCATTGGTAATCATGTTAAAAACTTAGAAGGAAAGGGGGAATATTTGATTAAATCTATTAAAGGGAAAGCCCTAAGTTTAGTAAGGGTGGGATTTAATCAAAAGAAATTAGATCAGATTTAAAATTCAAATGAATTTAAATTTTAGAAATTTTTAATTAATAATTATAGGTTTTATTTGGCTGCCAAGGACCTGACAGTAAATTTTAAAAGGTTGTGGACTAGTGGAGAAAAGCTGATGTTTCTGGGAGGAGGACTTGGATGTAAAAATAAAAAGGGCAGGGACTTAAAGAGAAAGAGCGTTCTCTCACAAATAAGGACCCAGAAATAATTATGGAAAATCGGGGGGTCTTTTGTGCATAACCGGAGAAAGCTGTGACTAATGGCGGACAGACGGCTCCGATCGTTTGATCCTGCTTAGATCGGATCGTGAGGCAGAGTAATGGCAAGGATGGGGGCCACGCGGTTAGTTGAGAGCCGCTCATCCGCCTCGCGGAACGAATCTTGAAGCAGAGAGGAATGGATGGGAGGCGAGGTCGCACCGTGGGGGCAAACGTAAGCCGTCGGATCCCGATCAAAATCTGATCTCGAGACGAGTCATCGTCTCCCTCCTTCGCCAGCGCCAGATCGAGATCTCCTTGCCAAATTCAGCGCTGCATGGATTGGCGCCGGGAATGGCAAGTGGGGGAGAGGGGATTTGCGAACGATCTCTTCGCCAATTCAGTCCGATCGCATAGGGTTCATCCTCCCGGCCTATAAAAGAGGGTCGAGGCTGATCGCTGGAGGGCCACCCAACTCCGACGATCTCCTCCACCTCTCTGTGAGGAACAGAGGGACTGAGACACGTATCCCGGAGTCGTCGCGTCGAGTACCGAAGGAGACGAGTGCCAAAGGTTCCCTGTCTGGCCGGAGCTCGACGAGCATCTCCAGGAGGCTCAAGCGACGGCGGAGCCTGTAAACCGCCGGTAAGCTCTCTGCCTCTGACCTGTTAATTCCTTAAGCATGCATACGGGGCGGTAGGCCATAGATAGGCGGTGAACGCCGGAGAGATCTCCAGCCGAGGGACTGGTCGCCGGAGAAGGGGACGCCGACGGGAAACCTGCAAAACTGGGAGAAAGAACTGAGATGGTTGCCGGCCAGGGAGGAGCCGGGAAGCTGCATCTCGGGTGCGGGGTTGCAAGTGGTGTTCGCCGGTGGTCACTGGACCGGACGGAGGTCGCTACAGGCGACCGGAGCGCGGGTTCCTCGCCGGCGAGGTCTCGGCCTGGAGGAGAGAGAAAAACAGTTAGTTTAGTTAGTTATTAAAGGATTAATTAAAGTTTTAGTTTTAATTAACTGTTAACTAGTTAGTTAGTGTTTCAATTAATTGGTTTAATTAATTGATAATCATGTGGTTGGTTAATTAACTAATAACTAATATTGGTTAGTCAAGTTGATTAATTAGTAACTGAGATGATTTAACTCACCAATTAGTTAGTTTAATGATAACTAGTTAGCAAACTAGTTAATCAGGAATTTATCCTGTGGATAATTAATCAGCTAATTAATTAACTAAAGAGTTAGTTGATTAATAGAGTGACAACTAAATGAATAATTAATTATCTTGGTTAGTTAGTCAGTTATCAATTGGGCTAACTCAAAGGTAGTTGAATTGGTTTAATCAACCTAAGAGAAATTGGATTAATTAAGTGATGACTAATTAATATTATTGTCACTGACTAAATAGGTGATGCCAATTATTTAATAGATTAAATTGTGGGCTTGGTATTAAATAAACCAACTGGTGAAAGGAAATGAGTTGGGCCGAACTATGGGCTTAGATTCAGATGGTCAATGTGGGCTGAATCTAGGGGGGGCTAAGATAGAATGAATATAATCAATCTTGGTGGGTTCGACCAAGTAGCCAGGTTGAATTGAATTAATTAATTAAATGATTAAGTTATTAAAATCAGCTTAATTAATTAAAAGTATGGTTAAGTTTAGCCAGGAATGCTTGGGATTAAATAAGCAAAGTATTGAACCAAGATTATTTAATTTATTCGGGTCGGGTTTAATCAAGCCAAGTTGGGCTGGCCTTAACCACCAAGCCACTACAACCTATTTATGGAAATAAATAAGGAGATAGTCACATAAGGGAAGATGACGCGAGGACGCGAGGAAAGGTTCGCAAAGTAGAATTCAGGCCCGTGAGAGCATGCATAGTAGATGCAATAAACTAGTACCTTATTAAAATAAGATATGTCTTTATCAGATTTGACTTGGATGCGCCGAGAAGTTCCGTGGAGCACGAGGCTTTGCGATTTTAGGTAAGTACCTCGGCCTAGTACCTTTACTCTTGATGAGTATTCTTGATCTTGTTGTTGCATGTGGATCATGCCTTGTTCCTCCCTTCAGGGATTTTATTTTTATGTCTTTATTGTGGCATATTGTTTTCATACATGCTTCCATGAAATTTTGTTGAAATCCATATATAGCATGTTTGATTGTTTTGGGGATGTTGGGATCCCTACTTGTACTGTTCTTCCGCCCGGATTCAGTGGAGCAGGTGAGCTCCAGAGTTTGCGAGAGCGTTGGGGACGGGACACCTCGACGCTCGCAAGACTCCTAGCCGAGGGAGAGTGTTCTCGATGTCCTTGCTGGCCACTGGGTCGATCCACCGACCATGTCGCATACGAGAGCAAAGCGGCGCTATCGGCTACTACCTAATTCGTGAGGGCCGTAGCGACCGGATGGTCGTTTTCTCAGCAGGTTCGCTGATGGTACTGACCGGGGGAGACGATTGAGAAGCTTCCATTGGAACTCTTAGCTAGGAGTCACGATCTTGTTATTTTATTGTGATAGACTCCTAGGGCTTGTTTTGAGGGGCGTGCCCCGAGTTTGCTTTTGATATTCATGTCTTTTGATATCATATCTTCTTGAACCCCGCAGGGGTACTTACTGAGCTTTCCATTCGAAAGCTCATGCACTTGTTTTCTCCTGTTTACAGATCCTGAGGCGTAGGACACTAGTACGCAGGAGCTGAGCCGATCGTGGGTCGGGAGATTTGCAGAGGTCCGAGGACCTTGTCTATCTTTTGTTTTGAGTGAGATGTTATGTTTTGTAGGTCCCCTTAGGGCCTGATATTTGTAGGGTACCTGAACCCTTGTTATTTATTTCCGCTAAACTCTGTTTATTTTGAATAAATTAAGTTGTTATTTTGCATTATCTGCTTACACACTTAGGCCTTATATCCGGGTGGGGCCTGCCTCTACTCGGCTACACGGCCGTCTGCATCGCGTCTGCAGGTCCCGGATCGGCCGGGCGCTGATTAAGGTGGTATCAGAGCAATGCAGATAATGGACACCCTAGTTGCCCTAGTGACTTAGTCAAATAGCTGAACTGAGTGCTGGGATGGGTAGTGACATTTTTGGACGAGTTGGACTGACATTCTTCCTTTGAATGCAGAGGAAGCAGAATGTCGGGACCAGGATATCGTGGACCTAGATACTTCGACGTGTCGGCATCGTCTGAGGAAGTGGAGTCCGTGAGGGAGAACACTCCACCGCCACCGAGGATGCCGCGCGCGAGTGCCGGGCCGAGTTGAGGGTGGCCGTGCAGGCGACTATCCGACGCATCGGTAGGATCGAGGCTGCAGTAGAGACACTACTCCAGTGGCAGAGGAGAGAGGAGCGTAGGGTTCACCGCTGTGTGGGCAACGCTCGGGATTATCGTAGGAGCCTTGCAGCCCCCTACGGTGCTAGGAGGGGAGGATTTGACCACACGGGACCGAGCAGGGGTCCGGCTGATAGGAGGGTGTACCTGACACGGGAGGGGGGACCACGGGTGGACTACACCCCACTGTCTCCGGATAGGGTCCCGGTCACCTACACCCCACTGTCTCCGGATAGGGCACCGGTTACCTACACTCCGTTGTCACCAGATAGAGAGGATTGAGTTATTTCTTAGATTCTTTGTCACTAGGATGAATAAAATGCTGTTTCGCAGACTATCTAGTTGTATGGACTATGATTATCTTTTGTGAGTTTATTGGAATAATAAAAGATCATTATTATTTGCTTTCCAGTTATGTGTGTTTAAGCTAACCCTACAGGTGGTTTGGCAATAAGCAGGATGAGTGGAAGAGGAGGAACGGGACGACCTCGAGGACGGCCTCGCATCGCACCGGCCGGCTCGAGCCCCGGTGGGAGAGAGGTACCCCCACCGCCAGAGGCTATGGAGATTGGGCGTGAGCACCGCTTCAATCCGGATCGCAGGCCGCAAGTTGCGGGCCGTAATGTGAGGGAGGAAGTACCCCCGCTGCGGGTTGACCTCATGCGTGAGATGATGGGGTACATCCAAGAGCAAAGACAAGAACACCAAGCACCGCCTCCACTCGCCACACCCGCTGCCGCCGAGGATTAATTGTCGAGATCAAAAGGCCATCACCACAACCTTTTGATGGGACCGCAGATCCACAAAGGCCGAAGTTATGGATTAGAGAACTGGAAAGGACATTTGACATGTACCAAGCTGATGATGAGGACAGAGTTAGAATGTACCGCATATCCTACGCGCAGGTCTGCAGAAGACTGGTACCTTGGTGAGGTACGCCTGAGGAATGGTGTGCCGTTCCAGACATGGGAGGAGTTCAGGAAGGCGTTCTTTGCCAAGTATTTCTCCAGAGGAAGACTGCTACTGATGGCTCAAGAATTTAACAATCTAGTTCAGGGTGGTCTGACCGTGGAACAGTATGAGATCGAGTTCGATAGACTGGCCCGATTCCTTCCTGATATGGTGCCTACTGAAGAAAGCAAAGTAAGAAAATTTGAGATGGGACTGAGGCCTTCACTGAAGAAAATAGTATCCAAATACTTGTGCTACCTATCTTGTCGGTGACCCGTGCCAAATATATTGATGATCCCGCCGGACCGATCCTCGCCCAACAAAGAAAGACAAGAAAGATAAAGCACGCGAGCGGTGGGCGGGGCGGTCTTCCGGGAAGAGCACGGGACACAAGAAGACAAACTACGTGTCCCAAATTTTACAACAAGCCTACAGGATCGGGAGCCTCATCTGGAGGCAAGGGCAGTTGGACCAAAGGGTCGCACAAGTTGAAGTGTTTTGAATGTGAGGGCAACCACAAGCAGTCTCAGTGTCCAAGACTTACCGGAGGATGTTTCATATGCTACGGTCTGGACCACAAGAAAGCACAGTGTCCACAACGTCGCTTTGGTCAGAACACGTGGGAGGCACCTCGGGGCCTCAGCCATATATGGAGCCTCCAGGCAGTCGGCACCATCTGTTCCACAGCCCACAGGAGGAGATAAGAAGGGGAAGGCGGTAGCAGGCCAGCCTTCCACTTCTACCCAACCAAGAGTACGCCAGAGGCCCACGCACACATGGACGAAGTCTACCACTGATTCACCGAGGAGGTTTCGGACTTGCCAACGCCGCTGCGGTGTACGATCGCTGTTAGTTCTTTTTATGCATGCACATTGTTTGACCTGGGTGCCACACATTCTTTTGTATCTGCTTTGTTTGCACGGAGGCATTCGTTACCTACGGTAGAGCTGCCGTATATGCTGAGCGTGGACACACCAGTGGGAGCTGCGAGGATGGTGAACAAGATGGCGCCGGCATGTCCTGTGATGATTGAGGGGCGGGAGTTACCTGCCAATCTTCATGTGATGGACCTGAGGGATTACGATGTGATCCTAGGTATGGATTGGCTCTCTTCTGTGCACGCGATGGTTGATTGTCGTGAGAAGAGAGTGTACTTCAGGATGCCGGGCGACGTGGAGTTCACCTTCCATGGCAGCCAGGATTGCTCGTTGGTTCGTGAGATCTCAGCTCTCCAAGCTCGGAGGTTGCTAGATGGTGGTTGTGTCGGATATTTGGCCTCGATCTTGGAGGTCAAGAAGGACGATGGACCCGCGGTAGCAGATGTGCCTGTGGTGAATGAGTTTGCCGACGTGTTTCCTGAGGAGTTACCTGGACTACCCCCGGAACGAGAGCTGGAGTTCTCTATTGATTTGATTCCGGAATACCAGCTTCCGAGCCCCATACGTGTGATGGGCGCCACGAATCAAGGAACTGAAAGTGCAACTAGAGGAGTTGCTAGAGAAGGGGTTCATACGGCCCAGCATGTCACCTTGGGGCGCACCAGTGTTGTTTGTAAAGAAGAAAGACGGGTCCAATGAGGTCGCTGCATTGACTACGAGAGTCAACAAGGCGACATGCTGAAGAACAAGTACCCCCTACCGAGGATCGACGATCTTTTGGACCAGTTACAGGGAGCTCAGGTGTTTTCTAAGATTGACTTGAGATCCGGCTATCATCAGGTACGGATCAAGGAACAGGACATTCCAAAGAGTGCCTTTCGGACAAGATATGGACACTACGAGTTTCTGGTTATGCCTTTTGGACTCACAAATGCCCCGGCGGTATTCATGGACATGATGAACCGGGTCTTCAGGCAGTATTTGGACCGGTTCGTGGTGGTCTTCATTGATGACATTCTGATCTATTCGAGCAGTCGCCAGCAACACATGGAGCACTTGAGAGTCGTGTTGGAGACTCTGAGACAGCATCGGTTGTATGCCAAGTTCTCCAAGTGTGAGTTCTGGTTAGACAGTGTGGCTTTCTTGGGGCACGTGATCAGTGGAGCTGGGGTCTCGGTGGACCCCAAGAAGATAGAAGCAGTCGTCGATTGGAAGAGACCGACCACCGTCAGGGAGATTCGGAGTTTCTTGGGGCTAGCAGGCTACTACCGGAGATTTGTGGAGGGATTCTCTCGTCTAGCAGCACCTATGACGAAGTTGACAAGGAAAGGCACCAAGTTTGTATGGACAGAGTCATGTGAGAAGAGCTTCCAGGAACTGAAGAGGAGATTGGTGTCAGCACCAATCTTGGCCTTACCACAGAGTGGGCAGGGGTACACCGTATATAGTGATGCTTGCAAGACTGGCCTGGGGTGTGTGCGATGCGGGATGGGAGAGTCATAGCCTATGCTTCCCGCCAATTGAAGCCTTACGAGGAGAACTACCCCACACATGACCTAGAGTCGGCAAATGGGTCGCCTTTGCTTTGAAGATCCGGGCGACACTTCCTCTATGGAGTACCTTGTGAGATATACACAGATCACAAGAGCCTCAAATACATCTTTACCCAGAAAGAACTGAACATGAGACAACGGCGTTGGTTGGAGCTGATCAAGGACTATGACCTGAGTGTTCATTACCACCCGGGCAAGGCTAACGTGGTGGCAGATGCCTTGAGTAGGAAGTCCAACTATGGGATCGCCGCATTGCTCACAGCTCAGAGGCCCTTGTTGGAGGAGATGAGGAGGGTGGAGTTGGAGATCATTCTGCCAGGGATGGAGGTTTCTTTGGCCAGCTTGCACATACGACCTTCAGTATTGGGGAGGATTACAGATGCTCAGAGGCAAGATAAAGATTTTGAGGAGATCAGGAGTCAGATTGGGCAGGGAGAGCCGACACGGTTCAGGGTGCATGAGGATGGAACTCTCAGGTTTGACAACAGGATTTGTGTGCCCAGTGTTCCTGAGCTGAGGAATGAGATTCTTGAGGAAGCCCACTACTCGGGCTATGCGATTCATCCCGGTGGAACCAAGATGTACAGAGGTTTGAAGGACCACTTTTGGTGGAAGGGCATGAAACGGGATGTCGCTGAGTTTGTAGCTAGATGCGTCACATGTCAGCTTGTGAAGGCAGAGCATCAGAAGCCAGCCGGGACATTACAGCCGTTGCCTATTCCAGAGTGGAAATGGGAGCATATCAACATGGATTTTGTCACGGGGCTACCACGTACTCAGAGGGGAAAGGAGTCAATCTGGGTCATCGTTGACAGATTGACCAAGTCGGCTCACTTTATACCTCTGAGGACGGGTGCATCATTGGAACAACTGGCTCGGATATATATTGATGAGGTGGTGAGACTTCATGGGGTACCGGTGTCGATTACCTCTGATCGAGACACCAGGTTCGTCTCAGGATTTTGGGAGGTTTTGCATGAGGCTTTGGGTACTCGTCTGGCATTTAGCACGGCTTTCCACCCACAGACGGATGGTCAGTCAGAGAGGACCATCCAGGTATTGGAGGACATGCTGAGGGCATGTGCCTTGGATTTCACAGGATCGTGGGATGAGCGTCTGAGTTTGGTGGAGTTCGCCTACAACAACAGTTACCAGGCGAGCATTCAGATGGCTCCATATGAGGCGCTTTATGGGAGAAAGTGCCGGACTCCGATCTGTTGGGGTGATGTGGGTGAGAGGAAGCTTATGGCCGAAAAGAGCGATGCGGCCAGACTTCATCCGTCAGACAGAGGAGCAAGTCCGAATGATCAGGGAAAGACTGAAGATTGCTCAAAGCCGACAGAAGACCTATGCAGACCTGAAACGTACCGATCTTGAGTTTCAGGTCGGCGATGCAGTATTCCTGAAGGTGTCGCCTATGAAGGGTGTAGTGAGATTCGGGAGGCGTGGGAAGCTTGCTCCGCGCTATATCGGACCCTTCGAGATTCTGGAGAAGGTAGGAACTGTGGCCTACAGGTTGGCTCTACCTCCGAACCTATCCCAGGTTCATGACGTGTTCCACATTTCTATGTTGAAGAAATGTATTCGGGACCCGTCCCGAGTGATTCCAGAGGTACCGGTGGAGGTGCAGGAGGACATGTCATATGAGGAACGGCCAGTAGAGATCTTAGACCGTCAGGAGCGACAATTGAGAAACCGAGCCATTCCCTTTGTGAAGGTGAAGTGGAACCATCACTCCGACAAGGAAGCCACGTGGGAACGCGAAGAGGATATGAAGAAGCGTTACCCAGAGTTATTCGTCTCGGGATGAGTTTTAGAGGCTCTATTTAAAATTTCGAGGACGAAATTTTTGTAAGGAGGGGAGATTGTAAAATCCATGATTTTAGTTTTAAATAAAGGGATTAATATTTTTCCTAAATTTAATAGTAATTTTTGAATTTTGCCAACAAGGGCATTTTGGGAATTTTTAATTAAAACCCGAGGGTATTTTGGTAAAATGGACCCAAGGGAGATTCGAAAATATAAATAAAATTATTTTTTAATTTTATTTGTTCTGATTGATGGAAGATTTAATTAAATTTGGAAATACTAATTTAATTAAATTGGAAAGCTCATTGGTAATCATGTTAAAAACTTAGAAGGAAAGGGGGAATATTTGATTAAATCTATTAAAGGGAAAGCCCTAAGTTTAGTAAGGGTGGGATTTAATCAAAAGAAATTAGATCAGATTTAAAATTCAAATGAATTTAAATTTTAGAAATTTTTAATTAATAATTATAGGTTTTATTTGGCTGCCAAGGACCTGACAGTAAATTTTAAAAGGTTGTGGACTAGTGGAGAAAAGCTGATGTTTCTGGGAGGAGGACTTGGATGTAAAAATAAAAAGGGCAGGGACTTAAAGAGAAAGAGCGTTCTCTCACAAATAAGGACCCAGAAATAATTATGGAAAATCGGGGGGTCTTTTGTGCATAACCGGAGAAAGCTGTGACTAATGGCGGACAGACGGCTCCGATCGTTTGATCCTGCTTAGATCGGATCGTGAGGCAGAGTAATGGCAAGGATGGGGGCCACGTGTTGGGTTGAGAGCCGTTCATCCGCCTGTGAACGGATCTTGAAGCAGAGAGGAATGGATGGGAGGCGAGGTCGCACCGTGGGGGCAAACGTAAGCCGTCGGATCCCGATCAAAATCTGATCTCGAGACGAGTCATCGTCTCCCTCCTTCGCCAGCGCCAGATCGAGATCTCCTTGCCAAATTCAGCGCTGCATGGATTGGCGCCGGGAATGGCAAGTGGGGGAGAGGGGATTTGCGAACGATCTCTTCGCCAATTCAGTCCGATCGCATAGGGTTCATCCTCCCGGCCTATAAAAGAGGGTCGAGGCTGATCGCTGGAGGGCCACCCAACTCCGACGATCTCCTCCACCTCTCTGTGAGGAACAGAGGGACTGAGACACGTATCCCGGAGTCGTCGCGTCGAGTACCGAAGGAGACGAGTGCCAAAGGTTCCCTGTCTGGCCGGAGCTCGACGAGCATCTCCAGGAGGCTCAAGCGACGGCGGAGCCTGTAAACCGCCGGTAAGCTCTCTGCCTCTGACCTGTTAATTCCTTAAGCATGCATACGGGGCGGTAGGCCATAGATAGGCGGTGAACGCCGGAGAGATCTCAACAGGGACCGTCACGGAGAAGGGGACGCCGACGGGAAACCTGCAAAACTGGGAGAAAGAATTGAGATGGTTGCCGGCCAGGGAGGAGCCGGGAAGCTGCATCTCGGGTGCGGGGTTGCAAGTGGTGTTCGCCGGTGGTCACTGGACCGGACGGAGGTCGCTTCTGTGAATCGGAGCCTTGAGTTCCTCGCCGGCGAGGTCTCGGCCTGGAGGAGAGAGAGAAAAACAGTTAGTTTAGTTAGTTATTAAAGGATTAATTAAAGTTTTAGTTTTAATTAACTGTTAACTAGTTAGTTAGTGTTTCAATTAATTGGTTTAATTAATTGATAATCATGTGGTTGGTTAATTAACTAATAACTAATATTGGTTAGTCAAGTTGATTAATTAGTAACTGAGATGATTTAACTCACCAATTAGTTAGTTTAATGATAACTAGTTAGCAAACTAGTTAATCAGGAATTTATCCTGTGGATAATTAATCAGCTAATTAATTAACTAAAGAGTTAGTTGATTAATAGAGTGACAACTAAATGAATAATTAATTAAAGTTAATTATCTTGGTTAGCTAGTCAGTTATCAATTGGGCTAACTCAAAGGTAGTTGAATTGGTTTAATCAACCTAAGAGAAATTGGATTGATTAAGGGATGACTAATTATATTATTGTCACTTACTAAATAGGTGATGACAAATATTTAATAGATTAAATTGTGGGCTTGGTATTAAATAAACAAACTAGTGAAAGGAAATAAGTTGGGCCGAACTATGGGCTTAGATTCAGATGGTCAATGTGGGCTGAATCTAGGGGGGGCTAAGATAGAATGAATATAATCAATCTTGGTGGGTTCGACCAAGTAGCCAGGTTGAATTGAATTAATTAATTAAATGATTAAGTTATTAAAATCAGCTTAATTAATTAAAAGTATGGTTAAGTTTAGCCAAGATTGCTTGGGATTAACTAAGCAAAGTATTGAACCAAGATTATTTAATTTATTCGGGTCGGGTTTAATCAAGCCAAGTTGGGCTGGCCTTAACCACCAAGCCACTACAACCTATTTATGGAAATAAATAAGGAGATAGTCACATAAGGGAAGATGACGCGAGGACGCGAGGAAAGGTTCGCAAAGTAGAATTCAGGCCCGTGAGAGCATGCATAGTAGATGCAATAAACTAGTACCTTATTGAGATAAGGTTTGTCTTTATCAGATTATAACTTGGATGCGTCGAGGAGTCCCGTGGAGCACGAGACTTTGCGATTTTAGGTAAGTACCTCGGCCTAGTACCTTTACTCTTGATGAGTATTCTTGATCTTGTTGTTGCATGTTGATCATGCCTTGTTCCTCCCTTCAGGGATTTTATTTTTATGTCTTTATTGTGGCATATTGTTTTCATACATGCTTCCATGAAATTTTGTTGAAATCCATATATAGCATGTTTGATTGTTTTGGGGATGTTGGGATCCCTACTTGTACTGTTCTTCCGCCCGGATTCAGTGGAGCAGGTGAGCTCCAGAGTTTGCGAGAGCGTTGGGGACGGGACACCCTGACGTTCCGGCACTCCTAGCCAGAGGGAGAGTGTTCTGGATGTCCTTGCCAGTCAGTGGGGTCGATCACTGACCATGTCGACATGAGAGACAGGTGGCGCTACCGACATACGACCCGAGGGCCGTAGCGACCGGATGGTCGTTTTCTCAGCAGGTTCGCTGATGGTACTGACCGGGGGAGACGATTGAGAAGCTTCCATTGGAACTCTTAGCTAGGAGTCACGATCTTGTTATTTTATTGTGATAGACTCCTAGGGCTTGTTTTGAGGGGTGTGCCCCGAGTTTGCTTTTGATATTCATGTCTTTTGATATCATATTTTCTTGAACCCCGCAGGGGTACTTACTGAGCTTTCCATTCGAAAGCTCATGCACTTGTTTTCTCCTGTTTACAGATCCTGAGGCGTAGGACACTAGTACGCAGGAGCTGAGCCGATCGTGGGTCGGGTGATTTGCAGAGGTCCGAGGACCTTGTCTATCTTTTGTTTTGAGTGAGATGTTATGTTTTGTAGGTCCCCTTAGGGCCTGATATTTGTAGGGTACCTGAACCCTTGTTATTTATTTCCGCTAAACTCTGTTTATTTTGAATAAATTAAGTTGTTATTTTGCATTATCTGCTTACACACTTAGGCCTTGTATCCGGGTGGGGCCGTCTCTACTCTGGCTACGGCTCAAGACATCGCGTCTGCAGGTCCCGGGATCGGGTCGGGGCGTTACACAGGGAGCGCGGAGAACATTATGAAAACTCCGGTCGGAATTACCCATGAGCGAACCTGTAAAAAGGAGAGGGTAGCGAGCGGAATTGGGCCTCTCTGCCCGGATTCAGCTCCGACGCTTAAGTCAGAAAACTTGAGTAAAGAGTCTTCAATTTAGGCAATTCTCTGTGTGATGAGTTTTCCGGATCCCCTTTCTTCTATTAACGCTGCCCTTTTATAGCACCTTAGAGGCGGTTCAGGAAAGGCGGTGGAATAAAGTGATGAAGTTAGGTAAATATCTCTTAAGGCGGTAGGAAAATATCTGTAGCCTAAGCGTAGATGCCACTTGAGTAAAACAGTGGTAAATATCACTTGCTTGTAGCAAGTGGATAAGGTCTACTTACTGTAGGGGCGTTAGATATTTCTCTCTCTCCCTCTCCCTCTCCCCACCCTGCGCCCTGTACAAGAGGGTTGTTACAATTCCGACGGACTTGTTCGCAGGATTGAATTCTCACGTTATTTGCCGAACGGAATTGTGCAAAGGTGGTGTTATTGCCATGTGGCCAAAGGAACAAGTGGTCCTTTAGGTTAATGACACCTGTCTTCACCAAATATACCCGTAACAATATATATATATTATCAAATTGGTTTTTAAAAGATGTTTTAGTTTATGGTTGTGTCCATTTTGCAAAATGGTCACCACGAGGTTTACAAAGGTTACATAGAGATGTTTGGGTTTTATTTGTGTCAGTTTTGGTGGGTTAATTATAAAAAAGTTATGAATTTTTAGTAATACTTTTTAAAATAATTTAATTATTATTTTTATTTAGTTGGTTTCCATTATTTAGATGGCATCTTGATAACCTACTAAGTGGAATTTCATTAAAGGGGACCTATTATAAATGTTTCAGGAGTTCTACCAAGAAAGGATGAACCTAGAACGAATAAATTGGCTCCATATCACCCCATTCCAAAAAAAAGATGCCACTGGGAATTGGTTACAGGCCAATCAGTCTCTTAATCGCCTCCATAAAGTTATGATCAATGTATTGACTAACAGGCTTCAAGGTGTTAGCAAAATTAGTGCATAAAAGCCAGACAACATTTATAAAGGGTGATGCATCCAAGACAACATTATCGCAGCCAAGGAACTCATCCATCAAATGAAGAGAGGAACAGGGAACTAGATGCTCATGAAGGTCGATTTTGAGAAGACTTTTGATGTAGATTGCGACTTTCTCCTGGATATTCTGCAAGCACGGGGTTTTGGCACCTGATGGACAAGATGGATAAAGAACATTCTCCACTCTTTAAAGGCTTTCTTCCTCATAAACGGGGACCCCTCCTGGTATGTCAGACATAAGAGAGGACTATGGTACGGAGATCCTCTCTCCCCCTACTCTTTGTCCTGGTCACAGACGTCCTCACTGTTATGCTATCAAAAGCAACTGAAGAAAACCTGTTCAATGGTGTACAATACAGACCCAACAGGGAGGAGATAATTACCTCTCTGTAATAATACGATTATTGGATATCAATAAATATATAAAATAGTAGGGACTAAAGAGCAAAGTGGGCTGATATTTATGTTCCTTAATGATTTAGTCAAAAGACCTTATCTTAAAATGGTTGAGAAAATAAAAATAAAAATAAAAACATAATCTTAAATTTTTAGAAACAAATTCCATTATTTATCCTCTCACACCGCCGCCCTCATTGGAACCCTAATTGTTCTCGATTTCTTTCTCTTCAAGCGGTGACGTGTTTAGACGATCTATAGGAGTTTCTACTCTCTCTCCCTCTCTCAAATCTTCTCCTCAGTTGACCGGATTTTGAGTAGTAGGCTATGAGCCCTCGACTAATCTTTATTCTAGTTGTTTAGTTGAAACTTTTGTTGGAATCAGGGTTAGATTATTTGATAAAGATGTGTTTAGACCTCTTGTTGTTGTGATTTGTTAGGTTGGACTAAAATTGATAATAGAACTTATTTATGATGGGAGTGAGAACCTTGACTTCAATTGATTGCCTGCTTTTTTCTTCTTTGTGTTACTCGCTAATTTTCTTCCACTAATTCCGTGATTACCTGATAAGTTTTATGAGATCTAATACTAAGTCTCTCTTATTTGGATTTCTAAATCGCATTAATTCGTTATTAGAAAAAAATAACTTGTGTCAGTTTTAAACCTAGTGAGGAATTGTATTATTATAGTATCAGTGGTTTCATATGTTTCGTTTTTTTGTGCAACCTATGAATTTTTGAGCCATGAGAGAAGCGCCTGTATGTGCATAGTAAATTCCCCATTCTTTGACCCTTTTTATTTGGAGATGAACTTCATGTTTCATTCTAAATGAATGAAAAGTAGTTTATTTTTTTATGTGATTTTACAACTTTGTGAAACGGACGTCAATTCTTTTGGTTTGTTTTTTTTATTATTAAAAAAAAAACGTCTGTCTACATGTATGTGTTTGATTTCATTATTTTTTATTTATTTTTATTTTTTGAGATCAGCCTTAGGCCCTCATGCTTCTTTGATGAATTTAAAATTGTTTTATTTTATTTATTTATTTATTTCTTGATTTTGAACTTTTCAGAAACGGGCTGCCAAAGTTTTATTATTACTATGTTTTGGTATTATTTTAATTAATTTATTTATTTATTTTTATTTGGTTTTATTATATATATATATATATATATATATATATATATATATATATAATTTTACCAACCAATTCATTTGTTCCCTTGTTGCCGATTTTTCTGTTCTTTTAGGTAGTTATTTTATTTATAACTGATGTTACAAACAAATTTATTTTTATGATTAAAAAGATTTGTTTGATTGTTCTCAGATTTAGTTGCAGGAATTAAATAAGGTAAATTAGATAACTTATAGGTAGGATCTCATGCGGGGGTGTTCATGTAGAGAGACTTGGGAATAGGAACAATTTTGTGTAAGTTTTATAAAGCTCAATAACCGAGACTATATTTTTCTGTATTAGATCTTAACATGGAGGTTTGAGTTGCGGTTAGAATAATCTTGGAGTTTGGAGGTAAGTATTCCACTTAAATTAAGCAAGGTTTTTCTTATCAACTTGTAGAAATTATTTTTGTTATTATAACTTAAATTATATATTGATTTTATCTGACGTTTCAAAGAAACTGTAATCGATCTACTTTCTGTACAAAACTGAACCATGCATGTATGTTCGGTTTAGAACTATTGACATTTACTTGCTTGACATACTCTTCGATTATGATTATATGACTTATTTTTCCTGCGATATTTATCATGATTTTCGAGTAAGTCTCCAAACTGTCTGTGTTCTGACCTTCGTCAATAGGGGTTAAACATTGACCGTGTCGACACGTATCTGTTATGAACTAATTCAACCCGCGTCTTTGTCGCCACAATAGCGACCTCATTTACTGTTTCCCCGTCTTTGTCGGTTATAATAATGATATACATTTCTCGCTTCTCACCAGGGGTTATTAGTGGTCATAGAAAGTTTGGGAGACTCTAGTATTTTGAGTGTAAACTAAACCTTCTGGTAGTATGTTTGTATGATAACTTCAGAAACCATAATTTTTGCAAATTATTGTGTTATTTACGAATTCTTTTTCCTTTTACTATATTGTTTCATATTTATTTATTATATTAAACACTGCATGGTTCACCGTTTTAGTGGGTACTTACTGAGCTCCCAAGCTCATTAATCTCTGGACTTTTTTTTTCAGATCACGAGGAGTAGCTAGTCGGTGAGTAGATGAGATGTCCAGAGCCTGATCTTATCCTT
This sequence comes from Dioscorea zingiberensis, assembly GCA_026586065.1. Taxonomy (NCBI): domain Eukaryota; kingdom Viridiplantae; phylum Streptophyta; class Magnoliopsida; order Dioscoreales; family Dioscoreaceae; genus Dioscorea; species Dioscorea zingiberensis. Next base: position 36,123,789 of record CM048824.1, read on the forward strand.
AGTGTCTTAGGGATTTTCTCTAGTGTGTTGAATAAATTAAGTTGTACTGGTTTATTTTCATAGACTTTGCCCATCTGTTAGATTATGTTGGATGTTGAATTGAACATTTGAGATTTAGAAATAAATTCATATTCTTCAGTTATTTGTAGTAATAGTAAACAGGTTATGAGGCCTTGCATACACAGTGGGGCTCATCACCACAAGTATGCGGCCGATCTGCCGACGTCCCATTTTAGTTCGGGGCATGACACTCTCTGTCATACACATATGATCTTTTAGTATGTTAAAACTCATCTTCTACTTGTATGAGGGTCTCACCAACCTTAAAGTCAACTATGACAAGAGTGGCATCATCCCGATAAAGTCAAAGGATTATGACCCACAAACACAAGCCCAACTAATCAACAACAAAATGGCAACACTCTCAATCAATTACTTGGGCATGCCAATCTCAGTGACAGCCTAAAAAGAAAGACTGGAAGCGCCTTACTGACAAGATCAGAGAAAACTAGGTGGATGGAAAGGAAGGCTACTATCAACAGGGACCAAATTACCCTACTAAACATTGTGCTTAGGGGTGTAAATGAGCTGAGCCGAGCCGAATATTAGCATACTCAAGTTCGGCTCGAGCTCATTCGAACCTTAATTTTTGTTGCTCAAGCTCGGCTTGTGTATTAATAGAGCTACTCGAGCTCAACTCGCGAAGCTCGAATTACCAATAACAATGACCAAATTATTTTTTTTTAAAAAAAAGAAAACAAAAGATATATACTTAAAAAAACCCCAACCAAGAACACTAAATACAAACTTGTTGTTTCACAAGAAATTATAAAAAACGAGGAATTATAAATTTAGAAGCTCAAAACCTAGAAATTATTTATGCACATCTATTTATTTACAGCAACAACAACTAGAATGCTCACATCTGGACATCATGTTACAGTATGAGCATTAAAACAATGAATTCTAAAATCCAAAAAGAGATACAACCATCTCAATCTCTGGTAGCTAATGCCAACAACAAGAATACAAACATGAAGTGAACCAGTTTTGCATTAGCATTATCAGTCACAAAAAGAATACTTCTGTGCACAAAAGTCTGAGGCCAAGACCTATAATTTTCTAGGAACTAACACTCTGATGATGACTATGGAGCAGGAGAATTAAAGTCAAATAGCAAGAAAATCAAGAAAATTTTGGGGTACTGAAAGAAGCAAACATGATACACATTATCTTATATAATTAATAGTGCAAGCATTTATTAATAAGAATGGTTTAACTCCTCCATATCCCCAAACAAGCTAGAGTGCAAGTCTCATTTCAAATAAAGCCCTGGTTAGATCGAGATCCACAACAACACAAACATGAAGTATAATAAGGATAACACAGAAGTTTCTTTCACCTATCATAGAATTCATATTCAATAGTAAAGAACTACTCACTCAAATTCATTAACTAGAATGGCTCACATCCTCTCCCACACTCAAAAACATCAAGTTTAACAAGCTTAGCTCTTCAATCAAAAGAAGAACTCTAAGAGCAGAATCATATGAATGAATAACCAATATCAAAGAATCAAATAGATATCAAGAGATCTGCAACTCTAGAACACAATTACAAGGTATAACAAAGCCACAGTGACAATAACACAAACAAGTAATCAGCAACACTATTGAATATAATTCAATAAAACACCATCATTGTTTATAAATTTAAATAGAAACCATTTTGACAAATGTTCAAATAAAATAAGAGTGTCACAATTGGTCAAATAAGACAAGATGTTTGACAATTAGAATCGTTTCTTCACAATCATAAATAATTCATAATAGCTGAAATGTTCAAATGAGCAAAATACATCACGTGACAGATTATCAACCAAAAATCAAGACTTAATAGGAAGAATAATTTCTTTGACTTTATGCTCTTTCTGTTAGATGAAAAAGAATAATGTTAAAATATTATTATATCACAAGTACGAAATAAAATCATATGAAAAGTTAAAAGAAAATTTAGTAAATATACCTTGCTCTTTTTCTTGATGCATAAAGATAAGCATAACCAATCGGCTCCAAATTAAACCTTACATGATTTCAAGAGTTAATAAAGCACGATATGAGTCAATAATTCTTTGACTGGCACTAAAAGTGGCTTCAGAAGCTACAGTAGTTATAGGTATTGCAAGAACATCCCAAGCCATCATAGACAAAATATAAAATTTCAAGGTATTTGCCTTCTACCAATCGAAAGCATTTTTGGTCCTTAAATTATAGTATATTGTTCATTTTGCTCCGTGTATTATGAAAATGTTCATTCTGATCCCTCGTATTTTTGGATTTAAGCAATTCACGGTCCCCGGCCGACGTGGCGTACCACCTAATATACGGGTTGAATACGATATATTTTATTATGGTGTGGCAGCTGATGTGGCATGACGTGGCACAGAAATCACATTTTCTAATATGTCAAATAAACCCACATACTTGCTCATGTTCAAACTCCAACCATCATCACTCTTAAACTCTGGCTTTTGACTAGCAAATATAGGGAGATGCAGTGATTTCACAAATAAGAGATCCTTTATTTTATTTTTCCAAAGATGATAGTTTGTGCCATTGAGCAAATCATTCTGTTTGTATTGACTTCCATAATTGCACTCAAGTAAAGACAGCCTAATCAGATAACCGTTCTAATACCACTTGACAGAGATAAAAACTCCGCGGAAGCTAAATAACCGACAACAATTGATTTGGATGATCCTACTTCAAATCCTAACACTTGAGCAATATCAATACAAAGAACTATAGGCTACAACAATACTGCATCATCTCACCACAATCACACACCGATTTTTAATATGGAAAACTCCTTCATTGTGAAGGATAAAAACCACGGGTCCAAACTCAGTCCAAAAGGCAACTCTCCACTATAGATCAAAGTCTTACAGCAAGTGTGTACATCCAAAACAATCCATAACCAAAATAGATCTCAGCCAACAACAATGACAAGAGATAAAGATATGGAAAGAAATCACACTGAAGACAAACTGACCGTTCAAACCCGATCTCCACCGTTCAATGTGAAGCAGGACAAGTCTTCACCATGCTCACCAAAAAATAGCTCGATCAGACCAGGAATGACTGTTGATTGAAGTAGATGATGAAACTGGTCGGTGCAAGGAACCAGCGATAGTGAAGAGTGAAGAGTCACGAATAAGCTCACCTAAAAATTAGCACGATCCAACAGTGAACAAAATCGAAAATGCCAATTAACATAAGGCGTGCTCCACACACCTTTTGAACAAAAACCCTAGTCTCTTAAGTTTTTCCCTTTTCATTTTTCAGCCTCCACTCTTTCTCGTATGCAAAAAATGAAATTGAGAAGACACACACTAAAATGCCCTAAATGGACCTTCTATATGTGGGCTTCACACATAAAGAGAAATAAATTGGTTTTCCACATAGGAGGGAACCCAAACCCAATACCGACGGTAAATGAATAAGGGCATATTTACTATTGCCTTTGCATTATTGTCATAAAATGGACCTTAAATGAAAGAATAGTGGTCCATAATTATAAAATCTCCACATCATATAAAGCAAATCAGCAGGAGAGATGACATGCAGGGAAAGATGACATGCAGGGAGGGGCCTAACATCAGCAGGAGGGCAACAGAACCCCTTGGTTTTTCAACTACTTATAATGATCATATAACAAGAGATCCTATATAAAAAATTTTAATATATTAATAAATCATGGTTTATTCACATTAAAAAAAAAAGTAAAGCCGGGAGAAATCTCCTTTGGAGTATAGACTCCCTGGTATGACATCCAAGAATGACTCCTTGTAAAACAGTATGAGCTACTCTTTCACTAAACTATGCTCAGAGACACTGCTAGAATCAGATTCTCACTATCCATTCATTCCATCAAGGTTTCCAACGGTATTACCGTCATTACTATTATCCACAGCAGCTGCGAAAACAGGAAGATCAGGGTTCACTATAAACCTTAAATAGCGTTTCCTCTCCGCATACTTGAGACCAGGTTGCAATGCAAATCCAATGAGAACTGCAACCATGCTCACAAGCATCACCTTATGCGAAGCGAAAGCCAGCACAACAAATACCAGAACAGTAGGCGGAATAAGCATCAGTACAACGCCTGCTGTCCCTAGAGGCACCTTATAAGGCCGTTGAGCTCTCGGGTGCTTCATCCTTAATGTTATGAAAGCCGCAAACTCCAATAGCATTCCAAAACAGTACAGAAAATTCTCCGCGGCAATGATCTCTTGAAAGCTCATCCAAGACAGCAAAAACACACCGGAGGCAGAGAACAAGATCCCCACAAGTGGAGTTCCGTATCGGGACCTCCTGCTGAAAAATGTGGGAAGCATCCCCCTCTCGGCCATTCCAAGAAGTTGGTATGAATCACTACTCATTTCTGTAACAAACATTCCCATGTTGGCCAATGCTGAAGCACCTTGCAACTATGATCTCAACCAAGCCCCTCCTATTGCCATAGCAATTTCAGAGAAATAGCCATCTCCCACTGCTCTCGGTTGAGCGGAATAGCTCCTATGCCTGTAAGCAGGGGAAATAGATATCCTGAAATTACCAGAAACAACGTATAGAAGAGTGCCTTGGTAGAGTTCTTTTCAGGTTATGAACTTCCCCTGCCAAAGTACTGATCGAATCCCAGTAATTCAGATTCCAAAAGAGTGTATTCAAGTATAAATTCCAGCTAACACTCTTTATGTCTACTACCAGCCATCTTGAAGGCTTCAGTTTGGGAATAGCCACAAACCCCATAACGATGAAAGAAAGGATCGAGAAGACACCTAGCAGAACAGCTGCCCAGCCAACTATAGTCAGGCCTCTGTAGTTCATGTAAGTTAGAACTGCTGTCAAGATTAGAACTGCCAAAGTCCTCGGCCAACCACCACCCAAAACATGAAAACTAGACTTGAGATAGTCTAAAAAGAGTACAGGGTAGAGAGCATTGTCGATGACACCACTAAGCCATTTCATCCAACCGAGCTGAAACCCCAAGAAGGGTCCCAGAGCTGATGAAACCCAAACAACATATCCACCATTTTCTGGAAACATTGTGCTCAGTTCTGCAGTGATCAATGCCTCTGGAATACTCCATATAAACGGGAATACCAGAAATCCAAGAATGGCTAAAAGTGGACCAGCTGCATTAACACTATCCTCTATGCCAAAAGGGCCACCAGATACCTCATAGAAAATCAAGAAGACAAGGGGTATGATTGAAACCTTTCGATGATTGCTTACTCGAGGAGATTCTTCACCGAGGCCTTGGTATTCATATTCTCCCATTGGAACACTAGACGGTGCGGTGCTTGATGTGATCCTGAGTTTATGCATCAAAAGTTAGAAGAGCAGACTCATAGACTTATATTTCAGATGATGCGTGTGTTAAAAAGAGAAATTGAACACATATGTAGCACACAATCCAATTTTTCTTTGAAACAGATTAATAACAATTTATCATGTCAAAATTTTCAGCATCTTAGTGAAACAATTGTGAGTAAATTCACCAGTTTGATGCTCACCTTTTTGATTTTACATCACTGAAGAGAATTAAACTCAATTGAACATCAATAGAAATAAAATCAAAACTACAATAATAAAGAACTTGCAATGCTTTTGTGTTTATACATACAGGTATATATATATATATATATATCTCAAATTAGAACCCTAATTTCATTAGGATAGAATCCAAATCCTAATATGATGAGAATCCTACCACCTATCATCCAAATCCTAGGAATTAGTCACGCCACAATATATAGCAAGAGAAAAATGTTTCTTTTACTCATAAATTACTAAAATTTCTACAATCCATCAACCAATCCTGATCACGAAACCCAAGAAAGAGAACCAATCTGTGCAGAGCTTCGACAAAATTAAAGACGTGACCAAGAGTTGCATGTACAGAAGTACATGCACGTCATAAAAATCCCTCATTTCTAAAGTAAATCAACAGACATTTCAAAAGAATGGGAAATCAAAATCAATGCTTTACAGCAATAGAAAGATCAGAAGATTCAGAACCTCAAAAGAAAAATAAAATTAGACAAAATTGCACCAAAATATAGAAAATCAATTAAAAAAAACGGAAAGAAACAAAAATCCCAACTGACCATCTACTAAAAACCCAAGTCTTTCTCTAATTGCTCCAGTTCCCTTTACGATTTCGCACTAATCGTTTAGCTTCTTCTCTCCCCTTCCCTCTCCCTCTCTTCCCATAATTCTTCAAGTTCGCGTAGAGAGAGAGAAGAGAAGCAGCAGCAGCTAAGATCTGTGAAGAGATGGGTGAATTTTAGATAACCCCCTATAATTTCTCCGTTTTACATCAGGTATAGCGTTTATGAAATTTGAAACTATTCAAAGGGGTAATATGCAAAACAAACCAGCTCGACTCGACGTTCCCAGCTGACGAGCTCGCACCAGGACCGTCCAATGGAACTGGGGCGGCCACTGTTGCCACGTCCGATGGAGCTCTGGCTAGATCCTGACCGTCCATCGAAGAAGACTGGACGGTGGTCATACTCCGATGTCTGAAACAAAGCCTTTCGGCTTTCGTTGCTCTCCCACTTGTTTATTATGACAACTGAAGCTCATGCCGATGCCCCTCATGAACACTCTAAGCTAAACTAGTCCAACGGTGCTATAGTAATGGTAGTTGTAGTACTAAAAGAAGTTCATCCATCTTCTCAAGTTTTTCCTTTTATATAGAAAGAAAGATTTCCCAAAATCAGCTTTTTTATGTTTTTAACTTCAATGAATCACACCAACCGCAATGAGGCTTATTAATATCTAGGTCCTTCTTAAGAGGGGGTTATCTTGCACTAAACTAAGCTTCTGATGCACCTATTGATATTGGATTCTTCGTTAAGAGATGAGATTCCCCTGTGAATGACCTAAGATCGAATCTCATCTCTCATAAGGTGAGGGTCCATGTATCTGGATCTATTCCCGTGTGAGCTATTGAACCCGAAAATCCGGGTGCACATATCTGCCTCCATGTTGAGCTGTCGAGTTTGTGCACATCCTTAACGTCCTTCGGAAGCACTTATCGCCTTAATCAAAAACAAAGGGAGGGGGTTCTCTTACAGATCATCCAAGATCGAACCCCCACTCCTACAAGGTGAGAATCCGATGGGGTGATGTTCTCCTTTGAATTATCCTGAGTTGTAACGTCTGCGCATATCCTTGATGTCCTCCATGGGAGCACTTGTCGCGTTATTGAAAAAAAAAAAAAAAAAAACTTCAATGAATTACAAGTCTGCAAGTTAATAAATATGGGTGCACCATTGTCATTCACTTTTTAGCAGAAAACATGCAATTTAATACTTTGGTGAATGATTTCAGACTCATTTAAGTCATTGTACCGGAAACTTAATTGTGTCCGTCTGTCCACTTATTTGGACTTCTTGAAGCCCTGTGGGTGTTGGCTTTAATAAAGGCATGTGTAGACTGTATGTACGTCTCATGCGCTTAATTAGAAAGTTCAATGCTTGAAAAAAAAAAAAAAAAAAATCCATAGCTCCATTACATTAAATAGTTTCATATTCACAATGTCTTAAATTCACGCTACGTTATATTCATTCATTTGTTCATATTTGTACATATTCACATTGTCAGTATCCATATATCCATTCAAACCGTCATATCAATGGAACAATGGTACAGGTGATGTTTTGATTAATTTTAATTATTTCGTGAAAAGTATTATTTTTATTTTGCCTTTGATTTCTCTGGTAATGGATTATAAGTCCCTCCAAGTTTTTGAAATGAACAAAAAATCCCTCCAAAGTTTTCCTTTCCCAAACCATCCCTCCTTTTTGAAATAATGAATTTTACACCCTTCCAACCCCACTACTTCTGTCAGATTTTAAGTCTATTGGCCAAAATACCCTCACATCATTAATGGTGACATGACCTACAGTATAAGCCCCTCAAGGCACCTAATATAAAACTAGTAAAAATTCAGTGAATGAATTGAGAAAATACCCCCATCTCTCCCAATCTAACTCATTTTGAAAACCCAAACCCACCGTAACACCATACCTCACGAGTCCTCCCGCCGTTGTTTGTCGCTACGTTACTCTGCTCCTTGGAGCCCTCCCGCCGATTGTTGTTACGCTACTCTGCTACTCTAAGGTATTGTTGCATGCTTGGGAACCTTAGATTTTGGTTATTTGGTTTATACATGATTTTTTTGAGTTCCCACTTGATTTTCGTGCTTTGTATGAACTTGGGCGATGGAAGATTGAACACATTGGTGAGTGATTTTGGGTTGCTCGAGTTGCCGGGACATTGCAAGAAGAAATTTAGGGTTTTTCATTTCTGTCTTTCCGATTTTGGGTGGGTGTATGCAGAACGATGGGTTTGTTATACAATTATTACGAATTATATCTACCAGTATTAACTATGTTTCCATGTGAAGTATGGTGTTTCCATTTATTCTTCACGATTTCCATTTAAGAGTTATAGAATCCACTTTAATAAATCTCTCTTAGTGCAAGCTACAAAAAATATGTCGCACAATTTAGTAAACGGTAGGTGCTACTTGGTGCCGGTCCACGAAACACTTGCCGAGTTGAAACCCCGTATGACTAGGAGGCACTGGGAACTCATCAGGGGGACACATTTTGCCCCATTATTGGATATGCTCGATGCTATGTTACAGAGATATGATGAGCGCACCCAAAAATTTAGGATTGGAGAGAGCCTGATGCCCTTCAAACCCCAAGACATTTCTCTCATCCTTGGCCTTCGCTGCGATAGGGAACGAGAGGTCTTCAAAACCAGAAAAGACAATCTGCTTTTGAAGGCAAATATCTGGGCAAAGTCTATGACAGGCATAGAGATGCCATAAAAAAAATCTTCTTCAGCTCGTTAAGATGAAAGGAAGGGAAGAAGAAAACTTTGTCAAGCTAATGTTGGTGTACCTCCTGGGAACGATATTCTTCCCAAGTACCTCATGTGCGGTTGCTAACTGGATTGCAGACTACGCGGTCACACGTGTACAGTCTAGGTGTTTTGGGAAAGAAACACAGACTTGCTATCTGAGAGGGTGCGTTGTCGCCCTCAACATATGGTTCTACGAGGTCACAAGGACCGGGAAGAAAGTGCACTTTGGGAGGACACCAAGGATCCTCAGCTATGGGGAGAACGGCTTCAGAAAGCAAGCCTCCCTTGATACCCTACTGAATTCCATCAATGGAAAGGAGGTACTCCAGCTTTTCTTTCAGTTTGTCATCGTTTCCTTTAAGTTTCCATGTTCTCGTTTAATAACGTGTGTTTTCGTTTAATTATAAGACTTACCATTTACTTTAAGGCTTTTACGCTTAATATCAGGAGTTATCGTTTAATATTCTTGGATTGAAGCAATGTCGAGAGTTCCCGTTTACCATACAACATTTGATTGTTCACAGTTTTCTGAGCTTGTCCCCGTTACACGGGAGGAAGAAGCCACCGACGCAAATACGCGAAAGCGTGCAGCGATCGATGAATTCCGACTGGAAAGAAATGAACATGCTGCCAATGCGCCACCAACCCGTAGCAAGGATAGGAAGGGGAAGACGGACAATGCACAAAATAGGGTCCGGGAACTCTCCCAGTCCAGCAGCCCCCCGCATACCTCTCGATCCAGGGTCATTCCGACAAGGAGGCCAATGGACGAGGTCATTACAACCCGCCTTAAGAAGGCATTTGAGCTGTCAAGAGATGTTACCCGCACATGTCCCGGCTTGATGAAATTGAGGGACAGAGGAAACCCGTTGAATCACCAGCTCCGCCGTATGAGAACAAGGAACAGGCGGCGGCGCTGGTATCATCCCTTCCCAAAGGGAAGCGATTAAAGAAAAATGCCTACAAGCCTCCCCGTTCTCACAAGCGGATGACCCGGTCTCAGTCTATGAGGGCCGCTCTCTCCGAAGACAAGCCGCATAAGTTTTCCATTTAATATCTTTAGTTTCCTGATAATATAATGATTTTCCAGTTAATCTTATACGTTTCCGTTTAATCTTAGGAGTTCCCGATTAATATATGACGTTTTCACTTAAACCTTTTTGTTTTCGTTTAATATGCATATTTACCACCCAGGACCAACGTATGGAAGAACGAGTGGTCGTTCACCACCCGAGACCATCTATACACACAGATCAACGAGAAGACTATGGTAATAACGGGTCGTTTAACAAATGTTGTTTCCGTTTAATGATAATGTATATAGTTTCCGCGTGTTAAAAAGTATTAACGGGTCATTGATAAGAGATTCTTGAAAAAAATTCATTCATAAACTAAGAAAGTAAAACAACTGCAAAAGTAGAAAAAAAAAAGAAAGAAAAAAAAGGGAGAAAGGATGATGCAAACAAAGAAAGTAAAAAAGATAAGGGATCCAAAACCAAATGTAGCAAAAGAACATCCTGTTCAATCAGTATCTTCACCAGATGAACTGGGTGGGAGATATTGAAGGGCGTTCTTGAAATCCAATGAAGTCAAGTCTAGCTCGGGATAACGACGAGAGATATCTTGGAAGATTTTGTAACCTTCCTCGACACCTTTTCGCCCCTCCTTGCAGACCAGGTCGTGGAATTCGTCAGATTCCTTGAACTCGGCGACAACACGAGAGGCGATCTCGCGTTCTCGGGCGAGGTTCTCATCTGAAAGCTTGTAGAGCTCGGCATTTCTACCGCTAATATCCATTGAAGAGTAAAACTATACTGGCGGTCGCGACTAGCCTTGGCGTTGACTCATTTGAGAAAGAGATGGTGGCAAGCTTCGTCTCACGGTTCACCGGAGAGCATGGATGGTAGTAGAAGAGACAAATTTCTCCGTGGGTGAAAACATGGAACAAACTGGATAGAGGAAGAAGAAGAGCTGAAAAAGCTGGCAAAAAAGTACATAAGTAGGTGAAAAGTTGCCAAAAAGGTGAGGATGTGATGGGTTGTGTGTATTTTTCAAAATTCGTGATGTGACTTGATGGGAATACAGGAGGGCAAAGTTGGCATTTTATCAAATAGTAACTGATGGAGTGATGTTCAAGGACTGGAAAGTAAGTCTGGCAAAAAGGAGGGACTGTCTGTGCAATTCTAAAGTCAGAGGGACTGTCTGGGAAGTTTGCAAACTTCCAGGGACCTAAAAATAGTTTTCCCTTGATTTTTTCAAAAGAAATATTATAAGATTTATTGTGTTTTTTTATGTAAATTTTCTAACATAATAATAAAATAAAAAAACAAACAAATATGAGTTTTACCGAATACTTTTCCCCTACTTTGGGAGTGTTTTTTGGAGCAAGTTTAGTTGGTTTCTTGAATTAATCCTTCCAAACCCAAAGCCCTAGAGGAACAATTATTCATGCAAAATGTTTTATATTGAAAAAAAAATCAATAGTAGCTAATTAAATTAATATTAAGCAAATTAATGGTTAATATTTATCAATGTAATTTTTGTAAAACAAATTATATATAATATTTTTTAAAATTAGTTTATATCCAACTTATTTCTCTATCTATCTATATTGCTAAGCTAGAGAGTAAAACAATTATAATTAATTTTTATTTAAATTTTTTTGAAAAAGCAAAAAATTAGATTGCGACTTTGGAATTTTCTCAGAATTTTGAACTTTCAACACATTCTCTCTCTCTCTCTCTCTCTCTCTCTCTCTCTCTCTTTCTCTCTCTTTTTGAAAAACTGGATAAACCAAGTTTATTGAAATTTTATAAAATCGTTCTTTAAGAGGCCAAGTTACACTATTCTCAATCTTTGTCGAACCAGGTGGCTTTTACAATGTTAACCGTCTAGAAGTTAGGGTAGATGAGTGAATGCCCCCTTCCTTTAGCCCTTTTACTACGTAGTCTCATCTTCGAAGTCGGACTTGGAGTTCAATTTCTATTGCCGCTCCTCTTCCAGCTAGGTGAGCTCCAGGCTCCTTTTGATGAGGGATTCCATCGTCTGCAGCTTCAGCCTCTTCGATTCATGGGTTGTATTAAACTAGGAGAGTAAGAGGAAGCCAATATGCCGAATAAGCTATCTGTAAACACGTTGTTTAGCTTGAAAGCATCTCCGATTGCGCTCGAGTCATATACTCTAAGCTACAACCATGACCAGTAGGTTTCATCCTTGTCATATTTAAATTGTGCCATATGTTTGGCTATCGTGGTCACTTCCCCATAAATGTTGTATTTGGGTAGGAGGGTGATCGATCAAGAAGAGACTACAATAGTAGTCCCAAATCTATCGCGAGTAGGGGCACTACAGTAAGAAATAAGACATCCTTTCTACCTCTACATCACATAGGTAGCAACAAATGTGTTCCCTTCTTCAATTCCTCTTATTTAGGTTCTGGAGTGTGATGATCCGTCATCCCACGCTAACTGTGCAAAGAACTCTTAACCTTGGTGGGACAAGTTGCTTTCCAGAAAGCATTTGGCAGAGGGCTTCTCAGTCCCTCATCGATCTTAAAGCGATAGAGGGACTTGATGTTGAATGTTCCATTTGATGTGAGCCTCCTTGTTCTTGAGTCTCTGACAGCTGGTTTACATTGTTTTGTAACTATTGGTTTATGTATCTAGCACTTTCCTCCATTTGTGTCTATAATGGCCCTATAAGAGTTACCCCTCTCTAGCACTTGTCTTGCCTCTGCGACCATGAGGTCTTCACTAATTATCATCCATGTAGGTCTAGGTAGATTATGAAGTGCTCGACCTTCCATCCGGCTTTCATACCACCAATTGGTGGAGAGTCCATCCCTTAGCACTACGACCATATTACCGATAGTTACATCCCACTGTTCCAAAACGCCCTTCCAAAAAAAGGATGTTCTCCTAGGGAGGCATGGTAAGGATCTGATGGGATCGTTTTGGTAGTAGTTTTAGGAAATGATTTGTCGGCAGAGGCCAACCTCCCCCTATAGCAGCCTCCACCATTATTTTTCGATAAGTGCCTCAATGAAACATCTTAGGTTGATAATTCCCAAGCCTTCATGCTCTCTTAGGTGACACAGTCTTTCCCAGCTAACCAATTTGAATGCATTTGGCGATTAGTCAGCCCCTTTCCACATGAAGTCCCATCTAATTCCTTCAATGTCATGGATTACCCATTCTGGTATCTTCTAGATTGCCATCCATTAGTTTGAGATGGTTGAGAGCACTGAATTCAGGAGGGTGATTTGACCTCCTGTTGACATGAGTCAACCATTCCAACCAGTGAGTCTCCATTTAAACTTGTCTATCAGACGTTTACAATCTTCCTTTTTCGGTTTTGAACCTAGACTTGTTGGTGGGATAGTGGAGGAAGGAAGAGCGAGGGAGGGTGAGAGGGTTTGGGTGTCATTGTGGGAGTCAATAAAGGTAATATGCCGATTGATGGAGCATTCGCCTATAATGAGATGAATATGTCATTGAAATGTGGTGCATTGATGAAGCACATATCACATGGGCAGATGTTAGGTCCAACCCCAAAAAGGTATTAGAAGTTTGATAGGTTTATGATAGGATAAGAGCAAGTAGAAACGTAGGATTTTTTGGTTTTTTTTTTTTTATGGATTTTGAAATTTTGATTTCAGATTAGCTAAAACTGAGACATCATGGATTGAATTTTAGTATATACTAGCAAAGACATTACTAAGAATTTATTTATTTTTTCAATACTAAGCAAATGTGGGGCCATTTGCTAATCTATATTCTGAAACGAGAGTAAAATCATTATGAGTAACTTTATTTTTAAAAATAAAAAGAGAAAATTAGATTGAGAATTTTGAATTTTATTAAAATAAAAATCTAAAAAGAGAAAAAATTAGATAGTGACTTTCGAATTTTATCAAAATTTTAGATTTTTTAATTTAAAATTTTTAGTAACTACCCCTTCACCACTCATTTTAAACCATGTTCCTGTGGGTGGGTTTGCTAATGGAAATAATTTTAAAATTTTCAAAATTTTGAAAATATTTAAAATGTGCAAATGAAATAGTTAAATTAAAAAAATTAAATTGATTCACATGAGAAGAAAATTTGAAAAGACATATTCAACATACATTAAATATGTTCATATATAAGAAAACTTACACTTAATAAAAACAAAATTATTAATGAATTAAAGAATTAATTATAAAAAATAAATGGTTTATACATAAAATTAAAAAACAACTAAGTTATAATTATATTTTATAAGAAAAATAAAATAAAAAAAATTTAAGAGACCCTAACATTGTGAGGCTTCATTTGCTAGTTATTTCTAATAAAGAAAAATTCCATGAAAGTTGGTAACAGTTTCTTTTTTTTTTTTTTTTTTTAAATAGGAGGGTTTTTTCAACCTACAAGAAAGCGCTTACTTTTTAGATTAATAAGTTTTATGTCCAAACTGTCAATCCAATGGAAATAAAACAGTTCTAACCACCAACGACATCCAAGCCTATGGGTATCTGGGTCAGTTGTTAAAGCATGGGGTTCTCCACTCTTGTAAAATGAGGGTAACGCTGGTGATGTTCTCCTATGGACTAACATAGGATTGAGCTGCCACAAGAGTGATATTCTCCTGTGAACTAACACAAGATTAAGTTGCCCCACCTGTATACATTCTTGACTTCCCATATGGGGGCGTTTATCACCTTTATCCAAAAAGAAAAGAAAAATAAAGTTTTAACCCACCTTTAACCTTAACTGCAATGTGATTATACTAGTTTTATATCCTCAAAAATCTATCTATGTTATTAAGCAAGAGTAAATAAGTTATAAATAATTTTGATTTTAAAAATTTTAAAATATCAAAAAATTATATTCATATTTTAGAATTTCTTTTAAAATTTTGGACTTTTAATGCCATAATTTAAATCAGTGGTCAGTTTTAACAATTATTAACTAACATAAGTTATGATTATCTTATATAACTATTTTTTATAAAAATTATTAAAAAGGGCATTTATTATTATATAATTTTAGTTTTTAATGAACTTGAAACTTTGTGGATCAAAGCGGACCACACAATTAAGGAAGTGCAGAGGCTAAGGGAAAGGGGGATGCCGATACTTAAACAAGGGCCCCTGTCGCTAGGGGCGATGGAGATGTTGCACGGGCTACAAGAGCACTTTACAACCGGGGAAACCCAACTTGAGGATGAAAGGCGTTGGAGACTCACACCCAATCAGGACTTCACAGTGAAATTGCTCTACCTTTTTAGAATCGACGGTGGCATGAAAAGCCACCTTGCGAGCTCCTTCTAGAAACAGGCATCCCCCCTAAAAGTAAAACTCTTTGCATGGCTGGCTTTGGAAGACAAACTTCCCACACTCCAGAACTTGGCAAAGAGAAACTGGCAAGGGACAAGAACAACCTGCTACCTCTGCAACGACCAAGAGTAAACCGCCGATCATCTGTTCACCCTTTGCAGATATGCACATGGAATTTGGATGCACTATGCACAACTTCTAGACATCGATGCACCTCCCAACATGATACAAGATCTATGAGATGGACAATCGATTGGTAAGAACCTAAGGAGCAACCTCCGAAAGGGATGACAACTACTCGCGATGGCAATCACCTAGAACATTTGGATGGAAAGAAATGGACGATGCTTCACGAATAAACAACATGTTTATATGAGACTCATCAGTCACGTAGACTTCCTCATCCTTACATGGTTTGAAGGAGCGCAACCAAACAACTGCAACTGCGAACCCTAAAAGACATTGTCGAATGAAGCCTTACTCTTACTAGAAACGAGCGTGAGACAAGGCCCCTCGACGCAGATTTCAAGGAGGACAGCCAGAATGAACTTACACTTGCAGAAGCACATCACACAGAGGGCTAGCCCATGTTATTCAGCTGTTCCCAATAAAGGATCCTATGTAAAACCAAAACTGGCTGTGTAATCACTCACATTGTTTTTATCTTTCAATAAAAGAATGTGATTTATCCACTTTATCAAAAAAAAAAAAATCTCGAGCAATGTGAAAGCCATTTGCTAATAAAGACCTACCAATGAGTTAAAACTATCTTGGACTAAATTTCATTTTCATTGATTTAATTAATTAAATTGATATATATTTATTTTTTTAAAAAAATATTAATTAATAATTATTAGTTTGAAAAATATAAATTTAATTAAAAATTATGAATCTTGTTTAGCTGTCGTGGCACACAAAACTACCATGTACTAGGTTATAGTCAAATCCATCGTCAAAATTGGTGTTTTAAGATATTTTAATGAATAATATCTAATAAAGACCAACTTGCAGTCTGGCAAGCAAGCCAGTCCTTATAAATGTCCCTCGTCTCAGTGCTACCAACCTTCAAAACAAGCAACTCTTGCTCTCTCTCTCTCTCTCTCTCTTTCTTGCTCTCACTCTCCTCTAGTGTGTAGTGGATCCTTAACTCCACTCCATTAATGGGAAAAGAAGAGCTCAACGGTGGGAAGAGCAAGAGATCAAAGAACCCCTTGGACCCGGAGGAGTTCCGACGCCAAGGTCACAAGGTCATCGATTTCCTCGCAGACTACTACCTCAACGTCGCCGACTACCCCGTCCGCAGCAACTCTCAGCCCGGCGATCTCCGCCGTCTGCTCCCCGACCACGCTCCCATCTCCGGCGAACCCTTCGACGCCATCCTCCGCGACATCCAGTCCTTCATCGTCCCCGGGCTAACCCACTGGATGAGCCCCAACTACTTCGCTTACTTCCCCTCGAGCGGGAGCACGGCTGGGTTTCTCGGCGAGGTCCTCAGCTCCGGCTTCAACGTCGTCGGCTTCAACTGGCTCTCCTCCCCTGCCGCCACGGAGCTCGAGACCCTTGTCATGGACTGGCTAGCTAAGGCGCTCGGCTTGCCTGAAAGCTTCCTCTTCTCCGGTGGCGGTGGGGGAGTCCTCCAAGGTACCACCTGCGAGGCCATACTCTGCACCATGCTGGCGGCCAGGGAGAAAACCTTGAGAAAAATCGGGACCCACCGCGTCGCCGACCTTGTCGTCTACGCCTCCGACCAAGCCCACTCGGCCTTCCAGAAGGCCGCCAGGATCGCCGGCGTCCAGCCGGAGAACTACCGCACTCTCCCAACCACCCGTGCCGACCTCTTCTCCCTCTCCCCCGACCTCCTCCGTCGAACCATCTCCAAGGACATGGAAGCCGGGCTCGTCCCCTTCTTCGTCTGCGCCACCGTCGGGACGACCTCATCGACGGCGGTGGACCCCATCAAGGCTCTCTGCGAGGTCGCGAACGAACGCAACTTGTGGCTCCACGTCGACGCCGCCTACGCCGGTAGCTCCTGCGTGTGCCCGGAGTTCCGACACTACTTCTCCGGCGTGGAAGGCGCGAGCTCTCTCAGCCTCAACGCTCACAAATGGCTGCTCACCAACTTGGACTGTTGCTGTCTCTGGGTGAAGGACCCGTCGGCGCTGACCGCGGCGCTGTCGACTGACCCGGAGTTCTTGAAGAACGAGGCGAGCGAATCCAAGAAAGTCGTCGACTATAAGGACTGGCAGGTCGCGCTGAGCCGCCGGTTCCGAGCCATGAAGCTCTGGCTGGTGCTCAGAACCCATGGAATCACTGGACTCCAGAGCATCTTAAGAAGCCACGTGGCCATGGCGGAGAGGTTCCGGTGTTTGGTCGCCGGTGACCGGCGATTTGAAGTGGTTGTCCCGAGGACGTTCGCCATGGTGTGTTTCCGTCTCCGTCCGGCGGCTGGGTTGTCGTCGGAGGAGACTAACGAGCTGAACCGGAGGTTGCTTGAGGGGTTGAATGAGTCCGGGAGAGCGTGCATGAGCCATGCTGTGGTGGGTGGAGACTACGTGATTAGGCTCGCAGTCGGCGCCACGCTCACCGAGCAGCGCCACGTTGATTCGGCGTGGAGACTGGTGCAGCAGCTCGCCGACGCTCTTCTCGGCGCTGCCATTATTAATGGACGTTAATTAAGAAGAAGATAAGAAGCAGCTCAATATTATTATTGTTATGCTTGATTAATTATGAAAAATTTATAATTTTTAATGAATCAATATATATTTATCTTGAAAATCAGTAATTAATCTCCAAAACAATAAAAGTTTATTTCATGTGAATTCAGACCAAGAGACAACAAATAATTAAAGAAGTTGAGATGTCGAGATCTAAATTTAATGTATCATTTGTACACCTTTATGATCACCTGAAGATTATTCTTTTCTTGATGGTGAGTAGTAGGTGATGAGAAATATGTCTCAATTAATTAATAGAGTTACCAAGGACCATTGGTCCAACAATATCTCGGGGTGTCCGTAAGAAGAATAGTTTGGATAATTCAAATTAATGAACATAAAGCTCCTAGATTGGAGTCCCCACATCTATATGTACATGGTGAGAGAAGTCAAGGCCAAGCCCCTTGACATCCCTATGTGTAGAGATTTATCCCCTAACTAAAAAAAAGTTTTAATTAATATATAGAGTTTCAATTAATCAATCAATTAATTAATACATGTTTAAGAAGAGGAAAAATGACAAAACTAAGATCAAAGAAACCCAGCCATAACCCTGATGGGCATTGTTAAACAATCCATGGAGGATGAGAAACAGCAGCAGCATCATGAAGCAACCAAACCCTAAACCCCTGTCCTGATCAGCGCTTCTCACTTCTTGGTCCCCATACTTCACTGGGGATGATGATCTCCTTAATTGCTCTGATGATGATGAGTAGTAGTACTTTCCTAAGAAGTGGATCACAACAAGCAGTACTAGAGGACCAATAAGCAAATTCCCAAGTAGCAAAACTACTAGCAAAAACACAAGTGGAATCACAATCATTTCACTCACAAAGTTAACTATCAAGATCAAGACAATGGGGGTGATGACAACCAAAGATATTGTGGCCGCAGACTGTATATCCTCCACTTCTGGCATTGCATATGACCCTTTCCTAATCTCCGGGCCGCTTATTAGCAACCCGATCACTCCTACAAGAAGGAGCGGGATCACCGGTGACGGCCCGACACCTCTCATATTCTCAAATACTCTTTGAAATTAATAGCTACTACAAATTAAGAGCAATATATATAAGAAGAAGAAGAAGAAGAAGAAGAAGAAGAAGAAGAGAAACATATGATCTTTTGGTGCAACAAACTGTAACTACTCAAACGAACTGGTTGTTAAACTGTGCTTAGACCAAACCTCACCAAATTTGCTTAAACAAAGTTCAACATAAATATAATAACTACTCATGATGATCTCATCACCAATCCATATTGGAGTCAAGGCTATTGAGTAACTCAGTGAGATCTTGGAAGCTGAAACTCTTTGGAATTTCTGCCAGTGAGCTGGCATCTGATGGATTTTGGATCACCTGCTTCTGTTTAAGTTGTTCATTGATCTTCTTTGGCTGAACTACTGCAGCTTGGCTTGATTGTCCAACAATATCAAGCCTAGCTCTCTTTGTTGAACTTTGGCCCTGCTCCAGCATCTGGCTTGACATTGCCATGCTTTGTAGTTGATTTCCACTGTATTGACTGAAAATGAAGCAATGCATGTTAACATTTACATATATATATATACTACTTGTGACCATCAAGCAGAGAGACAGAAAAAATAAATAAATAGCTAGGATGCATGAACTCACTTATATCTCATGTGGCTCACTTGGTTGTTCATTGGAGGGAGGGATGGAGATTGAAGAGTCATGGTCATGGGATTGTTACGATAAAAGGGCTGATTGGCATTTGGAATTCGCATTTGCATTTGCATTATTTGCTGTTGCTGCTGATGATCTGCAGCTTGATTGAACTTGAATTGACATTCACCTAGTATATATGCAACACACAAACTTAATTAATTACATGGGTCATGCATGGTGTTCTAATTAACCAGATAGATGATCAGTAAGTATAATATGTATTTGTTTAGATAGAACCTTGAAGTTTCTTCATGAGTTGATGTTGTTGCTCAAGTAGGGTGTTGAAGGTGTTAATCTGCCGTATCAGCTCCAATCTTGCATAATATTCAGAAAAAAACTGTGCATTTTCTGCCTCTAACCTTGCCCATACTGCAGGTAAAAACATTAAATTAATGCAATTCAGAATAGTAACTGTGAGAAATTAATTAGTGGATTTTTGCAGACAAAATTAATGTGATTAATATTAATTTTGCTTAATTACCCTCCAGTGTGATCCCTGGATCAATCTTCGCTTCATTTTCAAGCTTCATCACCACCTGTTCCTTTGTTAAGTATGAGAGCAAGCATGTTTCTATCCTGATTCTAACCTGAAATTAAGCAAAAACAAAAAAATCAAAAGGAGTATACATGCATGCAGTTCATGATACAATGAAGAAAAATTAACATATATAACTTGAGATGACTTTTTGTGTAAAAAAAAATGTTACTTGATCAATTAGGCTTGAAACATTCCTCATGCATTCAACAGTTGGAATTTCTTCTGAAACTTTAGTTTTATTAGCATCATCATTATTTCGTTTGCGACACTTTGCCTTCTTGGAAGCTTGTGATGAGGAGCCAATTTCCATCCCTCCTTGTTTATCCTGCTCAAAGTTATTACATAAATAAAATTTAAAAATAATAATTTCTTTTTCATTTTATGCTAATCGGAAACACTTTTTGAAATGTGTAAAATACTTAATTTAGTCCCTCTATTATACCGATTTATAATTTTAGGTCTCTCTATTATAAATTAAGTCATGGGTCCCTCTACTCTCACAATGGAGAAATGTCAGTCCCTCTATTCGTCAACTTTAAGGACTAAACATGCCTTTAGGGACCGACATTTCTAAATCGTGAAAGTATAGGGACTAAAAAGACTCAAATTATAATAGAGACCTAAAGTCACAAATCAATATAATAAGGAACTAAATTGGATATTACACCCTTTTTGAAACAAGCTTTGATAAAAGCTACACCATAGAACATCTTTCAAATAAAATAAAATAACTCAATTTCACCAAGTTGCTATAGTTTTTAATTTTAATCACCAGGAACCCTTACAAAATAAATAAATGTTGTTATCCATATTTTTTTCAATATATATATATATATTTTCACCAACTAAAGGAGTTCTCGCTCAACCATTAAAAAGTCCTTTACAACATGGGAAAGCAAGACCATAAAATAAGTCTTTGATGAATAAAGATAAAAAGATAGAGATACTTATACCATTTTAGGAGTTCCTCCAACAGAAATTTCCTATAAAACATATAATAGATATCAATGATAAAGGAAACTTCAAAAATAAAAAAAATAAAAAAAATAACACTATGTAAAATTTATGAGAACTCTTAATGTGTTTTCTTTAAAAAGTATATGTGAATTATTGATGATTACATGGCTTTCGTAGAATTGGTGAAGCATAACAGAATAAGAAAAGAAAGAAGAAGTTAAAAGAAGAAGAAGGAGAATAAACGGAGGAGAGTAGGAGACTTACCTCAATTGAGGAGCGAACAATTAATTGCTTAAGATAACATGCAATACTCTAAACACAATTTGTATATAAGAACTTTCAAAAAATAATTTCCTACTTGTGAAGCTATGGGTTGTATGTATAATTGCTATCCCCGGATCCCGGGGGGAGTACGTTAGATGGAATAATAATTTCTTAGACGTATTACCACTTTGAAAAGAAAACAAAAAAAGTAAAATGATAAATGTACACGATTCATTGTAACAAATGGGAGAGAATACAATGTATATAGAATTTCACATGATTAGTAGCATGTAGACTAAAATTTATACTGAAAACTTTACTAGAAAGTTAAATAATTAAATTAGAAAAGGCTATGAACCAGATGAATATTTAATCAATGAAATTTATTGAGTTTTAAAGAAATATATATACACAAATGAAATAAATTGAACTGGGATAATTATGAATCATATGTTATTAAGCATTATGACTTTCTATTTAGTAATTTCACAAGTAAATGGCAAAGAAAATTTAGTATTAAAATTATGAATAAGGAAATGGAGACTTGTAAATACTAAATATCTTGAATTTTCAAATTACTTTTGTTGAAATTGATAATTAAATTGTTGTAATGAAAATTTCTCGAAATTTTCACCAATTATTTGAGATCTATGAGTTTGGGAATTAAAATAAATAAATAAAATAAAATTTTGGGAACTTTACCAATTTTCGACCGACCTCAATTTCCCAAAATGTCTAAATTCGCGACTACTGGGAACTCTTTAATGGCGGCTTCTTCTAACATAGGACCTGATCTTGACTTAGAACTTTGAAAACATACTAAAAATCAAACCGATGAAGTTGACAACTCCTTCGAAAACTGAAAGCCGATCTCAATATAGAATCGATTTTCTTCAGATTTAAAAACTCTTTAATAAGAAATAGTGAACTCACTTTCACACTGGATGACTCACCCTCACCAAATTGGGAATTGAAGGTCAAAATTGAACACTTCCGAGATGCATAAAAAAGGCAAAAGATAAAATAAAAAACAGAGAAAATGACATGGCATGCAATGCATCAAAAGGTTATATAAGAAAATGATCAATGGTTTGGTGGCATCAAAACTCATGGCTTTGGCTAGCTAGTCTTGGGATTACCCTTGACACTTGTTATCTCCCAACGTCCCAACAAAACCTTCTCACCACCTTCTGCATGCCACCCCAACCACCACTAATAATAATAATAATAATAATAATAATAATAAATATTAAAATAAATATTTTTAATGTTAGTTTAATATTTTTGTAATGATATAACCAAGATTAATGGATGAAAAATATGATGAAAAATATGGACTTTGAAGTAAAGATTCGTAAAATAAACTAGTGACATCTAACTCCATTTCTTTTTATAGGAGTGGTTATTATAAAAAAAATAAAAAATAAAAACTTACTTGTCATCTTTCAAAAATAGTTGAACCACTTGTCATTTCCTCATTTTTTTTATTAATATTTTATAATTTTTTATTGTATTTTTATTCTACATTATATTCTAAACTAAATTTTTAAGTTTTAATTTGAATTAGATAGATTTTTTTTTTTTGACCATCCAAGAATTTTTGGAGCTCAGCATGCGGAAGCATGCCAAACTCTTATGTTATAATGTATGTAAAGTGATTTTTTTGATATTTTTATATATCACATCTCTTTTAACTAATTCTTTTTCACTATTGACTTCGACATCATTTTAATTATTAATCTTATGTGGCATACAAAAGCCGCATATTCTTGCGTCCTTTAAAAATCTAGTGAAGTGATTGACTTGTTCTATTATTTATACCAACAATTCTCAATTAGATTAGTTAGAAGAGTATCATTTCTGAGTAATTTAGCAACTCAAAGATATATTATGATATCCAGAGGACCAGACAGGTCATCAGGTCTCAATCATGCCTTTCTACACCTGTACACCAACCTAACGCGATGCCGTTATACCTTCTAGGACAAGGCAAAACAACCTTGAAGAGCAATTGGCAGGCCTAAGTACCCATGATAACAAGAAAAAGGCAACACGAATCTTAAGGGAAGAGAGGGGGATAAAAAGAGGAAGTAGGCAAGAGGAAGGTAAGCAACTCTGGATTCCACAAGAACTCCTCCTAGTCCTCCCCCAACTCTGATAGCTGGACTAACTTAACCATCGGAGCGAGCCCAGGCAAAAGAGCCCTACCCCCTCTCACCAGTTCTTTTCTCTTTTTTGTCCCCATAACAGGTAAACTCTTGCGAAGAGAACACCAACCCTTCCAGGCTTTGACCCAAGGAGCTCTTATTATCATCAATTGATTGAAGATCCAAGAGATCCACATGGCGAATCAACATCTCAGGCCAAGAGATTGGCGCCGTCCGTGGGGACAACAGTTCATAACAAAAACCATGAGCTATAAAGAGGATCACCCGTAGTCAAGTCTAGGGACAGGAGGAGAATGAAGCCTCACTGCCACCAAAAGTAAGACCTGAGGATCCAGAAGTCCAAAGCCAACACCAACAAACCGACCCTCAAGAAGCACGCTACCGCGCTCTAGAAGCAAGGCTTGAGGCAAGGGTCGCGCAGATGGAGGTTATGACACAAGCTATTCTCCGACTGGAAAAGCAAGTCTCCCAGTCGTTGGCACCGTGATCCCCCTCTCTCGAAATCTTTGGGAAACGACCAAGGTCCGACCTTCCCATGGAAGCAAGACTCGGGCATAAGTAGCTCTGGCTCCCCGCCTCCCAGGAAACACTCCAGGCGACAGTCCAAGACAGTGCTCATATCACAGCGCGACCCCCCCTTCTTCTAAACCCCGTTCGAGAAGAAGGGAGGAAGATAAATGGGTGAGCCCGCGCTAGGTAGATACGTATGGCACAAGACTTCCTACAACCCCTTTCACCGGGAGGATCACAGAGGCACATCCGCCTCACGGGCTCAGACCCCCTCAAATGGAAACCTTCAATGGCTCCACAGACCCGAACGATCATGTGGGAGCCTACGAAACCCTCATGCTCATGGATACATCCTCCGACGTCCTCTATGTCGGCTTTTCCCTGCAACCCTATGCGGAGAAGCACTTGTATGGTTCAAGACCCTTCCCCCCAATTCGGTCTCCTTGTTTGAAGCACTAGTCGCCCTCTTCCTCAGCCACTTTGTTGGTGGAAAAAGACGTAAAAAGACGTCTACCACACTCATGACAGTACAACAACAAGAGGAAGAAACTCTCCGCGCTTATATCAACCGCTTCACCAAGGAAACCCGCACCATTCCCCGGCTCAACCACTACGTCACTGAAGTGGCACTCATGGAAGGACTCCTCCTGTCACCCTTCAAGGATGACTTATCTCTGGACCAACCGGAGGAATTCGGAGAACTTCTCACAAGGGCCGAGAGGTTCATCAACCAAGAGGAGATATAGTAGGAATGGAAAGGAAAAAAGAAAACAACCCAGTTGGAACTAAAGGTTACACCACCAGACATAAGGCACTAGTGGATCCCGTGAAACAGACGCCCCCTAACCTACCAAGAAGCCGCCCCCTTCCATGAACTCGGGATCACCGGAAGAATGAATTGAGATATCGGGAGTTTTCTCCGCTCAACGATACCAGAGCAAACATCCTCATACAAATACAAAACAAGAAGATCCTGTAGGCACCCCCTAAGTTGAGAAATCCCTCCCATTGAAAGGAAAAATATTGTTCTTTCCATCTGGAGCACGGTCACGACACTGAGGAATGCGAGCATCAAGTCTGGAAAGGCTAGCTGACCCAATTCGTCAAACGTAACTCCAACGAGGAAGGCACTTCAAGAGACCACTCCACCCTGCCACCAACGACGGTCCGAAAAGTGCGTTGAATCTCGGTGGCCACACTCCGGGCCAGAAAGCCAAGGGGGAAGAAGACTCGTATGTTTCGTTAACCCAGGTTCGCTTAAACGGTAAGTGTTTTGGGGATTTTTTTTTATTATTTTTTTTACGTCATGAAAATGAAATTCTAGTTTTACTTTATGTTTTAATACCATCTTTCATCGCTCAAACGAAAGTAAAAACAACATGCGTAGTGAAATAGTGGCGAGTTAAGGTCCCATAGAGAACCTATGCATGCCAAAAATCTTTATCCATACATAAAAGGCTTTCCCGAGAAAATGTATCTCCTAGAAGCCGTTTCCCGTAAGCAAAGACTTTAGCGACACCGATGTCATCTAAGGGTGGTATTGGAAGGAGAGTGCTCAAGCGCTTCACCCAAGAGCGTGACCGCTAGAGCGGCACCCGAGAGAGTGAAAAGCGTAGCGACACTCTTGAGTAACCAAAATCCCTCTACCTAGGAGAGTGCACAAATGCTTTACCCAAGAGTGTGACTGCCATAACAGCACCCAAGAGAGTTAAAAAGCGTAGCGACACTCGCAAGTAACCGAAATCCCGATACCTGGAGAGTGCGCAAATGCCTCACCCAAGAGCGTGATTGCCATAGAGGCATCCGAGAGAGTGAAAAAGCATAGAGACACTCGGGAATGACCGACATCCTAGCGCTTGAAAGAGTAAAAGGGCATCGCAACACCCAAGAATGAAACCGCTACAGCGACGCTCCAAAGTGTGAAATGCCGGGCGATACACGGGAGGGCGTCAAATATCATTAAGGGTGGGAAATGTACCACACTGGATCCCGACCCAGCTAGCAATGTGATAAAGGAGAGGCAATCAGTGCAGCTCTCACCTCGCTCCAAAACACTCTTCACCCGATAATGGGTATAATCGCACGACACTCACCTTGCTCCAAAGCGCTCTTCACCCGATAACATATATAGGTTGTGTTTAAAACGGAAAAGCATGGAAAGCATGATCAAAGCAAAAGCACACTTAACAAACGAAATATTATTTAGCTGGCTTAATACATACAACGAGAACGATTTTCTACTCCGACTCGTCGTCGCTAGGGATGACCTCCACGCCGGTAGGAAAGGCGGCGAAGGGCTATTCCTTCTCGCAGCAAGAGGTCCCTAAAATCATCACCTTGAAGTGGATCCCCCCGACGTAAGTAAATACCATGATATCGCCCAGAGTGAGTTGGTGATCCGCCACGAAGTCGGGCCATCTATCCTCGAAGCGTAGCTCCCCGCAAGAGTGGTCCCTCACCAGGACCACCCTCTAGATCCGCTCGCTGGGGTCCTCTAGGTGCGCGGGACCTGCAGGTAGCTGGGCAAGTTGATTAGTGAGCCCGGGGGGATGTGCAGTTGTTGAGTAAACTCCTGAGAGATGAAAACCTTGAAGAATGATTGGCCCATTGGGAAACGACATTGTGAATTGATATACAGAACCATCCTCTATTAGATCGACTTATATAGCCAAGGGAGGGGAAGCCCTATCGACATGATAAATGCCTGTATTAATTACGGTGAAGCACCTCGAGGTCAACAAGAAGTTACTCTAGGAACCCCCATTCAACCCTCGAACGGTGGGCCGTGAGGAACAAAAAAACTTAAAGACTAGATCACCAGTGTAACCACCACGTCATATGACACTAACCATAACACACACGTTCCCCCCTAACCATCAACGCTCGACATCTCGGGCTGTCATATACAGCGATGTAAAGAACTATGTTGGAGACTTGACACTGCGTTAGTCGCGGAGACACTAAAGAAAGGTGAATAACGAAGAAAATCAAATCAAGCTTGTGAAAGGATTCGGCCCACTTGTGAAGGACAGAGGTTGTACCGAGAAGGATAGTAAAAGAACATGTCGTCCAAGCCTGTCAAAAGCAGAATGACCTCCCATCTTTCCGCGATGCAGGTGTAGTGCAGGTGCCATTCGACGAAACTCGGACAATAGAAAATTTAGGACCCTGTTGATTTGTCTGAAAGGGAAGCTGATACGCAAACGCATCATGCAACAAATGAGCGGGAAACATAAGAAACGCGCAGGACCATTAAAACAGCTATGGAGGCAAATGCAATACTTGCTTATTAAAAGTTAAAACCAAAGAAGGACAAAAAGTTCAAAAGTTACAAAGTAAGTGAACAATAAAGCCCCTAGGGCGGAGACGCATTGGGGATAGATCCACTAGCCAGGGACTCTCCCGACGAGGCCCAAGTCGCTTCCTCGGCCGCGGCCTTCCCCATGGTAGAGACCTTAGTGAAGTCCCGCAAACTCTTTTCTTTCCGACGCAGATCACCCCAAAGCCTTATGACTTTGGCATACTCCACCTCACCAAGGTGGAGCTCAGGATGAGCACGGGAAACCATCTGGAAAACCAAAAGAGAGTCCTTGGCGGACTTGTACAAGGCGCCCTTAAAGATGGGGCCAGCCTTGAAATCTGCTAAGGCCTTCTCCGTGGCCTTTTGACGGTCGGCTACCACGGAAGATAGGAACTCTACGGACTCGACGTAACGCTTAACCGCATCCGCCAAATCCTGAGTCCACTCGGGAGAATTGCGGAAGCCCTCCTTGAACAAGGCTACCCCAACATCCACACCTTCCTATATAGTTGTCGCCTTTCCTTTCTTCTCTAACTCCAGGGCCTTTTGCGAGGTTGAAATAGAAAGTCGGCATTCTACAAGCTTACCCCCAATCACGGCCTTCTCACCGGAAAAAATGGTCACCTGGGCACGAAGCTCCTCGACTGCTTTCTGGCAACTCTCTAACTCCTACTCATGGAGCCCCGTGCCTACCTGCGCCTTCTGCTGAAGGCGCTTCGCGGCATGTTCCAAGAAGTATCCGGCCTAAAAATCATGCATTACAAAAAAGGTAATTATAAAACACATGAACGTGGAGGTGTCAAACGGGCGGCGGCCACCTGGGATCGGCCCGCCGTCTTGCGGCATTTGCGTGTCGATGCGGGGGCGCGGCACGCCCGGCGGCCGTCTGCGTACGCTGCTATGATTCCGGCACCCCGGCCCGGCCCAGGCACGGCACGCTACAATAGCGTGCCGTGCCGGCCCGGAGCGGGCCGGGCCGCGTGCCGGCCCGCCTATATATATATATATATATATTTTTTTAAAAAAAAAAAAAAATAATAAAATTTTATAAAATAATCGAAAAATCATAAAAAAATCAGAAAAAATCCAGAAATTTTATAAATTTATATATACATATGTTTAAAGTATAAACTATGGAAAACTTATAGATATTGGTAAAATTTCATAAATCAATCAAATTATCATCAATGATTCAATTGTAATTTGTAAATAAACCAATTTTTTTTAGAAAAACTTATAAAATTTAAAAATATACATTGCACATTTGCACATAATGTCATAAAGGCATAAACACAAACACAATATTGCAAAACCAAATAAACAAATTATATTGATGAAAAAAATATGAAATTATTATTTAGATTCCAAATTAACTCATAAATTACAAAATAATCAAATTATAAAGAATTTGAATTTATTGAAAAAAACAAGTAAACAACTAATAAAAATATTATGATTTATTTGAAAAATATGACAAATAAACATCATAAATTTCTAAATACAAATGTCTTCAAGTATTGAGTATTCTAGGTATTTAATCTTCATGGTCTTCACTTCACTCTTCAATGTCTTCATGGTCTTCATTCTTCAACTTCAAGTTAGGTCTTCAAGTCTTCATGGTCTTCAATCTTCATCTTCATGTCTTCAAGTTTTGAAGTCTTTTAGGTCTTCATGGTCTTAATGCCTTCAAGTCTTCTATGTTTTACTCCTGGTCCGATCTTTCTGTTGGTGTATCTTCTTCAGTGCCACTGCTTGTGTCATGTCCTCCTCGATCTTGAAGTCTATCTTCGGCATCCAACCAATCCTTTAAGCAAATGCACATCTCCAAAGAAGCTTGGTTCAACCGGCTCCTTTTATCATCTAGCACCCTGTTCCCTGCACTAAAACATGACTCCGATGCTACTGTGGATCACATGCCATGGCGGCTAACACAAGATAATTATGCTCCTGTTGTTTCCACCATGACAAAATATCTAAATTATTAAATTCCTCCGAAGTGAGGAAAGAACTAAAATCATTTGAGAAATACAAGTTTAATTCATGCAAAGAAGAAGTAGTAGTAGAAGAAGAAGAAGTAGAAGAGCTACCATGTTTTCTTCTCATCATATTAAATAATTGTAAAGGGGTTTTACTACTCTTAGATTTTGTTTGAGAAATATTTTGATCATCATCACCCAATTGGGATGATTTTCTACTACCATAAAGTCCATTATAAATTTTATACATTTCGAAAAACATAGATTTATATTCATCTTTTAATTGACTATGGTCTAAACTCATGTTTTCATCAAATGAATCTAAAATAAAATTAGCACCTTCAATTTTAAACCTAGGATCTAGCATGTAAGATAAAATATAAATTGGATTAATTACACCAAAATATTTTTTGAATTTTAATTCCATAGAAGCAACAATAGATTCAAAACCATGATGAAATCTATATTTGTTAAAAATGACACTAATAAAATACAAATGACTTATAGTTAAATAAGATGTAGGATAATAAACACCGGAAAAAACATTTGTTGCATTATAAAAAATTTCTAAAAATTCCCTAATCATATTTCCTACTTCCCAATCAAATTCCCTAATTTCATTTTCTCTAAAATGTTCATTACAAAAATAAGTGATAACATCCTTATACTCATAAACACAATCTAACATTAAATAAGTAGAATTCCACCTATGTTCAACATCAACAACAAATTTTTTATATCTTTTTCCATATTGAAGGCAATATTTTTTAAATTCTTGTCTTCTAGTAGGTGAGTTTCTAATAAATAAAATAAAATTCCTAATTTTTTTATGTGAAGATCAATAATTTTAAGTCCATCTTGCACACACAAGTTTAAAATATGGCATGCACATCTAATATGAAAAAATTTACCAGAAAAATTAGGTTTTAAATGATTTTTAAGAACATCAATTGCGGCATTATTACTAGAAGAATTATCAAATGTAATTGAAAAAAATAGAATTTTTAATTTTATATTTTAAAATTGTGTTCATGATGCACCCGGCAATGGCACTACTAGTGTGCATATATTCTAATTCATTAAAACTTATAATACATTTTTGTAAATTCCATTCATTATCTATATAATGCGCGGTTACACAAATATAGCTTGCATGATATTTGGAAGTCCAAATATCCAAAGTTAAAGAAATCTTGGAAGAAATAGTAGATAATTCACAAATTATTTTTTTCTTATATTCATTAAAAATCGAAAATGCATTTTTCCTCTTTGTATTTCTAGAAACTTTTTTAAATTCGGGAGAAAATGCATTATGAATCATTCTTTCAAACCTAGGATTATCGGAAAGACTAAATGGTTGTTCATCATGCACAATAAATTTAGTAATTTCCTTTCTTGCATTTTCATTAGAAAAATGAAAAATACCTAAATTGGAAGTAGAAATATGTCTTAATTGAGTTTGAGTTAAATCATGTTGGTGTTGGGTCAAAACATGTTTGTCTGCATGTCTTTTAAGATGGCCGGTGGCACCCTTAGCTTGGCATGAAAAATCTTTTTTGCATTTTTTACACCTAGCCCGGGTGCCTTTGTTTTCAATTTCAATAATATCAAAAAATTCCCAAACCCCCGAAGCTCTCTTCCTACCGCCGGCACCGACAACGAAACCACCAATAGATGGTCCGGCACCATCACCGGCATCGGATTCATCAACACTCGAGTTAGTGTTATCATAAAGATAAAATGGAGTAGTATCATCCCTAGGGAAATTCGATGAACCGGCCATTAAATATAAAATTTAAAATACGGGTTTCGAATTACCTCAACTACTTGTGGAAGAAATTGAGAAAGCCGGAAAAATAGAGAAAAATAAGCCCGGGTGATCTCCTTGAAAACTAGTTGAGGATTAGTGAAAACTTGATCTTGATGAAGCTTGATTCGATTGTAGGCTTGAACTTGAAAATTTAGAAATAATTTGATGAAGTTGAAAGGTTGAAGCTTTGAATCCTTGTTGAAGCCTTGAATCTTGATTGCTTGAACTTGAATGAGAAGAAGTAACCTTGAACTTGAAAGTCTTGAATGAGAGATTGAGAGCAATTAGAAGAGAAATAAGAGCTTAGAGATTAGTTTTTGGTATATGAAAAAAAAAATTGGAAGAATGAGAGGTTTTTATTTATAGATTGTTTCTTATATTTTTAATATCCCTAATACCCTCATAAACTAGTTGTTGGAGAGGGTAAATTTGTCATTTTACTCAAAAGACCCAAATACCCTCTAAAATAGCAGTTTTATAGTTGTTGGAGGGGGTAAAAGGGTCTTTGAACCCTTTATGTGCATTAAAAAAAAGGTGGTGGGCCCGGGCCGACCCACCAACGGTCACACAAGCGTCTTAGCGGGCCGTGCCCAAGCATGATGGCCGGTGGCTAAGACACGTAGGCTTCGTCTGCGTACCAACTCATGCGTCGTATGGGCCCACCCGCTTGCTACAAGAAGCGGCGCGTGCCGCCACTACTGTTTCACACCTCTACATAAATGCACAACCAAAAGTCCCATAAAGGGCGTTCGAGAGCTTACCGATAAGGCCAAGGGGGAGAGATGGTCTCCGATAGAGGTGGGCACGAGTTTGCTTAACCGGGCCTAGCTGAACCCGCTTGCCCGCTAGCCAAAGACCAACCAGAACCAGGCCGAGCTACATTAGTAGCTCACGGGACCCGGGTCACGTGTCACCCAAAAGTGACGGTAACCAGCCGAGAACATCAGTAGAAATGGGCCGGGCCAAACCCGCCGGTTTTTATTTTTTTTTAATATATAATTTAAATTGTATAATCTCATTAAAATATATATTAAAAAAATATGGAAAAATGATAAAAAAAAAACCTTAAAAAACTATGATTTTATGTATAGAAATAGAATGAGAATGTAAATTTTTTTTTTTTGAAAACTATGATATATGATAATATGATATTATGAATCATAAATCATAATATCATAGTTTTCAAATTTCTTAAAAGAATAAAATGTAATTTTAAAATATAAAAATTATAATTTTAAAATATAAAAATTATAATTTAAAAAAAACAATGATATTATGATATAGAGATAAAATGAGGAAAATGAAAAAAAAAATTGAAAAATATGATATTATAAATCATAATATCATAGTTGTTCATAATATATCATAGTTTTCATTTTTTATTAAAGAAAATTAAAATGTAATTTATTTTTTTTAAACTATGATATTATGATATAGAAATAAAATGAGAAAAATGAAGAAACAATGATTGAAAACTGTGATATAATGATATTATGATTATATGATATATAGAAATAGAATGCGAAAAAAAAACTATGACATTATAATTACGGCTTGCACTTAATTCGTTTACCTATCAAATTAAGTTGCCTACGTATCCTCTTGGGTATAAGAGAAATCAAAGCCAACGTAGTTCTCTTACCTTAAATCTGTAACACCCCAATCCTAAAGAGGACAGGTGTCACACCAGCCAGCCCAGGTGCGTATCCTGAGCCCAAGGCTGTCCAAAACTGAAACCAAACCTGCGGAATACTCTGGAGACAGTAATGATAAATCATAATAAATCTGGAACTCATCCAAAAAGAAGAGTCATATCCGATACAACATTCTACAGACTATACGTCTGTGTCTAGTCTCCAAAAATAAAATACACATATCTACAGAGTGCACAACATAGAAGCTAATATGGGATGCCAGAGCCAGCTAAGAGTCCTCACATCTCACCGGGTCTAACTTCTACCCGAACTTCTGTCCGCTACCTGCACAAGGTGAGTAAGAAAGAGGGCCGAGCTCT
Organism: Dioscorea zingiberensis; assembly: GCA_026586065.1. Lineage (NCBI taxonomy): Eukaryota > Viridiplantae > Streptophyta > Magnoliopsida > Dioscoreales > Dioscoreaceae > Dioscorea > Dioscorea zingiberensis. The sequence continues at coordinate 36,156,990 of CM048824.1, forward strand.
GAGCTTCGGTGATATGTGACCTCTTGTCGAGTCAATCTAAGACCTGTGCATCATAATATATATTCATGTATATGAAGAATAACTCTACTCATATAAACATGGCAAAAGCCAGTAAAGCATGTGGTCTATGCATTATCTTCCAATCTGGAAATCATATAATGCAAGATTGACGGAAACCCGATAAAAACAGTAAATATGAACATGTATGGCTATCTCATCATATGTATTAGATATGGGGAGCGTCATATCGAAAAGAATGCACCTCCATGCACTGCTCACGTCGTCAGATATACAAGCCAAATGGCTCGTGGCCGAAGAGAGGATGGGCGGGGACCGCGTCATATCCTCTATCCCTCAGTACCGAGCACTCCGAGAGTTGGAAAGGGGTTTTAAAGGTAAATTCATTTGAAAAGAAAGGTTTTCAACAAAGTAAAAGAAATTCCTTTGAAAGGAAGAAAACCCTTTCCTTACTTCTAAGATCGGGTCGGATCACCAACTAGAGCCGCACTGTGAGGGAGCGATGGTCATCATAAGTATGCATATCTATCGATGCTCACATCATATATCTATACATTTATCTTCTTACATTCTTATGCAGAATTCTTCTATTCTACAAATGCCGTAAACTTCATAATCATTCTCAAATCCGAATAAAAACCATACTCGGAAAGTAATATATCAAAACTCGATAAAACTCGATCAGAATACGAGAATGTCCAGTAGGTCCACTCACCTGTAGTCCTACGCAAGCCGAGCCTAACTCGGACCAACCGAAGTTCCCGACTTGCCCTTTCCTTTCCCTAGTACAATAATCATATCCAGAAATAAATACTAGTTTATTGGAACACACATTTCTATTCAACCATATCTTTACTCAATCATGGGCCCAAGTCTAGTAGGACGAAGGCCCAGTACTCAAGCATATCACAACAAGACAAAGCAGGGAATCCATACCCAGGAATCCTAACATGGATTAATCATTAATCTCAATTAAAATGTCAAGGAAGCATAGATGGTACTCTATGCATTACACTACACATTTATACCCAGTTATTCATAGGCCCGTTTCATTTACCGGGCTCAAGGCCTATAATTAAAAACCTTACTTTTAAACTCATAATCAATAATGAAGAATTTTCTTAAAGTTAACTTACCACCTCTAAGGTTATTTATTAGTAATCCTAATAATATTCTCTTCACAATTGTAACTAAATTAACACTAGTTCATGCTATATGAACTCATAATTGCTAATTCCCTTCTAAGGGTCCATGGGCCTAAGTCCACCTTACTTGAAGCCCACTCCTCAAATGCCTTGCCAATACTCCCCATATTTCTCTAAAACATTTCCTCAACTTAACATAAGCATGAATCAGGTTTAACATGACTACTTCTCATTGACTCCTAAAGTCCTAATAGTACGAAGTATTTCCATGCCACATTAATAAGACCAACTCTATACTTAGCCTTCTCATGACCACTGCCTCTCTGGAGCCATTCAACATACAACTTCATGGCACAGTGGCACTAACATAGTTGACAAATCCCATACCAACTCCCCTCTTTGAAACCATGAATTCCAAATTTACCAAAATATGAAACCACTTCAACATCAACAGCAGCTTCAACAACTGCTATCTAACTGCTCACATTCTCATTCAAAACTCCATTAACAAGCCAATGAACACTTGCTGGACATAAGCAAATCCAACAGAGCACCTGCAGAGCATAACAGAGCACTCAACTCTTTGCTCTCTCTTAAGTCCAAATGAAAACAAGCAAGTGACAAGCTACCCCCTGTACAGTAGCTAATTACCACACAACAGCTCAAAGAGAACAATAGCAACATCTACACTTTATTAGCAACACAAGCATTTCTACAAGCACCTTCAAGGCATGCATAGTTTTTAACAACTTACTCCTCTCTCTTCATCAACAAAACTCCAAAGTTTTTACAATCCTTTATCAATAACAACAAAGACAGTATTAACATCCACTTCAGCATCACAGCCTCCTCTCTCTAAATTCTGAAGTCCATTCAATTACAAGGGAAGCAAGTTACCACTCTACACAAGGACAGCAAGCACCATACAGCAGAACTCTATTTGTCACAATCAATGACACGACCAACACATTAACAGCAGCAAGAGCATCACCTAAATTCAAGGACAGCAGGCCGAATTCAGTACACTAATAGCTCAATTAAGCATGCAATACTAAGTTCCCTTAATCTTATCTTCACAAGAGCCATGAATACAAGCTTCATCTACTGATAATTAACATTTTCATGTCCTGCTCTTGCCTCACAAACATGACAAGAATACAATCCCAACAATACAACCCTACTGATGACCATCCTGTGAATCTAACAGCTCGCTAGCAGCTCCTCGAAGCTTAGATCTCACCGGGAGACGACTGCAGAGTACGCTCAGCTGCTGGCCGGAATTACTACACCAGCCCGCGCAGAAGCTGACCAGAAACGCTACTCCAGCTCGCGCAGAAGCTGACCGGAAACGCGAAATTAGGGACCTGATCTCACGGAGAACCTTCCAGCAACCTCTGTCCCTCTCTTTCCCCTTGAAACCTCAGACTAACAGGCATCAAGACAGCAACACCTTTAGAGCCGCGTGGCAGCCCCTCGTTCCTCTTTGCATGCGCGACGCCAGCTCCTGCTCCAAACTTCATTCCCATGACCATCCTCTCCCTGTCTCCCCGGAGAAGGACGACCAACTCCTCCTCTGTTTCTCATCCCCCTCTTCTCCTTTAACACTAACTCAACACCCCTCACACTAACACACTAACCTTCTTATTAGGCCCGGCCCAATAGAAATCCAAAGCCCACACAAGCTCATCTTGTCACTTGCACCTATTAAAACCTTAATCCATTTATTTTATATTTAGTCCAAAATATTAATTTATTGTTAATCAACTTGTCACACCAATTAATCTCTAATCTATTATAAGATCCCGGGCATTAATTCACCACCCTATAATTAACTTTCAATAATCCTCATGCTAATTTAATTTTAACACCCGTTATATGAGCTCTCTTAGCTCCGGTTTTTATTTAATATTTAATACATATTTACAAAGAAAACCGGGGCGTTACAAAATCGGACTGGAGTTGTCACCCACTTACCTATTCGTCGGCGTCAGGTTCTAGCTCTTGCTCAATATCAAGGGCCGTTGTTGTGCTCATCATGTTATCGGTGAAGAAGTTACTTGCTTTTGGATTTCCCATCTCTGCTTCTTGTTGTCGTCGTTGTGCACGCTTCCAATCATCTGTGCAAACTTGAATTTCAATGTTTGGTGCCGACAACTGGGAACGTGTTGAATCCAGCATGTTTCCACTTGCACTGAAAGTCTTCTTGCACGCTACTGTAGACATATATCCTTTACAAGTAATGAAAGAATAGGATACAGATTTTGATTACCTTGCCACCAATGAATAATGTCAAAAGTCATATCTACATTCTCGTCCTCAAAGAACGGGAATGTGGTATTCAAATACAGGTCGACTTTGTGTATTGAGAACCCCTAGGCTTCTTCTTCGCTTGCCTTTGTCGAAATAATTCTCCTCCACTACTGCTAGACTGTCATACCGCCTCAGTTGCAACTTGTGGAACTATATGACCATAACGAGAGCAATAACTCTCATCTATTTCAAAAGTTGTGACCTAACTTCACTAACAATTACACTAACATCCATATAAATGTCAGGCCCCGGTCCATACCATTGAGTCTCTAACTCACTCATGGCCCATATTTGAGAATCCTAATCTCAGGCCATTAAACCCTAGGAACTTGTAATAAGCTTCTAAATATGCATTTAAACCTTCTAATTTCTGCCTAGGATCTAAAACAAATGCAACTAAAGCAATAAGAGATATATTTCTATAATAGCTTAACCACTTTGCCTTCATCTCTACAAGGCTCATAACCAATTGAGCATCTAATCTAAACTTCTACATTTGTTCAGCAACATCAACGACACCATACAAAAATAAATGTGCTGTGGGAAAATAAACTTGCGAAAATAAATTTGTACACGTATTAAACACAAAAAACAAATCCAGAACTCTAGTAGCAATATTCCATTGATATTCAAATAAACTAAAACCAGGCAAAGCTTCATTAACAAAAGTAGTCAACAATGTCTTATAAGGAAATGTCGCATTAAGAAGCCTATAGGTAGAGTTCCATCTAGTTTTAACGTCTTTCGGGAATTTTTTGGGCCTTATGTTATTTGCTCTACAATAACGACCCCATTGTTTCATCAATGTCATGTTCTTTCCTATATATGATACTATACCTAATTGGTCCTACAAATTGTTTTAGTGACTCTAGTCTGGTTTGCACATATAAGTTCAATACATGACAAGCACATCTAATATGGAAATATTTTCCCCTGCATGAAGGCCTCAAATATTCTTCTAAAGGTCTAATCGAGGCCGTATTAGCACATGCATTATCAAATGAAATTGAAAAAATTTTAAAACTCAAACCATATTCTTTGATGATTCCACGAATCATCCTATAAATATTATCGGCGGTATAAGACTCGTTGAATACCCTAAAACCAATGACTCGCTTTTGGATATTCCACGAGTCATCAATCCAATGTGCCGTAATACCCATAAAAGAAATTTCATGGAATACATCGGTCCATATATCAGAACATAAAGAAACAGAGGAGGTACAAGCGAGAAAATACTCACAAAGTTGTTTTTACCATGTTTGTATTGTTTGAAGATCGCTCTTTGAATCGTCCTCCTTGATACCTTTTTGCATGCTGGTTGTAATGTCTCATTGATGCACTACTGCACTTGGCATCGCTAAGCAAAGTTGAATGACAAGTGCTCCATAGAAATTGTCTCCGCCATTTTATCCCTATATCTTGGTTGAGAAAATTTAAATAAAGAAGAGTGGGAACACTGTACCTTCATCTACGACGAATCGAATTTAAGATTGATTCTGATGATTTCTTATCTTGTCTGGATGCTTCTTCTCCATATGTCTAGCAAATGTGCCATACACTCCTCCCTTGCTATGCTTAAATTCGGAAGAACAATACTTATATTTAGCATGAGTTATAATGCCATCATTATCATACACTTTTGTAAAATGGACTTTAAAAATGTCTGATTTTGGCATTGTTTCTGTAGTGGGATTTGTTCCTCTAGTCTCTGAGGGCGCAGTAGATGGTATCGGTTCGTCAATTACACTTTCGTATTCTTGCCATTCATTGCTCTCTTGAGTAGGTAAGGAGACCGAACTGACAATGCCCTTTCCCGTCGAGCTTCCAACACGTGATGCCATTTCTCTTCGGTAAGCCGAACCAATGAAGAAAATTGTTGAGAGAATTGAAAACTTGAGAAATTAAGAGAGAATGGAGTGTTCGGTGTGAGATTGAAAGAGAGGTATGGCATAGAAAGGGAAGACTATATATAGATATAAGTAACAAAATTAAAAGAAAAAAAAAACTAAAAAAAAAAAAACAAACCAATGGCTATATCAGCCAGTCGTTGGTGATATGGTCACTAATGGTGACGATATTGCCATTGGGGCCCAGATTTTGGGCCCCAATTTGTCACCAGCCAACTGGTTCAACCCGGCAGACCCGACAAGTTAAACCGGCGGGTCAACCCGTTTAACTCGGAGGGTAAAACTGTCGGGTCATGGGTTTCATTTAACTGGACCCGCTGTAGCGGGCCGGTTACAATTTTCTGGCTCGACCCGGCGGGTTTTGCCGGGCCGGGTTAGAACCCATCCCATGCCCACCTCTAGTCTCCGAGGGCGTCGTCATCTAACGCCGACAAAAGGGTCTCGGAGGAGGAAGACCAAATCACCTCAAAGACTCGGGAGACGTTCTCTGGAGTAACCGAGATCTCGAAAGAACGCATTGGAGACCCCGGACTCTCTCTTCCTACCATCAACAAGACCCATGGAAGGAGCAACCTGAGGAGATGAGGAGGAAGAGAGTTCTCTTCTTAGAGCGGCTAGACTCTCCGCTTTTCCTCTTCTTAGATCTCCCCTCCTTGGACCTCTTCTCCTTTTTCTTCTGTCTCCGAGAATCAGCATCAACAGAGGCGGGAGCGACCTCAGAGGGGGGAGCTGCAAGAGGGTTGGCTGTTGTGGGCACATCTTCCTTCGGAGCCGGAGGATCAGCCGCTGTGGGCACGTCTTCCATTGGGATATAAAAATCATCGATCTCCACCACCCTATGGGAGTCCTCGTAAGCCTGGATGTCGTCAACAAGAGAATCCATTAACTCCTCAATATCCATCCCGACACCTACATTAAACGTCAAGGAACGAGTTAGACACATAATAAAGCCTCCATCTCGGGACAAAACCTATGACTTCCTACCCGTTGATAGAAAGAGCTGATGGGACCGGAGATTCTTCGAGATGAGAAGCTGGTCGAGTGGAACCCTAGGGAAGCCCTGGAAAATTTTCCGTTGCTCCTTCTCCAAAGCCATCTCTTTAAACTCGGAGTAGGCTTTTAAGTTTGGAGTACCACAGGAGGTTGGGAATCTCCAAGAACATTGGTAAGAAACAAAGAAGAATTTGTCTTTCCAGTCGTGAATGGAAGACCAACCCGGACCTAGGAAGGATTAACCATATCTGGCGGTAAAATAATACCAGCCTCGCCCTGGATGAGACCTAAGTGACAATAAAATACAAAACCATCTAAGGGTGGGCTTAACCCCGAAATACTGAAGAACTACCACGAAGCCACCCGGTGTCTCCACAAATTAGGGGTCAGCTGAGAAGGGCTAACCTTAAAGAACTTCAAAATTTTTCTGAATATTCGGGCAAAGGGAGGGTGAAGGCCGCCACTAAAGCATCAATGTAGATCCCAACCTCCTTGTCACGTGGGGTGTTTGCTTTCTCGCCAGCCTCAGGAATTCTAAAGCGAATGGAGGAGACTTTATACAAAAATGCCTGCAAATTCTACTCACATCATTGGAAGAAAGGGAGCTAGAGATATTTCCTATATCCATATGCTTGTCGCCGTGGCAGAAGTCCCAGACTCAATCTCATCCGCCCTAATCATCTGAGAAAAATAGGCCATTACTTGAAGGGACTGGGTAGAAAATAATGGAGGAAGGAGGGATGGTCTCGAAAGTAGCACAGTCTAAGCACAAGGAGAAGGGGTGAAGAAACCTTGAATTTAACCCATGCCCAGGATGATCTAACGGTCAGAACTCTCCCCTCGAATATGAACTAGTAGCTAGGGCGCCTCCCAGAGTGATCCAAGGGAAAGGATGTGTGTCCAATAAAAAACATTTCATCATTACCTTGATGGATGCGCCGATGAAAAGGGAAAAGTCACATCGGACGAAGAGGTATGACGACCCATTATGACAACGCCACTTTAGGAACAGAACGACGCCTTAGTCAACATTGTTTGAAGCGACCCAACTTTCCCCTTCTTTTATAAAAAAGCCTTATGGAGTAGTCTCAAAACTACGAAAGATGGTCAAATTTAGTTGACTCCTCGGAAGTCGCCGAGAACTGATTCACCTCAAAAAGACACCTCGACAACCATCATCGCAATATGTGCCGCTCCAGAGAAAGAACACCCATGGATTAAAATCTCGGCATAGAACAGTGCCATAGAAGAAATGCGATGGCAACAAACCAGGGGTACTGACGCGAAATGATATCCCGGGCATCAAATTTATCAACACCCCCTAAAATGCTACAAAAATAAAATATCCGAGTCGATATATAATACCAGCTTCAAATCCCATGAGAACTCACATAAGTCCAATCCAGTTATGCCTAAACCCCACACAAGTCGGGATATCTCGAGCTCACGAAAACCTCAAAATATGAAAGGGGTGTGGGGGTCGGGATATCTCGAGCTCACGAAAACCTCGAAGTATGAAAGGGGTGGGAGGCTAGTGAACTCCGGAGGACCAGACAGGCCACCAGGTCTCAACCACGTCTCTTCTATACTGGTATACTAACCCCACGCGACGCTGCCATACCTTCTAGGACATGGCAAAATCATCCTAAAAGAGCAATTGGCAGGCCTAAGTACCCATGATAACAAGAAAAAGGCAACACGAATCCCAAGAGAAGAGAGGGGAATAAAAAGAGGAAGGTAAGCAACTCTGGATTCCACAAGAACTCCTTCTAGTCCTCCCCCAACTCTGATAGCTGGACTAACTTAACCATCGGAGCGGGCCCGGGCAAAAGAGCCCTATCCCCACTCACCAGTTCTTTTCTCTTTTTTGTCCCCATCACAGGTGAACTCTTGCGAAGAGAACACCAACCCTTCCAGCCTTCCACCCACGGAGCTCTTATTATCATCAGTTGGTTGAAGATCCGGGAGATCCATGTGGCGGATCAACATCTCAAGCCAACATATTATATACTCAATTTTAATTTATGATGTATTATATATATATATATATATATATATATATATATATATATATATATTTTAATGAGAATCTAATTATTTTGTTTTACTTTGAATATCTTATAAATATTTATTTTGTTTTTAATACATATCATTAAAATTAAATAAAAATATAGGTTAATCTAGCATTTTTTTTATAAATCACATAATTTTACTTGTGTCTTATTAATAAATTCATAATTTACTTGTAACTCTTCAAAATATTCTTAATTTTTATTAATTATAGGTAAATATTAACCATGAAAAGAAAGAGTTTTTTCATCTTTTACTCTGCTTTTAAAATAGTTTTAACAATATTTAAAGTTTTTTGGTTGAAGACTTAATTTAGGGGTTGGCAAGTAGAAACAAAATAAAAATAAGATTATGGGGTTTATTGAAAGGTGGTAAGAAGTTGACAATAAAGAACTCTTATAAAAATTATAAAAAAAATATATAATAAATTAAAGGGCAATTTGCCAAAATGGCCTTGCTCTATTTATTTATTTATTTTTTTGACCCTAGGTCAAATATATTTGCCAAAATGGCCTTAAGGCTAGCAAGTGAACCAAAGTCTTGCGACTTCGGATGCAAATCGGCCTTTCAAAGGCCGATCATTTCGAAAGATGATGTTACAGAGCTAATCGGCCTTTGAAAGGCCGATTAGCTCAATCTGTACCGATGAAGAGACTTTTGAAGCTAATCGGCCTTTCAAACGCCGATCAGCTCCAAAGATAGTGCTCTGAAGCTAATCGGCCTTTGAAATGCCGATTAGCTCAACACAACCAATGTAGAGCACTTCTTTGAAGCTAATCGGCCTTTCAAATGCCGATTAGCTCCAAAGATGATGTTTTGGAGCTAATCGGCATTTCAAAGGTCGATTAGCTCAACACAACCCAGGAAGAGGGCTTCTTTGAAGCTAATCGGCCTTTCAAATGCCGATTAACTCCATTTTTTCATGGTGTATGGAGCAAATCGGCCTGTCAAATGCTGATTAAGCTAATCGGCCTTTGAAAGGCCGATTTGCATCCGAAGCCAAGACTTCTTGGTCATGCGGTAGCCTGCGCCTATTTTAAGAAATATATTTGACCTAAGGCCAAAAAAATAAATAAATAAATAGAGCAGGGCCATTTTGGCAAATGGCCCTAAATTAAAAATATAGAATTAAGTCATATGAAAGCACAAGTTGCACATCTATCTAGTCCAACCTTGTTTGGAAAACCAGATAGATATCAAGGCACACAGATTTCGTACAACTCTAAAACCACCTTCTCTTTTAGGTTAGCTGTTTGACGCGTATCACGCGTGGGGCCCACTTATTTGACACGTGTCCATAACCGAGTGGGATATCACTCAAATATGCTGTTCGTACAGAGAGACCTTGATGGTGTACATCAAGTGTATCACTACGTGGGACCCACCTTGTTTGACAGGTGTCAAACACCCATAGGATCCAATCTTGTCTTGCTGTTTGGCGCCCCGCAGACCGACGACACTGCCAATCAGCTCTTTGTTATCAGATGCACCAGCACACTGTCCTTCACCTCTCCCTGTCAGTCGTACAAAGAAGGGCCCCACCTAATTTGAACACGTGTCTGTTACCTAATGGATGATTAACCCGTTTTGCTGTTTGAGATTGAAGAGCAAGCAGTTCTGACTCGAATCCACTCCATTTGCTCCGCCTTCTCCTCGCCCCGCCGCCGATCCCGAGCGCGTCCTTCCCAAAACCCTAAAAATGGAGGATTCCTGAAGACACGAAGTAGAAGAACCCTAATCCTAGCTCTATTGATCCATGGCGAGGTCCTTACTCCTTTTGTTCCTCCTCTCCATCCCCTTAGGTTCCACCTCCCCCGACCCACTCCTCGATCGCTACGAGGCCCAACTCCGCCGCCTTGAATCCCTCCTCGATTCTCTCTCTCACGCCGTTGCCCGACTTGAGTCCTCTCTTCCTTCCCCCGCTCCCCTCCGTCCGCATGAGTTGGCTTCGCCGGTGGCTGCCGGAGGAGTCGCTGTCACCAAGCTCAAGCCCGCATGGTCCGACCGATTCCAGTTCTCTGCCGCCGCTCGCCTCGACTCTGATCCAACCTGCGCCGCTGTTCTCCCTTATGAGGACTTCGAAGGTATCAGCAAGTACTTCGCCGTTGGAGACTCCCGCGGCCGTGTCTTTGTATTTTCGTCTTCTGGTGATGCCCTAATTGAGGTCCCCTCGCCGTCGGATTCCCTGGTCACTGCCATGCTTTCCTACCTCTCTTCCCTCCGCAACGACAGTCTCCTATTCACCGGTCACGCCGACGGATCCCTCGTCGCCCACCGGCTTTCGGAAACGATAGGCGCTGGCGCCGATGAGTGGCCGTCCCTGTCTGTCGGCAGCACGCGGCCTTTCGTGCGGGCGGCGGCACGGGAACTCGACTCCCCGCCGGTCCTTGGCCTCGAGCTCCACCAGGTGGGGCGGGCGCGTTACGTGCTCGCCTCCGACGCCGGAGGCCGGATCCGCGTCTTCACCGAGAACGGCACGCTCTACGGCACCGCCATCGCTTCGAGCCGCCCACTCGCCTTCGCCAAGCATCGGCTCCTCTTCCTGACGGAGACTGGCGCCGGCTCCCTCGATCTTCGCTCCATGGTGGTCCGCGAGGTCGACTGCGAGGGCCTCAACGGCACCCTGGCGACGGCCTACTCCTTCGACGTGTTGGAACGATCAAAAGCCTATGGATTCACATCCAGCGGCGATCTGATTCATGTTGTGCTTTTGGGTGATGCTGCCAATCTCAAATGCAGGGTGAGGGCGATCAAGAAAGCGGAGGTCCAGGGCCCGGTCTCCATCCAGGCCATCAGGGGGTACCTTCTCGCCCTGAGCCAAGACAGAGTCTTTGTTTATAATGTCTCGTCTCAGTACTATGGCCGGGCAGGGGCGCCCCGTCCTCTCTTCTCTGTCACCATTCAAGAGGTGAAGTCTCTCTTCCTGAATTCCGATGCCCTGCAAGATGGTAGCTTTTCGGAGACCAAGCCTTTGGTTGCTGCAGACAGGGAGAAGCTCGTGGTTCTTGGGCTTGGGGGTGGCTACATTGGGATATATAGGTCCAACTTCCCAGTGTTCAAGGCCGAGAGCAAAGCTGTGGTGTGGAGCACTCCGGCGCTTCTCTTCCTGCTATTCTTGATTGGCATCTGGCAGTTTTATGTGAAAAAGAAGGATTCTTTGGGCTGGGTGCCAGAGGATTCGTTCAACACCACTGGGGTGGGCTCCTCTGGAAGTCTTTTGGGTGCTGGGGCTAGTGATAGAGCTTTCGGAGATGCTTCGAGGCCTGGTGAACTCAGGGAGTTGAGAGGAGGCCCACTGAGAGGAGCCCCCAGAAGATATGTGTCTCCACCTTCTCGGTATCCCGGAGGATCAGGGATTCCATATAGGACTGCTTCTGTTGATCCTGGTTTCAGAGGAACTGCAGAGTTGAAGTATAGAGGACAAAATATAGAACCTTCTGGTTTTGTGAAAAGAAGGGAAACTTTGTTTCCTGCCACCCAAGTTTCAGAGGATCATATTGATTGACATAAATCTAGTTGGAATGGAAGGTTTTCTGAATTTTCGAGCATCCAGGCAGAACTGGTGGAGGTTTTGCCTGCTTGGGGTTTTTGATCTTGAAGCATCTGGTCGTGGAACTTAAACCTGTTGTACACAAAGCAAACAAGAATGGTACAGGTACTCATCTTCATGGTTACAAAAAAAGGAAAGATGGGTAGCTTGCCTTCATCCATGTTCCACTTCTTAACATCTTTGAAGGGAATACTACGTTGACATGAACTTGTTCTATATGTATCTCTTTCTTCTTTTTTATAATCTTCAACAATTGATTTGCATATGGCAGTGTTGCTGTAGTAAAGTTACGAAACACATGTTTTCACGATCTGAATAAACTTTTTCACATGGCAATTTAGTTATGGCTGAATGTCATGATTTATGTCTCTAGTTCAGATCGAGCAATTGAATTTTGCTAGATCTTGTTAGATTGTGAAGCAGTGACCACACTAAAGGTGCAATAACTACTGTATGCCACCATCCAACACCTACTCAAAGTTGTGCATGTTGTGAACCTAAATAACAGTCTTAGCATTTGCTTGGCCATTTTTTTTTTGTGGTAATGTATCCTGTGCTTATGACCATTGATTGTGTATTGCAAAATTCTCCACAAGGCTGCCCTCAGCTGTCTGTTCACTATCACTTATGCTATTTGGTGCAGAGTACACTTCTGGTTTCAGTATCTTACATTCCAATTTACACATTTATATTCTTATTGTGCAATGTAATTTGTTTATTGATTTTTATTTTAAATTGATTGATCTTGCTAGAGGTGTCATTATTTGATTCTCAATAGAATTTTTGGATCAGTGTCATTTTTTATTTATCAGTCATTGATTGCCACTTTCAGGAATTGAAACATCGACATCAAATTGCTTTCTGTTTGTATTATCTATAGATAACTGTTGTTACAAGAGTTAAGGAGACTTGATAGTGATTACTCCCTTAGAAACAAGAACCTTAACTCTATCATGTTTGTGCACTTGCATCCCGCTACACTGATTTTGGATCAAGAACATGAAAAAACCATGAATTGGTTATTATTTTCATATGACAAGAGCCTTGCACTTCCGAGTTCCATGTTTTGTCTCTCAGATAATTCACCATTTTTTTTTAACTTTTGAAAATCTGGACTGTGCCACATGCAATTATGAATAGTGGTTCAAATGCTCATATGGTTTTGAAAATTTGCGTGGTTCAATGTATTGGTTTTTGGATATCTAGAGGCTGCCATTGTTTAGTTCCCAACATTTGTCTTTTTGCTTCTAGATTATACAGGTACTAGTTTGGACATGAAGCAGAGGACTATGCTTAGGTACCAACATATGATTTTATATTGGTGAGCTTAATTTCTATAACAGAGAGATTAGCAGATATCTGTGCTCAATTATATTGTTTGAGAAGAGACATGCAATGAGTGACATCTTAATAAGGTACCTGTCTTTTTCTATTCTTTACTCAAAGTAGCTTTATTTATAATTTCACTAATGTTAGGTTAAAAGATATGTTTCTGTTTCTGGATTCTTTTTTGTGAGTTTGCTTTATGGTCCTTTACTACCTCTGTATGCACACTTCATTGATTTGGGATTTGTATTTTTATTGGCCATCTTGAGATGTGTGCTACACCATGCCTCAAGATTTATGCCATTTTGAGATTTATATTTTCATTGGCCATCCTGGGATGTGTGCTTCACCATGCCTCAAGATTTATGCCATTTTGGGATTTATATTTTCATCAACCATCTCGAGATCCATGCTCCATCGCTACCTTGAAATTCTTGGCTGCTTCGATATTTGTATTTCAACATCTATCTCGAGATACGCGCTCCATTGCTCCCTCGAGATTTGTGATGTTTCGAAATGTGTGCTTTACTGTTTCGGGATGCACACTTCATCACTTGAAGATTTATATTTGTTGTTAATTGCCTTGGGATATATATATATATATATATTTTTTTATGTTTTGGGATTTGTATTTTCATCAGTCATCTCGAGATGTGTGCTTCATCATCGACTCGAGACTTGTAGTTGCTTTGATATTTGTATTTCATCAGTTATCCTGAGATGTGCGTTCCATCATCACCTTAGGATCTATGCTGCCTCGAGATGTGTGCTTCACTGCCTCGGGATGTGCACTTTATTGCTTTGGGATTGTTGCTATCTCGAGAGGCTTCTTTCGTCGTTGCTTCGAGATTTGTGGCTGCTTTGATATTTGTTTTCCATCAGCTGTCTCGAGAGTTGTGCTCCATCATCGCCTCGAGAGTTATGCTGCTTTGAGATGTGTGCTTCACTATCTCATGATGCACACTTCATCATTTTGAGAGTTATATTTCATTAGCTGTTTCAAGATGAGCGTTTTATCATTACATTAAGATCTGTGCTGCTTCGAGATGTGTGCTTCACTGTATCGGGATGCACACTTCATCGCTTGGGATTTGTATTTTCATCAGCTGTCTCGAGATGAGCGTTTCATCATCACCTTAAGATCTGTGATGCTTCTAGATGTGTGCTACACTGCATCGGGATGCACATCTCCTCGCTTGGGATTTGTATTTTTATCAGCTGCCTTGAGATGAGCGTTTCATCATCACCTTGAGATCTGTGTTGCTTCAAGATGTGCGCTTCACTGCATCGGGATGCACACTTCATCACTTGGGGTTTGAGAATGTTGTTGCTTTGGGATCCACGGTCCTTTCACAGCTTTCTGCATTCCCGCAGTTAATGTTGGATGAGATGTCTTTTCTTCTTTGAGGGTTGATATAGAATTTTGTTTTCCCTGTGTTGGATGGCAAACTTCTAGCACTCGGCTTTGGATAAGGAAAGACCGGCTCTACCTTGTCTGCGGAAGGGAGAGTCCCATCACAATCGCCAGCCACCCTTTGAATCCACCGCTTTGTTGCGCAGATTTCTTTATTTCATGATATAATATACCACATTTTCATCATTATTTTATCGAGTGACTATTATGTCAAATAAAATGATTTCATCATTCATGCTCCCAAATTATATCAGAAATGCATCTTTTATCTGTGACCATATCTGAAGTGACTTGAGTGTAGATTTGTGGTACTCTTCCATGATTTGCAGTGAACTACCAAAGGGGTTAGGTTTTACATTTGTATACCCACAAGTTGTCATAAGGTGAGCCAAGTGTTAATCCGCATCATACACCTCGAGAAAAGGCAGTATTTTATTTTTTTATCAATTTTTATTTCAATTCAACAACGACTACCTGTATGTTACTTGCCGGATCATTGTTGTCAACTGCTCAAGGATAGAGGCACTTGAGGTTCCTCTTTGTTCCACTGGCTCGAACTTTTATTTATGTCGAGGGACGGGGTTATTCATCCTCTGTATGCCTTCATGTCGATATACCATTAAGCCAATCAACTGTTGTTGTATTTGCATATTGTATGTTTTCATTTGTTGAAACTGATTTAAAGAGGATTTTGGTTCGATGGAAAATGGGTTCATTCTCACCATGTGAGAAACGTTTTGTTGTTGAAGGTCAACCCCCGTTTTTTGCCCCCTATGTGGCATGTAGCTTAATCCTTCTTCTCTTATGCCCTTTTAGGACTCTATGATCTCATGAGTGCGTGTGATGGGCCTCCTCGACCCTCAATGGCCATCCAGATGTTATGAACTTATGCATCCATTTTTTTTTTATGAAAATGCTTTAAGGAGGACTTTGGGTTTCACTATCCTTCCTTTTATGAACATTTTATTGTTGAAGGTCAACTCCCGTTCCTTGCCCCTGTGTGGCATGTGACTTGATCCTTCTTCTTTTATGTTCCTTTAGGACTCCATTGCACTTTATGTGGCATCTTGTGAATGGTGTGTGTGATGAGCCTCTTGGGGCCTCAATGACCATCTAGATTATATGTATTTCTAAATTCCCTTTTGGTATTTTGACTTTTGACTTTTGATAGAATTGACTCAGCATCATCTTATCGATTGCAGCTTCCTAAATGTCGGGTGGGCTCTTATATGGAGAAGCCTCTGTTATGGTGACATTTTGGAGACCTACTGTCTTTATATTCATCAGGTTGAGGTCATAACTCTGCAGCAATTGAGTTCATTCTCGCCAACCTAAGGGGTTTGAAAGAACCCATTTCAATATTTTTATAACTTTGAAAGAAGATAGAGTGTAACTTCTGATTTGGAACCTTAGGTGCACCCCAGGTAATATTTTTTTCTTTTCCTTTTCATTTTGATTTTGCTTCTGCTTTTGATTTTGATTTTGTTTTTTTTTTTTGGGCAAGCAAGTTTGAAGATTTTCTTCTCTCAAACTTTTTGAAGGTGCGCTCATTGTTTTCTTATGCAAAAACTACCTTCTCAGGCTGGGTTGGGGAAATCCCTACAAAATGAAAGTCCTTAATTCTTTACCATTGGATCTTCATATCAGACGAAGAAAAGCATATTAGGCCGACATCCCATGTGTGGAAGGTATGGGACTATTAGGACTTCTATCGATGTTAAACTTTTAATTGCAGGAGAGATCATATATGTAGTTATACCCTTCCAAAGTTTTTAAGCCTCTTACTTGTACATTTTGTCTCAAAGATGGGAGGTGGAATAGTCCCACCAGGCGTGCCGGAATTTATGGGATCGAAAATACCCTCCTTGCATCGTGTCTATGAAGAGACACCATGCGACATATCGAATCACAAATATCATATATTTTTTTTTTTTTTGATTTGTGGGTTCTTCCATTCCTAATAGAGGCAAGTCTCTCTTATTAATTACCCCAGATAATGTCATGGGAACCTCCGATTAAGGGCAAAAGTACAAGTAGAGACAATAAATAAAAATTTATTTATTGCAGAGCAAAATGATTCATTACATATATATACCATTACATGGATGTATACACATATTTATTTATTTATTTTATTTAAATGGCGTCGCCCTCCGCCTTAGCATATATTACTTCGCTATTTTGGAATTTATGCCGTTTTGGTTGCCTCAAGATGTATGCCTCGTCGTCGTCTTGAGATTTGTGCCACTTCAAGATTTTGGTTTATATGGACTGCCTCGAGATCCATTTCATCACCGTCATCCCGAGATATGTGTCATTTTATGACTCATATTTCATATCCACCGCCTCGAGGTGAGTTTGCATCGCCACCTCGAGATTCGCGCCATTTCACGGTTTATATTTTTATCGGCTGCCTTGACATGCATGTTGCTTCAAGATTTGGAGATTCGAAAATTTCATATTTTGATTTTTTTTGCATACTTGGAAATTTGGAGATTTAAAAATTCTATATTGTGATTTTTGCATATTTGGGAATTTGGAGATTTGAAAATTCTTAAGTGATTTTGTAGCATGTTTCCTTATCTATCTCTTTTTCATGTTCATCTCTTTTCGATGCCATGGAGACAAAATCCTGCCATCCATAGAGAAAATTACTGTATATAAATTGGAGAAGGCCATATTGGTTGTGATGCAATTTTTAATATGCTTGCATTTCAGAACATCACTAATGGGAGAACCTCTGCATTTTAAGGAAAAATTTGGTTTTCCAAATTTTGGTAAGGATCATATATATGCCCAACATTGAGTTTGTTCATATGCGACTCTTTCCATTGGATATGCAAAGAATTTGTATTTAACAAAGCCTTGGTGTTTAATTCCATAGGTACCTGAAGAGTAAAGATTTAATATTTATAATTTCAGCTCAAAGGCCATTGCTTTGTGTAAATTAAAATATATTGAGTAAGCTCTCCTTCCTCTCTTTTTTTATTTTGCAACAACCTTCTTCATCTTCTCTCATTTTTCTTCATGAAAATTGCAACTCTTCTTTTTATTTTTATTTTTTTTTATTTTTTATGATTCCTATCGCAGCACCCTTTTTGGTTGTTTGATTTAAATACTTGCAGTTCCCTCAAGCTCTCTTTCCCATAGATTGCATTGATGATCATGACGTGTTCTCAATTACTTTTGTAAAGTAGACTTTGGCTTGAGGCTTTCCGACCTTGAAGCTTGGAATAAAGACTATGTTTTTTTTTTTTTTTACTATTGAAGTCATCTTGAGGAAAAGCACACCAGTCTATCATAACAGAGGCCATTCAATGTACCTGCACCAATCCAATACTTTATCTTAAATCTCCTTACATGGACCACACAGCTACTCATTCCTTGCACTGATATCCGGAGAACCCTTGAAAGTTTCGACACCAGAATAACAAGAGAATGGCGCATCCAATATCAGGCCTAATTATTGTGGAATATATCATGTATAGAACCCCTTCTAAATGCAAGAAAACTATCAAAAAGAATTTTAATGCAAATTCATCATCATCTTTCACTTGGGAACCATGGAATAATTACTTGCAAATTTCAGCCCCCACTATTTATATAATATTGGGACATTTATAATGGTATTATAATTCATTGATGCATTTTGTCCAACATGTCATGTGCATTTCATATAACTAGATATGTATCATAGCTTTGGAATGCCTTTTTAACCAGATTTATAACCATGTGGTTCCATATAATAACATCAACTCTACTAGCCATTGGTGAAGCATACAACATGGTGGAGTGGGATAAGATTGGCAAATATAAAACATGAGCTTTGGGATACATTTGAGCTGCAAATTGATGTTGTTGACATGTTAGTTGCGGTTGTTCGAAGATTGCTCAAGGCTTATCCAAGCATGGCTGCACAACCTGGTTCCTGCACGATCAGTAATCCAATTTTGGTTGATTACCATGCTTCTATGAACTAGAACACCAATAGTGCATTTGGAAAAGAATTTTATATGGTTTAGGTTCTCATCCAATGTATTGCCTCTACCAAGCTGTCCCAGATAAATGTTTTGGATAGATGCACTTTGAATTTCTCATTATACCATATGTGATAGAGAACCTAAAGGGGCTGACTTTGAGTTTCTCATTATTCCACACTAAAAGAACTTCATTTCTGTGGGTAAGCCACAAATTTTCAGATCTTGAACACCTTTACAAACAAAAAAAATGTTTCTTTGAGTCATTTGATCAAACATTTTAAGGGCACTTTACATAACTGAATATTTAACACATGCTTGGAATATTTCTCAAACAAAATTTAGAACCACTCATTCCCACAAGTCAACTAGATTATATAATTGCAACAGTTTTGGATATCCTTACATTCTTCGACTTCAACCATAACTTACAACAAGTTCCTTCTTTTGTTTTGCAGCAATACAACGACAACAATAATAGCTTTGATGCCATGAAACCAGTCCCAAATTTTTTGAACCTCCAAATAACATTACATCTTGTGCAAAGAACTTAGTGATTAGGCACCCCATGTTTGCTACAACTTCTCTTCATCCATAACAGTCCAAATGAACTCTTTGAGACAATTTGTCAAAAACTCAAAGGACATAATATTATGAACTCTGCAGCAGCCTCATAACATTTAGGATATAATTCTTTGCCTACAAAGATAAACACATTAAAACATCCATATAGCAACAGCTCTGTATGTATATTTGCAAGGCTTTAAAGAGTTTGTCTCATCTCAACGTGAATTGATTGATGGCACTACAGCATCAATTTTGAGAACCATATACTTTTCAGAGATTCGGAATCCTTTTGGCATCACAATTTATCAATTTTCTCCAAACTGGGTTGGGGCTATGGCAGTGGCACCTCCTTGAGGTGTTTAACAGCCACCTTCTTGTCACTGACAAGAGTCCGAAGAGGAGTTTCATTCCGACGTCCGTTGGCTTCTTTCTCCGGTGACAGTAGGAGTAGCAAGGAAGCTATTATATAGCTTTTGCTCTTTCTCCATTAATGACATGGGAAGCAGGGAGGCTATCATATAACCATTGCTTCTGTTAGAATAGAGAGGGAAATGGGTGGAATAGAAATCCTTAGCATTATCAAGAGGGGAATACCCTATATATATGTACAAGTGTATGTGTATACCCATACATGGGCAAAAAGGTAAATACATGGTCTAACACGCCCCCACAAACTCACGGTGGATCCTGAACTGAGAGTTTGGAGAGCAAGTACTGAAAACGGGAAACGGTATGCGCCTTCGTGAAGAAATCATCAATCTGCTCCACGGAGGCAATGTGAGGAAGGGAGAGAGCACCCGTAAGATAATAACTACGAACAAAGTGTAGAGAAATCTCGAAATGCTTCGTCCGCTCATGAAAAACCGGATTGCCAGCAATGAGAATAGCACTCCAGTTGCTACCGTATAGAGGAGTCGAACCGGTGACAGAAACACCCAAATCGGGCAAGAGCTGACAAAGCCAGACAACCTCTCGAGCAACAGTAGACATAGCAATATATTCCGCCTCGGCAGTAGAAAGAGAAACCTCCTTCTGTTTCTTGCTCTTCTAAGAGATAAGAGCATCTCCTAGATAAATACAGAAACCAGTAGTGGACCGCCGATCAGTGGAATCGTCAGCCCAATCAGAATCAGAGTAAGCACAAAGCTCCAAGGAAGAGGAGGCAGAGAAAAATAGTGAACGCGTGAGGGTACCCCAAAGATACCGAAGGACACGCAGTAAGGCAGCATAATGTGGAGACCGAGGAGCACTGATAAACTGACTAAGAACTCGAACAACATAAGCAATGTCAGGCCGAGTAATGGTCAAGTAAACAAGGGCAACCATGATCTGTCGATAACGAGTAGGCTCTGACAGGAGCTCACCATCGCAAGAAGAAAGCCTGTGATGAAGCTCAATAGGCGTGGTTGCGGTCCAAGTATCAGAAAGACAGGCTCGACTGATAAATATCAAAGGTGCACTTTTGCTGAGAAACTAAGTACCCTCGATGAGCATAAGCAACCTCAAGACCCAGAAAATAACGGAGATGACCCAAATCTTTCATCTGAAACTGCTGCTGTAAGTGATGCTTCAGAGAAAGAATAAAATCAGTATCATCCCCAGAGATCACCATATTATCCACATAAAGAAGTAGTAAAGTAATGCCCCGAGGTGTCCGACGAGTGAAGAGAGCATAATCAGAGGAACTCTCTGTGAAATCGATAGCAAGCACTGCACTGCGAAAATGCTCAAACCAGGCTCGAGGAGCCTGTTTGAGCCCATAAATGGCACGACGAAGCCGACAAACCTGCTGAGAAGAGTGAGGAAGACCAGGTGGAGGAGTCATGTAAACCTCCTCAGATAAATCACCATGCAAGAAGGCATTTGTCATATCCATCTGAAAAAGAGGCCATTGACGAGTAGCTGCAATAGCCAAAAGAAGACGAACAGTAGTCATTTTCGCAACTAGAGCAAATGTCTCCTCATAGTCAATACCATACTTCTGAGTAAAGCCACGAGCCACCAAACGCGCTTTATAGCTGTAACACCCTTATCCCTTTCAGGACCCAGGTGTCACACCAGCCAGATTTAGGGAATGAACCCTAAACCTAAGGCTGTAATCTGCTAATTAACTGGGAAAATAACAGCAAGCGGAAGGTAATAAACAAACTGAATGGATTAAAGCACCAACTCATTCGGAATTAATACAACACAAGATAAACATTGTCTTAAACTTAATGTCTCACAACACTCGAAATCAAATAACATAAACTAGACACGGAGTCAGAGCCAGCTACGGAGCATCATCATTAACTCGTGGCCAGACGGCCCTCTAGAAGAACTCCTGCCTAACGTCCTGCGAAAACAGTATAAAAAAAAGTGGGGCTGAGCTACTGGAGCTCAGTGAGCAGAAACAACCTGTCGGGTATAACTGTACCCATATAAATATAATAAAGCTGTAAAGTAAAAATCTGGTGTGTGAAACACGAATAGAAAATACTGAATAAAAAATACTGAAAACTGTTCTGAATACTGCGCAAGGAAACATTGATCCGTGTATTCTCTTAAAAATGCATATCTGAGTTTCTGTTTCTCTGTCATGTGAATCAAATATGAAACCGATATTCCCCCTGGGTAATATGTACCTGTGCCCTCTCTCTCTCTGAGATGAGCTCTATCTCTAGAAGGCGAGGAACGCGGCATCATCTAATACACAAGACTATTCTCTGACTACACATCTACTTCAATACTGCATGGCCAGCAACCAACGAGTATATCTGATACTGAGGTCGAATATATATACGTACACTGAGCATCCCAAAAGGGATGGAAAGGGGGTTTTGATTTTTATAAAATGGAAGTGTTTTTAAAACAGATAGTTCGGACTTAAAACAGGATTTAAATCACCCCTCTCATAACTCAGCGTCGTACTCTCTGGCTCTACACGAGCCACTCTGGTCTATACAAGTATTTCAATAGAATGTAGTCTTTCTGTATCTGTAACTGTTCTCTTTTCTGTTACTGATTACTAAGCATGAAATGGTTTATAAAACTCTATAAACTTTTATGAAACCCAAAGTTCATGCTTTTAAAACTGAAAACTGTGTCGTATAAAAATACGGTAAAACTAGCAAACTGTACAGGTAGATTTCCCCTCACCTTAGTCTGACTCAAGCTTAGATCTGGCTCGGTCCTTCGGCGACAGACTTTCCTTTGCCCTTACCTAATAGTTGAAATGAGAAATATATAAATACGGAGTCCGTATTCTTCACTCGTACTCTAACTTATACTCTATAGAATACGGTAAGCTCATAAATCTCTCTAAGCATATCTCTAACTTAAAATACAGTATATGCTTCTAAAATTTATAATTACTATATTTACCTTCTTAGCTTTAGTTTAATCACTAGGAGTACGATAAATATACAACATGTCCACATTATCTTAATTCATGCTTATTATCTACCTAACAAGATCCTTAAAATGATCAACTAGTCCATTTTAATTAGTCTCAAGCATGAATCAAGTAGACATGATAACATGTAAACTAATAGGTTATTAATGCCTAAAATTTTCATAAAAATTTCGGCGGCACCTCCTCTATTTTTAGGGCTCCCCCAAAGTATACAATCATGCTCCATAATACCAAATTAAACTCATTCATACATCCCTTGTTCTCCATTAACATTTAATTAACAAACCTCACACTCCTAACATTCCAATCGAGTCCATGCCCTAATTCATGAAGAAATTTTAGGGTTCTTCCTCCAATTCCAACTCACAAGAATAAAGAGCTCGACGAGGCTGCAGGATGGACTGACCGTGGCTGTGGGATGCTTGCAGGTGACTGTCCGGCGGAGTTCGCGCGCGTGGAGGCAAGGTCTGGCGCGCGTGCAGGTGGTTGGCCGGCGGCCGGCGTGGAGTGGTTGACGGCGCTCGCAGTGGCGGGGCTGATCTGCACGGGGCGTCGGCGTGGCTGAACGGCTCGCGAGGCTCGAAGGGGAAGGGCAGCCGTGTGTGAACGAGAGAGATCGAGAGAGAGAGAGAGAGATTTGTTTTCTCTCTCTCTTTCTCTCATCTTTGTCTTTTAAAGACATAGAGATTCCTTTTATTATTATTTTTTTAATAATCTTTTCTTTCATTAGTATATATTATCTGTTAACTGTTTTAGTTATTTATTTATTTATTTATTATTTATTCTAATCAATTATTTCATTTGTTATAATATATTATCTTAAATACTTTATCCTTTAAAAGTATTATCTTTAAATACTTTATATTATTTTATTTATTTCTTTATGTCACATCAGCATTTAAAAATATTATCTTATTAATAATTCTTCCGAGGATCCGAATCCGTCGACGACTCCGTGACACAGCCGGTATTTGTGGCATCACGGGTCGTCTTTCTCTCCCGACCCAGATCCGCGAATCTCGACTTTTGACTCGGCCAAATCTACTTTATCGGGACTCTAACTTTGTCCGATATTCCTACTTAATTAATCTGGATTAATTATTATTTAATTAATCTCTGGTTTAATTACTCTAACTTGGCCGACTATCCATCTCCAACTAATCTATATAACTCTGGCCTGGCCCATTAAGGCCTCTCTCGGCCCTATAGTTGCGAGAATGGATTTCGGTCCATTTTATTCTAATTTTCTTTAACTTGAGATTAATACTAATTAATCTGTTTTAAGTTAATTAACCTCATTAAAATTTCAGAAATTCACTGAATTTTACTTATGAAATTTTGGGATGTTACAATAGCGCTCAACACTGCCATCAGCCCAAGTCTTGGTCTTATAGACCCATCTGCAACCAACTGGAGTAAAGCCTGAAGGAAGTGGAACAAGATCCCAGGTATGCATCCTCTGAAGAGCACTGAGCTCCTCTGACATAGCTTGTTGCCAATGAGTATGTTGAACTGCCTCATGATAGGATTGGGGCTCCTGATGAGAGTGAATGGCGATAAAAAAAGACTGAAAAATGGAGTATAAGTATGGACAGTAGAAAAGGCAAACCTAGCAGGAGGACGGCGCTGGCAGTCAGGGTTGCGATGAGGAGCAGCAGGAACATCCACAGGTGAAGATGGAACCAGCGGGAGTAGAGGAGAACTATCGGAGGTACCAAGAGGATTAGACGCAGACTGAGGAACGTCAGAAGACGGAGGGGTGACTGGTGGCGAAGAGGTTGGGACAAGAGGAGCAGGCAGTGGAAGAGCAGCACCAGGAAGAACAATGTTAGGGGCAACAGGATTCGAAACAATAGGAGAATCAGGTCAGTGTAGAAAAGTAAGATCCTGCGACGAAGAGGAGTAATAAGGAGTATCCTCAAGAAATGTCACATGACGAGAAATGCGAAGACGCCGAGAAGCAGGATCATAACAGCGATAGCCCTTGTGCTCAGGACTATAGCCAAGGAAAACGCACATAGCAGAACGAGGGGAGAGCTTAGTGCGCTCAATGGAAGGAAGAAGCACAAAACAAACACAGCCGAATGTCCGCAAGTGGCCATAGGAGGGAGCAAAGGAACGAAGACGCTCAAAAGGAGTAACACCGTAAAGGACAGTAGAAGGAGTGCGGTTGATGAGGTAGACAGAGATCATGATAGCTTCAGCCCAGAAATGACAAGGGATAGTAGTCGAAAGAAGAAGCGCGCGAGCAGTCTCTAAAATGTGACGATGCTTCCTCTCGGCGACTCCATTCTGAGCAGGAGTGTGAGGACATGACTGCTGAGGAAGAGTGCCGTGAGAGGAAAGCAAATCACGAAAAGCAGTAGAGAGATACTCACGAGCCCCATCAGAATGGAAAACCTTAACACGTTTACCAAACTGGGTATGCACCATCTCGGTAAACTGACGATAGATAGAGAGGACATCAGAGCGAGAGCGCATCAAATAAAGCCAAGTGTACCAAGAAAAGTCATCAACAAAGCACACATAATAGGAAAAACCACCAAGAGAAGAACAAGGTGCAGGCCCCCAAATATGTGAATGAACTAGATCAAAAGATGCATCAGAAACAAACTCACTGGATGAAAAAGGAAGAGCTAGATGTTTTGCTAACCTGCAAACCAAACAGTCTGACAAGGACTCGAAGATATAGGACCAAGTATCCCTGAGCTGGTAAGTCGTGTCACGCGAGTACGAGAATAAACGTTGATGCCAACGATCAAGGGAACAACCAACAGAAGATGCAGCGACAAAAGAAGCATATGTTGACCGATTGAGGTGCTCCAGATGATAAAGCCCACCAACTCTACGTCCGGTCCCAATCCTCTGGCCTGTAAGATGATCCTGCACAACACAACCAGAAGAGGTAAAAGAAACTCTCAGACCATAATCTGTAAGCTGGCTAACCGAAATAAGGTTTAAAGCAAGGCCAGGGACATGATGAACATTAGGTAAGACAAGGGATGAAGGTGAAGTAGAGGTGGTGGTAAGACGACCAGACTGAGTAATAGACAGTAAGGAGCCATCAGCAGTACGGACATGAGAAGGAAGACAAACTGGGGTAAGGTCAACTAATTGGGTGGCATCAGAAGTCATATGATGAGTAGCACCCGAGTCCAGAATCCATGAGGAGGAAGTCATACCAGAGGCAGCAGAGATAGCAGAAGAGGCATCAGTCTGAAATACAAGCTGAAGAACCTTGACCTGCTCAATGAGCTAAGCAATCTGGATGGCCATGGTAGCAGATGACTCGAACCAGAAGCCGCAACAGATGCAGCATGAGAAGCATACAGTTGATGCCATTGGAGCGGCGAACACTGATCCTAAAAATGTTCAGCCATAAATCAACTTATCACAATCTCCAAAGTAGAAGCTCCAAATTAAAAGTCAGAAGTCTCCAATGCCAATTAATACTAAAATGTCCAAAAGCACAAGCTCTGAGAAGCACAGTAGTCAAGAGTGTGTCAACACGTAAAAGGACAGCTAGAAGCTAATGTGTTGAAAGGACTAAAGTACGGTGATGTGACAACTCATTCAAACACAGCCATGGAGACTGAAACACAACTATGGCAGTATAGAGAAAAGCTACTCAAAAATACCAAAACACCAAAGTACCGGAGGCCACAATGGAGAGAAAACAAACGGTGGTGCTCACAGTTCAGAAGGAGTGGACAGAGACGAATCCGGCACAGAAAGAACAGCTCCGGTTGACAAAACAAACAGCTCAGAAGAAAACAAGCGGTTTGGTTTGGAAAAAAAAAGTCAAAAAGAACAAGCACGCTGCTCTAAGAAGAGCTCCAATTGACAGAAGCGACGCGGCCAAGACAGCAGGAGACCCAACGATGCTCGAAGACTGAAGAGCCCTGTAAGATTTGCTCCGGAGGAGGCCAAAACGAACGCACGAGCTGCGGGAAAAGTGACACATGAGCTGGAAAACAAGCTAACGCCTACTTAGGAGCCACCTGCAGTGCTGGAGAAGAACTAGCTCAAGAACTAGCTGCCGGAGAAGAACTAGCTCAACGCGTTGCCGAAAAAGTCACCGCCAAAGAGTGTCGTTGAAGGACACAAACCCAAGTCCTAGAACCATAGCTTTGATATCATGTTAGAATAGAGAGGGAAATAGGTAGAATAGAAACTCCTTAGCATTATCAAGAGGGGAATCCTATATATATGTACAAGTGTATGTGTATACCCATACATGGGCATAAAGGTAAATACATGGTCTAACAACTTCTTTGCCGGTGACGATGAACGTAGTAGGGAGGTTATTGTATAGCCTTTGCCTCTTTCTCCGATGACGACGGGGGGCAGCAGAGAGGCTATCATATCTCCCTTGATGACAAGGGCAGCAAAGAGGCTATCATATAGTCTTTGCTTTCTTCTCTGTTGATGACTAGGGCAGCAGAGAGGTTATCATATAACCTTTGCTTTGTTCTCCGGTGATAGCGGACATCGACAGTGAAGAGAGGCGGTCGGGCTGGCGGATATGATGACGGAGCCACCGCGCACCAGGATGGTATCCATCCTGACGGCGGTAACGATTGAAGGTTGCAGCGGCGGTGGCGAAGGAGGCAGCGACGCGAAGATCCTCGGTGGTTTATCAATGAAAGGAGGCTGACAGGGGGAATATGGGATTCATTTCAGTTGGTGCACGAAGAGGAAAAGGCGAGGGAGCTGGATCCCCTTCGATGCTACATCTTCTTCTCTCCTCCTTTTTTTCCATCGGGTCCTCTTTTTTTATAGACCCAGGATCATCTTCACGATCGTGGGAAGATCATGCGCATAGACCGATTCGTGAGCAACGACCAGGTAATTTCAAAACTTTTTTTTAAAAAAAAATTTTAGAATGGTAGGATAGGGTTATAGATAAGATCAAACATTTCTTTTTTTTCTTTTTTTTTAATTTTAAATAATAATAATAATAATAATAATAATAATAATAATAATAATAATAATAATTTTATTATTATCATTATTATTGTTTATATTTTTTTTGTTTTGGATTTGCCTCGAGATATGTTTTTTTTGCATCTCAAGATTTGTATTTTATTTGTATTTTATTTTATTTTATTTATATAAACAAGGTTATATAAAGGAACACATTTCATAGTAATGAGGCCTTTTGGGTTAAGCCCAAGAACAAAATTGTGAGGGCTCGAGCCCAAAGGGGACAATCTAACTATTATTGTGGAATGTGGGGCACCCCCGGGACCTAACATGCACATGGTTTAGCCTCGAGAGAAAGTCTAGCTCCGTTTTGAACTCCTTGGAGGTCCTTCTCACTCCAGAACCATTATCGCTCTCTTGACTGCGCGCAACCACTGTCCCATCCTTCAACACACCTTTGAAGACACACGGGAAGTTGCCTTTCCCTGCCAATGATTCCTTTTTGAACCTCCTTATAGCCTTCTCCAACTCTTCATATGTGAACACTTGAGCTCTTCTCAGCTTGATTTCATCCAAGTCTGGCCTGATTTTCACTGAGTCTTTGTGTGAGGATGGACCTCTTTGGTTTCTCTCATTCATTCTCAGCTTGTAGCGGGTGATGTCCTTGCGGACGGTCCAAAATACATCGGAGGGGGTGGGCTCGGCGGTGCTAGTGTGGAGGACCTCGGTGTCGTTGATCCATATGGCGGCGATGTAGTCATACCGCTTGCCGGGGTGGCGAGATCGAGGATTGCACGGGTCAAGAGGAGGGGCAAGGGAAGAAGTAGACGGAGACTAAAAGGGAGCCGAAGGAGTTGATGAAGATGTGGGAGAGGACGACATGGGAGCAAGAGGGATCGTCGACCAAGAGGAGGTTTGAGGGGAAGGTTAGATCGAGGTCGGATGTCGAAGGATGAAGCGATCGTGAGATGTACGACTAAGAGTAACCTTGAGTGAAAAAGGTTAGTTAACGAAAAGGTAAGTTTACTAATCAATTTATTTTACTAATCAATTTTAATTTTTAGTTAAGAAAAAAAATTAATGACTTAACCTCACAACCGTCTCACAGATATTGGTGGAGGTGTTTTTTGCGACTTACAAAAAAATTGCAATTGTTTTATATAGTTAAAAAAATTGAGATGGCAAAGTGAAAAAAAGATATTGTTCAGATGGGTAAAAAAATGAACTTTTTTAAAAATCTTTACCAGATATTTTAAAATAGATGATTAAGAAAATTTATAATTTAAGCTTTTAGGGTTTTTGTAAGTGAAAATAATTCATTAATTAATTTAATCTTTGCCAGATATTTAAAATAGATGATTAAAAAAATTTGTAATAAGCTTTTAGAGATTTTTTAAGTGGAAAAATACTTCAATTGATTAATTTAATCTTTACCAGATATTTTAAAATAGATTATTAAAAAAATTAATAATCAATGAACAATATAAAAAAATATATTATTACAAATATAGTGGAAATATAAAAATAATGTTTCAACTTAATGGTCATATCAGCTGATGATTCATTAAATTAACTAAATTATAATTTAAATGCCAAACACAATCAAACGAGAAATTGCAATATATCTGTAATTATGAGTTTTACATAGATAGCTGTGAGGGGGTACCGGGTACACAAACAAACAAACAATTATTTTGAAGTACTTTCTCATTAAAGAAAAAGGATTTTCTTATCCCAAAGGATGGCAGGGAATTTCTAAACGTGAGATGGTAACATGCAATTTCGCTGGTAAAAAAACTCTTGAATTAATGCAAAACACTATTTAAAGGGCCATTGATCTAGCGGTATCTCAGGTCCAGTGTGTTGGAGTGATTTATTTGGTGAGCAAAGCTCCCAAATTCAAATCCCCGCCTCATTAACGGAGGGGGTGAGTGGAAAATTCACTTGGTGAACACAAGACTCCCAGGTGCGAGTGCCCATCCATATGCGCATAGCGAGGAGTTAAGGGTGCTCGTCACCTAAAGCCACACCTCTTGACCTCTCTTTGTGGAGGAGTTTATCCCCTTGTCAAAAAAATAAAAATAAAAATGCAAAACACTAGTAGAGAGATAACAAGCTTTACCTAACTAAAGCCTCTACTAATTAATAAACATGCATACCTAACATACCAATTGTTAATAATAATAACAATAATAGAGGGGGAAATTGCACATTTGGAAAGTTTTGATGCAGGATTAGGTGAATTCTAACATTCCTTGGGTTCTACCCAAGGTCCCCTAACTTGGGCTTTTGTGACCGACATTGGCCGGTCACAAACAAACCAAATTCAAAATTTCAAATTAAAAAAAATAGTGTCTGGGTGCGGTCAGACAAAGATTGGGTGCGTCCCTATTCAAATTGAGTGCGAACTTTACTGTTTATTACTGTTTATTACTATTCATTACTGATCATAATGAAGAAGTCTTGAGGGACTACTGTTCATTACTGTTTATTATTGTTCATTAGCGGTGCACCTCGTACTGTAGTCTGGGTGTGGCCAGACAGAAATTGGGTGCGGCTCTATTCGGATTGGGTGCGAATTTTTACTGTTCACTAATGAAATGGTGGCGCACCCAATTCGTGAAGGGTCGTACCCAATTTGCACATGCTCGTACCGTAGTAGGTAGTGTCTGGGTGCGGCCAGACAGAGATTTGGTGCAACTCTATTCAGATTGGGTGCGAATTTTTACTATTCATTACTGTTCATCAGTGAAAATGGCGGCGCACCCAATTCGTGAAGGGTCACACCCATTTTGCACATGCTCGCACCATAGTAGGTATGGTCTGGGTGCGGCCAGACAGAGATTGGGTACGGCTCTATTCAGATTAGGTGCGAATTTTTATTGTTCATTACTGTTCATGGCAGCGCACCTATTGGGTGCGGCTAGACAAAGAAAAGGTGCGGCTCTATTCAGATTGGCTACAACCAGCTAGTGCCGGTCACAAAACTCAAGTTAGGCGACCTTGGGTAAATACCCAAGGAATGTTAGAACGCACCACATGGATTAACATAGCTTGGGCCTTCCACTCGCAATCTGTTCATCAAACAAACATCTTCATAGAAATTCTTCACTAAAAATCAGCATTCTTTTATTTTTTTTTTTATTTTAAATGCAGTGACGAACATAGAAAGAAAATGCTATGAAGGACATACGTATGTATAATCGTCAAGTAGTGTATCAGACTAGTGCTCTAGATGACAGTGTTATCATGATTTTGCTCTTTAAGATGGCTCATGGCATTTGAAAAGATGCATATATATTTCATATGCAAGCCAGTTAGCTTTAACAGTAACCTAGATCAATGAACCACAGGTATTCAAATCCTCTTTTTAACTTCATTTGTAACATCAAATTCCTCAATATTATGAAATGAATAGTCTGAGGATTGAGTAGAGCTATCATGTGAAAGTTAGCTTTGCCGGACAGAAATAGTTTCAATAACCCTACTCACCTCACAAATTCTGAGAAATTTAGCTTTCCAATTCCAATTAGCTCTCGTTTATTTACCGAATTCTATGTCAAACTAATCATATAAGCTACATTTTCATACCTGTATAAATCCTAAAACCAGAAAGAATCATCAACCTCCTAAAATGTGTCCAGCGAAAGCATTTTGTAAATTCTTGTATTAGGACTAGCAATTCATTTAACTGCAATTATATCGTTGGGTTACTACCCCAGTTGCTAATCCATTTAGACCTCTGAAAACCATAGTCCATTTTCATTTGTTTCTCAATACTAAAATCTGACAAAGATCTCGGGTGATTTACATTGGCAAGAAAATTATCTAATCTGATCCAAATCTAAGGTTCACCATTCAAATCCAGAAATCACAGGTGATGTGAAACAGAAACCCATTCACCACTAAACTAAAGTAATTATCAAAATTTCCCAATTCAAGCTCACCTATTAAAACTCCACTCCAAGGTGAAGTAATACCAAATCATAAATTCCTCACAAAATGCAGTAGAGATTGATCATGATTTTTCCTGAAAAAGTAGCAAAAATTCAGCCACAACTTCACTTCAAGCTGCTAAATTAGTTACACCTACACTTAAAATCTGACACAGCTGTAAACTGCAGCTATAATCACCCCCATTATTTGCAGAACAGTGGCAACTTCTCTCCTGTCTCTACATACTACCAGCCTTACTAAGTTATTATAAAGCTTACACACAACAAGGTGGCTATATTAAAACTGCATAAGCGAAATGAACCACAGAACAAAAATTAGTTTTAGTGATTAAATAGATCATCCAGAAGATATTTTCCCAAACTACAAGGCTCCAACAAAAACAACAAATGCAGATCTTCAGTGCCATTTATTAGAACAGAATGAAGTTGTATGGAATGACTGAATGAGAATATAGATAGTTGCAAGTTTTTAACTTCACACACCTACGACATCTTAAACCAAAAGATTCTACTAGAAACAGTTAAACACTTAATTCAAAGAAAATGACCAAGCCACCGGCACTAAAAGTATTTTTATGTTCAGTCCTAAATTTGAGATTTCATTAACTATGTATGGGTTTTGCTTACCAAGCAAAGCATGGCTCGTGTACTCTCTGAGAAGAACGTTGTGCTTGCAACTAGGTTGTTGTTAGGGTTTACATCCTGTTATTAAGGGCAGCCTGGTGCAACAAAGCTCCCGCATGCGCATGGGGTCTGGGGAAGGGTCGGACCACTTGGGTCTATTGTTTAGATCCTGTTATTGAACATAAAAATAAATAGCTTGAAATAAATGTGAAAAAATAGTTGAGGTGAGAAGGGATTGCAAATTACAAGTCTCGGAGTCACAGCTAATTGAAGGTTGGTGAACAGGTTAGCCATTTCAGGAATAGACATTGGTTTGACACCTCTGACCTGCACAGTTAGTCAACAGTAAGAACTCCATGAACATAGTGAAGAAAACCTCCGGGAGGTGTTCAGGGAAATGGTTTTAAACCTGACTAAACAACCATGGGTCTAACTTTTCAAAAATGGATGTATAGTTCTGGTGGGAAAAATTAATAAAAAATTTAAAATTTTGTCGTTAGTGTATAATGAAAAAAAAAGTGAGGATGATGATAAATGACCATTTTGCCCTTAATGTAATTAGATATATATATATATATATATATATATATATATATATATATATGATTAATTTAAAACAAAAACATGGATTACACCCATATATAATGATAAACCCCCCTAATGCAAATGTAACCTTCCTTAATTTATGAGTTAACACTAATTACCGGTAATTAAATATTTTTAAATGGTATTTATAAAATATGATTATGGGGTTATTAAATTTGGCAAAAAAAGGGGTATATTGGACTTTTTTGTATTTTATAACATTTTAATAAAAAAGTAATTGATGATTATTTTCGTAATAAAACAAGAACAAGTTAGTCCCATTTGAGTGTTTGTTTGGGAAATTGGTTTAAACCTTTCCTAAACACCCCCTTGTGATCACCAGATGTGTGGCTTGAAGCCTCAAACCATTTCATATCTAGGTTCAACCTTAGATCCCCCATGTACAACCATTGATGTGTACATTGCTCGGTTAGTCATAAGTACTCCACAGACATAGTAATGAAAACCATGTACTCATTCTTTAACAATAACGAAGCAATATATTAGTCCTTAGAAGTGTGACTGGAACCATTTCATACGTTACGTAGGTTAAAATATAGATCCCCTATGTTCTAATAATAACTCAGAATTGCAAACCATCCCCACAATCTGTCATCATGCAAGTCATGCGGAACATAGTTATGGAATAAAATCCAAGATTCCACAGGTGAGACATAAAAAGATTCTATGCCTATCAAGCTCACATGAAAAAGGTCTTTTAATTCCATGAATCATGAAATCAGATATGAGAAAGAGCTTGTCTTGTAAGACTAAAAGCTACTAAACAAGTATGCAGATCTACTTTATTATATCCTTTCTTTGTTGCTTGGTTGAATTTTGCTGAAACCAGGTTTGACCTTTAAGTAACCTAAACTAAAATGCACTTTCAATGGAAGAAAAAATGATAGCTTCCAAGGAATTATGAGTAGGATTATGGACTCTAAAGAAAGTTTTGACAGTAAAATACAATCTCCATATTCTTCAAAATTTTGTTTCAAAATAGAACTAAACAGGGAGGGAAGCAATAATTACCACTTCTTGAAGTTTCGAAGGAGGTCCAGATAATGACTTCCACCGGGGAAAAAATTCTTCAGCAGAGAATTATATTGGCTGTAGAAACTTGTTCAAGACCGCTGGTAGGCGTAACTTGACATCAACCTATATGTGGAATAGAGTGAATAAACAGAGTCAACTTGATAATAAAAACTACCGAAGGCCACTTGGTCTAGAGGTAATGGGTTCCAGTGTCTCGTAGCCCGCCCGGGTTCGAAACCTCCTGGGGGCTGTCCTGTGGCGAAGCTTGTGCGCACCTGCTGAGTTTCTCGCAAGTGTTGCTGCGCAGCTTCGATCCCGGGTCTAGCCCGCCCCTTTGGTTCTTATCTAGTAGGTGCTAGCCACCCGCTCTTTACGTCCAAAAAAAACTTGATAATAAAAACTGCCCGAAACACCATCATTGGAAATGCCAGAAGGAAAGTTGAGTTATTACTGCTGTAGTCCCAAATTTATAAGCGAAATCAAGAACAGCAACATCTCTGCTTGCTTGAAGATTTACAACTTCCAGTGGGCATTGCACCTAAACCATATCAGTAATGATTAAGATTTACATTTTGAGTTAAATAACAGTATTAGTTGATAAATCACAACTGAACCTGTGCTCTTGGAGGAATAGTCTCAGGTACCATTGACAGTCCAATTTCAAATGTGCTGGAGGCAATACCAGAGCTCGCACTGAAACAAGCGGTGAAGTATTTTAGTTCCCTAAGAAAAGAACAAGCCGCCCATGATGTGCACGCCATTCTGCTTGTAAGCCAATCTGGGCATAAAACCATTAAAACCAGCATCATATTTATGAAAGGTAAATGGAATAGTAATAGTTACTCCATTATTGACTGTATTTAAACCAAGAACCATCATATATAACCCCAGGAATTATTACACATGAACCAGATTAGAACAGATAAAAGTGCCTCAGTAACAGCAGACCTGGATGTATGGATCCTCATAAAGGACCCCACTGTCTTCCAAACACAAAGTATGAAACCGATCAGCAACATTACCAATTGGCCGCATCAAAGGAAAAACAAAATTTCAAGAAGGCACAAACCAAATAATTGTTAGAGCTCAGTCTAAAACAAGGGATGCTGAGATGAGGTGAGTTTTTCAAGATTCTCATGAAAATATAGGTAAAGAAATCATTATAAAATAAAAGAAATGCAACTGCAAAATGGCCAGGAAACCAAAATATGCATGGCATCAAGTACCGGGGCTTTCAAAAGAATTCAGTTTTAACATTAGTACCTGAACTGAATCAGACTGTTCACTGAGGGTACTTAATGCCAAGGCATCTGCCGAATTTGGAGACTCCAATCAAGAGATTGGATTTTGCTCCTCTGAAACAGCTGTTCCTGGGGGGCTTCAATAGTGAGTGGGCCCAACAAATCACCAACAAGGTCAGCAGATGGGGAAGGTTCTAGATCTATTTTGACAACAATACCATTAACTTACCAACGGCCTCTTGTCCTATTGGTATTGGGTCCCTTGTATAGGGCTTCGTTGGTTGGGAGTCTTGATGTTGTTCTTCTTCTGCATCTATAGCACGATCTAAAACACCACCAGGAGTTGCGCTACAAGACACTAAAGCCTCTTCATGGATTAATCCAAGTCAAAATACATTATTTGCTTATCTTCATACCTATGGCCAATAACAAACCGCATGACAATCCCCTTATCTTCCTCTAGTTTTCTTAACCTTTCTCCTGGTGATGGGAAGTATATATTAGCTATCGAATGCACCGGATATGAGAAATAAATTGAAGAGTACAAGTGGTACCTTGAGGCATCCAAGTCTCCCTGATTGAGTCTGTACATTTTTTGCTACTGAAAGCAGTTATAATTCCCATGACAGAGAAAAATTTTGGACGTTCATTTGACATATCTCCACCAGTTTTGGTAGGTATTGGAGATTTGTGTTGATTAGTAGCTTGCGCAGCTCTAGCTGCTGCTAGTTGCATCTCGAGGTTAGATACCGTCCAGGAAAGATATCACGGTCTAAATGGAATTCATGGTATGATTGCACCCAACACTAGGAAGGCAGCCAATCAAACATACCAAATGAATGAGATAATCTCAGATATAAATAAAAAAGCAAAGAAAATTCTTGTTTATAGATAAAGCATACATTTTTGAAGAATCAAATCACAGAACCATAATAAATTGAAATCATTATGTTCTACAATACCATCAAACAAGTTCAATTATCAGTTTATATATGTACCTGAACATATGTGTCTGCAGTAGGAAGAATGCGCAAATTCTCCAACCCCGTAAAAGCTGAAAATTGACAAGAATAGATTATACATAAATTTTTAGTTGATTATTTGAATCGCATGATTTTAAACCAGATCCAATTTCATAGTAAAACACAAACAAGAATTCATTCTATGACAAATGTCGAGTGCATACATGAGCATTGTGCAAATCAAAACAAATGTCGAGAGTCCCACGCATGGTTTGTAAAACAACCTTTACAAACCAGAAGATATCACACATTCTGCAATATTAAGAAATTCAATAAAGGCTTTACTCACTGGCTAATACTTGGGTACGGAGAATTTTTGTGAACAACATCCCCAGCTACAACAGGGGACATGGATATCTGATGTGCCAAACTTTCATCCTGCATTTTTATCTATTTCTTTCATGTGACAGATGAAAGTTAGTAGCATTACCCATACCATTATCATGAGAAAGGTTTAGTTGATATCGATATCGTACAAAAAGAAAAAAATTAAAAAATTAAAAAACAAACTTTAGAAAAGAGTGATTTAAGAAAATAAGGAAGCATCTTTTACATGAAAATACAAAAAATTCTCATTGTTGTCCATTTCTGACAATTTTCACGAAATGTATCCACAATCACAACAAAACTACATGAAGGTAAAATGTGACTCCATCTTGTCCATAATGCCTATACTACATCGTAGTGAGGTAAATAGCAAGACTGGCGCCGAATATGGATATAAAGGCAACACAGAGATATTTCTGGAGGTCATACTTGGCAGCTTCGTGGTTAGCCTCTAAGGCATGAAGTTTCAAATGAGATTTAGTAATCTTCTTATCCATCTCACACCTATAATAAAAACATGTTCAAGAAACACATGAAAATAAATCCAAATAATACAGTTTCAAGAATTCTTTCTACAAAAAAAATATAACAAACCTGAGTTCTATAAATTGTTTATCAATACAATGATTAAGTTTATCAAGATTATCTTTAGCCAGAGAGAAACGATGCTCCTGCATCAATAAGAAGTGAATATAAATGTTATCTATCAAGAAATAGACTTAGCAAATCAATAAAAAGTGTATATATATAAGGGAAAGTAACCAACTTTCGAGGTTTGCAATTTAAACTTGATGTATGAAATATCAACCTCTCGATGCATCACACTTTGCAAAACAAAAACACCCAAGAAAACAATAAATACACTGAGAAATTATTCAACCAAAGAAAAAAAAAATACAAATGATTACTACAAGCCAACAAATACGCAATACCGTTTGCATCTCTTCTTTGATAACAAAGAACTTCGTGGAACTCTGCAAAGAGCCGCCAACTACTTCTGCAATAGCTTTGGCTTGTTTAAGAGGCACCCCTCCACTTTCCAATCTCCTTACACACCGCGCAAATCCATCAATCCCCTTTCCAAAAACAACTAGAAAGCAAAGAATTAGCGGCAATAGCAAATTATGTTAATTATATTAACTACACAATCAGTCCATAAAAAAATGATGAGAATAAAGATACATTTCAAATTCTATTCTTCTGGTTTAATTTAGATTAAAAACATAAGGAATAAGAAAGAATAGAATTTGAAATGTATCTTTATTCTCATCCTTTTTTTATGGGCTGATTGTGTAGTTAATATAATTAACATAATTTGTTATTTCCGCTAATTCTTTGCTTTCTAGTTGTTTTTGGGAAGGGGATTGATGGATTTGGTGCGTTGGGTGCAGGTAAGGAGGTTGGAAAGTGGAGGGGTGCCTCCTAAACAAGCCAAAGCTATTGCAGAAGTAGTTGGCAGCTCTTTGCAGAGTGCCACAAAGTTCTTTGTTACCAAAGAAGAGATGCAAACGGTATTACGTATTTGTTGGCTTGTAGTAATAGTTTGTGTTTTTTTTTTCTTTGGTTGAATAATTTCTCAGTATATTTATTGTTTTCTTAGGTGTTTTTGTTTTGCAGAGTGTGATGCATCGAGAGGCTGATATTTCATACATCAAGTTTAAATTGCAAACCTCAAAAGTATGGTTACTTTCCCTTATATATATACACTTTTTATTGATTTGCTAAGTCTATTTCTTGATAGATAACATTTATATTCACTTCTTATTGATGCAGGAGCATCGTTTCTCTCTGGCTAAAGATAATCTTGATAAACTTAATCATTGTATTGATAAACAATTTATAGAACTCAGGTTTGTTATATTTTTTTTTGTAGAAAGAATTCTTGATACTGTATTATTTGGATTTCTTTTCATGTGTTTCTTGAACATGTATTTATTATAGGTGTGAGATGGATAAGAAGATTACTAAATCTCATTTGAAACTTCATGCCTTAGAGGCTAACCACGAAGCTGCCAAGTATGACCTCCAGAAATATCTCTGTGTTGCCTTTATATCCATCTTCGGCGCCAGTCTTGCTATTTACCTCACTACGATGTAGTATAGGCATTATGGACAGGATGGAGTCACGTTTTACCTTCATGTAGTTTTGTTGTGATTGTGGATATATTTCGTGAAAATTGTCAGAAATGTACAACAATGAGAATTTTTTGTATTTTCATGTAAAAGATGCTTCCTTATTTTCTTAAATCACTCTTTTCTAAAGTTTGTTTTTTAATTTTTTACTTTTTTTCTTTTTTACGATATCGATATCAACTAAACCTTTCTTGGTATAGGTAATGCTACTAACTTTTATTTGTCACATGAAAGCAAATAGATATAAATGCACGATGAAAGTTTGGCACATTAGATATCCATGTTGTCTGTTATAGCTTTTTCATTTGGCTTGATATGCGAGATGGAGCGGCAATGGTGGAAGTGCGAGGGACGGAGTTGCGAGAACACCGCCTTGATTGTTGTCATTGACTTGGCCATTAAAAATCTAACATGAACTTGTTAGCTTATATGTCATATGAAACTTGGTTCATGCCCCAATGATGCAAATAATAAATTTTAAATTGTTAAATACAAGTCCATTGTATTATGGAATAATATTAATGATGCATGAGGAGTAATAAAAACTGTGAGAGAGTTTGATTATGATGTTCAGTAGAAAGTTTATCACAACATGCACAAGGAGACTAGAATGAAGATGGTTTCCTTTCAGCTATAGGTAACATCTATGATCATTTGTTATGGTTAAAACACAAATTAAACTATAGGGCATCTAATAAAGTTAAATCTTCCTTACAAAAGACAATAAAGATGCAATATATAAGAAAAAAATGCTAAACATGCTTAATGGGTGTAAGTATCAAAATCCCCCAATGATAAGCATTAAATGGTGGGTGTTTGGGATAGAAATAAGATGGCAAAGTTTGATAAACCTGATAAAAGCTTTGAGAGACTGATCTGCAGCTTCCTTTCTCTATAAATTCAGCCAAATATTGAAACCGTAAGAAAGGGAATCAATAAAGCAAGAGAAAGAAAATCAGAACATAACTAACAATAGCTTAGAATCAATACCTGAATTTATAAAAAAAAAAAAAAAAAGATGAATTAAGAATCAAAACAGAACCTTGATTCTCGGGGTTGGGTGCCCGGGAGACGGCGCTGGGGTGCTCCGGAGTCCGCGTTGGGGTGCTCGGGGGCCGGCTGGGCTGCTCGGGGGCAGGGGTCGCTGGGGTGCTCGGGATCAACGGAGAGAGGGCGGAGGGTCAATGGAGTTAGGGTTCGATCTCGAGTCGTGCATTAGGGTTAGGGCTAATTGGATTTCTGAACCTCCAACGGTTAAGAATTTAAACTTTAAAATATATTAGTTGAATTTAAATGTAGAAAATTTATGATATTTGTGAAGATAATGTTACAAATTTTATCATTTTTTAAATAATTTAAACTGAAAAATTGCTTAATATAAAAATAATTAAATTCATTTATATAAAAATAAAATTTTGAAAATCCATACATCTATATATCTATGTCTATATATATTATTAAGTTTTTTTTTGATAAAGTGAATAAACCACATTCAATTATTGAGGAAATATAAAAGTAATACAATCATATAGGGGTCCCTTGCTACCTTGTGTTACATTAGATCCTTGTCGATGTGAAGAGTGGTCGGAGACCCTTGCTCGAAGTCTGCTCCTGGGCGGCTCAACTGTGGGTCCTCGCTAGTGAGAGTGAGGCTATGCCTGATAAAGGGAATCATGGGTTGTATTCAGGTCTGTTAGGAGGCGTGGGCACTGTCGAACCACGAGAGGAAGAGGAAATCTATGTGTCGGATGAGTCTCTTACAAACGCGGCGTTTGTCGTTGAAGCATCTCATGTTTCGTTCCAACCACAGGTTCCAGGTGACAGCCAACACCAACAGGTGCCATCCCTTTTGGAGGTCCTGTGGCAGTCTTCCTCCAATCGGAAAGCGGCCCCATAGATCTTGTATCTTATTAGGGGTTACGCCTGAGCGGCTGAGCCCGAGGAGTTGTGTATAGTGGGACCATACTTCTGTTGAGAATTGACAGTTGAGTAGCAGGTGGTCTGAGGTTTCCTTGTGGAGATTGCATAAGTAGCAGTAAGTTCTGTCCCCTTGCTAGTTTCTCTTTGCTAGGTTC
This sequence comes from Dioscorea zingiberensis, assembly GCA_026586065.1. Taxonomy (NCBI): domain Eukaryota; kingdom Viridiplantae; phylum Streptophyta; class Magnoliopsida; order Dioscoreales; family Dioscoreaceae; genus Dioscorea; species Dioscorea zingiberensis. The sequence goes on from CM048824.1 coordinate 36,197,588, forward strand.
TGCAGTGTGGGGAGTTTGTCTTCCCGTGCTAGCCAGGCAAAGATCTTAACTTTCAGGGGGGCTAATTGCTTCCAAAAGAAAATAAGGACAGGGCTTCTCAATCCATCATCTATTCGAAATTGGTAGAGGGACTTGACTGAGAAGTCTTGTGATGGTGTGAGGCGTCAAATTTGGACCCAGGTTGTGGTTAAGGTGTTCTTGTAAAATTTAAAATTTCTAAAAACGAGTATGATTTTAACTTTAAAATTTCTATAAAAAAAAACCAGAAAATTAGAATGGGGTATTGGAATTTTCTCATAATTTTAAAAAATATTTATCTATCAATGTTACTCAATGAACTTTAATTTTGAAACAAAAAATTAAAAAATCAATAAACAATGAAACTACAAAAACAATCACTCAAACACATACTCATGTGAAAATAAATTAGTTTTTATGTAATTAACTACTAGATTCCGATTCTTTGACAATTCTCAGATGGACCAATGAGTGACAAGATCATGCAATATAATAGGGTTAAGGATATGCTAGAGGGTTTTGGGTGTTGTGACGTACTCCAGATGATTTGGGATGTTGCTGTAGAAGTCGATAAAAGGGGTTTAGGGAGTTGCTGTGGGAGCCGTTGAAAGACCTCCACCAACAGATGAAGAGTATAGATTGATGGAGCACATATCATAGGAGCAAGGGTAAGAGTGTCTTAAAGAAATAAGAAAGGACTTTGTGATTGAATAAAAGCAGGTGAAAAATATAGTATTTTTTATTTTTATTTTTCTATTGTTTTTTAAATTTACTATTTACGTTTGCTCAAATTTATATAATGTTGATTTGCTAACATTGACTCCATGTTTGCTGAAATTGAGACATCAATTATTGAATTAATATATATTAGCAAAGCTATCACATTACAACTATATGGTTTGATTTCGTGCATAGGGTTAGGGCTTTATGGATTCCAAATGTACAATGAGTGATTTTGAACCGTTGGATCATTTGATCCAATAGCTAAAAATTTAATTGCGATGAGAGATTCTGAGCCATTGGATCATTCTATCCAACTGTTAAAAATTAAAACTTTATAAAATATATTAGTTGAAAACGAGAGATTTTGAACCGTTGGATTGAATAGGATCATTCGATCCAACGGTTCAAAATATGAACTTTAAAAATATATTAGTTGCAATGAGAGATTCTGAGCCATCGGATCATTTGATCCAACTGCTAAGAATTTAAACTTTAAAAATATATTAATTGAATTGAGATGTAGAAAATTTATGATATTTGTCAAGATTAATGTTACAAATCTTATCATTTTTTAAATAATTTAAACTAAAAAAATTGTTAAATATAAAAATAATTAAATTCATTTATATAAAAAGAAAAATTTGAAAATATATATTAAACATGTATCACAAAATCACTTGATATTACATTTTGTATCTCAAAATTATTTTATACATCAATAAATCCGATATAGTTTTACTTTTTAAAGTTTAATTATTTAAATTAATAATTAAGATTTAATAATATTTGAATTTTTTAAACATATTGAATATGTTGGTATAGGAAAACTTCAAAATTTATTATGCTATCTCAAAGTTTAATTATTTAAATGTATAACTAGAAAAACTTATATTCAAAATATCCAATCCTCGAAACATCCAAAAATATTGTTAATTTAAAATCTTAAGGTTTTATTTGCATAAATATTAGTTTTGGACTTTAATTTTTTCCATTGTAATTTAAAGTATATAATATCTAAACTTATGTAATTATCAAACGTGTAAATGTGTATATATATGATATATATTAGAGAAAATTACTGTACTGTCCCTGGCATTTTTCCACTTTCCTAGCAGGTCCCTCTGACTTTCCAACTTCCTTGTGATCCCCTCCTTCTTGAAATTATTCCCCTCACGTCCCTCCTAACAGTGGGCTGTCAGTTTTTTTTCAAAAAATGGCAAGACTACCTTTGTCTCTGTCCCTGTCTCTTTTGGTTCTTTTGGCGAGAAAACTCCCACCCAATCACATCGTCATTATTTTGGGTCGAAACTTTGGGTAAAGCGTGTATTATTTTGGGTAAAGCGTGCGTGTATTATTTTGGGTGAGTTGTGTATTATTTTGTGTAAATCGTGTATTTTTTAGCTTATTAACCAGATGAAACTGTTATAACCGGACCAATAAACCCATAATAATATACACACGCTCTCACAACCAGTGAGGAACCCCAAGTCCTAAAAAATAAACCCTACCCTAGAGAATAATCACAAAAGGATTTTCGGCTTAGTATACGCTGAAAATATTTATTTTTTCGAGTTTTTGCTTATACGGCCAAATCGTGTATTATTTTGGGTGAATCGTGTATTATTTTGGGTTAATTGTGTATTATTTTTGTGTAAATCGTGTATTTTCTGGCTTATTGAACAACTGAAGTGTGTTACAACCAAACCAATAAACTCATAATAATGCACGCACGCTCTCACAACCAATCAGGAACCCCAAGTCCTAAAAAATAAATCCTAAACCCTAAAGAATAATCACAGAAAGTGTTTCGGCTTAGTATACACTGAAAATATTTATTTTTTCCAGTTTCTGCTTATAAGGCCGAATCGTGTATTATTTTGGGTGAATCGTGTATTATTTTGGATTAATTGTGTATTATTTTTGTGTAAATCTTGTATTTTCTGGCTTATTGAACAACTGAAGTGTGTTACAACCAAACCAATAAAGTCATAATAATACACACACGCTCTCATAACCAGTCAGGAACCCCAAGTCCTAAAAAACTAAACTGAAACCCCAAAGAATAACCACAAAACCAGAAATCACGCACATTGTTACAACCCTAAACTCGAAAACAAACATCAACCCATGAATCACACACCCTAAACCCCAAAAAAAGAAAAATTATTTCTTTGGGAGATGCTCACCTTGAATCACATAAAAAACGAAAACTATTTCTTTGGGAGAGGCTCGCCTTGAATCACATATCATAGCCTAGGTAGTCAAAACCGGACCGAACTGGCCGGTCCGACCGGGTTGAACCGGACCCGGAACCATAGCCGGTTCGGTCCAGTCTACAAAACCGCCCTTGATTTAAACCGAGGCTAAACCGTGCGAACCGGCCGGTTCAACCGGGAATCGGACAAACCGGGCCTGTTTGCACTGGTGAAACCGGACTGTTTTTTAAGTTTTTTTTTTAAAAAAAAACCCTGCGAAATTATGAATCATTCAGACATTCACCCACCCGATTCACGAGTCCGAGAGTTTGAGAGAACTCCTTTCCCCTTTTTCCTCTCAAGCATCGCGAGCTCAGCCGCGCGGCGTGATCTCACCGGCAACGCGTTCTCACCCGCGGCGTGATCTTAGTATCTCACGCCTAAGACCTAGAAGGCTAGAATCTTGATTTTTGAGAAGGTATGCAGCATGCTCACGTTCAATCTCACAAATCAGTGTCACAGATTCACAATCTATCAATCTTTGATGGTTCTTTGTTCTTAATTAAGGATTTCTATTGCCAAAGTCATTCTGCCAATCTTTCCGGCTCCCGGCTCTCTATTCCTCCATTCCCACTTGCCCTAGATTCGTGATTTCATTTCAAGGTTCTCTGTTCTTAAGATATGTTGTTTTTTGATTTTCCTTGGGTATATTAGAACATTCAACATTGAGAAGTATGGGTTTGTTTGTTTGTTTTGTTTTGTTTTTTTTTTTTGGGTATGTTGAATCTGATTCGTGATTTGAAAATTGAAACTTGATTTTTTTTTCCTAATTTAGTGATTTATAGGTTTGTAAATATTGTCATACTTTTGTAATTATTAACTTATTTGTTACATAATTATATGCATTGCTTGTTTAGTTGTTTCTCTTCAAAATTTTTCTTTTTTGTATGTATTCATTGTATTGCTAATTTCTCTGCTGGTTTCTCTTTGAATTTATTGTTGATTTCTCTTTGAATGTATGCATGCTGTTTTTTCTTGTTATATAACTTATATCATGCATTGTTGATTTCTTTCTTGTAGTATGTATGCTGATTTTTCATTTTTCTTGTTATATGCATTGCTGATTTTTCTTTTAGTGTATTTATCATTTTATTAGATTTCATTCTGATTTCATTCTGCTATAAAATTATGCTTGATTAATATTTTCATTTCTACTACTTGCTTACATGCTATATTCAGTTGCCTTTCAAATCCAATTTACTGAAATTGTTGAAATTAGAGTGAGCAACATGTTTTGTGGATGAATTCTTGGAAGTAGAACTGTTATCAATCCATGTTTCTTTTATGAAAAATTCTTTTCACTTTGTTGTAACTTGTAAAGGAATGGAGGAGAGTCAAGAGCCAACAAATAATATGCAATCAACTGCCTCAAGTGGTAATGTTTGTTCCAAAACTGATCCAGCATGGGAGCACTTCAATTTATCTGTAAATGAAAAGGGAACAAAGATTTATAAGTGCCTCTATTGTGGGAAAAAATATCAAGGTGGAGGAATTTATAGGATGAAAGAGCATTTAGCTGGGAAAAGTGGTAATATACTTCCTTATGGGAAAGTCCCTCCGGATGTTCGTGCACATATCAAAGAATATATTACTAATTCCTCGTCTTCCAAATCAAAAGAAAATGAATTAGTTAAAGATGCATATGAAGAAGAAGGAGAAGAAGAAGAAGAGGTAGAAGCTGAAGCACAAAAGAATCCGACAGTGAAGTCTCTAAAAAGGAAAGCAAAGGGTTTAGAAAATTTTATAGTTGCAAAACCGGCTCCACTATCTCAACCGGGAATCAAAAGTGCAATGGCAAGCAAGCAAGCAATCCATAGGGCAAATATGGCATTTGCTAGGTGGTGCTTTGATGCTTGCATTCCTTTTAATGCTATGCGGTCACCTTATTTTCAACCTATGGTGGATGCTATTGGAAGTATTGGTGTTGGATATAAAGCTCCTTCATATAATGACATGCGAATTAATTTATTGCGGGATTGCAAGAAAAAATGTCAATTTCTCATTAATAGTTACAGAAGCCAGTGGGCAAATTATGGATGCACGATTATGGGCGATGGTTGGACTGATCAACGACAAAGGACTCTGATCAACTTTATGGTGTATTGTCTTGTAGGAATATCATTTGTGAAATCAGTTGATGCCTCAGATATTTTGAAAAATGTCACCAATTTATGTAATTTATTTTCAGAGATTATTGATTGGGTCTGGCCAACTAATGTGGTTCATTTGGTGACTGATAATGCAAGCAATTATGTGGCGGCAGAAAGGTTGATATACATGAAAAGTATGACTATATCTATTGGTCTTCTTGTCTTGCACATTGTTTGAATTTGATTATGAAGGATATTGGAACAAGAGATCATGTAGTGGAGCTTATATCACGTACTTCTTAGGTAACTATTTTTGTCTACAATCATATATACCTGCTGACTTGGTTGAGAAAAAGATTTGGTTGGACAGAGATTGTGCACCCAGGAGCGACCCGTTTTGCTACTACATTCATTACCTTAAAGAGTATATATGATCATAAACATAACTTGCAAGCATTGGTGACATATAAGTATTATACAAGTCATAAATTATCTAAAACTACAGTTGGTAAAACAGTTACTTCTATTTTTGTTAGATGGAAGATTTTGGGAAGGATGCTTACTTATGGTGAAGATTGCAGCTCCTATTATTAGGCTTTTGCGTGTTGTTGATGCTGATGAAAAACCTTCACTTGGTTATGTTTATGAAGGCATGATAAGGATTCGAAAAGCAGTCATGGCTATTTTCAAGAACAAGCCTACAATGTATGGATCCTACATTAAAATTATTGATGAGAGATGGGATAAACATTTGCGTCGAAATCTCCATGCAGCTGCTTATTTTTTGAATCCTTCTTTTCTTTATGATAAAGAAGCATTTATTGAGACCCCAGAAGTGATGCAAGGTTTGTTAGATTTACTTGAAAAGAGAAGCATATGTAGTGACAGTGAAAAGGCAATGACAGAGATCAAATTATATCGAGACCGAATAGGAAGCTTTAGTTGTGCATCAACACTTTCTTCTTCTAAAAAAATGCAACCCGGTGAGTACAACTAATAATTGATATATTTTATATTTTACTTCCATTTTTACTAATAAATTAATAATGTGTGATTCTGAATTTTTGATCATTTATTGTTTAAATCTATGTTAGATGAATGATGGAGGTTATTTGGACATAGTGCTCCATTTTTGCTAAAAGTTGCTATTCGACTCCTTAGTCAAACATCATCTTCTTCAGGATGTAAGCGTAATTGGAGTGTTTTTGAGCGCATTCACACCAAGAGAAGAAATAGATTGGAGTTTCAAAGACTTAGTGATCTTGTATTTGTGAATTACAATCTTCGATTGAAGTGCAGGTATTAAATGAATTTCATTAAGAATTTTGTACCAAATTTTATTTTTATATGTTCATTCACTTCATTGTTCATTAAGTCTTATAGTACTTGTACAATTCATCTTGGTTTGGTATAGGCATCAATACAAAAAAAGAAGTTATGATCCAGTTGATTATGATTGCATCGATAAAATTGACTTTTGGATAGCCGAAGAAGCTGAAGAAGAAGCAGAATTAGTAGATGGAGATATTGGAGGGGCAATATATGGAGAAAATACTATTCCAACTTTGGATGAAAGCCACATTCAAGGTTAATAATAAGCTTTAATTTAATTTTTAGAAAATTTTGTTGTAACTTGTAAGTACTGTTTTTTGACAGAATTAGTACTATTTTTTAGCAGAATTAGTACTTTCTTTTAGCAGAATTTGCAGAATTAGACTATTAGTATTGTTTTTTAGTACTGTTTCTAGCAGAATTAGTACTGTTTTTTAGCCTTATTAAGTTATTAACCTTCTCTATTTTTGGATTTTTTTTTTCACTAGATGATATGGAGAATTTAAAGATGAATGGAGATGAGGTGGATTTTGAATTATTTGGTAATGCAAGCTATGATGGTGCTTTTGATCGACAAGAAAACTTGGGACCAAGATATGATAATCAGAGTGTTAATGACAACATCAACGATGATTTGTGGGTTTAACTTAAGAATGAACTTTTTACTTTTTAATGAAAATTTTCTATTGAGCATGTTGTGTAGAATGTAGATTTGATTTGCATGTTAGAAAAAAAAAATTGTATTAAATTTCCTGTGTTGCAGATTTTTTTGTTAATGATGCAGATTTTTGGTTCTTTGATAATGTTTCAGATTTTTCCCAAGGCACCAATTTGATTGAAAGGAATGGCATATGGTGTTTTTGTATTCGAATGAGGTATTGTGCTATTGTTAATTTGTTATGTGAAATTGTGAATTGAATTAATTTTGTTTCTAGTTTCTTTCTACAGGTTATAATGTTATATCTTTCATCTTTCATGATATTGAATGTGTATTGAATCAATTGTGCCAAATATGTACTCATTAGTCATTACTCAAATGTTTACAGGTTTTACTGTTACACTTACATGGGCTTGCAAAAGGACATGGTGTCAAATGTCAATGTGTCATGCTGCCAAATTTCATGCCAACAACTTTGATTTTGTCCTTCATCAAATTATCAATATGGAAATCAGTTTATTTTAGTGTTAAAGTTGTAACTTCTAAGGATTTGATTTTGTGTTAAACAAACAACTCTGTGAATTTGTTTTGTTTCCACTTTCCATGTTGGGATTTAATTTTAGACTTTGTGCTGTATGCTATGGATTTGATTTTAATGTTAGAAAAATTTTATGAGGTTCATTTTAGTTTGTATTTCATATGGATTTAGTTTAATTGTTGTTAAATTTTTGTGTTTTAAATATGGAATGTGAGTCATGAGACTTATTTTGTTTACTATATTTTGTGTATTTCATTAAAAAATTAGCTTATTATTTAATATATTATATTTAATATATTTTTTTAATTAAATCCGGTCCGACCCGGTTCAACCCCGGTTGGACCTCTCAACCCTTGAACCCTGCCCTTCCCCGGTTCAATGGTCTTGTCCGGTTCTGACTACCTAGATCATAGCTTGACTCTTCGAAGAGGTGGTCTTCCCGGTGGCCGGCAAAGATTGAAAAAAATTAGAGATTTTTCAAAAATTAGGAATTTTTGTGAAGTTAGAGAGAAGAAAAAACTATTGATGGGCACTAAATAATTGCACACCTTTTTTAGCATCTTCAACTTCGGAGAGGTGGTCTTCCCGGTGGCCGGCGAAGATTGAAAAAAATTAGGGATTTTTCAAAAACTAGGAATTTTTGTGAAATTGAGGAGAAGAAGAACTATTGATGGGCACTAAAATAATTTCACACTTTTTTTAACATCTTCAACTTCGGAGAGGTGGTCTTCTCGGTGAAAAAAATTAGAGATTTTTCAAAAACTACAGATTTTTGTGAAGTTGGGGAAAAAAAACTATTGATGGGCACTAAAGTAATTTCACACCTTTTTAAGGTCTTCAAGCACCTATTTGACTGACATAACCTCTAATAAAAAAAAGGGTTTTTTAGAAATGAGAAAATATTAAATTGGAAAATATCATAGGGTTTATGAGAAGTTGCAAAGTTTTGAAAGTTTTTTCTCAACTTTCCTCTTGAATTATAAAATTTTATAAATTAGTTTTAATATGTATTTTATAAATTAACACCTAGGAAAACAAGATGAAACCAAATACAAGAAAAGAGCTTCAAACATATAAAATGTGAACTCAAAACAATAGCCTTATAATAAGGTATAAAGAAAGAACTTTTCAACCCTCACTATTAATCAGTAACGATATCATTTACAATTCACAGAGCACAGCAAACAAAATAATGAGAAGAATCAAAAACTATGTAAGCATAGCAAAGTCGGTGAACTTCCTTATGGGCAAATGCAGGAGCTCTGCGTATTCAGGTTGACCTGCCTCCGTTTTGTGCAACTGCAGCACCAACGGCCTCCTCGTCACAATCCCTACAAACAGCCCCGAAAATGATCAAAACCCACCCCAAAAAAAAAAATCAAAATCAAAATTTTTAAACACAAGGGCTGGATAATCCATACCAGATCCACGGGGGAGGAAATCCCTTCCGACGACGCTCTCCAGCACCGACGATTTCCCCGAGCTCTGCTCTCAAACAGCATCAAGAACCAATTAAGAACACCCAAAGAGAAAGAAACAAGGAAGTGGACTTCATGGATTGACAGGGGAAATGGAACCTGGCCACCGACGACGGCGACGGATGGGAGGGCTTCCCAGAGTGTAGGGAGAGCACCATCGACACCGCCATGATCGCCAAGCACTGCGCACGCCCTCTGGATCCGATTCACTAGTCCGATCCAGCTCTCCATCGTCGGCATCTCCCAAACCCTAGCTCCAGATCTCAAGAACCCAAACGAAGGAGAAGCTCTCCAAGTGAAGCGGTTCACCAACAGTGAGGCAACCTTTCCTTTTCCAGAAACGGTACATCACACCCGAGACAAGATCTATTTCTTCAATGGTGACTACGTGGAGCTCTCTAATTGGCAGTATGAGGATCACATACTGCCAATGTTATTTTGACACGTATGAGTTTAAGAATTGTGTCGCTGAGCCCTAGGAGAGCCGATCGTTCGCAGGTTCGAACTGAGAGCGTGATAAGTGGAACCGTGTTTTGAGATGTTTACGCGCTCTTCATAAGCAAGAGACATGGCGTGGTGATTTCGAAAAGTTTGGAGTGGCTATAGAAAAGCTATCATGACCGTTGATTTTGAATTATGCGGTCCAGTCAGCATTTTCAGGGCCATTTGTCATATTAGCCTTATAAAAATTTTTATTTATTTTTTGAGTCTCATATCTACAATATTTGTCAAAATGACCTTCTACAATACCGTGAACTTGTGAAGGCACCGATGCCATGCAAAACCCATCACCCTACTATAATATACCCCGCACCTACCCTACCCCACTGGCACCCACGGTATTTATCGTGCTCACTATAGCACAGTACCATAGAATTTAGCGGCCTTAAAGCTGCTTAGTTAGCATTTAGAAATGCTAACTAGGCCCAAAAAAATATTAAAAAAATATTTCAGGGATTGAAATGTAAAACTTTTTCAAGGCTTAAACTAGGCTTATTTGCAAATTAACCCTCACTGCTATCTTTGTGATTTAACCCTTGAAGAGGCATGAAGCCCTTTGCCTCTTTTGAGATTAGCGATGCCAAAGAAGACACAAGCCCTCTGCCCTTTCTGAGATCGTTGGCGCCAAAGGGTGGGTAGCAGAGGCGAGGAGCTGGCGGTGGGCTGCATCCTTGCGATCAAAACGACGCTCGAGGACGAGATCAAGGGGCAGATCATCGCCTTTGATTGCCCATCCAATTTCCTCGTTATTCACATCCTTACAATCTACCCCATTTATCTCGTGGATTTATGTTTGGTTCCTTTGATTCTATATTGTTGACGCACAAGAGGACACTTTGAATTTTGGATCTTCGTCAGAATGTTCGGCTTCTGAAGGCCAATTTCATCAAGGACTTCACTTTCCTTGGTTGCGTGGAGAACCCACTTGACCCCAAGAAGTGTTTGCTTGATCTCGGCGGCTTACAGGCAAGGGAGGAGGCTGCTTTGAGGTTTGCCTTCTGCTTCCTTCTTGCATATTCCTTTTTTCTTAATTATTACTCATTAAAATGAAATTTGGACAATACCTCGATGGTTTACAGTATCAATTTTCATGAAACTCATTGGATCAATTTTCCGACCATATTCTTTTTCTAGAAAACAAGCATCAAAAATTTGTTGATGCCGGTATGCTTTTCTAGTTAACCTAATAACAACACATGAATTTTTCGTATTAGCAGCATAATAAGGCTTGATGTTCTTCTTTGAAGAGCCAAGAATAAAGTTAAAGAAAGACCAATAAATAGTACTTAATAATGATAAAACATGGCATTATGAAAGCTTAATGCCATGAACCAGAACTACTGCTGGCTTCCCCTCCTCCTTCTTCTTCTTCTCATTTTCATTGTTGATCTTCTCTGTTTGTGTTATTGTTGTTTATATAAGAAAAAAAAAATAACATATTTCAATCCAAACAGGATTGAAATTTTAATCTTAGTAAATTTAAATCCTTGATCCTATCTTGATCAAACCAGGATTTGATCAAATAAATTGATAGGGGTAAAAGTGGGAAGCCATATGGCATCTATCAAGGCCAACAACAACAAGGTCGAAGGCCCCTTCCCCTCCCCATACCAGGTCACGAGGCGCCCTCCTCGGGCAGCGAAGCCGAAGCTAGTGGCCAAAGCAAGAGACAGAAGCCAGTGACCGAAGCAAAAAATCGAAGCGAGGGACAGAAGCCAATGGTATTCAACGGTCCAGGTGACGACACATGGCCCTCTAGGATGATAGTACGTGGATTATGAAGAATTTGGAAAGCAAACCACATCCCTGATTTTGAGAAAGATAGCGCGGGATCCGAGAGGAAGAAGCGGGATCTGATTACCAGCTCGAATTCCCTTGAAAAGGGGATAAACGGGCACAGAGAGGCATCAAGATCATCATCTCCATCTCTTTCTCCCTCTTCTCTCCGGCCCACGGTGCAAACCAACTCCTTTCCTTCCCCATTGTACTAAGAATGATTAGTGGATTTAGCTCTCACTGACAGCACCCGTGGTTTTTCCCCGATTTGAGTGTTTCCACGTTAAACTTGCGTCTCTCCGCTTGATCACTTGGTTTTCTCTTTGGTCTTCTCACTGTTCTGAGTCCCGGTCTCAAAACAAATTCAACCGCTAGAGTGAAGTTGGGATCAAAACTGATTTTCACCCTAATATAAATAAATAAAAAGAATTAATAAATATGATGTTATCCGGTCAAATCCCAAGACAGGCCAAAGATACAAACCTAAGGTAGCCCGAGAAAAAAAATTCTCGAGGCAATAAAAAAATAACAAATCCTGATATAGTCCAAGAACACGAATCTCGACGCAACCTCACATTTTAAGATAGCCCGAGAAAACATATCTCGAGGCAATCTAAAATCCCAAATAAATAAATAAATAAAAATACCAACCCCAAGGCATAAGGGAAAGAATAGCAATCACGAGGGCAAAAATACCAATCCCAAGGCAAAATATTATAATAATAATAATAATAATAATAATAATAATAATAATAATAATAAATTTAAAACTTAAATGTTGATCTGATCTTATCAATCGTATGGGGTTAAGATCTGCAGTTGAATTTTCTCGGAAAAAAAGAAAAATAAAGAAAATAATAATAATAATAACAAATAATAATGCAAATCAAATTAAATTAAGATTAAAATTTGATCATATCCTAACTACGGTTGTGATGTTAGAGGGGTTATGATTTCGTGGGGTGTGGAATCAAATCTCTAAAAAGATGAAAAGAGATGAAGGATTGTTATAAAAAGGGGACAAAAAAAAACAGAGAGATCGAGAGAGAACTTTGGAAGAAGAAGAAGAGGGATTGAGAGAAAGGAGAGGAGAAAAAGGGAAACCCCTCGTCGTCATCAGGCCTCCCTTGTGGATGTTGTCGCCGCCAGCCCTCACCAAATTGTTGGCCCTCCCTTGTGGACATCGTCGCTGCGAGCCCTCACTAAGTCATCAGGCCTCCCTTGTAGATGCCATCGCCACAAGCCCTCACCAAGTCGTTGTGCATCCCTTGTGGCGCCATTGCCGCCAGCCCTCACCAAGTCGTCGGGCATCCCTTGTGGATGTTGTCGCTGCTAGCCCTCACCAAGTCACTAGGCCTCCCTTGTGGACGCCGTCAGTGCTAGCCCTCACCAAGTCTCCAGCCCTTCCCTTGTGGATGTCGTTGCCGCCGATGCCCTGCTGCCACCGGAGAAGAAGTTGAGGACCATATACAAATTCTTAACAGAATCCATGCCCAGATTTCCCGTCCATCGATTTCAAATGGAAAATATTGGTCCTTTTGGTTCATTTAATTTCATCAAATCCAATACTAGTGGGATTGTGTTCGGTGCTGGTAGCAAGAAGAAGGGGGATTGGAATAAGAGCCCATGGTTCAGAAGAGAATTCATGGTTGCTGTTCCAAATGAATAAAGCCAACTTTCAAAGCAATGTCAATGAGGTTGGCGATACTATCACAATGCTGCACAAAAATTCTGGTTTAAATTAGAGCACTATGGCTAATTGAAATGAAGGTTATAGGGAGAATTTTATCTTGAGATGTAGTGGTACCGGTTCCAAGATTGGGGTTGATTAGTACACCTCTGGATGGCTTCTAATCCATGTTTGAAGCTAGTTTCTTACTGTAAGAAACTAAGGAGATGATGTTAAGTATGAAGTAGGTGATAGAGAGAATACCAAAGGATGCAGTTGTTGCTGTTATGGAGAGGAATAAGCTGCTGCAAAACAAAAAAAGGGAAGAAAGCAGTGTTATGATATTGATTATATTGCTGCAAAAATTGGGAAGCAAGAACACCATAGAATTGTTAATATTATGTGAAAGTATGATAATAACTTTGATTGAAAAAACTGCTAGAGATGATGCTCGACCGAGGTTTGGTGTCATGGAATGCAATATCCTTCGTTGAGAATTGTAAGTTTTGACGGCGGTGGTTGTAAGGTTGGTTGTAGTATAAGTGGAAACTCACTCTCACTTTTTCTCTCAAGAACACACAACCTCACACACACTCAAACAATTACAAAGTAATGCAAACAAGAGAGAAGAGAGACAAGATTGGTAACCCAGTTCGGTTAAGCAAGCCTACGTCTGGAGGGCCAAGCCAAGAGACAATGATCTACTAAAAGAGAAGAGAATACATGAGTACAACTCCCTTGTCACTCATCTCACACATATACAAATACCCACTCTAGATCGCCCGATGCCCACACTACCTAACTCACTTAGGTCTCTCCAGTGGCTTATCTCAAACTCTCGAGCTGGGTCCTTTATATAGCTGCTCCACGAGCGTGCTAATAATCTCTCTCTCTCTCTCTCTCTCTCTCTCTCTCTCTCTCTCTCTCTCTCTTCGCATCTCCAAAATCTCCGCGGATACTATCTTTGGAAATCTTTCAAAAATAGCCGTTGCAGATTCTGTCACACCCGATCCTGCAACGTGGCCCAGTCAAGTGAACTGACTAAGGCTTCAGCTTTGTGTTGCTCTACAAACTCCAGACCTAAACGCTCCCGACTTTATTTGAGTCAACTCAGTCTGATCCTCCCGATCATGACCACGGCAACTGGCTGAATCTCTCTCCGCCACATCCATGAACTCTTCAAAGTGCCTCCTGGCGTGGCGTCTTCCCAACGCGCCAACATCACATGGTTTCCAAACTTAGTCAAGTTTGGTCTTCAGTATACCTTCACCAAATCAGTCTTCAAACCATATTTTGCCTCTTGCCAAAGTATGGCCTTCAAGGATTCTTCAAATAAGATCTTCAATCATGTTTCCAAATCAGCCTCTTACTAAATCTAGACAATGATATATTTAGACACTTTTCTAAATATATTCCTCATAATGTTTTCAGCTCCACTTGGATCCTTATTGCCATAATCATGCCTTCCAAACATGTGCGCTTGCTAAACATATTATCCTTCCAATAATAGCACCAGAATATCTTTGCTCCACTAGCATATCCAGTCACCTGCCAAGTATAGTATCTTACCATAGATAGCTTAATAGCTTGCTGTCCAAGTATAGCACCAATGAGATCTTCTAGAAGCTCTCCACAGATATTCCTCTATATGTGTAATTCCATCAAGCTTTGACCTGGTCAACTGAGCCTTTCCCAAGTACAGTCACGTGCTTAGTCATATATCATGTCATCCAGTCACGGACCTCATGTCTTGTCACCAATACCACATTAGCTTCAACCATGTTGTCGTCATTATTTCTTTAGGAAACTTCATTGCTAACTGTGTCACATCAATACTTGCAACGACCTTCACTGTTGAGTAAACTTCTACCTTTTCATCTTGTGTCGTGCTAGCTTGTGTCAGGTTGCATCTTTATTTGTCATACCAATGTGCTGTCAAATAATGCCAACCTAAGTGCAGCATGCACTAACAATCTCCCCCTTTGGCATTATTTGACACAACTCTTGTCTGATGGCTGCCAGACATAGGTATCCTCCCCCTTTGGGTCATCTGATGCCAAAGTTATCCGTCGTTGTAGAATACATCGCAACTCCCCCTCGATGTCAGCCCGCCGGAAGATACCTGCAAACAACTTCTTGGGCATAAGGTGATAGTGTTTGCAGGGCTGTCCCCGTAGGGATCATACTTGGCAGAGGCAAAGTTCACCCAGTAAGGATTCAAACTTAGTGCCATCAAGGTGTTTGGTGAAGATGTTGGCGAGCTGCTTCTTAGTGTTAATGTAATCCATGACAAGAGTCTTGCGTTCAGCTAAGTCCGGTATAAAGTGATGACGCAAATCAATGTGCTTGGTGCGAGAGTGTTGAATTGGATTTTTGGAGATATCAATGGCGCTTTTGTTATCACAGAAAAGAGTTAGTTGTCCTTGGTGTAGGCCATAGTCTTCAAGCATTTGTTTCATCCATAACAATTGTTTGCAGCTACTGCCTGCGGTGATGTATTCAGCCTCTACAGTTGAAAGAGAAATGCAATTCTGCTTCTTACTGTACCATGCGACGAGGTTGTTACCAAGATAGAAACAACCTCTGGAAGTACTTTTTCGATCATCTACCTTTCCTGCCCAATCAGCATCACTGTAACCTGCTAAGTGCACATTTGTGTCTTTAGAATACCAAAGTCCAAAATCAGCTTACCCACCAATATATATGATAATTCATTTCACTGCAGTGAGATGTGACTCTTTTGGTGCTACTTGATATCTTGAACAAACTCCAACACTAAAGAAAATGTCTGGCCTACTAGCAGTAAGATAGAGCAAACTACCAATCATACTCCTGTAATGACTAGGATCCACATCCTTTCCATATTCATCTTTGCACAGTTTCTAATTTGTACCCATTGGTGTCCTGATATGACGGCCATTTTCTAAGCCAAACTCTTTCACCAAGTTCCTCGCATATTTTCTCTGTGAAATGAAGATGCCATTTGTGCATTGTTTGATTTGAAAACCCAAAAAGTAAGTTAGTTCACCTACCATACTCATCTTAAATTCAAGCTGCATGAGGATCACAAATTCATCTACTTGGCTTTGAGATGTGGACCCGAACACAATGTCATCAACATAAATCTGTCCCACCATCAGGTCAGCTTTAGTTTTCCTGATAAACAGAGTTTGATCTACTCCCCTTCTTTGGTAGCCTTTTTCATGTAGAAATCTTGTGAATCTTTCATACCATGCTCGGGGTGCTTGTTTTAAGCCATACAAAGCTTTCTTTAATTTAAACACTTGATCTGGATGTTGAGGGTCTTCAAACCCTTTGGGTTGTTCTACATATACTTCTTCATTGAGAATTCCATTGAGAAAAGCACTCTTGACATCCATTTGGTATAACTTGAAACCCAGACAACATGCAACCGCTAGCAACAATCCGATAGACTCCAAGCGAGATACTGGCGCAAAAGACTCATCAAAATCTAGACCTTCCACTTGTGTGTATCCCTGTGCAACTAGTCTAGCTTTGTTCCTGACTATGTTCCCTTTGTCATCTGATTTGTTTTTGAATATCCACTTTGTACCAATGACATTTGTATCTATTGGTCTTGGGACCAAAGTCCATACATCATTTCTGGCAAACTGTTGTAATTCTTCTTGCATGGCAGTAATCCAGTATTCATCCACTAAAGCTTCCTTTACATTCTTTGGTTCAATGAGGGAAGTTATATCCGGCTAACTGTCGGTAGTCTATCCTTGGAGTGTTTCGAGTGCGTCTTCCTTCATTGACATTACCAATCACATCTTGCAGTGGATGATTTTTCCTTATTCTTGAGGATGGTTCACCAATGTCCTCTACTTGGTTGTCTTCATCTTGACTTTCTTCTTCATCTGATTCTCTGCTTATTCCGCCAGTTGCATGTTGCATTGTGTTAGAAGATGCATCTTGCTGCCTGGCTGGATTCTGTGTGTCTACAAGTGTAGTAGTCTGCTGCTCTTCTTGTACTTCATCATCAGTTGATTCACTGTTTTGTATGTCATGATTGATTGGCTCTCTAACAAGATTGTGAGCTTCTGCACTAGCTATTTGATTTGAATAATCATCAATAACAACATTGATTGTCTCTATTACCTTTTTGGTTCTTGAATTATACACCCGAAATGCTCGGTTGTCTGTAGAATACCCCAAGAACACTCCTTGATTGCTTTTCTTTTCAAACTTTGCTAGTTGATCTCTGTCATTCAAGATGTAGCATTTACTTCAAAGACATGAAAGTAATTGAGATTTGGTTTTCTTTCTTTCCAAATTTAATATGGGGTCATGTTAGTGGATGGACGAAAGTATACTCTATTCATGATGTAGTATGCTGTGTTCATAGCCTCAGCTCAAAATCTTGTGGGAAGTTTCTTTGAATTCAACATTACCCTTGCCATTTCTTGAAGAGTTCTATTCTTTCTTTCAACTACTCCATTCTGTTGTGGTGTTTTTGGAGCTGAAAATTCATGATGAATTCCATGTTCTTTACTGAAGTTAGCGAACTGAGCATTTTCAAATTCTCTTCCATGATCACTTCTGATCCTTACAATCCTTTCAATTTCATAGTTCTTCTCATTCTAAAGTTGTGTACACAGTTTCTCAAATGATCTGAATGTGTCTAATTTTTCTTTGAGGAAAACCCAAGTTAATCTGGAATAATCATAGACATATACAAATATATACCTCTGTCCTGACATGCTTTTTGCTTGTGTTGGACCAATGAGATCCATGTGTAGTAATTCTAGCACCTTAGATGTAGCTGTGTATTGCACTACCTTGTGAGTAGTACGTTTTTGCTTTCCCATTTGACATTGACCACAAACTCCATCCTTTTCTGTATCAATTTGGGTAATCCTCTGACAGCTCCTATCCCTGCAATCTTCATCAAATGCTTGTAGTTCAGATGCCCAAGTTTCTGGTGCATGATCTGTTACGTTGCAGTTTGTGTTATAGCAGACTTGTAACTTCTGGAGTAAATAGCAATTCTTTGGAGATCTGAATCCAGTCAGAACATATTTGTTTTTATCATCATAGACTACACACTTGTCTTTGGTGAACTTAACGACCAGATTTTGATCACACAGCTGACTTATACTCAATAGATTTGCTTTCAGACCATCTACATGTAGAACATTCTTCACTCTTGGTACTCCTGGCATCATCAAAGTTCCTCTTCCAATTACTTGACTTTGTTGTCCATCACCAAAAGTAACATACCTAACTGAGCACGTTTTGTAGTTCATCAAAAGGTTTCTGTTCCCGGTCATGTGTCTTGAATAACCACTGTCAAAATACCATTGATCCTTTGTGGTTTTTTGTACTGATGTATAAGCTACTAAACTTTTTATATCTGCCTTTTGAACCCACATCATCCTTGTTTGATTCTTCATAGCTTCCGGTTCCTTCCTTTCTGCAACTCCTCTTGACTTATTATTTTTCCAGATCCATAATTTTTTGGTTAGTGTGGTCTTTCTTCTAATTCTTTTTCTGATGGTTGACCTTTCATATCCAATTACTCTTCCAGTTTTCAGATCTTCCTTCAGCTTATTGCATCTTGGTCTTATATGACCATCTTTTCCAAAATAGAAGCATATATGGACTCCTCTTTTTAGCCTTTTCTTGACTCCTGAAGATTCTTCAATACAAAGTTGGGTTTTAAAAACATGTACCTTTGTGTTGTTGTCATCTCTTCTTTTGCAGGTTGCATCCGCGGTTGTAGTACAATTTGTGACAGCCTTGGATCTGCTCCATTTTTTTGTTTTCTTCATTATTGAGGTAAAAGAGACATGATTGATGTGTAGATCTTCTTCTTCTTGTGCTTTCAGGTCTTTATCTGAATCACTCACACTCTGCTCCTTTTCTTCACCATTATTTATGTTGATGGAGAGGTTTGACTTGTTCTTCTTTGTGCTTGCACACTCATGTTGTAGATAACCAAATCCTTTACACTTCCAATACTGTGGTTGTTTGTATTTCTTCTGATCTCCTTTTTGGTGTTCCCATGAGTCTTTCCTGAAGTAGCTTCCTCCAAGTATTGTTGGCATTAGCCATTTAAGTAGTAGCACTAGATCACTATCTTGTTCTACTACCTCTTCTTTCCTTGCTTCTAATTTTGAAGCAGCATCTCCCTTTTTTCTTTTAGGCTTTATGTTCATCTCATAGGCTTAAAGTGAACCAATGAGATTGTCAAGTCTCATGGTACTAATGTCGAGAGCCTCTTCGATTGCATCTATCTTTGCTTCAAACCTCCTTGGGAGAGATCTCAGGGTTTTTCTAACTAGTTTTTCTTCTGGATACTTGTCGCCTAATTGGAAAGCTTGATTGGCTATCTTCATAAGCTTGGCGTTGAAAGAGCCAATGGTTTCATCATCCTCCATCCTTAGATTCTCGAACTTGGATGCTAACATCTGGAGTTTAGATTCCCGTACCTGATTTGTGCCTTCATGTATTTGCTGAAATATATCCCATGCTTCCTTGGCCGTGTCACAGGTTCCAATATATGTGAACTGAGTTTCATCAACTCCTCCAAAGATAGCATTGAGAGCTTTGTCATTTGCATTTGCTTTGGTTATCTCTTCGGTACTCCAGTTGGTTTTCTTCTTCTTTATCTTGTTACTCTCAGTATCCAAGTAGGTTGGGGGAGTCCAACTGTCTTCGACAACCATCCAAGCTAGCTCGTCAATTGATTTGATGAATGCTCTCATACTCACCTTCCAATATGGGTAGTTGTCTGCATTTAGGAGGGGTAGAGGACTAATGGATACTCCTTCTCTTCCAGTCATAGTCGAAACTTCTCCTAGGACCTCACCTAACCTTGAAACCAAGGTGACGAAGGTCACCTGGCTCTGATACCACTTGTAAGTTCCGACGGGGATGGTTGTAAGGTTGGTTGTAGTGTAAGTGGCAACTTATTCTCATTTTTTCTCTCAAAAACACACAACCTCACACATACTCAAACATCACAAAGGAATGCAAACAAGAGAGAAGAGAGATACAAGATTGGTAACCCAGTTCGGTTAAGCAAGCCTACGTCTGGTGGGCCAAGCCCTGAGACAATGATCCACTAAAAGAGAAGAGAATACATAAGTACAACTCCCTTGTCACTCATCTCACACATATACAAATACCCACTATAGATTGCTCGATGCCCACATTACCTAACTCACTTAGGTCTCTCCGGTGGCTCATCTTAAACCCTCGAGCTGGGTCCTTTATATAGCCGCTCCATAAGCCTGCTAATAATCTATCTCTCTCTCCATATCTCCGAAATCTCCGCGGATACTATCTTTGGAAATCTTCCAAAAATAGTTGTTGCAGATCCTGTCACACCCGATCCTGCAACGTGGCCCAATCCAGTGAACTGACTAGGCTGTAGCTTTGCGTTGCTCTACAAACTCCAGACCTAAACCCTCCCGGTTTTATTTGAGTCAACTCCGTCTGATCCTCTTGATCACGACCATGACAATTGGCTGGACCTCTCTCCATCACATCCATGAACTCTTCAAAGTGCCTCCCGGTGTGGCGTCTTCCCAACACGCCAACATCACATGGTTTCCAAACTTAGTCAAGTTTGGTCTTCAGCATATCTTCACCAAATCAGTCTTCAAACCATATTTTGCCTCCTGCCAAAGTATGGCTGATAGCTCTCAAAAGAGAGCTATTTAGATGACATATTATGCTAGGTTAAGACCAAATATGGCCACCTAATGAGGTATTCAAGAGCCAATTTGGGTTATTTTGTATAATCTTTACCTCGACTAGCATGCACACTTGTTTTAGTGATTTTCTATACTAAATGGATTAATTTATGCACTAATGCAAGTGTTTCTACTATTGATAGATGATGAGAGCAATAAGGATGATCTTGAGCCAAAGAGATAGGTGTTTTATGACAAAGAAGCGTAAGGAGCAAAAGGAGAGAGGATTGTGAGCAGCCTGAAAGATCATATAAGATCAGGAATTTATTGGAAGAGCTACAGGACTCTAAATCCAATTTCCTTTGGTCAGATTGAAGAAGAAGAAGTCATGAACACATGGTCAAAATTTTAGCTCATTCCGAGTTGAAATGGTCATCCGATCATTGACTTGATGAAAACATCGCGATGGAGACTGGATACATGGCGATGTTTAACACAGACAGAGCGCTGCTTTCAGAGAAAATAACATCGCGATGTCAACTGCGCTGGGCTATAAAAAGGGCCTGATTTGATAGGTTGTAGCATCTTTTGGCTTGGTGGCGGCTGCACACAACTGCTGAGGTCTTGAGGGCGATTTCCAGCTCCGTCTAGCTCCTAGGAGCCGGAAAGGGGGGCATTTATGAGGGGGAACTTCTAGTCTCTTGTTTTTGTTGTTTAGAACTCTCTTTAGTTCATTTCTGGATATTTGTATGGATGCTTTCATTGCTATTGATGTTTCATTTGCAATGTTAGCTTAAACACATTATCTAGGGTTGTATGGATGCTTTGGCTTGATATATTTATTATCTTTGGTTTGCTTTGTTATTTTGATTGTGGATGTGCCTTTAAATCTATTCTCTTTACTCCTCATTAGTTGAGAGACTATGAGTATCTTTAACTCCATGCACTATGAGAGATCTAGGCTTGTGATTAGGGTGGACGGAGTGACACCGATTTGATCTAGTGCTAAGAGATCAGGCTAGGCAATTCCACCGTGGTGATATAGTGTTGTCCTATAATGTATCTAACATACCATAGAGATATGGACTTCGTTGCATGATCCTTAGAAGAGATAAGGTCCAATAGGATGCACCCGGAGTGCACACAAGCATATCACTTTATCACACATACACTAATATCGATGACCTTGATAACATAGCACTCCAAGGAGAAAACCATTACAAGTCTAGCAAACCCATGTAATCCTAGGTCATCCATCGTGATAATCTACCCCTTTTTCCCTCTGTTCACCACAACTCTCTTATAACCAATCACACGCTACACACTTACATTAAAGCATTGCAATAGCTCTTACATAAATAGAAGAATTCATCTCCATTCCCTTGGGATTTCGACCCGGTACTTACCGGCTATTACTTGCGACCATGTACGCTTGTGTGCGGAGGCTTTAGTGCTTGCACTTAAGTTTTCTGGTCAACAATGGCCTTCAAGGAATCTTCAAATAAGATCTTCAATCATGTTTCCAAATCAACCTCTTACCAAATCTAGACAACGATATATTTAGACACTTTTCTAAATATATTTCTCATAATGTTTTCAGCTCTACTTGGATCCTTGTTGCCATAATCGCCCTTCCAAACATGTGTGCTTGCTAAACATATTATCCTTCCAATGATAATACCAGAATATCTTTGCTCCACTAGCATATTCAGTCACCTGCCAAGTATAGTATCTTACCATAGATAGTTTAACAGCTTACTGTCCAAGTATAGCACCAGTGAGATCTTCTAGAAGCTCTCCAAAGATATTCCTCATGTGTAATTCCATCAAGCTTTGACCTAGTCAATTGAGCCTTTCCTAAGTACAGTCACGTGCTTAGTCATATGCCATGTCATCTAGTCACGGACCTCATGCCTTGTTACCAATGCCACGTTAGCTTCAGCCATGTTGTCTTCGGCACATCCATACTTGCAACGGCCTTTACTACTGAGCAAACCTCTGCCTTTTTATCTTGTGTCGTGCTAGCTTGTGTCAGGTTGCATCTTCATTTGTCATGCCAATGTGTTGTCAAATAATGCCAACCTAATTGTAGTTTGCACTAACAAGAATGATGAAAACTATGGGATCAATGTGGTTTCAGTCATATGTTTTGCGAATCATATGTAGCTATAGAAGATCATGTTTGGTAGATAATTATATATTGTCATGAAAGGAAGATTTGACATTGTTATATGAAAAGTATACGATTGTAAAATTGGTTAAAGAAACAATCCAAAGCTATGCCAAATACTAAGTTATGTAAAGCTCCCTTCTAGAGTTTGATGAAATGCCTCAAAGATGTTTGTTTTCAGTTTAGAATGGAATTGCCGGTAGAGTTGCTAAAAGGCAATCACATTAGGATTATGTATGCTCAATCACTTGGTCTTGAATGATATGAGTGCAAAAAAGAAAAAAAAAAAATTTGTCATGCATTGTGGCAATTGATGGAAAATTTGTAGATGAATTTCTTCTTTCGGAAGTTTTGATTCATTACTCTCCTTTTCAACTAGCATTGAAATTATTGTCCTTGGTATCTGTATACAGTGGAATAATGCTCCATTGTCTTTACTGAAATATTTATGTGCTATTGGTTTAATTATGAGAAATTATGGGGTTGCTAGCTGCTGCAGAATCCAAATTGTAGTGCTGCCAATTATGACTGTCAAGCTTAATAACTATATTATGATTACAAACAGATAGTATTACAGAATATTATGAGGCATTTTTGCAAATTCATAATTATATATATAGCATAATATTATATCTAAAGGGTAGTGCTGCCAAGTTTTGCACACTTGTTTTGCAATGAAATCTTTAGTAAATTATGAAGGTCATGCCTTCTTCTTTGAGGCCAACCATGTCACAAAATGTTACTGATTCGACTCCAGTGAATCATATGAGTGTTACTATGTCTTGAGTGTTAAAGTTGGTTTGGGGTTAAAAAGGAAATAATTAATGGCAAAGCTTTATTCATGGTGTACTAACAAGCTTGGCCTATTTTTTTGAATTGACTTTGGTTGCTTGGTTTGCTGTGAGTGGGTGTGAAGTAAGTATATTTTACAGTAAAACATGGGGTAGTTTTGTTGGGTGTGCAGTAAGTAATAACTTATCAGTAAAATAGAAGTAAGTTAGGGGGCTTTTACCGTATTTTCACTCACAACAAAATTTGCTTTGAGTGGGACTTACAGAAGAAAGTTATGGATACTCTCACTCGATCGATTCTTTTCCTTTGCCTTAGTCTCTCTCTATCTCCTTCCCTTCAGCCCGATTCTCACCGCCGCGGCGTCTCCTCGAAATCATAACCTTGCTTCCTTGTTGGCGCCTCTTTGTTGTTGTCTCTTAAACCAGGTAAGCTTCTTCAGACCTTATCCTTTTCCTCACTTCCTTTTTCTCTGTTTTTTTTTGTTCTTTGGATGCAATTTTCATAGGTTAATATTGATTCATATACCACAATTTATGCAATTTCCCATCTATTTAAAAGATGCATCTTGGGAGTTCTTGGCTACAATTTATGTGAATTATTATGCAATTGCATAGGCCTCGTTCGGTAAAGTCTTATTTGCTTATTCTTAGTTATTTTTTTCGTTAATTTTCAGTGCAATTTATGATGGGTCTATACTTTTAGAAAATGTTTTAATACTGGTTGGAATGACATTGGAGTTGCTTTCTTTGACTTAGTTGGTTCTATTTGGTGCAAGGGATGGTGAGAATAGTGGTGGTGTGAGTCCAACATTAACCCATTTAGCTAATTAGATGGACAAAAGGACCTGAAGGTTCTTGTAATGTTCAATTTGTAGCACAGGTATACAACTATTTTTTTCAACCAAGTTTAATTAAGGTGAGTAGTAAAAGGAGCTACAGAGAATAGGGGTTCAAATTATCATAGTAAAGAAATCATTATCAACTAAGTGAAATTATATTGAAACTTTCTCAGCCCTATGGAGATTGATGTCTACCTTTGATTGTGGAGTCTAAATAAAGTGTCCTTACTAACATATTTCAATCTTTTCAGCATGTTATCAGATCAATTTTTGTATCTCTCTTGTTTGAGAGCAACCATATATTGTAACTCTCCTTTAAATATTGTCTTTTTCCACTTCTCAAGGTTCTAGAAGTTTAGGTGCACGCATGGAGTTACCACTGACATTTGATCTTGAGGATGAACCTAAAGGTTTTTATGATTTTAACAATTTTTCCCAAACTCAATCTCCTAATGTAGACATGCCCACAAGCTCCACCTCCAATACCAATCGGAAGGGAGCAAATCGCATGAAGGGCGTTGGCTTTGAGATGATGCAAATGGTTTTTGATGGTTTGGATAGACTTGCAAATGCAATGGAGGTGGATAAGACAGAGAAGTTGAGTACAAGATTGTATGTCGAGGTTATGACTTTGCATGACTATTATACTCGTAATGCTCTTGGAGTAGTATTTGATCATTCGATTTCCCAAAACATCCTAGCTTATTGTTTTATGGCCAAAGAGCATTCCCTTCGATGCTCTTGGATGGATCATTTTCTTCTACACTTGAGGGGTGATGGTGGGATATGAGTTATTAGTGGAACAATGTTAGGTTATTCAAACTTTGATGATATTTTCACTTTTGTTATGTTGACTTTGAATATGAACTTGTTGTAGTTGGTTGATAAGTGTTTATTTGAGCATAATTTTATATTATATTCATATATGCTTGGCATATAATTGTGAGGGCTTTTTACCCACCAATACTTAAAATGTATTTATTTTAATCAACAGGGCATGATATAAGAACCTCGGAGGAAAGAAAGCATTTCGGGAGAAATCGGATCCCAGAGCACCTAGAAGAGCCTATACGGGCAGTAATAAGGGCTGACATACGGCCGTATACTGGTTCCTGAAGGGAATACGGGCTAGTATATGGCCCGTATGATAACTGGTATGATGATGATTGGCCCGTATACGAGTCGATATTCGGCCTATATACGGGCCCGTTTGAAGATGGCTGACCTGTATACGGGCTGACATACGCCCGTATACAAGCCCGTACATCGTCAATTTGGGTGAATCTTCAGATCTTGAAGAGGGCAAATTGGTAAATCTCAGGGGTATAAAAGCGAACGAATGAGGAGTTTAGGGGGAGAGAAAGGCTAACCTTGGGGGAAAGCTTGGAGGTCTTCATCTAGGAGCTATTAGAGCAAGAGGAGGAGAAACCTTTCGAAGAAAACCAAGAAGCTATCAACGGTTATTGCATTAGGTTTACTTATCATGTCTTCTTTGATTGCTTTCATCATTGTTTTGGATTGTTTCCCCTCTTTCATGGAGGGCTAATTTTGTAGATACTTGGATGAATGATGAACCCTTGGACATGATTTAATTAATGTTGATTTTCTATTCTTGAATGCTTGGTTATATTCATTGAGCCTATTGGATGTTTTAATGTGAGTGAATCCCTCTGAGTTGCGAGAGCCCGGAGAGATTCTCATAGTCCATATGGGGGAAGAAGCGAACGCCTCCCCGTGTGTAGACCATCTCCAATGGAGGGGATTGTGAGTATACCGGGGACCCGGGTACTAAGGAGAGTGAGTCCTTTAGATGAATTATTCCATAATCCTTCCAAGAAATAGGTTCGAGAATATAATCGGTAAGGGCACTAGGATTAGTAACTCACCTCGGGATGAGGGAGTGAAAGCACGATAGGAACCCTTGGCCAAGATTAACCAAGAGTCGAGATAGAAAATAGCATTCATCTTTTAGAAGTCCAAGGGGGATTCAATTGTCCGAGCATCCCCCTTTTTATGATTGTTTGACCTTAAGAGTAACTCGATTCTCTCGTTTGTGTTTTCAATTTGATTAGTTTAGAGTTAGTATAACCAACCACTCTTGGATCGACTAAATAGTAGAAGAACAGTGGGTACTAGTACTTCCATCTCCCTGCGGATCGATAACCCGACTTTTACGTCCACTATTATTACTTGATTACGACCCGTACACTTGCGGTTGTATCGCATCAAGTTTTTGGCGCCGTTGCCGGGAGAATTGGATTACTAGGAAAGCTAGGAATTTACTACTTTAGTCATTTTGTTTTTGTCCCTTTATTTTCTTCCTTTGTTTTGTTTTTTTTTTCATTTTCATTGAAATTTTAGATACTAATCTTCATTTCTTGAATATATTGCGAGGGAGCCACATGTTTATATCCAGGAGCGAACTGCTAAAAAAGCTGGAGGCACTAGATCGGTGGATCGAAGAAAAACTAGCCAATCAATCCACGAATTCATCACGGGAACAGTTGACGGAAATCATCCCATTTGAGGAGGTATATGTCTTATGGGGATCAGAAACTAACCCGGTATCAGGAGAGACATCTCAAGAAGGATCATATGATGAAGACGCATTGTATGATCATGACTTTTTAATGGAATTCCTAAATAGACAGAATGAAGTCCTTTTGTATCCAAGGGGACTAGACAAGGAAGAGAATCCAAACCACGATCGAGTGGCCATGAATATCGACCTTATACAAGATGCGAAACACAACAATACACCCTCAGATTCAGAAGAAGAATCCACCATAGAATCACAGGCAGAAATGGAAGAACTGGATGAGAACTTGAAACAGTTAAAACCATCAGTAGTTGAGCCCCTACAGTTGGAGTTGAAAGAATTACCTAGTTATCTTGAGTACGCCTTTTTAGCCGAAGACTCAAAGCTCTGGTTATCATTGCATCTAATCTAACAAGTTTACAGAAGGGGAAACTACTACAAGTCCTTAAGAGACACAAGAGGGCCATAGCATGGAAAACATCCGACATCAAAGGAATAAGCCCATCATTTTGTACCCACAAGATTCTTATGGAGGACAACTACCGACCCTCTATCCAACCTCAAAGAAGGCTAAACCCAAATATGTAGGAGGTGGTCAAGTCAGAAGTGCTCAAGCTCTTGGATGCCGGAGTCATTTACCCTATCTCCGATAGCGCATGGGTGAGTCCCGTCCAAGTGGTACCGAAAAAAGGAGGGATGACGGTGGTCACAAATGAGAAGGATGAATTAATCCCTACGAGAGCTGTTACCGGCTGGAGAGTATGTAT
This sequence comes from Dioscorea zingiberensis, assembly GCA_026586065.1. Lineage (NCBI taxonomy): Eukaryota > Viridiplantae > Streptophyta > Magnoliopsida > Dioscoreales > Dioscoreaceae > Dioscorea > Dioscorea zingiberensis. The sequence goes on from CM048824.1 coordinate 36,225,396, forward strand.
TGACTATAGGAAGTTGAATGATGCTACAAGGAAGGATCATTTTCCTCTACCATTTATTGATCAAATGCTTGAGAGATTAGCCGGACACTCTGATTATTGTTTCCTAGATGGCTTTTTTGGGTACTTCCAAATTCCCATTGCTCCCGAAGATCAAGAGAAGACCACATTCACCTGTCCATATGGTACTTTTGCTTACCGCCGTATGCCTTTTGGGTTGTACAATACACCGGCTACTTTTCAACGATGTATGCTAGCTATCTTCGAAGACTTTGTGGAGAGCATTATGGAGGTATTTATGGATGACTTCTCAGTCTTTGGAGACTCATTTGACTTTTGTCTCGCAAACCTAGAGAAGGTGTTAATTAGATGTGAAGAAACCAACTTGGTGCTAAGTTGGGGGAAATGTCATTTCATGGTCCAAGAAGGGATTGTTTTGGGTCACAAAACCTCGAGCAAGGGTATTGAGGTGGATAAAGCAAAGGTTGACACCATCGAAAAGCTACCTCCACCAACTTCAGTGAAAGCCGTCAGAAGTTTTTTGGGGCATGCCGAGTTCTATAGGAGATTTATAGAGGACTTCTCCAAAATAGCCAAACCATTGACCAAATTGCTAGAAAAAGATGCTCCCTTTGAGTTTGACGAAGGATGCCGAGAGGTGTTCACTATCTTGAAGGAGAAACTTGTACAAGCCCCGATCATGACCACCCCAGATTGGAACCTCCCATTCGAGCTCATGTGCGATGCAAGTGATCATGCAGTCGGTGCAGTTTTGGGACAACGAAAGAACAAGCATTTCCAACGGATCTATTATGCTAGCAAGACTTTGACGGATGCCCAAGCAAATTACACCACCACTGAAAAGGAGCTTCTTGCTATAGTGTTCGAATTTGATAAGTTCCGACCCTACTTTGTACTTTCCAAGGTTGTAGTGTACACCGATCACTCAGCACTACGCTATCTCATGACTAAACCAGACGCCAAACCAATATTAATCTGTTGGGTACTATTGTTGCAAGAATTTGATTTGGAAATAAAGGATAAAGGAGGTGCCGAGAATCTAGCCGCCGATCACTTATCCCGATTAGAAAATCCAAATAGAGACTTGTTGAAGGAGAGGGATATCAAGGAAGAGTTCCCGGAGGAGTACTTATACAACCTTCAAGTGATACAAGGGCAAATATCGGTGATGAGTGAGGAGAAGGAAACACCCTGGTTCGCCGACATTGCAAATCCTACAACTATTCACAAAAAAAGAAGTTTTTAGCGGAACTGAAGTATTATACATGGGATGATCCCTACTTATTTCGCATTTGTGCCGATCAAGTCATAAGGAGGTGTGTCTCAAAGGAAGAAGGGTTAAAAATTCTAGAACATTGTCATGCAGGACTTGCAGGCGGGCACTACAGTGCAAATAAAACAGCGAGGAAGATCCTCAACGCGGGGTTTTACTGGCCAACCTTATTCCACGATGCACAGGGATATGTTCAATCTTATGATAGGTGTCAACGATTTGGCAATATATCTAAGTGAGATGAGATGCCACAAAGCTCGGTTCAAGTGTCCGAAGTATTTGATGTTTGGGGAATTGATTTTATGGGGCCTTTCCCTACCTATTACGGCAACAGATTTATCTTGGTGGGGGTGGATTATGTCTCCAAGTAGGTGGAAGTACAAGCCTTACCCACTAGTGACACAAGGGGAGTTGTGGGGTTCCTAAAAAAATTGTTTTCCCGTTTTAGGACCCCAAGAGCTATCATTAGTGATCGAGCGACATATTTTTGCAACGCTCAATTTGCTAAGATCCTAAAGCGATACAATGTAGTCCACCGCACCTCTACTCCATATCACCCCCAAACAAGCGGGCAAGTGGAAGTATCCAACCGACAACTGAAGAGGATCCTTGAACGGACGGTATCCAATGGACGGTATGCACTTTGGGCCTATCATACCGCATACAAAGCACCAATCGGTAGTACCCCCTATCGACTCATCTATGGCAAAGCATGTCACTTACAGGTCGAACTTGAGCACAAGGCTTATTGGGCAACCAAATTCTTGAATTTTGACACCTCACTCGTTGGCGCTGAACGGAAGCTTCAATTAAACGAACTCGAAGAGTGGAGGTTGTTCGCATATGAAAATTCAAGATTATACAAAGAGCGGGTCAAGAAGCGTCATGATCAAACATTAAAGCATCACAAACAATTCAAGGAAGGAGATCGTGTGTTATTATTCAACTCAAGGCTCAAACTTTCCCAGGAATGTTGCGCTCTAGGTTGTCAGGACCGTTTACTGTCACAAAAGTCCACCCCCACTGTGCAGTGGAAATTCATCACCATAAAAGGGGTACATTCAAGGTGAATGGCCATCGGCTCAAGCTATACTATAATGCAAGCTTTAAGGGAGGAGCCAATGAAAGCTTCAAGGTATTTGAACCTCCATGAGGTAAGGTAAAGGTACATCAAGTTAGTGACGTTAAACAGGTTCTTCTTGGGAGGCACCCAAGCTCTTGAAAATCTTTTTCTTTCTTTTCAGTTGCAAGCCTCTTTAGTTAGATTGTATGTTTGGAATAAATGATTGAGATGTATCATATCTATTTCTATGATATCTTGTATCATCATGCTGGTTGTCAATCCATTCATAGCCCTAGAATACATGATTGTCATTAGGGAGCGCGAGGAGGACCTGAATGGCACCCTGATCTAGCTGCAAAAGCCAAACCCAGACCTATACGGGATGTCATATGGCCTTTCATACGGCCGTATGATAGGTCCAGTAGCCTATACGGGCTGATATACAGCCCATAAACAAGATAGTATAGCTCTTCCAGTTGAGTATATAGACTGATATATGGGCAGTATACTAGGCTGTATACATTAGCCAGTGTCCTATACGGGCTGTTATACAACCCATATACGAGCTCGTATACAACCGGGTTTGGGGCGTTTTAAAGGGCGATTCTTCCATTTGGTTTTCAAGCACTAGCCGCCCCACTCCCTCTCCACAGAAATCAGAGACCTCTCCTTGCCGAGGCGACTTCCTTCTTCGATTTTGGGCTTCATTTTTCCGTAGGTATGCATTCTAATGCGTTGTTTTGTCGACATTGTTCATTTTCACCATGTTTAGAAACCTAGGGATTCAATGGATGCATTTTGAATGGATTTGTGCTTTTTGTGTTGAGTTTTTGCTTGAATGTGTTGATCTATGGCATGTCTAGATGTTTAGAAAGAGATTAGGGTGTGAATGGACTATAAAGGAAGGGTTGTAGGCCATGGGGTCCGGCGCCGCCGCGCCTCGACGCATACGGGCTGTATAAACATTCTATTAAATTTTTGTAGATTTTGTCCGCACTAACACCCTTTTCAATTATTTTGTAGATATGCCGAGGAAAGTAGTGGCGTCCAAGAAAAGGAGGACCGACAAAGGATCCTCCACCAAACCTCATTTTGAGGAGGATCACTTTTTTCACCACTACCAGAGACTGGCCGCCAAGCCCTTTGGGCGAACGCGGTACATCGATTGGGGCGTAGTTACCCAGCTGGGGATTGCGGACCGGGTACAGAGCATGCTCGGGTTGGTGGATGGGACAAGGTGTTCTCCATCAACCACGACACTTTCCGGGAGGCGACTCTGGAGGTCCTCAACACATTCGAGGCTGATCGGAGTTCCATTCAGGAGTGGTCCCTCACAGCGATCTCATTCCAGCTCTTCGGGGAGAAGAGGACCATGAGCTACACCTAATTCTCGATGCTCATGGGCTTCTATGACATGGAGGCCCTCCACACTCGGGAGCATCGGGAGCTCCTTACTTCCTTCCCCGACCACATCATTACAGCCACGCCCTATTGGATTCAGCTTGGGGGAACAACAATGCGACCCTCATGTCTGATCAGGTCCACCGCTTCATCCATGCACTCGTCAGCCTCTCCATCGCTGAGCGAGATGACAGCACCGGGAAGGTCACCGTCACCGATCTTTTTATACTTTATAGCATTTTTGAGCGGGTACCTATCCATCTAGGATATATACTCGCCAATTACTTGGTACATCAGGGGACCCACACCTGGCTGAAGACTATCACTGCGGGGCCCTAGATTACCCGCCTCATTCTTGGCATGGGCCTCGAGGAGAAGACGGAGGACATGGAGCGGCTTTAGCTTATGACCACCCTAGGGATGAGCATACTATGTCAGATGAAGCTCGTCAAGCACGCGGGAGACCGCTATACATTTGTTGGCTATGGCGCCGACAGTTTTGATGATGATGAGGAGTCCGACTCTAAGGACTCCGACATCCCACCTCCCATAGACGAGCTTTCATTTTCAGTGAGCTGTAGCCGATTCGAGCGCCTGGAAGGGCAAATCGCGGGCATTCGTGCTACTCAGGATACAATTCTCACGGAGTAGCGCCGCTTGGGAGACCAGTTCGAGGAGCTGTCTATCTTTATCCATAGGCACCCAGCGTTTGCACCTCCTCCAAAGACAAGCACCTCCAAATAAGTAAAGACTGAGGCACCACCAGCAGATGACCCCGCGCTCTGAGGACTTGGACACATCTCTTTCTTCTTATGTTGATGAGACTTATTTTATTGTGCACTTTTTATTTTCGTGATTTGTTGGACTTCTTGCTTTATTTTGCGCACCTTGTATGGGTAGCAAGGGCATCACCCTGCTACACTCATCCTCTCATTTATCTTTTATAGACTCTCTTGCTTTCCTCTTATCTTTTGTGGAGCTATAATGATCTTCCCTTACTTTGCAGAAGTGGAAATTGAATCAACACCCACGGTAGTAGCCACGCATTAACTTCATGGAAATCAATTGGCACTCCAAAATAACCGAGGAAGTTTTATTTCACCTTTCTCCATGCATTGGGGACAATGTACAATTTTAAATGTGGAGATGGGCAGCTACCTATCTTTTATAGTTGTACATTCATAGCAAACTTTAAGTGTGGAGATAGGTAGCTATTAATGAACTATTGATGAAATTCATTGGAAATTTTTCAAATTTTCTGTTCTTCATGACTAGCATGCCTTGACAAAGGCCTTAAGGAAACATGTTGGCACACTCGATTTCTATGGCACCACCTTAGCACAGAATTTTGGCAAACTCTTCTATGAAATGCCATGGGCATATAAAGATCATCTCTGTGACACTTTTGATCTTTAAAGACAATAGATAACCTATTTCCATGTTCTTTTGACTTTAATATCTAAGCATTACTTCCAATGGCTCCAAGAAACTTCGTGGCACTAGTTCAAACTTATTAATCCATCATAATGTTACTAAGTGGACAAGTAAGAGGAGAAGCAAATAGTTGTACATATAGTAGTTGTCAATCAATAAAGACGGTGTTCCGCTGTTTGTTGTACCAAAGTAGTTTAGGGTTCCGGCTCCTAATCAGAGTGTTCTTCAATGTGAAAAGTCATTACTTAGTATAAACACGCTTAGGTAGGGATGTAACCACCTTAGTAGCTAAGTGCCCTAGTGTTTAATCAGCATGAGCACCTTGCAAAAAGGAGGAACTACACTATACCTTGATCTTTAGAACGGGAAAGTCGGATCTAATATAGATGCCCTACCCGAAAAAAAAGGTGTCTCCTTCAAACTTGTCCACCATTCTTCTAATAGGGGGTAATTCTTTTTGTTCTTAGGGCCTCAAGGACTTTCTAGAGTCCATTGAGAGCATGCTTATCTTGCTAAGACTTGAGAACATGGCATGTGGAGTGAATAAGCTTTCTCTAGAACCATAATGATATCTTGCATGAGATCTATTTAAGCCTTGGCGTGGAAATGGGATAACAAAGTATATGGGTGGTGAACTTGAAAAAAGTTGAGCCATACATTTCATGGCCAAGAGGATGAACACTTATATTTTCTTTTGTTGATTGATTTTCTTTGCTTGGGGACAAGCAAACCTTTAAGTGTGGAGATATTTGATAAGTGTTTATTTGAGCATAATTTTATATTATATTCATATATGCTTGGCATGTAATTGTGAAGACTTTTTACCCACCGATACTTAAAATGTATTTATTTTAATCAACAGGGCATGATATGAGGACCCTGGAGGATAGAAAGCATTTCGGGAGAAACCGGGATCCCAGAGCACCCAGAAGAGCCTATACGGGCAGTAATACGGGCTGACATACCGCCGTATACTGGTTCCTAAAGGGAATACGGGCTAGTATACTGCCCGTATGATAGCTGGTATGATGACGATTGGCCCGTATACGGGCTGATATATAGCCCAGATACGGGCCCGTATGAAGGTGGTTGGCCCTTATACGGGTTGACATACGCCCGTACATCATCAATTTGGGTGAATCTTCAGATCTTGAAGAGGGCAAATTAGTAAATCTCACCCCTAAAACCCTAGCGGTATAAAAGCCAACGAATGAGGGGTTTAGGGGGAGAGCTTTTGGTGGGAGAGAGAGGCTAACCTTGGGGGAAAGCTTGGAAGTCTTCATCTAGGAGCTATTGGAGCAAGAGGAGGAGAAACCTTTAGAAGAAGACCAAGAAGCTATCAACTGTTATTGCATTAGGTTTACTTATCATGTCTTCTTTGATTGCTTTCATCTTTGTTTTGGATTGTTGCCCCCTTTTCATGGAGGGCTAATTTTGTAGATGCTTGGATGAATGATGATCCCTTGGACATGATTTAATCAATGTTGATTTTCTATCCTTGAATGCATGGTTATATTTATTGAGTCTATTGGATGTTTTAATGTGAGTGAATCCCTCTACGTTGCGAGAGCCCGGAGAGATTCTCATAGTCCATATGGGGGAAGAAGCGAACGCCTCCCCGTGTGTAGACCATCTCCAATGGAGGGGATTGTGAGTATACCGGGGACCCGGGTACTAAGGAGAGTGAGTCCTTTAGATGAATTATTCCATAATCCTTCCAAGAAATAGGTTCGAGAATATAATCGGTAAGGGCACTAGGATTAGTAACTCACCTCGGGATGAGGGAGTGAAAGCACGATAGGAACCCTTGGCCAAGATTAACCAAGAGTCGAGATAGAATAGCATTCATCTTTTAGAAGTCCAAGGGGGATTCAATTGTCCGAGCATCCCCCTTTTTATGATTGTTTGACCTTAAGAGTAACTCGATTCTCTCGTTTGTGTTTTCAATTTGATTAGTTTAGAGTTAGTATAACCAACCAACCTTGGATCGACTAAATAATAGAAGAACAATGGGTACTAGTACTTTCATCTTCATGCAGATAGAAAACCCGACTTTTACGTCCACTATTATTACTTGATTACGACCCGTACACTTGCGGTTGTATCGCATCATTGGTGTGATGTGTATGTTTTATGGTCCTCAACTTTTATAATGTTGAATTTGAATTTAGGAATAATTCTCTTTTTAGTCCCTCTACTTTTTCGAAAGTATCCTTTTAGTCCCTTATCTTTTTTTTTTTGACTTTTTGGTTCCTCTACTTCATAAAGTGCGACTTATTAGTTCGGAGACAGATGATTTTCACTTATGTCATTTCAGATGACTGACGTGTTTGCCACATGGCGTTATGTTGATGTTTACGTGGCCATCAGAACGCCACGTGGCCTTTTAAAGCATTAAACAATTAGAAAAGATTAAAAAACTCACGAATTCGGATAATAACCGATTAGGATCCGAATTCAAGCCCCTCTCTACCCTTCATCCTATCTATATGGCATTCTGATGGCCACATGGACATCAACATAAAGCTATGTGGCAGACATGTCAGTCATCTGAAATGGTGTAAGAGAACGTCGTCTGCCTCCGGACTAATAAGTCCCACTTTATAAAGTTGAAGGACCAAAAAGTCACAAAAAAAGATGAGCGACTTGAAGGGTACTTTCCGAAAAGTAGGACTAAAAAGGGAATTATTTCTTGAATTTATAGTTTTGTTGTTTTGAATAATCGATGCTGACTACTGCCTATGAAGTTCATACATGGTATGTTGATTTTTTTTTGGAACATTAAGCGGTGTTGCATCACATGCATGGTTATGTTGAATTTTTGTATTCTTTTGCATCTGATAATGTGCATTGTTCTTGGAACATACATGAACATTTAAAAGAAATTTATATAAAAATCAATAGAATTTCATGACATGACATGCATATATCCAAACATAATAAATAAGTTCATAATATATTTATTATGTTTCTCTAAATTTAAAATAAATAAAAAATAATATAAAATAAATAAAATTAAAATTAAAAAAAATGGATAATGGGGTAACCGCACCACTTACTTCACAGGGTGATTATATCACCCAACTTACATCAAACCAAACAATGCAAAAGTAAATACAACATTTAAACTTAGAGCAAACCAAATAGTTTTGAAGTAAGTCAAAATACAGTATTTCAACTTAATGGCAACCAAACAACCCCTTAAGATGAGTACAAAAAAAGCAGTTAATAAACAATTATTTAATTCTTGTCATTATTTAATGGCATTATAGGCAATCTCCTATGTACCCTGAAGACAGTTACGGTAACAATCATATTAAATAATATAGATGCTCATATATATATATATATATATATATATATATATATATATATATATATCCAAAAGATATATATGTATAAAAATAAAGTGATGCACATATCTCAAAGTGATACGCGTCTCGAGGCGGCAATAAACACTCATCTCGAGATAGTCGATAAAAACATAAATTCTAAAGCGGAATGCATCTCGATGCGATGATGGAATGCGCATCTTGGGGCGGATGATGAAGTATAAATCCTGAAACGGCATGAACCTCGAAGCGGCAGTGGAATACGCATCTCGAGGCTGCTGATAAAGTGGCATAACTCTCGAGGTGGTGATAGAGCATTCATCTCTAGGCAGTCGATAAAATGTAGTGTATCTCAATGCAATGATGAAACACGCATATTAAGGCAGATGAAGAAATTTAAATTTCAAAATGACATGCATCTCGAGGCTGTAATGAAGTACCCATCTCGAGGCAGTCGAGGAAACACAAATATTGAAATGACATGAGTCTCAGGACGATGGAACAAGCATCTTGAGGAAACCAATGAAACATAAATCCCAAATGGTTGCGCGACAAATATATATAAATAAATAATATGCATATATATTATAAATATATGTAATGAATGTTATGATTTAGAAATAAATGAATTATTATTTGTTGTCTCTACGTGTACTTTTGCCCTTAATCGGCTGTTTCCATGACTATTTCTGTGGTAAGTAATAATAGAGGCTTGTCTCTATTAGGAATAAAAGAACCCACAAAACAAAACAAAATAAATAAATAAATAAATAAAATAATCATTTGTGATTCAATATGTCACCTGGTGTCTCTTCACATACACGATGCAAGACGGATATTTTCGATCCCATAATTTTTTTTTTGATTCTTGTTGTTCTTGATAAGCTTCTCTTTGGGTACGTACCCAGAAGCTCATTACGGTGCTTGGCTCGATCTATATGCTGGTTTGCAGGAGACCGGTGAGATTCACTTAACCATGCAATAATGGCTTCTGAGCTTCCACTAAGTTCGCCATTTTTGGGGTTTTTGCACTCGTATTTTTTTCTCTATGGGGATGAATGTATGATAGTGGATATAGCTTCTTATCATTAGGTTGATAAGAGAGTGGGAAAGGGTGCGCCACTAGAGACACCACCACCATCTCCCGTCACAACTTCAATGGCTACCTCCACACCTCTATGACCGCTCACCCCAAGTTAGACCCCATCACCAGGGAGCTCCTCGCTTTTCGATACTCCACCTTCCTCCTTTTCTCACCTTCTTCTGCCTCGACAACCTCGGACGCAAGCTCTCCGACGTTACGATATCCTCTCTCCGCCAACCCACCATCCTCCACAACTTCGTCATTACCGAATGTTTCGCCATCTTCTCCGACATCCAGCTCGATCGTCATGAAGCCCTCCCTCAGCTTTCCACCGAGAATGGACTTGGACATCGATCTTATCAGTAAACATGTTTTAAATAAGACTTGGACTATTTCCCTTACTCGTTGACATTTGCCTTCAAGATACTCATCATCTTCAACCATTCCTCCCTCTCATCATCATACTCCATTACCATCTCTAGTGACCTCCATTTATGCTCTCAGAGATATTCATCCATGTTCTAATTAAGTGCCAACATGAAGAACATCTTCTCTCCAACATTGGTCAAGAGATACAGTACCAACTTGAAATGTCATGCCCATATTAACGACATGGAGTCCATGCAGGAGAGCGTCAACCTCGATGAGTTCTTCATAGACGTGGACAACATCAAGTACGACCTCCACACTCTTGAGCTCCATCTCCAACTTCGCAACGCCAACGAAGAGACAAAAATAGTGCATAGTGCCAACATACACCATGAAAGACCTCCAAGCTCGCATGGATGCTGGCGTGGAACAGAACCATGCAGCTTCCTTTAATTAATATGTAAACAAGTGAGATAGAAATATAGGTGGAGTCATGTGGTCAAATAAAAGGGAAGCAACAATTAAAACCATGCAACTTCCTTTGATTAATATGTAAATAGTGTCTCGCTCACCAACAATGCAAACAGTTAACACATGGTCTAAAAATGCATGCCAGTAAACAAGGAACACTGCTGCTTATAAATAGCTAGAGGTAATCACGCTGCTGACCATGTGCTTCACTGCTCTAGCTAATCCTCTCTTATTGATCTACTTAATTGCTTGAGTTAAGGCTTTGAGAGATAGAGATCAAAAGAAGAAGAGCTAGCTATCTAGTAAACCTGCACCATTACCAGCTACTAAATCAAATGGAGAAGCTACCCAAGTGCGGAGCTAACTACACCCCCTTGAGACCAATGACCTTCTTGAAGAGAGAGTCAATAATCTACTCTCAGCGCACCTCCACCATCTACAAGTCTACTCATTTCACATGGAACCAGACTCACCAGCACTGCTTGTGATTGGCCTCGTCTCTCCGAGCTCTCGGCATCAGCAAGAACGACGTTGTTTTTGTGATTACCCCCAACGTCCCGACTATGTACGAGGTACACTTCGTCGTACTCAACACCATAAACATAGGCCTGGACGCCGACAACGTGGCCACACTAGAGGTGGGCAAGGGCCGGTTAATCGGGCCCGACGGGCCCAACCCGTCGGTTCCGGGCCGGCCAAAGGCCAACCCAAAACCGGCCCAGGCTAAAAACTAGCCCGCCGGGCCGGGTTGACCCACCGGGTCACGGGTCACTTTCGAGTGACCCGTAACTGCCCAAAGCCGCATCAGAACTGCGGGCCGGGCCCAACCCGCTTAGCTAACCCACCGGCCTCGCAGTTTTTAATTTTTTTAATATATATACTATATACAACTTGTATATATATAAATATCATAACCTCATGGTACTCCCTCTCGTCCATTGATACTCTCGACTGCTCCAGCTGCTGCACAACATCCTCGTACTCGTTACAGTCCTCTAAGCACTGCATCAACTCCTCCTCGTGCGCGCTCGTGTGCTCCCACATCTTCATTAGCTCATCCGCGGCCCTCGCCGCGTTGCGTGCCGCCTGACCTAGGGCAACGCGGGCCAGCCAGTACTTAATGGGAGGTTGCTGCTCGCCGTCCCCATCAATGCAAGACTTGTTCTTCAAGTGAGCCAAGAGCCTCCGCCGCCTCCCCTCCATCTCCTCCGACTCCTACACGTTCGTCGCCAACTCTTCCACCCCTAGCTCTCCCTCCTCTAACGCCTCCGCCCCCTTCCCTACCTCCCCCTTCGACTTCCTCCACCGCTACCACCTCGGCCCTGAGCTCGGCTGCGGCGAGTTCAGCGTCGCGTGACGATGCACTGACACCTCCACCAGCGAGGTCCTCGCTTGCAAGAGCATCTCCAAGCGGAAGCTCAGGGTGGCCTCGGATCTCGATTGACTCCGCCGGGAGGTGGAGATCATGGCCTTCTTGTCGCATCATCCCAACTATGTCAAGCCTAAGGACACGTATGAGGACGTCGAGGCCATGCACCTCGTTATGGAGTTGTGCGAGAGGGTGGGGAGCTCTTTGATCGGATTGTCAAGCGTGGGAGGTACACTGAGCGTGTCACCCCCAACATTATCAAGACCATAGTTGTGGTTGTTAAGGTATATGAACAAATGCTTCTTAGAGACTGCATTTTATTGAATGACCAATACAATTTAATTAGAGCACAAGATGATATATGCATGCAACATGTTCGCAATGAACTAGTAAATGACCTTTCTGAATTTTATATTTAAACTATGATCAAGACAATTTCAAAGGAGTAGTTGGAAATTGATGAATATTATTGCAAAATGAAATTTTTGGAGTCTTCAATAGACTTAGAGAGGAATGGAGATTAATAGTCTTCAATAAACACCCGGCCACCTAATGGCGCCGCTGGGTGGTCGGCCGTCGAGAAGCGCTTCGATGAGCTCACTGTCAACGGCTCCCTGCCCCACACCTTGTTCGCCCAGTGTATAGGTGAGGACCAGCTTCACACATATGATATTATGAATCATAATATTATAGTTGTTCATAATATCATAGTTTTTATTTTTTTTAAAGAAAATTAAAATGTAATTTATTTTTTAAAAAAACTATAATATTATGATATAGAAATAAAATGAGAAAAATGTAGGAAAAAATTAAAAATTGTGATATAATGATATTATGATTATATGATATATAGAAATAGTATGCGAAAAATTTAAAAAAAACTATGATATTAGAATTACGGCTTGCACTTAATTCGTTTACCTATCGAATTAAGTTGCCTACGTATCATCTTGGGTGTAAGAGGAATCAAAGCCAACGTAGTTCTCTTACCTTAAATTGGACTGGAGTTGTCACCCACTTATCTATCCGTCGGCCTCAGGTTCTGGCTCTTGCTCAGTACCAGGGGCCGTTGTTGTGCTCATCATGTTATCAGTGAAGAAGAAGTCACTTGCTTCTAGACTTCCCATCTATGCTTCTTGTTGTCGGCATCGTGCACGCTTCCAATCATCTGTGTAAACTTGAATTTCAATGTTTGGTGCTGACAACTGGGAATGTGTTGAATCCATCATGTTTCCACTTGCACTTAAAGTCTGCTCGCACGCTATAGTAGACATAGGGCACGCAAAAATATCCTTTACAAGTAATGAAAGAATAGGATACGGATTTCCATTACGTTGCCACCAATGAAGAATATCGAAAGTCATATCTACATTCTTGTCCTCAGAGAACCGGAAGGTGGTATTCAAATACAGGTCGACCTCTGTGTATTGAGAACCCCTAGGCTTCTTCTTCTCTTACCTTTGTCAAAATGATTCTCCCCCACTACTGCTAGACTGTCCTATTGCCTCAGTTACAACCTGTGGAACTATATGATCATATCGAGAGCAATAACTCTCATACAAATCAAAAAGTTGTGACTTAACTTCACTAACAATTACACCAACATCCATATAAATGTCAGTCCCGGGCCCATACCTTTGAGTCTCTAGCTCACTCATGGCCCATGTCTTAGAATCCTGATCTCCATTAAACCCTAAGAACTTGTAATAAGCTTCTAAAATATGCATTTAAACCTTCTAATTTCTGCCTAGGATCAAAAAAAAATGCAACTAAGCAATATGAGGTATATTTCTGTAATAGCTCAACTACTTTGCCTTCATCTCTACAAGGCCCATAACCAATTGAGCATCTAATCTAAACTTCCACATTTGTTTAGCAACATCAACAACACCATACAAAAATAAATGTGTGGTGGGAAAATAAACTTGTGAAAATAAATTTGCACATGTATTAAACACAGAAAACAAATCCATAACTCTAGTAGTAATATTCCATTGATATTCAAACAAATTAAAACCAGGCAAAGCTTCATTAACAAAAGCAGTCAACAATGTCTTATAAGGGTGTCGCATTAAGAAGCCTATAGGTAGAGTTCCATCTAGTTTTAACGTCTTTCGGGAATTTTTTGGGCCTCATGTTATTTTCTCTACAATAACGACCTCATTGTTTCATCAATGTCATGTTCCTTCCTATATATGATACTATATCCATAATTGGTCCTACAAATTGTTTTAGTGACTCTAGTCTGGTTTGCACACATAAGTTCAATACATGACAAGCACATCTAATATGGAAATATTTTCCCCCACATGAAGGCTGCAAATATTCTTCTAAAGGTCTAATCGAGGCCGTATTAGTAGAGGCATTATCAAATGAAATTGAAAAAAATTTTAAAACTCAAACCATATTCTTTGATGATCCCACGAATCATCCTATAAATATTATTGGCAGTATGAGACTCGTTGAATACCCTAAAACCAATGACTCGCTTTTGGATATTCCATTAGTCATCAATCCAATGTGTCGTAATACCCATAAAAGAATTTTCATGGAATACATCGGTCCATATATCAGAACATAAAGAAACAGAGGAGGTACAAGCGCGAAAATACTCACAAATTTGTTCTTTACCATGTTTGTATTGTTTGAAGATTGTTCTTTGAATCGTCCTCCTTGAAACATTTTTGCATGCCAATTGCAATGTCTTATTGATGAACTCCTGCACTTGGCATCGCTCCGCAAAGTTGAATGGCAAGTGCTCCACAGAAATTGTCTCCGTGATTTTATCCTTGTATCTCAGTTGAGAAAACGTAAATAAAGAAGAGTGGGAACCTGTACCTTCGTCTACGGCGAATCGAAGAGATTGATTCCGAAGATTTCCTATCTTGTCTGGTTGCTTCTTCTCCATATGTCTAGCAAATGTGTCATACCCTCCTCCCTTGCTATGCTTAAATTAGGAAGAACAATACTTACATTTAGTATGAGTTATAATGCCATCATTATCATACACTTTTGTAAAATGGACTTTAAAAATGTTGGATTTTGGCATTGCTTCTGTAGTGGGATTTGTTCCTCCAGTCTCTAATGGCGCAATAGACGGTGTCGGTTCATCAGCTACACTTTCATACTCTTGCCATTCATTGCTCTCTTGAGTAGGCAAGGAGGCCGAACCGACAATGCCCTTTCCCCTCGAGCTTCCACCACGTGATGTTATTTCTCTTCGGTAAGCCGAACCAATGAAAAGAATTGTTGAGAGAATTGAAAACTTGAGAAATTATGAGAGAATGGAGTATTTGGTATGAGATTGAAAGAGAGGAATGTCATATAAAGGAAGACTATATATAGATTTAAGTAAGAAAATTAAAAGAAAAATAATTTTAATTAAAAAAAAGAAATTAGATTCTTGGTATTTGGTCACCAACACTGGTCGACTAGACCGGTCGGCCGGTCTTTGGCCGATCGATCAATCAACTAAGCGGCCGGTCGGCCGGTGTTGGTCGGTGATCGATTCTTGGTTGGTGACTAATTAGCCGACATCCGGTATTGGGTGGTTGGCGGTCGGCCGACCGATCGACCGATGACCGATCGCTCGCTGAATGCGACTATGGTTGGTGACCATATTAGGGGCCTAGATTTTGGGCCCCAATTTGTCACCAACTCGCCGGTTCACCCCGGATGGCCCGGCGGGTTGAACCGGTGGGTCAACCCGCCTGACCCGGCAGGTAGAATTGCTGGGTCACGGGTTTTATTTATATGGACCCGTATTCGGCCCGCTACTGTAGCGGGCCGGTTACGATTTTTCGGCTCGTCCCGCCGGGTCAACTGACCCGACGGGTTTTGCCGGGCTGATTCCGAGTAGGGTCGGGTTAAAACCCGGCCCGTACCCACCTCTAGGCCACACTCCTCGCAGGGTACTCCTCCCCATGAGATGTTGGTATAGAGATCCATACGCCAAATCAAAGAACTCGTACACCAACAACCTAGATCTCTCCTCCTTCCTTGCATTTAGAACCTTGGCAAGTTGAGAAGATGCATGTGCTGTTGGGTATACAAACATAGTACCACATTGGATATAGAGAGAAAAGTGAAGGGGTTATATAGAAGGACACATTTCATAGTGGTGAGGCCTTTTGTTAGGTTAAACCCAAGAGCAAAACCATGAGGGCTCGAGCCCAAAGAGGATAATACCACTACTAGTGTGGAATGTGGGATGTCCCCCGGGACCTAACAGTGGTATCAAAGTCGGGTCTCTTTAGTCGTGTGGTAGAGTGGATCCCCCAAACAAAAAAAAAGGAGAGATGTAGAGCCCCCAAGTATAGCGGCGGATCGTTCTGTGGACTCTATTAGGCAAGCAAAAAAAAAAAGGCCCTCTGACTAGGCAAGCTAATAGCCTCTGACTTGATAAGAGTTGAGAGGGGAGGGGGGGGGGGGGGGATGATCATGTGGTCCTTTGTTTGAGGGGGAGATTGTTGGGTGTACAAACATAGTACCACATTGGATATGGAGAGAAAAGTGAAGGGATTTGTGGGATCGAAAATACCCGCCTGGCATCTTGACTGTGAAGAGACACCAGGCGACATATCGAATCACAAATATCATATTTTTTATTTATTTGTGGGTTCTTCCATTCCTAATAGAGGCATTATTAATTACCCCAGACAATGTCGTGGAAAACTCCGATTAAGGGCAAAAGTACAAGTAGAGACCAGGAATAAAAGTTTATTTATTGCAGAACAAAATGATTCATTACATATATATGCCATTACATGGATGTATACACATATTTATTTATTTATTTATTTTATTAAAATGGTGTCGCCCTCCACCTTAGGATATATTACTTCGCCATTTTGGAATTTATGCCGCTTTGGTTGCCTCAAGATGCATGCCTCATCGTCGTCTTGAGATTTGTGCCGCTTCAAGATTTTGGTTTATATGGACTGCCTCGAGATCCATTTCATCACCGTCATCCTGAGATATGTGTCATTTCATGATTCATATTTCATATCCATCTCCTCAAGGTGAGTTTTCATCGCCACCTCGAGATTCACGCCATTTCATGGTTTATATTTTTATCGGCTGCCTCGACATGCATGTTGCTTCAAGATTTGGAGAATCGAAAATTTCATATTTTGATTTTTTTCATACTTGGAAATTTGGAGATTTGAAAATTCCATATTGTGATTTTTGCAGATTTGGGAATTTGGAGATTTGAAAATTCTTAAGTGATTTTGTAGCATGTTTCCTTATCTATCTCTATTTCATGTTCATCTCTTTTTGATGCCATGGAGACAAAATCTTGCAATCCATAAAGATAATCACTGTATATAAATTGGAGAATACCATATTGATTGTTGATTTTTGATTTAATAGCATTGTGATGCAATTTTTAACATGCTTGCATTTCAGAACACCACTAATGGGAGAACCTCTGCATTTTAAGGAAAAATTTGGTTTTCCAAATTTTGGTAAGGATCATATATATGCCCAACATTGAGTTTATTCATATGGGACTCTTTCCAATAATGGATATGCAAAGAATTTTGTATTTAACAAAGCCTTGGTGTTTAATTCCATAGGCACCTGAAGAGTAAAGATTTAATATTTATAATTTCAGCTCAAAGGCCATTGCTTTGTGTAAATTAAAATATATTGAGTGAGCTCTCCTTCCTCTCTTTTTTATTTTGCAGCAACCTTCTTCATCTTCTCTCATTTTTCTTCATGAAAATTGCAACTCTTTGTTTTTTTTTTTTTTTAATGATTACTACCGCAACACCCTTTCGGTTGTTTGATTTAAATACTTGCAGTTCCCTCAAGCTTTCTTTCCCATAGATTGCATTGATGATCATGACGTGTTCTCAATTGCCTTTGTAAAGTAGACTTTGGCTTGAGGCTTTCCGACCTTGAAGCTTGGAATAAAGACTATGCCTTTTTTTTGGGCAAAAGACACTTTTGGTCCCTGAAAAATGTCCAATTGTTCACTTTCATCCCTGTATTTTCATTTTGTTCAATACTATCCCTGTATTTGCCGTATTTTTGTCAAATACAGTCCCTGGTGCTGACGTGGCGCCTATGTGGCAGCCAACTGGCATACGTCTAAAATACATGGCTATATTTTGTTTTTTCAAATTGAATAATTGATTTATTTGGCTGAGGTGGCATGCCAACTGTCCGTATATGCTGACGTGGAGAGTGCTGACGTGGCATTTTTTGCCACGTCAGCAATTTTTATATGGTGGGTATGAATCAGGCTGACGTGGCATGCCACATCACCATGCTGACGTGGCATGCTGACATGGCATGCCACGTGGACTTTTTTAAATAATTTTTTTATTATTATTATTTAAATAACCTTCATCCGCGATGATTGGCTTGTGCAAACAGCCTCCGAAGTTGACCAAAATTTGTAAAAAACTTGTTTTTAAAAGGAAAATGTCCAAATTTTTTAACAAAATAGAGCCAAATCTTTACAACATTGAACAGATTTCAAAACCTGAAGATTATGGCAGACGACCTAAAAAATTTCATGTTGCAATCTATAACACAACTTAGACACACTACAACTTACATGTCTCTAACATACATGGAGTACATTCATTTTAGGATTAATTACACTTTTCGTCCCTCAAAATGGTGTCATTGTTCACTTTTATCCTTGTATTTTAAAAATGTTCAATACAGTCCTTGTGTATTAGGAAATTTTGTTCTTTTCGTCCCTGAAAATGGTGTCATTGTTCACTTTTATCCTTGTATTTTTTAAAAATGTTCAATACAGTCCTTTTGTATTGCGTATTCTGTTCTATTTTGGTCCCTAACATTGTATTGCGCATTACACAAGGACCGTATTGAACATTTTTAAAATACAAGGATAAAAGTGAACAATGACACCATTTTCAGGGACGAAAAGTGTAATTAATCCTTCATTTTATATAACATAGTTAAAACATTACAACCAAATTTCACTAGAACCACCAAACAAAACATGAAAACACACATAAATAGTCTTTGAAACCACCACCAAACATAGCAAGCCTGATATCTATTTTATAGCATCTGAAAGGGCGCCCTGTCTGAAAACATACATGCACTGGCAAAAAACATTGACAATTAACTGGGCAATTAAAGCAAGTCTGATTTATCAGCTTTTCTTAACCTCAGCTTTCTCTCTCCCCCACTCTGAATAAAAAACATATAATAGTTAGGATCATCAAAAATATATTAAGCTTGAAATTTGTTATAAATTAACCTCAATATCACGCTATCGTTTCTTCGAGCTTTCAGAATACTTTGTAGTAGTGTCAATCTGTAAGAGCAAAGCAGGACTTTACTAATGCCACCACCAAGAAGAAGAATATCTAATTTTTTAAGATTGAAGTATTTCATTACCTTGTATGTGCTCAACCCACTAGCTTCTAACAGGATTTTACTCCTCCTAGTTTGGACTCCTACATGCTCACTCTTGCCTTCAACCTGTTTTTTATTTTTTTTCCTCTTTCCTTCTCTCTGTGCATTCTCATTTTCCTTAATGGGGACAGTGTCAACATGGACCTGTTTACCCATAGCAACAACAAAACACAATATAAGTTTTTTAGATGAACACATGTAACAACACACAATTTATATAGCTCCTTACATGCATTACCCCAACATTGTCCTGGCCTTGGATGTCAGCAGCATCATCACCCTAACAAAGAAGGTTGTATCACCAGAAAAGATAAAAAATCATAAAATTTTCCTTAGCTATACTCTACCTGTACCCTGTCCTGGTCCTGGATGTGTGGACATTCATCAACAGCAGGGCTCTGAGACAGATGCTTGGGTTAACATCTTCCAAAAAAAAAAAAAATAGAACAAAACCTAATATACTCTACCTGTGCATTGACTTGGTCCTGGATGGGTGCACCTTCAGCCACAGCAGGGCCCTGAGACAGCAACTTGGGTCAACATTAAAAAACAAGAAAATAAATTCAACCACCTAATATACTCTACCTGTGCATTGACTTGGTCCTGGATGGGTGCACCTTCAGCCACAGCAGGGCCCTGAGACAACAGCTTGGGTCAACATTAAAAAACAAGAAAATGAATTCAACCACCTAATATACTCTACCTGTGCATTGACTTGGTCCTGGATGGGCGCACCTTCAGCAACAGCAGGGCCCTGAGACAAAAGCTTGGTCAACATTAAAAGGGTTAAAAATGAAGTCAGTTTTTTTACTAGCCATTACCTGTGCATTGTCCTGGTCTTGGATGCTACCAGCTTCAGCAACAGCAGGGGTAAGATGAATTGTTTTCCTTTTACCTTTGCCAGCACCAGCAATCTGAACAATATGGTCATATAAGCACATTAAAACCATACAAGAACAAAGAAAGTTTATGTTTTCCCTAGTTACCTTTGCCTTCCCTTTTTCTCGCAATCCTTGCTTTGTGGCAGCAGTACATGTTTTCTCTTTACCCTTCCCCTTGGCAGAAGTAGGTACCTTACACATTTCATTGATCAGACATGCTATTCTTGTACCATATATACACATGGAAAAAGTCTCATTTCTTATGATTTACCTGTTCAGTCTGAGAGGTAGCAGTCGCATGTTTACTCTTTGCATGTGCTTTCTTCTTGTTTGTGGATCGACTGTCAACATTCTGTCCTGGACCTGTTGAAGCATGACTTGCTTTCTCTTTGCCCTTCGCAGCAGCAGCCTGCAAACAATGTTGTCAGATCAGTGAAGTAAAGCAACACCTCTATTTTATTTGCTTAATACCTTTGTAGGGCACTTCCTCGAATTGTGTCCACTGCCATGACAGGTTCTACAAGTCTTTTTCCGTCCCTTTCTGGAGACTCTTGAAGCACTTTCCGACTCCCAAGTTTCCTTTTTTCGCACCTTTTTGGGTCTCCTTGGCATGACCCTTGTTGGTGGTGGCTGTATTGGTTCATAGCCAGTCCTGGGCCATAAGTTCTTTCCATTAACTGGCTGAAGAGCAAAGGCGTACGATTTATCAAACATGCTTTTTTTGTACCATATAGACACATGGTCTTCAATTGGTTCCTTGTGGTACAATATCACGCAGACTCCATGTGCACACGGTATCCCTGTCAGGTCCCACTGTCGGCAAGTACATGTATGTTGTTGAATATCTACTACATATCTGTCTTGCTCTTGGTACACTTCATATCCACTTTCACCATTCCATTCTATGCGACAGTTGCTACTTTTCTCTTTGCTTTCCCCAATCTTAGCCCATATCTTTGGCCCCAACCCATCCTTGAATTTTTAAGAGTATTCCCTCCTCGCCACTATCCTTCGCATCACAAACACCCTTATCTCCTCTAACATTGTGATGATCGACTTATGTCTTGCTTCCAAGATGAGCGCGTTGAATGTCTCCGCCATGTTGTTCTCGACTACATCACACTTGCTTGTGGTGCTAAAAAAAGCTTTTGTCCATGCCGTAAGAGGGATTTTGAGTAGATCTAATGACGCCTGTTCACTGATTTCTCCAATAGTCTTGGTGATGACTCGAAATCGAACTTAGCAGTAGTTGCCTTTACAAGCTTCCAAAACAACCTCTGAAGGTGCAGTCCTCTGTGCACTTTCCTCCAGTTAGCATAGATGTGTCGGGCGCATCTTCTGTGTTCTGCCTGGGGCATTAGCTCTTCCATAGCTTGCATGAGTCCCTACAAACATAACACTAATTAGTTGCATTAACTTGCTTAACACACACCATACTAATTAACATTAGTATAAAAATTTGTTTCATTTTTTACTGGGAGACTTAAAGTCATTTTTTTTCATTTTTTCATTTTTCATTTTTTTTCCCTCTTTGTCTGGAATCGATCCCCTTTGTGACATCCTTACTTTATAGACTTCAAGAATTTACTGTATTTCTATCCTCTTTTCATCGAGAGAGTTTAGTTCATCTATGTGAAGCCAAATATTGTCTTCATTTGAGATTTCATGCCATTTGAGTTTCGAGAGAAAGGACCCCTCCAATTCCCAACACTAAAGAATATGGTGTGGATTGTATTGGAGTCTTATAGGTACGATAAGCCCATAACATCCCAGAGAGCCTATCATATTAGTCTCTTTTATTTTTGAAGACAACTTTCTTTGGAGTTGGATGACAATGGATAGCATTTTCATCTATTTGGCATAGATGACATCTTTCAATTTGACCATGTTTGGTTCATAATATCCCATTCACTTTAATCTTAAGTCGCATCTTGGGTCCGAATTGGTCTGTACCGCATATCCCGGTATATACATTATGTATGACTTTTTTTACTTCTTCGTATGAAAAACATCCCATTTATGAGGGTGAATCTTAGGGCTCCTCGCTTTACCTGAAGGCCTTCTGATTTGCCCCTTGGGAGTTTATTATATTTTAAATATTCTACGAAGGTTGTCTCCAATCTTCCTCTGGCATTTCAAGGGTGAAGACTTCCACTTTGCCCCCAGCACTTTCCTCTTTGACATCATTGAGGATTGTACTTATGGGTCTTCTATTGATATGAATTTCTTCAAAGCCTGGATTCGCTAGCTGAGAGTCTTCAAATACGTGTTTATTCTTGACCTCATCAATGAAGGATACAAGTTTGAGATTCCATATTTCTTGGTGATCTCATCATATGAGTGTTTGAGAACCCAAGTGAGGATTTTTTTATTTTATCATTTTTAGAAATCTTGGTTCTATTTTTTGGAATATGCGAAACTTCCAGTGTCATATTTTCACATGACCTCATTGATGGAGGATACAAGTTTTGATATTTCATGAGAACCCAAGTGAAGAATTTGTATTTCATCATTTTTAGAAGCGTCATATTTTAACTGACCTCATTAATGGAGGATACAAGTTTGACGTTTCATATATCTTGGTAATCTCACTATATGAGTGTTTGAGAATCCAATTTTGACATTTCATCTATCTTGGTGATTTCATCATATGAGCGTATGAGAACCCAAGTGAATTTCCCTTAGAAGTCTCGGCTTCATTGTCAGAATATACGAAACTTTAATAGTCATATTATCACCTGACCTCATTAATGGAGGATACAAGTATGTCATTTTACATATCTTGGTGATCTCATTATTTGAGTGTATGAGAACCCAAGTTTGACAACTTCATATATATTGGTGATCTCATCATATGAGCGTATGAGAACCCAAGTGAATTTTTCTTAGAAGTCTCGGCTCCATTGTCGGAATATGCGAAACTTCAAGTGTCATATTTTTACTTGACGCCATTAATGGAGGATGCAAGTATTAACATTTTATATATCTTGGTGATCTCACTATATGAGTATATGAGAACCCAAGTGGATTTTTTTTTGAAGTCTCGGCTCCATTGTCGGAATATGCGAAACTTCAAATGTCATATTTTTACTTGACCCCATTAATAGAGGATAGAAGCACGACATTTTATATATCATGGTGATCTCATTATAAATGAGTGCATGGGAACCCAAGTTTGACATTTTCATATATATTGGTGATCTCATCATATGAGCGTATGAGAACCCAAGTGAATTTTTCTTAGAAGTCTCGGCTCTATTGTCGGACTATGCGAAACTTCAAGAGTCGTATTATACCTGACCCCATTAATGGAGGATACAGGTTTAAGAGTCATATATGTTGAGGAAAGTCACCTAAATATTTGTATTCTTTAGTCACCTTGGATTTTGTACTCTCAGTCAACATCATGATTTGTGTTGCTTTGAAATGTGTGCTTAGCTGCTTCGGGATACACCACTTTAAGATGTGTATTTCATCAGCTATCCCGAGATGCGTGTTTCATCATTGCCTTCTCGAGATTTGTGATGTTTCGAGATGTGTGCTTTACTGCCTCGGTATGCACACTTCATCTATTTGGGATCTGTATTTTTATTGGTCATCTTGAGATGTGTGCTTCATCATGCCTCAAGACTTATTCCATTTTGGGATTTATATTTTCATTGGCCATCTTGAGATGTGTGCTTCACCATGCCTCATGATTTATGCCATTTTGGGATTTATATTTTTGTCAACCATCTCGAGATCCATGCTCCATCGCTACCTCGAAATTCATGGGTGCTTTGATATTTGTATTTCATCATCTATCTCAAGATGCGTGCTCCATTGCCTCTCGAGATTCGTGATGTTTCGAGATGTGTGCTTCACTGCTTTGGGATGCACACATCATCGATTTGGGGTTTGTATTTTTATTGGCCATCTTGAGATGTGTGCTTCACCATGCCTCAAGATTTATGCCATTTTGGAATTTATATTTTTTATTGGCCATCTTGAGATGTGTTCTTCACCATGCCTCAAGATTTGGGCCATTTTGGGATTTATATTTCCATCGGCTATCTTGAGATGTGTGCTTCACCGTACCTCAAGATCTGGTCCATTTTGGATTTATATTTTTATCAGCTACCTCGAGATGCATGCTCGATCACCATCTCAAGATTTGTGCTGCTTCGAGAAGTGTACTTCATTGCATCGGTATGCATACTTCATCGATTTGGGATTTGTATTTTCATCAGTTGTCTCGAGATGAGTGTTCCATTATTGTCTCGAAATTTGTGATGCTTTGATATGTGTGCTTCACTGCCTCGGGATGTACACTTCATCATTTTGAGATTTGTAATTGTCTTGGGGGATACATATTTTTTGCTTTGGGATTTATCACCACCTCAAGTTACATGCCACATCAGCACTTTGAGATTTGTGGTTGGTTTGAGAATCATATTTTCATCGACCGTCTTGAGATGTGTGCTTCATCATCGCCTCAAGATCAAGGCCGCTTCGTTCAGATTTACATTTTCATCGGCCATCTTGAAATGTGTGTTTCACAATGCCTCAAGATTTGTGTCATTTTGGAAAATATTTTTTATCAGTCGTTTTGAGATTCGTGCTTCATCATTGCCACCAAATCCATGGTTATTTCGGTATTTGTATTTTATCATCTACCTCGAGATGCATGCTCCATTGCCCCCTCGAGATTTATGATGTTTTGAGATGTCTTTAATGCATCTTGCATTAATTCCGGAGGCATTTGTGATATAATGACCTTTATCAAACAATTGTGTTATAATTATTGGTTACCGGATCTTGAATCCAAGTACAATCTTGCTTGGGATTTAAAGTAACTGTAATGCTTTTGATTCAAGCAATACCTCATTTTCTTTGAATCCCAAGCAAAATTGTAACAAGATCCAGTAACCAACTGTTAGTGCATACACATTGTGTTGGCAATATTTGATACAAGAACACAAGTCCAAGCCTTTGTTTATCCGGGTGCAACCCAAGATGCTGATCGACTACAACATGGCTTGGAGACTCCATTCTTGGAAGAACACATCTCTTCATGCTGATTGATTTATAATGCAAATGATTGCATGCATGATGATTGAGAGGTGATTGGAAGATCGCATGCAAGCAACCGCATTAGGAAGGAAGAGGATTGATGAGCGCTGATTGAAGGCAAGAATGGAAGGAAGATTTGGCAACTAATATGTGATGAGGTGATTGATTCAAGCCAAATCAAGAAGGCCATATTTGGTAAAACAAATATGGTGGAGCATGACAGGCCAAACCAGTTTTGGAAGATGATTGGTGGAGCCAATCAACAACTCAACCTTGCATGAAGATGGAGGTTGATTAATGGGTGCGCGCTATGGTGGAGTCACCGAAGGAAATTTGAAATGCGTGTGACGGAGAGGTGGATCGGCTAGTTGCGTGTCGGGATCAGGAGGATCTGACGTAGTAGACTCGGGACTCAACCACGAGGGCTGGAGGTGCGTCGAAGTCGAAGAGGTGCAATGGATGCTGTAGCCTTGGTCAAGTTCGTCAGCCGGGCCATGTTGCAACTAGGTTGCAACAGCTAGAATTGGAAGGAGTCCAATTTGGTAAGTCGCGGAGATTTCGGAGATTCTGAAGGTGGAGGCGGGTGCTGTGATGGCGTGAAGACAGGGTGACGTCTATATAAGACCAGGACTCTGAGGATTAGGGTGTGCCGACTAGAGTAGTCCCTCGGGAGAAGGGTGATAGTGGACACTTGTTGTAATCAAAGAGTGGAGGTGCTTATAATAGGTTGAGAGAGTGAGAGGAACTCTTGTACTCCTGTTTTCCCTACACCTTTAGTGATTGTCTTCTCCGGGCTTGGCCCCCCAGACGTAGGCTGGTACAGCCGAACTGGGTTACCAACTTGCTTGTCTCCTGTGTGTATGTTTTTGCTTTACTTGACTATGTTTATGTGTTAGAGACTTTGTGAACAGGAAGTTGCAATCTCTGTTGCAACATAACATAAAACAGGTGGACAACTGAACCAGACAGAACTTTCACCAACAATTATAATCAGTTATAAAATTGTCTATTAGGCTGAATCTATGTTAGTGATGAAGTTGCCTCAAGAATTAGTCTAAGATGTTATTTGCTTGAAGCTGTCCTTTGTCCTTTCTTTATGTTTTTAAATATCTACATTAGTGTTTAGTTTTATCCTACTCATATCCAGGTTGGTCTAAAATGAACACAATCTTATTGTTCTTTCCTTTTGGGGGATCAACATACATGGTTCAATATATTGCCTTCACGTGTATCACTCTCATCCTTATATCAATACATGTGATAGTTTGATTAGTCTATATTTATCTCATAGAAAGGACTAAGGAGTCCTTGATAGTGATTATTTGACGACGTTATTTTGATAGGAATGCTCACAATACCTCAGTTTTATCAGCTTCTGTTTTAAATTAGTTTGGCAGATGAATGAGTTGGTTAATTTGCAAGTTTGCATTACAATTAACTGTGTTAGTTAGACTAATGAGTGTGTTGTTTTGAAGACTTAAGCTCTGAGGGCTCATTTCTGCTCAACAATCAAATCTTGCTGGTTTGTTCATACAAAGCAATAGGTTGAAAAAAAAGAACAGGTTTATTGTTGTAATTTGCTAATTTCCAAATCTAGTTGATCTAGTTAACAATTGGTTCCATGTCCTTGAATGCAGGTGAGCTGCCATTACCAACCCTAGAGAAGATGCCTTAATCTCTGGCTTCCTCCAGTCTTCAGATTCCCTGATTCCTGGTGTACTTCAAGCCCATGCATTTGTTAGTGAATAGTGATGCACCACCATAATGAGAATTTATTTTTTGTAGTAGTTTCAGTTTTTCACTCAGTTTTGGTTACTTAAAAACTATTTTTACAACTCTTCAATCACATTAATTACATGAAACTCATGCTTGGAAAATGAATGACAAAAGTTCAAAAAACAAAGTAGAAAAAAAGTTCAAAAAGAAAAAGAAAAGAAGTCATGAGGATCTGAAATGTAAGTTTCCCAATAGAAAACTCTTCCAGGGGTTTATTTGAAAAATCCCGAGACAAAGCGGTGGAAATATGCAAAAGAGCCCCTGGAACAAAGATAAGAGAATGAAATGTCTTGGGAGTAGGGAGTACTTTACTAAATATAATTTCTTTGATGCTGCAGGTGTTGGATTCCATATGTAGGAATTGTCTCTTCCTTCAATCCCATTCACCTGCCCAAGAGCGAAGACAGCACCCTCAGAGAAATCCCTGAAAGGCTAACCCTTGAGAGAGAGAGAGATGGAGAAGAGAATGGTTTTGGTGTGCATAGCTGTTGGGTTCTTGGGTCTCCTTTCTGCTGCTCTGGGCTTTGGTGCAGAGGCAACAAGGGTGAAGGTGATGTTTGATGCTCTTTTGTTAGATTTCTTTTTTGTGAGAATGATTTGCGGTTGTTGATTTCAAGGGAAAGTTTAACTCTTTTTTTTTTTTTCCTTTAAATGCATATTGAGGACTTGGATCTTTGATGTGTTGCTTTTTACCTTGGAGTAGTGAGTTTTTTCTTTAGAAATGGATTGGATTTTGCTGGGGAGAAGGAAAATTTGTTTCTTTTCTAACTTTCGTCCTTGTTTGGAATCTGCCTGGAGAAAAATAAAAACTGATTGTTAAGTGATGCCGGCATCAAGTGAAGATTGGTTTATCTTCTGTTGTGACTAGTGATATGGCTGAAGTTGTTATTTGTTAGTTAATGAATCTTAGAATTGAAAACTTAGCTGAAACTCTGAAAAATGTTTTGCTGTTTCCTCAATGTTTAATTTTGGTACGGTTTGATATTTGACATTGTAGACATCTGAGGTAAAAACATCAATACCTGGTGAGTGTATATATCCAAAGAAACCAGCTTTGGCTCTTGGATTATCAGCTGCGGTTACGCTCATGATGGCCCAAGCGATGATTAATACTATTGCGGGGTGCTTATGTTGCAAGAAGCAGCGCAATTCCTCGGAAACCAACTGGACCTTGGCGTTGATTTCCTTCATTGTTTCTTGGTAACAGTTTGGATATAAGAAGACTTCTTCTTGATGTTGTGTGCTTTTATTCTATTCATTATGATGCAGCACAGGAGGATGTTAATCTCTTGCTCAATGTTTGCATGCTCGAATAAGCTGACTTTTGCTTAAATCTACGCATAATTTCCAACATTCGTGCACAATTTGCATTCTTTAATATTGTTTGCCGACTGGCACCGAAGTAGTTGAATCATATTACTTCCATTAAGTTGGTGCATGTAGATGTCCTGGACATATCATGTGTTTAGGTACTCACCATTTTTTATCCTTATTCTTCTCTTGTACGTTGTGGCTACCAACCTGAGCAAGCTTCATCTTGCAAGATTACTATGATGTTGTTATTTGAACTGCTCTGAAACCCGGTCTCTGTATTCCTTAACATGAAGGCTAAACATATTGCCGGCATTCTTATATAAGATGGTTTAGATTGTGAGAAAGAGATCATTTTATACCATTTCACACATGGTGTGTTATTGCATGAGGTTTTGGCAACTGGTTATGGAGGTGCACAGACATGTGTGCCTCTCTTGGAGTACACCATAAGATATTGTGTGATGCTTGATCCATCAAGAATGCACCATATAATGTATGATGGTGGCTCGCCGGCAAAGCCTTTGCATTCTTTTGAAGGATTTGTCATTGATAAGGGCCAGCAACTTTTCCCTTGATGAGTCTGGCACCATTTTCCATTTTCTATTCGCACACAAATGATAATTTATGGAACAAATATCACTCATTGGGTGTAGACTGTCTTATTAGTCTGTGCACTTATATGTGATAATTTCAAAGTTAACAGCTAATGAGATTCATTGTGTTGCAGGGTTACATTTATAATTGCATTCCTCTTGTTACTTACCGGGGCAGCACTTAATGACCAGCGAGGCGAGGAAACCATGTATTTTGGTGGCTATTGCTATGTTGTCAGGCCTGGGGTTTTTGCTGGAGGAGCATTGCTTTCTCTTGCTAGCATTTCTCTTGGCATCGTTTATTATGTTGCAGTATCGAACTTCAAGAGCACACAAACATGGGGTCCCCAGTCGAACCAAGGGATAGCAATGGGACAACCTGTGATCCCGCCACAGAGCACTCAGCCGGTTTTCGTGCATGAAGATACTTATAATAGAAGACAAGTCCCTTGATGGCACCTCCTGTTACTGTAATACAGCAATATGCACCGTTTATTTCTGTATAGGGCCTTATTAGTAAATTCGGTAACTTCAATGGTGTTTGTCACAATTTCCAGTACACCGATAGTTTTATCTGTCTGTGAATCATATTCCGAAAATTTTGTAGTAAGATAAATGAAATAGGTGTTAATGACACCTTTTATTGTCAAGCAATGAGCATTGGAACTACAAATCTTACCTTTTATGTATGTGATTTCAGATTTTGGTTGCTTGTCTGACTGCACTATGTGAATGACTTGAACTCTGTCATGTTAATGGAGCTTTGGACATTCATTTACTCCTGATTTTTAAGTTAAATACCATTTTGTTGGGCACTTAGTATATATGCCTTTTCATGCAAGTGTACGTGCCGTAAAAGTAATAAAGTGATAAGATATAAATGTCGAACTCACATGAAGTAGTATATCGTATAGAAGATTCGTGGGTAGACTTATCTACTTGACGTGTACACTCAGCGCGCGATACCAAACAAAA
Organism: Dioscorea zingiberensis; assembly: GCA_026586065.1. Classification (NCBI taxonomy): domain Eukaryota; kingdom Viridiplantae; phylum Streptophyta; class Magnoliopsida; order Dioscoreales; family Dioscoreaceae; genus Dioscorea; species Dioscorea zingiberensis. The sequence continues at coordinate 36,255,205 of CM048824.1, forward strand.
AGTCGTCATTGGCGTCGTTAATTTTTTGCTACTACACTCGCTGTCTGGTATTAATGCTCTCCCTTTCTGATTATGGTTGGCGTTCCCAGAGATGGGAGTACTGACCATGTGATGAACCGCAGAGGGAGACCCATGTGGAACCTCTCCATCCAACACACGAATTGCTGATCAAATTGAATTTGTAGATATCAGATTGCCTTCTCTTTCTTTTTGTTCATTCGGGTTCTAGAGGAAATAACAGAATCCACTCCAATACTACAGTGGAAGTGTGTTGAGTTACGATAAGTTTGATCTGTTTTATCGAGAAGGTCTACGGTTCGAATCTGTATAGCTACGGGGACAAAAGGATTATAGAAGACTCCACTTACTAGCGGGACTTGCGAGGGGCGTGCCTGTCTAATGACCAGCCAAGCCAATAAGCTGCTTCTCATCTAGCAATTCGAGCTGGGCTAGACGCTCTCTATGCCCTTCCTCCTTGGGATGCTAGTATCTTAGTTTCAATTTAAACATGGGTTAGATTCACACTCCATGTTCTAAGAAATATTTACCATGTGCATCGCATCTCAAGTACGCATGCAAAAGACTCACTGGTTTTGTCACCTCCCCAACTATCTCTCCATTATGTAGGATTTTGTTTATTCGCAGCATTCATGATAAATAAAAAGAAAAAGGCCATTCCATTTTGACAAAAGACCCATAGTATCTGTAAAATCCAAGGAATTTTGGGAAATAAATATGTTGAATTTTTTTCTCTTTTCTTTAAAATTACTTATTAATCAAATAATTTTCCCCAGAGTATTAAACAAAGGATTTAATAGGGGGAAAATTAAGTTTAAAAGGGTTAAAACCTTAATTAGGGTTTATTAGTGGCTAGAAGGACTAATTTGTAATTTGGAAAATTACAAAGGACTATTGGAAAATAGTCCCCTCTCAGAGGCTTGGACTAAAATGTAACCTAAAAACATTCCAGGGATCTCTAGTTAATTTTTCGAGAGAAAGTTCTATTGAAAATGTGTGAACGGCTGAGATTAGAAGGTCTCAGATCGTAGCAGATCGCGAAGCATTATAATGGCTCACATGAAGCCATGTGTCGACCTTGGAATAAATCCATCTAATCGCGGATCAGATATGAGGCAAGGAGAAAAGGTTAGGTGGGAGTGATCCCATGGTGCGGGCTCACAGGAGCCACCTGTTTAGAGATGAGTCCCAATCTCGAGGTGATTTGAGAAGAACTGGCCGTTGGTTGTGACGAGATCATGACCGCTGATCCGATGAGTGTGCGATTCGAGGTTTCCTAATCTAATCTGGACCGTTGGATGTGATCCATCCGATCCTTACCGTTGATCATCGGAGTGACGATCTCGAGGCGCTAGCTTCTTCCCCAGCCGCCTAAAACGCTCGCACGCGCGCTCCGCCGGCTACTCCGGCCGTTTTACACTAGGCCGTCGGCAGTTAACGGCGAGGCACTTCGTGTGGCCGTCGTTTCGGCTGGGCTCCGAGGCCTATAAAAGGGGCCACTGCCCCACTGTCTCGACACACCACCGAAAGCTCGGAGAAGGGATTCCGGCGAGCTGATCGGAGAAGGGAATCCCGGCCGTGGGTGAGTTTCTGTCGCCACCAACATCGCCAGAAGCACCAGAGACGAGGTAGGAACTTTTTCCCGTTTATAATTCCATGTTTATACCTTTAAATTATAGATGAGAGCTTGTCGGAGAAGGTGAGTGTAGACGTTAGTGGAGCGGCGCCGGGAGAGGGTCAATAGTGGTACTGATGTGCGCAAAGGAACCCTGAGGCCGAGTGGAAGCTTCTGGTACCCTTTGCAGGCGAGGGGAGCTCTCGGGTGAAGAGTTGCCATCTCCGGCGAACTTCTCTGGTGAAGCTCAAACAGAGGAGGAAGGGACGCGGACAGTGAGAAACAGGGCCTGAAAACGGGATTCTGGCCGGAGGAAAAGCTCGGAGCAGAGGAAGCTTGGCCAATGCGTCCCTACGGCGTCATTGACAAAGCTCCAGCTGGCCACTGTCGCGTTAAGGGAGAAGAAGAAGGCTGAGAGAGAAAAAAAATAAATAAATAAAATAAAAGAGAAGTTATTGATTTATTAATAATTTAAAACTATAGTGGTGTGACAATTATTAGACTTATTAATAATTTGAAACTATAGTGTTGTGACAAATTAATAGATTTGAAACTATAGTGTGACAAATATTAATCCCTATGTTGGGGTCGAATTAAATAAATTAGTGTGACGCATACTTAGTTGTCAACTATAGTGTGTTAATTAAGAAAATTCATTTAATTATTTTGTTAATCATAGATAGTAGTTAATTTGATAATTAACGAGTTGATTGTTTGATTAGAAAAATTAATTAAAAGGGATTGATTATTATAGCATGACAATAATAATACCTATGATGGGGATATAAATAAATAAATTGTGAGACAATAGTTTAGTTGGCGAACTAAAACTAAACTATGGAGTAAATAATTGGGAAAATTCTTTAATTAATTGTATAATCATAATTAGTAGTTAATTAGATAATTAACTAGCTAATTATTTGATTAAATTATTGTGGCCATTATTTTTGTCCTAATATAAGGTGGGTTTTTTAGTTAGTCGATTATTTAAATTGAAAAGCAGATTTAATTAAATCGATTAACATGTTGTATCTAGATATTTAAGTAAGAAATATCTAGAATGAACAACCGATTTTCTTTCGATAATTCAGGTTGATTAGGTTCGATTCATGGATTTATTTGGAGGAAAATGAAGATCGGATACAATAATTAACAAAAAGGGGTTTAATTAATTCGGTAGAGGAAAAGGGCACAAGTAAGCCAAAATGTTTAAAGGGCTTAGAAGGGGGCCCAATTCAACTAAATGACTAGGGATGGTCAAGTAGGTTTCAGACCCGACAAGTGAACGTAGAGTTGACTAGGTTTGACCAAGATAGAGTTTTAGTCAACTTTAGGACAAGGAAACAGGGAAAAGGACTGGGAACCTGAGAGATGGTCTTTAGGACTCGATAGTGGGCCCAGGCCCAACAGAAACGATAGGCAAGCATGTGTAATTAGAGACATAGAGATTTATTGAAATCTTGACTCTAATAGGGTCTATGTATGCCAGATACTCTCGTGGAGTTGTAAGACATTAAAGGGAGGCTAGAAGGGCTTCTAGATCCAACAAGAGGTAAGTACACTTGCCTAGTTCCCACCCGGTTTTGGGTTTTCTTTGGACTTGCTTATGCCTTAAATGCTTATGCTTCAATGATAACATACATGCATCCATGCTTATTTCTAGATTCCTGTTGAGCATGTATGGTTGGTTTACGGGATATTGGTATCCCTGTTTGTTGTGGTCTATTGCCCAGACTCAGTGGAGCGTGGGGGCTCCGATAGGGAAATGTTCAAGGTCAGGACCCCTTGGCATTTCTGTCTGCCTTGCCAGAGAGGCAATTCTCTGGTGGTCTCTTCCCGTTAGTGGGCGTGGTATGCTGACCGTGTTAACACGTATGAGAGGTAGTTCTATCGATTGCGACCGGAGGGTCGAACGACCAGTAGGTCGTGCTTACAGTAAGTGGCTGGTCATACTGGCCGGGAGTGATCCTTGAGTTTTCTTGAAACTCATCACAGAGCCCGAGGGCTTCTGTCATCGGGGGTCGTACCTTTGAATTGTTCTGGTAGACTCCTAGGTTGTATTTTTCTTGGGATTGTGACCTCATTGTTTGACATATTGTTTACTTATGTCTTTGTAACCCCGCAGGCGTACTTATTGGGCTTTCCATTCGAAAGCTCATGCAGTTTGCCTTTTCTCTCTTTTACAGATTCTGAGGTCTAGGGGAGACACTGGAGAGAGAGGTTAACTAGGGGAGGTCATTAGGAGATCCAAGGTCTGGGGGTCTCCCTTATCTTTTATTTTGAGAGTTGTTCACTTTCTGTGGGACCCGTATAGGGACCAAACTTTGTATAGGGCCTATGGACCCTTAAGACTCTTTTTCCTTTGAACTTGAGTTTATTTTATATAAGGATTGTTATCTGCTTATCACATTTAGGCCTTGTACTTGAGCTGAGCTTGTCTACCTTGATGCACGGTCTGATGGCGATGCTTTCGAGGTCCCGGGATCCGGGTAGGGGCGTGACAGTATCAAAATTGACAGACTTATCCATTTATTTTATGATCTAAGTATTATCTTTGTCTCTACTTTTGGTTCATTCAATCAAGCAAAGGGTTGTTTGATTCTAACCTAAAAGTTATTTAGAAAACAAAGAAGTTAAGAATGAAGAAGTTTAGTAAAAATGCGAATGATAGTAACTAGGCTTGTATGCTTTTTTGACATGTTAAGGATGATAATCTATAATTTATAGGATAAATTTTTCAGGTGGGTACTGTACTATGGCCGAATTTCACTTTAAGCATCAAACTTCAATTTGTATCTTTTAGGGTACCCTGAATCAATTTGCTTTCACCGGGCGGGTACCTGAGGGTTTCCGACAATTAGATGTTGACTTGTATGCCAGAATAACCACATCATCGCCTAGATGGTGACATGGAATTTCACTATTGATATGTGAAAAATATTTTGGACACTATAGATGGTGATGTGGAAGCTGACTAGGTGTTGACTTGGCAATTCCAAGCGCTTGGTTAATTCCACGTTTAACCCAAGCGCTTGGTCATAGAAAGATTCTAGCTAGGTGTTGGCAATTCCAACAAAACACAACTATAAAGAAAAACAAAATCTAAAGCTTGGGTTGCCTCCCAAGAAGAGCTTAGTTAATTGTCTCTAGTTAGACTCTTTCTATGACCAGATTTAGTGGTTGAGGTGATTCATCATATTCAACCTCTCTCAATGATTGCAACCTTGAACTCCTCCACGTTGACTAAAATATGCCTGATGGTGTTTTCATCAATCGATTTTAAGGTTGCCTTGGAACAAAATTGTAATGCCCCCAAATCCGAAAGCTCCAGATCGGGTGTGTTAATCTCAAAACATAGCTTAAACATACATAATCCTCACATAATTTATTCCATCTCCAAAGATCATAATGATCAAAAGTTTAGGAGTTTTAGAAATTTAGGACACTAGACACAATATTACAAACCCTTATACATAAACAAGATACTAAAATATAAACTTAAACTCTCAAGCACTGTCAAGAGTCCTATTACGCAACTTCCTTCCTTAGACTTCTAGTTCACCTGGGGTTGGAAATCAAATAAACAAAGGGGCGAGATGAAATAGCCCAGTAAGGTAAACATGAAATGTGTAACTTGAGAGTAAAGACATTGAAATAACAAAGTCATAGAGAGTATTAAACATCAACCATAAGCATCAAACATAGAAAATAATTTCGTGAACAGCCTGGACGTCATAACATAAAATTGTCAGGGCTAACCGCCATGACACCATACTTCTTATCCACTGGATTTTCCCGTTCTAGGGACATGCTTTACCCAATGTATTAGAGAGTTGTATAATTTCGGGCCCACACTTTAACATAACATTTATCCAGACATGGAAATTAAGCATTTAATCACATAGGAGCATAAAGGATTTCAAAAATTTCATGTTCATATGGAGGCAAGAAAAATATAGCCATTTTAGCGTATCATAGAGCATAAAAAAATCCAACTATGGAAAGACTTCAAGGTTAACCCATGGAATTAAAAAAACATTGTAAAGAAAAGGGTTAACTTTACCCCGTCAAGAAAGTGGATCCCTTACCTTTCTTCCTGGTTAAGCTTTCTGGTGATTTCCTGTGTCACCAAAATATCCAAAAGTCATTCCTTTGAAAAATGTTTTACTTTCTTGCTTATTCATTTTTTTATATATTCCATTTTTTCCCCATTTTCTTATTAAAGTCTTGCTCCCACGTAAGAGGTCATTCCCTTAAGAATTTTAATATCACATCTTTTGAGTCCATTTTTATTTAGTCCATTTTTCTATAAGCGTAAAAAGTGGAGAGTTGTCACTATAAATTATTATCCACTCACTGGACGAAATTATATATACACTTAGTATTGTGGGAATGCTTAAAGAAAGTTATTATCCGTCTAACCATATATGTTTACCGACCATGAAGGCGAATATCTACACATATATGTGGATATATTATATATATGTATAACCGACCAAAATACGAACACCTATATATATATATATATATATATATATATACTCCCACGGACAAAAACTTTAAAAAAAAAATTGAGAAATTAAAAATAGGTTTACCTTTAACCTTCATTTTGATTTTGTCAGAACCTCCTTTAAGCAAACTTGAAGAATAAAAAAATAAATAGGATTCCTCTCTCTTTCCCTCCCTTCCTTCTCTCTTCATGTTTTTCTTCTCTTTCTTTCTTTTCTTCTTTTCTTTCTTCTCTCCTGACCATTTCTCTCCTTCTTTCTCTTTTTCTCCCTCCACCTGCCTTCTCTCCTCCTCTTTCTCTCTTTTCCCCTCATCTCTCTCTCTCTCTCTCTCTCTCTCTCTCTCTCTCTCTTTTCTCTCTCTCTATTTCGTTCCTTCTCTCTTTCTATTACGTTCCAACAACTGATGGCTTGATGGCTTAATTTATAGACTTTTTCTAGGCAGTGGAAGGGTGCTTCCACGAAGCTGCCTTCTTTCTTCTTTTTTTTTTAATTTTTTTTAAAATTTTTTAATTTTTTTAAATTTTTTTAATTTTTTTATTTTCAAATTAATTAATTTATTATTATTATTATTATTATTATTATTTTTGAAATTTATCACTTTAACCCCCAAACATTCTTATATACATTTTAACCTTCTAATCTAGCATTAATCCTCATTTTCATTTATTTAATATTAATTTCAAAAAATCAGGGTATTATATTTCTCCCCCCTCAAATAAATTTCGTCCTCCAATTTTAAATCATACCTTAAGATATGAAAAGTTGTGGGTATTTTTGTTTCATAGCCTCCTCTGATTCCCAGGTTGCCTCTTCAATCAAGTGATTCCTCCATAAAACCTTTACCACGAATGTCTTCTTGGTCCGTAGTACTTGCTCTCTTTGGTCTAGGATTTGTACTGGTTGTTCTTCATAGGTTAAGTTTTTATCTAAATGCATGACTTAGCAGGTGTGATGGATCTGACATATACTTCTTTATCATCGAGACATGAAATATATCGTGGAGATGTGATAGGCTTGGAGGCAATGCCAAACGATAGGCTACGACACCAATTCTCTCTAGTATTTTATATGGTCTAATGTATCTTGGCCTCAACTTCCCTTTCTTTCCAAACCTCATTACACCCTTCCAAGGTAATATTTTCAAGAAGAGATGTTCACTTACCTCGAACTCCAAATCTTTACGTCGATGATCTGCATAACTCTTCTGTCTACTTTTTTGTGCTGTCCTCATGTGTTGTTGAATCCTACGCACCTTTTCTGTTGTTTCTTGAACCAGCTTTGGACCCAACAGTTTCCTCTCTCCTGCTTCATCCCAACACGTTGGGGTCAACACCTTTTCCCATAAAGGGCCTCATATGGAGCCATTTGTATACTGGAGTGAAAACTGTTATTGTATAATAATTCCACTAATGGTATATGTTGATCCCAACTACCTTGAAAGTGAAGTGAGCAAGCTCTCAACATATCTTCTAAAGATTGAATGGTCCATTTTGATTGACCGTCTGCCTGTGGATGGTAAGTAGTGTTAAGGTTCAACTTCGTGTTTAAACACTACTGCCGACTCTTCCAAAAGTTTGACGTAAATCTTAGATCTCGATCAGAAACAATAGATAGTGGCGCACCATGCTATCGTACGACTTCTTTAATGTAGAGTCGAGCTAATTATTCTAAAGGAAAATCCTCTCGTATTGAAATAAAGTGAGCCATATTTGTTAATCGGTCTACTATTACCCAGATTGCATTATGCCCTTTTGTCGTCTTTGGTAGCCCTGTGACAAAATCCATTGTCACATTTTCCCACTTCCACTCGGGTACTGGTAGTGGTTGTAAGACTCCCTTTGGTAGCTGTCGTTCCGTCTTAACTTGTTGGCACACTAAATATCTAGATGTGAAATCAACAATCTCTCTTTTCATATTATCCCACCAATAATGTTTTGTAAGATCCCTGTACATTTTAGTACTGCTGGGGTGTATAGAGAACGTCGAGTTATGTGCCTCTCCTAGTAATTCTCTCTTCAAATCGTGTGTAGACGGCACACACATAATCTCATGCCAAATCTCAATACGCCATCTTCATCAATATTGAACTCAGGAAGTTTGTCGTTTTGTACAGCTTCAAATTTCCTTTGTAGACTGGGGTCGTCTTCTTGGGCTTTCTTGATTTGATCTTGAAATGAAGGTTGGGTGATTATTTATGCTATATAGCTTTGTATCCCTGGCTTCACTACCTCCAAGTGCATTTTGTTCATGTCTTTTATTATAGACACTTGCCCAATTAACATTATTGCGAGTGTTCTAGCGTTCTTCCTACTCAACGCATCAGCCACCTTGTTGGCTTTTTCGGGGTGATAGTGAATGGTACAATCATAGTCTTTAAGTAGCTCCAACCACCTTCTTTGTCTTATATTCAACTCTTTTTGTGTGAATATATACTTTAGACTTTTATGGTCTGTGTATATATCATATCTTTCACCATAAAGGTAGTGCTGCCATATTTTCAGAGCAAAAATTAACCCAGCTAACTCCAAGTCATGTGTAGGATAGTTTTGCTCATGTGTCTTAAGTTGGCGTGATGCATAAGGTATTACTTTATCATTTTGCATCAACACACAACCAAGACCTTTCTTTGAGGCATCGCTATAGATTATAAAAGTTCAACTTCTTGAAGGTAATGCTAACACAGGTGCACTTACAAGCCTTTGCTTTAGCTCCCTGAAACTATCTTCACATTCCTTGGTCCACATAAATTTAGCGCCCTTCCGTGTTAATTTCGTCAGTGGCTTAGCCAATTGAGCAAAGTTCTCTATGAACCTTCGATAGTAACCCGCAAGCCCAAGGAAACTGCGAATCTCCGTCACAGTTGTTGGTTTGGACCACTTCTTAATGACTTTTGTTTTTGTAGGGTCCAATGATATCCCTTTACTGGTAACCACATGACCTAGAAACGCCACCTGTTGTAGCCAAATTTCCATTTACTGAACTTGGCATACAACTGCTTCTTTTTTAGTGTCTGCAACACAATCCTTAGATAGTCTTTATGCTCCTTCTGGCTCTTCGAGTATATGAGGATATCATCAATAAAGTCTACCACAAAGCTGTCTAGGTAGTCATGGAAGACTCTATTCATTAAGTCCATAAATACCGCTGGAGCATTGGTTAGTCCAAAGGGCATCACTATGAACTCATAATTCCCATATCTCGTTTTAAATGCGGTTTTCAAAATATCCTCCTTTTTCACCATCAGCTGATGGCCCTCAGATCTAAGATAAATCTTAGAAAAGAATTGGGTACCCTGAAGTTGATCAAACAAGTCGTCTATCCTTGGCAAAGGATACTTGTTTTTTTATGGTAATGCCGTTAAGTTCTCAGTAGTCAATACAAAGTTGCATGGATCCATCCTTCTTTTTAACAAATAGGATGGGTGCTCCCCAGGGTGACACACTAGGTCAAATAAATCCCTTGTCTAGAAATTCTTGTAACTGCTTCTTTAATTCTTCCAACTCCACTGGCGCCATTCGGTATAGACTTTTAGATATCGACTTGGATCCAGGTATTAACTCTATAGAGAACTCCACTTATCGATTGGGTGGAGGCCCAGGTAACTCTTCGGGAAATACCTTTGGATATTCTTGTATGACCGGCATCATTTCCACTCTTGCACTCTCCTTTGTTGGCTCCGTGATATGTGCGAGATAACCTTCACCACCATTCCTTAATATTTTTTCATGCCTCAAGATAAGATATTAGAACCAAAGTTCTATTTATCTCTCGACATTTATATACTAGCTTTGGTTGATTTAAGAAGCTGAATACGACTTCTTTCTTATGACAATCGATGGTTGCTCGATTGGAAGAGAGCCAATTCATGCCAAGAATAATTTCAAATTCAACTATCGAAAGTGTTACCAGATAGGCTGGCAATGACCTTCTGCAAATGTTAACAGGGCACGCTTTATATATTCTTGATGTAGTTATAACACCATCGTTTGGTTTTTTCACAGATAGTTCCACACCCAATTTTTGATGAGGTATATTTATATGCTCAGCATACTTGTATGATATAAAAGAATGCGTGGAGCCAGAATCAAATAATGTATAAGCATCTTTTGAGCATACAGATAAGGTACCTTTCACTACGTCATTTACTTGCTCCACCTCAACAGTCGTGATAGCAAATGTTCGTGCTTGCTCTCTTGGTCGTTGCTGTTACTGTTGTCGATTCCCTCCAGCCACCTTCAATATAGGACATTGGTTGGCACAATGTCCAACCTCATTGTAGTTGAAGCATTTAATTCTAAGTTGTGTATTTTGAGCTGGTCTTAGGGCCTGGTGTTGGTTATTCGGTTGTGGTTCTCCAAGCTTCGCGTCTCCCCGATGATCTTGTGATTAGTGTCCTTTTTTTTCCGCACTTGACGCATCTCCATGAGCCAAGTAAACAGTCGGCAAGGTGTTTCTTCCCACACTTTTGGCACGTAGAGCATGCTATCTTTTTTCCCCTCGAACTTAACTTCCTTTGAACTCCCAGACTGGTGTTCCATTTTCCTTTTTTTGTCATTGTGGTTTCGGGATTGCAAGAAGTTTCCTGTTCCACATTTGTTGCTCACCTAATAATAGCTTCGTAGTTTGCAAATTCTAACATAGCTAATGACCTTCGTATTCCTGGCTTAAGACCTTGGTAGAATCGATGAATTTTCTTCTGCTCAGTAGTAAATAAGTGTGGGGCATACCTCCCTATTCTGGCGAAATTTGCCTCATATACTGCGATCCTTTCATCTTCCTTTTATTTGAGGCCTAGGAATTCATCTTCCATTTTGATTCTCACTGTCTCGGGAAAGTATTTATTCATAAATAGTACCTTGAAATATTCTCATTCCATGGTGTCAATTTCTTCTCTCGCCTTTGTATTTTTTATTAACGTCCACTATTGGTTAGCCTCCCCATTTAGCCGATAGATAGCTATCTTTGCCTTTTGACGGTCTGAGCACCCCATTATCGCAAAATTTTCTCCAATGAGTTAAGCCATCCCTCAGCTAAAATTGGGAGTTGACCCACTGAACGATGGAGGATGTTGCATCATGAACTGCTCCACCATGACTGTACCCAATTATGCTAGCATTGGTTGTTCCCTTTGATTCGAGTTTCCAGCCATGGCTTATGCTAGCTGTGTTAAAATAGCTGGTATATTCTCTATTCCTTCCCCCGTCGGTATTGGTCGAACATTTGGCCCAGGCGCAACCCGAGATTAATCGCCGGTAGAGGATAGGTCATTTGCTACTTCTTCCTAAGACGCAAATGGGTTAGTATATTATTGCATCCTTTCAAATATTAGGAATAATCACTTAAAAACCTTATGCTATTAATCTTAATAACAGACTCTATCTAGAAAATATTTCATTTAAACGTTCTACTTGAGTTATTCTGTCATAAATTCTAAACTATCTAAACCCTGCTCTGATACCAACTGTAATACCCCCAAATCCGGAAGCTCCAGATCGGGTAAGTTAATCTCAAAACATAGCTTAAACATACATAATCCTTACATAATTTTTCCATCTCCCAAGATCATAATGATAAAAAGTTTAGGAGTTTAGAAGTTTAGGAAACCAGACACGATATTGCAAACCAAACAAGATACTAAAACATAAACTTAAACAATTAAGCGCTATTAAGAGTCCTATTACGCAACTTCCTTTCTTGGACTTCTAGTTTACCAGGGGTTGGAAATAAAAGAAACAAAGTCGTGAGCTGAAATAGCCCAGTAAGGTAAACATGAACTATGTAACTGCGAGAGTAAAGATATTGAAATAACAAAATCACGAAGGGTATTAAACATCAAATATAAGCATCAAACATATGAAATAATTTCGTGAATACGCTGTATGTCATAACATAAAATTATCAGGGCTAACGGTCATAACACCATACTTCTTATCCACTAGATTTTCCCATTCTAGGGACATGCTTTACCCAATGCATTGGTGGGCTGTATAATTCCGGGCCCACCCATCAGCATAACATTTGTCCAGACATGAAAATGGAGCATTTCATCACATAGGAGCATAATGGATTTCAAAAATTTCATGTTCATAAGGAGGCAAGAAAAATATAGCCATTTTAGCGTGTCATAGAGCATAAAAAAAATCCAACTATGGAAAGACTTCAAGGTTAACCCATGGAATTCAAAAAATATTGCAAAGAAAAGGGTTAACTTTACCCCGTCAAGAAAGTGGATCCCTTACCTTTCTTCCTGGTTAAGCTTTCTTGTGATTTCCTGTGTCACCAAAATATCCAAAAGTCATTCCTTTGGAAAGTGTTTTACTTTCGTGCTTATTCATTTTTTTATATATCCCATTTTTTCCCCATTTTCTTATTAAAGTCCCACTCCCACGTAAGAGGTCATTCCCTTAAGAATTTTAATATCACATCCTTTGAGTCCATTTTTATTTAGTCCATTTTTATATAAGCGTAAAAAGTGGAAAGTTGTCACTATAAATTATTATCCACTCAGGGGAAGAAATTATATAGACACTTAGGTTGTGTTTGATTGACAATATTTTCCATGGAAAATATTTCAACCAGCGATTTTCCAGCTTTTTTGGTTGTTTGATTGCCAAAATTCTCCTTGGAAAATTGTTCCACAAACTCCATGACGTGACCCCATTTTCCCTCAAATAGATGGAAAATTTTTCCAACCTCCCCCCTTAGGAAAAGTTTTCCAGAGAAAACAGAGGATGTTTTTTGAAAAAAAACCAAAAACAAAATGACTCAAATCACTACAAACGTGAAAACCCTATTGTTTCTCTCCCTCGACGCGGCGCTCATCAGACTTCCCACCGCCAAGCTCTTCCCACCAATCGAACCTCCGGCGAGCTTCAAAACTCAACAGGTTAGCGTTCCTCTCTCTCTCTATCCCTCTTCCTTTCTATCCCTCTTTGCTCACACCGATCAGGCGATCTTCACAAATTTTTTTTTTTTTTTTGGTGGAAGTTTGCTTCTTCTTTTCTTGTGATTTTGTGCAAAACTCTTGTTTTAGATCTATTTTTCATTCCATCTGTGTTTTTTCACATTCATAGTTGTCAGCTTCTTCATGTTTCCTATTCGTATGTGAAATACAAACCTTAATCTTCATAACTTCATCCATGAGAGTGACATAAAGTTCTCTATATACAAACCTTAATCTTCATCTCTTCATCCATTAGAAAGCACACAAGATGGTCTCACTATCATCTATAGCAACCATCCTTCTTAGGATGATCTCTCACCTAACAATTGATGATATTAAAATCCAAATGGACTTTATTTTCACGTAGAAAATAAATATATGATAATTGAGAAAAATTCTTGTTTATCACTGGATCACTATCTCACTGTCATCTACAGCGACTATTCTCCTTTCTATTTAGTGCTCCTTTCAAGATCATGTCAGCAGTAAAATCACATCCCTCTTTAGATTTTGGATTCAAGACTTATGTGTCATTAGACCCTCTGATGGGGATGTAACCATGACAAGACTGGTTAAATTAAATCTCCAACAAGAATCCAGTTGGGCAGCATTGCTCCTCTCCATTCATCACCAGTATTCAATTTTAGTGCTACTTTTCTAATCTTATTATATCCCATGAACGATCTTAAATGCTGCTCCTTGATGTTGAAAAAACAATGTTTTATAATATGTAGAGATTTTTTTTTTAAAGAAAATGATTGAGTCTTTGACTGAGGAGAGTCTCAATCAAATTGCAGAAATGTTCTGATTAATCTTATGTTATGGACTATTGATGAACTCACTGAATAGTTGAAGTTCATTCAAGGATAGGATAGATTAATTATATTTAGATAAAGCAGTCACTAAGTTTATTGTAACCACAAGACTAAAATAATAAAATAATTAATGAGACTTTTAATTGATTCCATGTAGTCTGGGAACATTGCCTCATTTTGTTTTTCTCTAGCTGTAAATTAAGAATATTTTCTTTTCATTAATTTTTCAAAAAGACAAGCTAACTTGTTTTAGAAAGCAGTAAAAATATTTTTTAATAACTTATTCTCTACTAATTCCCATTGATTGTGTTAAAAGTATGTGGATTTTCAATTGTTAATTTTCCTGCTACTATCATATGGATTCTTTTTTAATTGGATTGGTTTGTTCTGTTGATTAAATATATATATTTTTCTCTAGACTTTGTTGTCTAAGATTGATTGGAGTGGTGATTAGTGAGGACCCCTTTGAGGTATTATCCTTCTCTTCCTTCAATCCAATGTGCTCTTGTTTTGTTCTTTTCAAAAATTGGTGTTTTATGTATATGCTATAATGCCTTTAATAGTGTTGAAGTCTAACCATGGTAGTATGAATGGTAAAATGGTGACTAGTGTTACTTTATCAATTTGATTGAAAGTGAGTTTCTTTGTATGTTAAAGGGAGACTAGTGGATGTGTCCATTACAAAAGGAGAAGTTATTCTGAAGAAGGAATCAAGGCATTGTAACTTTGTTGTATATGGTTTTGTTTGAATGTGAATTCCTTCATGTTGTATATGGTTTTGATTGAATGTGAATTCCTTCATGTTGTTGTAACTCCCTTGTATATGGTTCATGTAAGTGAACTTATTTTTTCTTGATAAGTTATCATATATTTACGATGTTATGTTTGTCATTTGTGAGATATATCGTACATTGTTTCTGTTCCATATATTTACGATGTTATGTTATGTTTGTCATCAGGTACTCATTCAAAGTCCTGATCTACCCAGCCCAACACTTAATCTAGCCTGATTGTCTATGTCACTAAGGCAACTAGGTTGTCGGTTATCCGTGACGCCTCGATACCATATTAATCACACGCCCGACTTCGGATCCAGAGACCTCGCACGCTCATTGCATCGGCTGCATTCGAAAGTGGAAACGGGCCCCACTCGGATACAAGGCCTAAATGATACATGAGCAGATAACCAAATTGTCTAACAAATAATTTCAGAGTTATTTTACAGCGGAACTTTACTCTTAGTAAACAAATATTGGCCCTACAAGGGTCCTACAAATTACATAAGGTCTCACATAAAGAAGGCCGAAGTCCTCGAACCTCCACGCGCAGTTCCTGGTTGTAATCACCTAAACTTTAAAACCTGAAAAGAGAAGAAGACAAGTGGGATGAGCTTTCGAAAGGAAAGCTCAGTAAGTACTCCCGCAAGGAATGCGAAGAGGTCATGAGCACAATCATAAAATAGTGATCCACACACTCAGTAACATAATAGGAAGAGACCAAGCTCAATCATAAGGAGATCACTACCACAAAGCACATGCTTAAAGCACGAAGTCAAATCAAACTTGAATATCAAACTTGTCATCTCCCTGGCAGCCATCGACCTAAGCCGATCTTATACCTTATAAACCAAACCCTTGAGTCTGGTGGAGCTCCCACATATACGTACACTGCCAGCGTATCGTCCCACTGACGGGTGGCGTCCAGAGTGTCCGCCCACAACTTATCACAATCTGCAATGAGCGGGAGAATCTTCAACACAAGAAATGCTGACACACCGACCCGGACGGAGCACAGGCTCACGTGTTTCCACGGCCACGTGCCGATCAACAGGAAGGCAAAATCAGCATACACACACATGTCCAACAAAAACTTATACACCAATATGCATACACCACTATGAAGCTCAATAAAGAAAGAATCTTAAACACGTGTATGCAATCCAAAACAGAAAGATATCAGAGACAATAATGAAGAAATAGCTCAAAGAGAATCCACAACATCGAGATCAACAAACATTAAGCATGAAAGTTGAAACAAAAGCATAAAGTCAAGAACACTCCATAGAGTGGGGTTCTAGGCAAAAGTACTTACAAAGAAAATCAAGAAAATCCATCGCTGGGTGGAAATTAGGCAGATGTACTTACATGCAAAGCATGCAATCATGAAAGCAATAATCAATCCAAAGAAGGAAGATACACAAGGCAAGAGTACTTACAAGAAAACAACAATCAAATGAGGCAACAAAGCAAAGGTACTTACAAGCATAAAATCAAGAAAGCAACAAGCCAAAAATAAGGGAACTAAGCAAGAGTACTTACAAAGAAACATGCAATATCAAGGTCAAGAAAACCCAAAGCTGGGTAGGTACTAGGCAGAACTTACCTTAGCTGACGATATCAGAAATCCCACGGTACTCTCTCCGGATGTGCCTTTATGTCAAACTCTGGTAATAAAACTTACGTCAATAATGGCAATCATGTATGAACTCTAACTAGATGCATATACATGTCTCACCAATGGTCATGACCTATTCACTTGACTTGACCAGCCGAATCCAACTCACTTAACCGCTTTATGACTAGAAAGGTTGATCCAGTTTGCTTTAAAAGTAGTTTCAATCCAAACACTTAACATAACTAAACCAAACTGTATATAACCATTCCGATTTCAAATGCCATGAACACAACTAAGTGAATAAAACACTAATTATGAAACTGGGAAACATGGTCAAAGCCCCAGAATATTACTTAACTACCCCACATAAGAATCACTAGATCATTACTAACTGTATCTTGGTAATATTTCTTGATACGACAAACTGAAACTCCACAAAATCATCAATAGGAACCAGTTCATGCACCTATCTCTCTCTAATGGTCACCAGCAGCAGTCAGACCTTGAATGTTAGTATTGAACAATAAAACCACTATCCTCCTCTAAGACAAGGTATCCAGTCCTTCAATCACTACTCCACCATTATACAAAATACTGAACAAATCCTACGACTCCTCAACTATATCTTCACAACTAACCATTAAGTACCTTACTAGAAGACCCAAACCATGATCAGTTCCATATAACAAGCCTTGGAAATTCTCTGAAAACCCTTTCCAAGAAAACCATTACCATGCACAACCAAGCCAACTAAAAGATCTCCATGTCCTACCACCCAAACCTAAGATCAACCGCAGCCCACCATCTCTACTCCCTTGCATACACTCACATACAGTCAATTAGATGTTAATAACCACAAGCCCAAAGATACTCACACTCTCCAAAGCCTATATCTACCAGCACTCCTACTGATCATAGGCTTGACTACTCTTTCCCTACACTCAACTAGTACCAACCTACAAACCCAACTTAGAGACTCACAATCTATATATCATCAGCCATCCTCAACTAAAACCTTCATTATATCTTTGAACCCATGCAAAGCCTGCCATCCATCCACGCAAACAAATCTCACCAAGGTAAATATATATGTATGCACATAACTTCAAATGAATACCCTTCTAAAGCTTAGTACTTTATGAGCCCATCTAGTCACAAAACTTCTCTCTAGAATCCCATGCATTATAACTGTCTCAGAAGGGTGGAGGTGCTCACCGTGCCTTGACGTAGTTGGCTCTTGATGCTTCCGGTGACTGGCGTCACTCCGAGATCCGTACCTCCTTGCTAGGCATCCCTCCGGCGTCGCGCCGAGTGTGTAGCAATTGGCCTCAACTTTCTTCGACTCCAGTGGCTCGTGGTGTGCTCCTCGGTGGTTCAAAGGACAGCAACTCTTCCTTCCTCAGCCCCCGGCATTATCTCCGACTAGCTTCCAAGGTGGGAGTTCCTTGGCTCCGTATCCTCTCTCTCTATACCTATCTCTATATTTATAAATATCAATCTCTTTGTCTATATCTCTCTTTATATATGGTATGTATAAAATATCATGTCCATGCTTTTTTAACTTGATTCTAAATCAAATTTGATTTCAGCCATGCATGCACGCCCTCTTCAATCATAAATTTATTTGAATATTTTATATTATATACTTGTTATACTCCTACAACCATGCCCTCCTCTAAATTCCATGCATTCCTTATATATGTATATATTTATTCATAGCCATGTACGTCCCATGCATTATCCTATAGAAATTTCTCTTACTATCTATATCTATCACATTTTAAATGCATGAATGGACCTCTAACATATATTTTATATACTTATTTACCCATCACATGCTCATTAGTTAAGAAAAAAAACCAACCAGCATGGTTGCCATGCAATTCCTCTCTCTTTCCATATATATATATATATATATATATACACACACACACACACGTATATCTATATGTGTGTAATATTTTATTCCTTTATTTTATCTTACTTTCTTTTGAATTCAGATCAATTCCTTAATATTATATATATATATATATATATATATACATTTCAATCTTATCACCTCATTAATGGAAGCTTAGCCAAATACATTTATAATATGATCTATTACTTTTATATATATATCCAATAACTAGGAAACTTTTATTCTCAATAAAAACTCAATTAAACCCAATTAAGTTCCTAAATAAATCAAAAGATTTAATTAATTTAGTCTCTACTTTCCTATTCTATTTCCAATCAAATCTTGAAGACTTCCATAGTTGCTTAAATCAATCACCAATTAAATAAATTTAACCCTTAAATTTATTTATTCCTTTTTTAAGTCTTCTCATTCTCATTTTACCAAAATGCCCTTAAACTTAATTTAATTTAAAATTAAATCAGGGGGAAATTTAAATTCTTTTATTTCACCAAAAATCTTGGATCTTACAAATAATATAGGTAAATACTATCTTGCTGACGCGGGGTTCCCCTTAGTCCCTGGTTTTCTTACACCTTATCGGGGTACACGCTATCATCGTAGAGACATTCGGGGTCTACTTTCTGAAAACCGCAAGGAGCTATTCAACTTTCGACACTCATCTCTTCGTAATGTTATTGAGAGGACCATCGGCTTGTTGAAGAAGAGGTTTGCCTATCTTAGGCATCAACCCTTTCATGATATAGATACACAAGCGAAGATCGTCTTTGCATGTTGTGCCTTGCATAACTTCTTACGTGTTGATGACTCAGATGATCTCTGTAGTGATGATGAGGTTAGTGACATTGAAGTAGACCCCTCGCATGTCGATATGCTTGAAGACTCACATGTTAATGCCAACATCAGAATCACACCTGAAGCAACATGGACCAACCAAAGAGATTCACTGTCTAACATTATGTGGGATGGTTTGGACACTAACAACTATGACACAACCTACGATGATTGATTATTATGTTATGTTATGTTATAAATTTCAACACCTTATGTTATGTTTTGTCATGTTATATCTTTATATTGCACATTTATGTATTTTTAATTGCAAATTTTAGCAACTTATGTTATGTCATGTCATAACTTTACATTTCATATTTATTAGCTTTTATTGCATATTTTAGCAACATATGTACTATGTTTTCCTGGTTTTGTTATTGATTTTTAAAGTGAAACAAAAAATGGGAAGTCGACGAATTGGCAATCAAGGCTCATTTGCTATTCCTAGGCCTGCTGCAGTCTCCAGCTCTATACATGATGTTGAGGAAGTCACTCCAGCTTCCGCCCAAGTAGAAACAAGAAAAAGGCAATGTGACGCCCCGATTTTTCCTGTGAATATTTGTAAATAATAAATAAATGTCGGGGTTAAATAATAGATGGGATCTAAAGTTGGTTTATAACTTAAATTAATTAAATAGTTCTGGACTATTGCCTTACCTTGGATTTTATTCAAAACAAAATGAATAATTAAGGTGGGGCAATAATAACTTAGAGTGTGACAACAATTAATGAATTAATGTAACAAGGCTTGAGACCATTGATGTATTTTGTGACAAATAATTGGTATAAAGGGAAATGTAAAGAGGGATTAATATGAGCATGTGACAAAAACTATACAAGTAATAGATTAGAAATTGATTAAAATGGATAAGGGGCTGCCTAGTTTTCGGGCCGGGCTAGATAGGGAGGTGGCTCAGAGGGATAGAAGAGGTGCCTCTTCTGGAAACAGGGCTTAGGAGGGGGCGTTGGTTTGGCTGGGCAGCTGCTGGCTTTGGGGAAAGAGGAGGTGGCGATGGTGGGACCGGAGGAGCTGGAGGTGGCGCGTGCGAAGCTCGCCACTGGGGGCCGAGCAGGACGTGTCGCCGTGCATGTTGGGCTGAAGGTGGTGCTGCGCTGTGGCTCTTCAGGCACCTGGAAAGCGAGACAGAGGGGGGAACGCGGGGAGGAGGACGAGTGTATTGAACGAGCACCGCGCGCGCGTTGAACTCTTGCCCCAGCTTCTCTCTAGGTTACAGCACCGGCCTTCGTTCCGGCCAGAACTGGTGTAGCTCCAGTGATCGAGCCCAGCAAGCTGAAAGCTCAGATAGACTTCAGGTGGGTCGTTGGCAGTGTGATTGATGTTCTCGTTCTTGTTGTTATGCTTGTATAAAGGAAACTGATTCATAGACTTAAGAAGAAGGAATTGTAGTTCTTATTATTGTGAATGTTTTGTAATCAATCGGGAATTCAAGGATTGAAGGAGTAGATTGTTAAAAAAAACTATGCGTGCCTTGAAGGTGCTTGTAGAAATGCTTGTGTTGCTAATAAGGTGTTGATGTTGTTTGTGTTGTTTGGTCTAGTGTCGCATGTGTGTACTTAACTGTAATCCAAGATTCAAAGTGATGAGATGTTCTCAGACCTGATTCATGCTTGGTAGACTTTGTATTCAGTTGGACTTCAGAATTCAAAGAGAAGAGTTATTCTTTTGCATTTTATTATACCTACCAAATGTTCGATGGGTTGCTTCAGTGAGTATTGGGCGGTTACATAGATAATTAGATATTTTCTTGCTGCTGTAATGGATTGTAATTGGTGTTGTATTCATTTGAAAGTAAGGGAGCAAAGAATAGAGTTGCTCTTTTGGGAACTTCACTATGCCCACCAGGTGTTCGCTGAATTGTCACTTAAGAGCTTGTAGGAGGAGCTTTGTTTTGCTTATGTTTTTAGTCTGTTATGACTGATGTGCTGTAAGGTAATGAGATGCGATTTTGTTTATAAACTTTGGTGTGAAAGTTTGCTCGTGATTAGGTTCTTGTGAGATTATGGGCAGTCGAATTCACAGTTATTGTTGTGGCTGTTGATGCTGGTTTTGTAATGTGATTCTTTCTGGAATGGAGCTGGAACTTGCCTTGTAGTTAGTTGGAGTTGAGAACTCAAAGAGAGGAGGTGCTCTGTTGGATTTGCTTATGTCCAGCAAATGTTCATTGGTTGGTCAATGGAGAGATTGGTTGGAGAATGCTTCGGACTGTCGGTTGATTAGTTTCTCTTACTGTCATGCTGTGTGGTTCTTATGGTTGCCGATATATTGTTGTTGTTGTTTTATTAGATGTTAAAGCTACTGTTGCGGTGGTTTCATATTTTGTAAATTTGGGATTCATAGTGTCATGGTTTCAAAGAGAAGAGTTGGTTTGGGATTTGTAAACTATGATAGTGCCTGGAGGGGTATGTTGAATTGCTCCAGAGAGGCAGGGGTCATGAGGACACTATATATAGACTTGGTGTTAGTGATGTGGCAGGGAGATGATTTGGTGTTAAGTTTCCATATGAAGAGCTCAAAGAGTAGAGTGTTCTTTTGAAGTCCATTGATGCCTTGCAGGTGTTTAAAGGTTTGGGTAAGGATTTATGAGATAAGATTCCTGAGAAAGTAAAGGGACAGTTACAAAGATGTGGGTTGTACTGCATGCTTAGTGGTATATTAGCTTTAATACAAGATCTTCTTAACAAAAAGGTCTATATTGCTATCTTTGTTTTGATGGAAGCTATGAGGAGTTAATTAAACTATAAACTATAAAAACCATAGTTGAGTTGTGGGCCTTTAAGCTTCCTTGAATAGGGCCCGTGAATGGATAGTTAAGAGTATGAAAGTGTACTAGAATCTAATTCAGATACAGTTCTAATTATCAGGAAAAAGGTAGGTCAAGTTGGGATCGTCGGGAGTTCCGAACCAGACTTGAGTTGCTTAGGACTTCAGGTGAGTGGACCTACTGTATATTCGCGTATTGTGATCGAGATTTATCGTGTTTTCAGTATTAGATTCTTCGGATATGATTTATTCTCGGTTTTGAGAATGCTTTCGATTAGTTACAGCTATTGTAGATTGATGTTTTCTGCATATGACTAGCTGTAGATCATTGAGATAGACATGAGATAGATATAGGACGTGAGCATCGATCTTTGCATCCTGTATAGATGATCCTTGCTATGCAGATGCGGCTCCATTGAGCTAAGACCAACGTGATACCGAGTAGGGGAAAGGTTTTCTTGTTTTCAAAATGAATTTCTAGCATCAAAACCTTGTTTTAAAAATGAATTTATCTTAAAACCCTTTTCCGACTCTCTGGAGTGCTCGGTACCACGAGTGAAGACCCAGATCGGGGGAAACCTCGCGGCTTCACATACAGCCCAGATCGGGGGATACCTCGCCGGCTATTTATCTGAGATCTTAGCAAGTTGATCCTACAGAGTTGCATTCTTATCGATAGACGCTCACATATCTAGACATCTTATGAGACATAGACAGGCATGTTTTCGACTGTTGACTTTTCGGGTTTTTCTCGGACATTGCATTAGATAATTATCCTGATTAGGAGGTTAATGCATAGACGTCCATGCTTTACTGTATTTTCTCCATGTATATGAGTAGAGAATACATTCCATATACAAGATTATACTTTCAGAAACACGGGTCTTAATTGACCTGACAGTAGGGGTCACATATTACTGAGCTCTGTAGCTCAGTCCCTCTTTCTTACTCACCTTGTGCAGTGCAGCGCATGTAAGTTCGAAAGTAGGCTATGTAATTTCCGCTTTTTCCCTGTAATATTATATAATATTAAAGAAAATGTCGGAGTTTATTATTAAATAAATGGTGTTAAATCTTAACTATCAAGAGAATCAATATGGTAGAAGGTGGATTAATGCCTTTTGGATTAAAAAGAAAATAAGTTAATTAAGGTATTAAATATATTAACTTGAAATAACTTAATTAAAGAAGGGACTTAGGCTTGTGACAAAATAATTAAATGAAATTAAACTTTGGGTTTTTAATAGAATTCAGTAGTAATATAATTGTGTGACAAAATAAACATTAATGCCTAGGAGTATAATGTCTTCCTAATGAGCAAGGCTGATATGGTCATTTCTCCAATCATGTGACAATTTAATTGAGAGGAGAGAAGTATGTTGGTTAATTAGCAGGAGATGGGCTGTGAGTAGCTCAGTGGCGAATGTGGAGGTGGAGGTGGCGTTCTGCATGTGCGTAGAAAGGAGCTTCTGCCACGCAGCTTACCAGTGAAGGCATACGAAGCTAAGTGAGCTGCAGCCGTGCCTTGGTGGGGGGACCTCCGACGCGCACCGCCAGCCCAGTTTTGAACTGCAGCCACTGTCCTTTGTTCCCACGACAACACCGGCCGGCTTTTGGTTTTGCTGTTCCTCCTTTGTCTGCAGTTCCGGCCAGCAGCGGTGTAGCACCAGCGAGCATTTCAAACCAGCCAGCCTCGTTCTTCTGGGTCCCGCCAACCTTCTTCTCTGTTTCAGGCCAGCAGAAACAGGCCAGCAGCTGAGCCACCTCCAGTCAGGGATCTCAGCGAGGTTTGGAGCCCCAGCTGCTCTCCAGGTCTCAGCACCGGGCTTCCTTCCGGCCAGAATCTGTGCGGCTCCAGCGATCGTGTCCGGCGAGCTGATAGCTCAGATTAGACTCCAGGTGGGTCGTAGTAGTGCGATTGTTGTTCTCATCACTGTTGCTATGGTTGTCCTTGAGCATGTTGCAGTTGTTGTTGGTGTGGTATTGAATGGTGTTGATCTTGTTGATTGATAGAGAGTAGAGCTCCTGTTCTGGCTGTTATTGAGCTTCCTGTTAATGATGTAGTTGGTGGTATACTTTGTATAACTTTCTGAATTCGTTGATTCAAAGAGAAGTGGTTAGATTACCATGCTCATGCCTATATCATGTTTGATGAAATGTCAAAGAGGAGATTGGCTCTGTTTTCAGTCATTACAGGCTCTTAGCTATTGTAGTTCTGTTGTGGTAAGGGTTGCCATTGTAGTTGTATCCATGAACTCAGTATCTAGGTAATATTGGTTGTTATTTTGATTGTAGAATCAGTTGTTTAATAGCGACCTTGTTACTTAATCAATAAAGCTAGAAGTCTAGAAGTATGCAAGCCAAGTGTTTGAAGAAATGTCTTGTTGAGCTATACTCCAATAGCTTGTTTAGTGTTGGTGTATACATGTTATTGTTCCTGATGCTGTCCCTGCGATTGTTAATGGCATACTTCAAAGAGTAGGAAGTTAGTGTGGAGTATTAGATGATCTTCTTGCTATTGTATATAGCTTGCTTTGTATTCATGGGGTATTAGAGATCAAAGAGTAAAGGTGCTCTGTTGAAGTTTGGTTTTGTATGCCAGCAAGTGCTTGCTGAAATGTCAATAAAGAGAATTGCTTGAGAATTAGGGAATAAAGGGGTCCAAGTCTATCAAGGCATCGACTAAGTCCTAAGACTATGTTTTATGTAGAGTAACCGAACATAGAACAAACTTTTAATATCATTGTTGAAGCTGTGGTTGATGTAGTAGTGGGTTTCCACTTTGGGTTCATGGTTTCAGAGAGAGGAGTTGGCATGGTGTTTGTTGAATTGCTCTAGAGAGGCACTGGCCATGAGACAATAGGATTGGTACTTTGTTTGTATGGCAGGGAGAGGTCAAGATGGAGAATATTATTTAGGTTCCCATGTTACTTGACTTGTGCCTAATAAGTGTAGTATTACGATGGTAAAGAATACAATTTTAGGATTGCTCGGCTATAGGTTTCATGCTTGGAAATGACATGACTTGCTTGGGTATTGGGCCGTAATCTTTATGGATTTGGGCCCATGATTGTGTAGAAGCCATTGATAAATAAGAAACGGGGTTTTGTAAACTAGTATTAATTTAGTTATAATTGTGATTTCTAGGGAAAGAAAAGGGCAAGACGAAGTCTTCGGGAGATTTGAGACAGATTCGACTTGCTTAGGACTACAGGTGAGTGGACCTACTGGACATTCTCGTGTTTTGATCGAGATTTATCGTGTTTTCAGATTAGATTCTTCGGATATGGTTTTATTCCGGATTTGAGAATGATTTGATTATTTACAGTTATTATAGATTGATGCTTTTGCATATGATTAGATGTAGATCATGAAACAGAGATACGAAGTGGGCATTCGATTTTTGCATCCTGTTAGACGGTCCTTGTTATGCAGAGCGTGATACCGAGTAGGGGAAGGGTTTTCTTGCTTTCAAGGAATTTCTTTTGCTTTATTGAAAACCTTTGTTTTCAAATGAATTTATCTTTAAAACCCCTTCCCAACTCTTTGGAGTGCCTTGCACCACGAGTGAAGACCCAGACGGGGGAAACCTCACGGCTTCACATATATGCTTAGACGGGGGATACCTCATGGCATTATCTGAGATCTTAGCAAGTGATCATGCAGAGGTGCATTCTCTTCGATAGACGCTCACATATCTAGACATCTCATTGAGACATAGACAAGCATGTTTGTGACTGATGACTTTTCGGGTTTTCTCGGACATTGCATTAGATAATCTTCCTGAATGGGAAGATAATGCATAGACGTCCATGCTTTACTGTATTTCCATATGTATATGAGTAGAGATTACTTTTCATATACAAGATTATATTTTCAGATGCACGGGTCTTAGTTGACCTGACAGTAGGGGTCACATATCACTGAGCTCTGTAGCTCAGTCCCTCTTTCTTACTCACCTTGTGCAGGTAGCAGACAAAAGTTCGGGTAGAAGCTAGACCCGGTGAGATGTGAGGACGTAGTTGGCTCTGGCATCCCATATTAGCTTCTATGTTGTGCACTCTGTAGATATGTGTATTTTATTTTTGGAGACTAGACGCAGACGTATAGTCTGTAGAGTGTTGTATCAGATATAACTCTTCTTTTTGGATGAGTTCCAGATTTATTATGATTTATTATTACCGCTCTCGCATCATTCCATGATTTTTAGATCGATTTGTGACCTTGGGCTGGGATGGATACGCACTGGCCGGCCGGGTGTGACACCCGGCCCTCAATAGGATTGGGGTGTTACAGGCTAGACACGGTGAGATGTGAGAACTCTTAGCTGGCTCTGGCGTCCCATATTTAGCTTCTATGTTGTGCACTCTGTAGACGTTGTATTTTATTTTGGAGACTAGATACAGACGTGTAGTCTGTAGAGTGTTGTATCGGTTATGACTCTCCTTTTTGGATGAGCTCCAGACTATTTTATGTTTTATTACCAATGTCTCCAATTCATTCCGCAGGTTTTGATTACAGTTTTGGATAGCCTTGGGCTCGGGACACCCTCCTGAGCTGGCTGGTGTGACACGTGTCCCTCATTGGGGATCAGGGTGTTACAGGCAAGTTCGTTGGTCTGACGATATGGATGAAGCACTAATTAATAATCTTTTAGAGGTGGTGCTTGCGGGGCCAAGAAGAGCTGAAAATGGATTTAAGCACAAAGGTTGTCAACAAAGTACTGGAACTCTGCCAAGTGGCTGTAGGAGTTACTCATGTGAGGGCTAGATTGATGACCCTCAAAACAGATTACAAGGAGATCACGGAATTGCTCAAGATAAGTGGGTTTTGGTTTGATGAAAATGGCCGAGTCACAGCGGATCCTCTTGTTTGGGAGAAGTACCTTCAAGTAAATATGACTTTTATCTCATTTCTTCACCGACATTAAAGTTCATTTTTTAAAAGTTTTATTAGATGCCATGACATTCCACATTTAAAAAAAACATAGTAACTTTCAATTAAAATTATGCTTCATCTTCCCAAACGACTGTTTGCATTGTAGTACATTGAACCACAAGTGGAATAGCATGTTTCAACTCTCATTTTGCATACTATTGATTTGAAATATATTTATTTTGGTTAAAAAAAGTGTAAATCTCTATTTACATTGTTCTTTTAGATTTGTGTGTGTGTGTTCAGTTGCAATTATGTCATGTATTTTGTTTTCCTTTTTATATGTTTATTTTTTTAGTTGAAGTTTTTAGTTTTTATCTATCAATTATATCAAATAAAAACTAATGTTATTGGTTATTGAATCAGAAGATGACAATTTTTATGGATTTCATGCATTACTTGTGCATCTGAACAATAATATGACTTGTTTAATATATTTTTATATGGAAAAGTAGTTGTTTATTCATTATGCCTTGTATTGTGTAGATAATGTTCCATTGGTTTATACAAACTTTAGTATTTTATTTGCTTTAGTAGTTTATTAATAATTTCTTATGATTTTATGTCTCATGATTTTTTAGGATAATCCGGATGCAAAAAATATGAAGGGGAAGTCATGTCCTCGCTATTATGATTTGGCTACCATTTTTGGCAATGACATTGCAACTGGAGATCGAGCTATCTCGGGGAAACACAGTGGGAGCTGGTCTAGTAGATGAAGATGAGTTGGAGGAAACACACCCAACTCCTTTAAATGTGCCGAATACCCCCAATGAAGCCGCACAAGGGAGAGGCTCGAGAGCTAAACGTAAACGTGGGAAACCATTGGATGATGCCGCCTCGGCCCTCAAAATTATGGGTCAATCCTCGCAAGATATAGCCATTGCGTTGAAGGAGCAAGTAACTCCAAGTCGTGTCGATATGCAAGCAATTTTAGAGAAACTCCGAGGATTGGGACTTGTGGAATGTGATGTTATAGATCTCATGCAAATATTTGTGCTTAGCAAGGAAGAGGGTAGTTTTTTCCTTGAGATGAATGATGAAGCGTTTTTGCGTGGTTGGTTGAATCGCAAGCTCGGCAAGTGATCCATGTCTCGGATTATGGTTTTGTTTTATCGGAAGAAATGTGTACTTTGAATTATGTTAAAATGCTTTTTATTTGTGAACATGCTTAGGTACTCAAACTTTTTATATTTGAACCTTTCTCATTGGTGAAATATGTGAACATGTTTTTTTATTAGGTTGTTTCAAATTTGTGTTTTAACTTTATGTATTTTGTTTTTTCTATTTATGTGTGAAATCAATGTTTTTGTATATATATAAATATATATATAGAGGGTTATCTATAATCCATCTATTATGTAAAATATACAGATGAATCTATATCTATTTAAATAGGTCATATAATATATAATATATATTATATATACAGAACATATAAAAGGAGTGATCAATAATAATAATTATAATAATAATAATAATAATAATAATAATAATAATAATAATGATGATGATAATAATTTCTTGTGTTAAGGTTAAGTAGTAATAAAAAATATGTAAATATATTTTTTTCAGGGTGAAAATTATAAATTTTCCATGGAAAATGTTATTTTTTCTAGGGAAAATTAATGCAATCAAACATCAAATTTGACATTTTCCATGGAAAATGATAGATTTTCCATGGAAAATAAAGGCAATCAAACGACAAAATATGAATTTTTCATGGAAAATATAGCTGGAAAATACAGCCAATCAAACAACCACTTTCTTATTTTCCACGGAAAACTTTTCCATGGCAAACTTTTATATGGAAAAGTTTTCTTTTCCACCCAATTTTCCATCTTGTAATCAAACACAACCTTAGTATTGTGGGAATGCTTAAAGAAAGTTATTATCCATCTAACCATATATGTGTAACCGACCATGAAGGCTAATATCTACACATATATGTGGATATATTATATATATGTATAACCGACCAAAATACGAACACCTATACATATATATATATATATATATATATATATATATATATATATATATATATATATATATATACTCCCATGGACAAAAACTTAAGAAAAAAATTGAGAAATTAAAAATAGGTTTACCTTTAACCCTCATTTTGATTTTGTCAGAACCTCCCTTAAGCAAACTTGAAGAGTAAAAAAATAAATAGGATTCCTCTCTCTTTCTCTCTCTCTCTCCCCCTTCCTTATCTCTTCCTCTTTTTCTTCTCTTTCTTCCTTTTCTTCTTTTCTTTCTTCATTCCTGACTGTTTCTCTCCTTCTTTCTCTTTTTCTCCCTCCACCTGCCTTCTCTACTCCTTCTCTTTCTCTCTTTTCCCCTCCTTCCTCTCTCTCTCTCTTTCTTCTATTTCCTCCCTCTCTCTTTTCTCTCTTTCTATTTCGTTCCAACAACTGATGGCTTGATGGCTTAATTTATAGACCATTTTTTTAAGCAGTGGAAGGGTGCTTCCACGAAGCTGCCTTTTTTCTTTTCCTTTTTTTTCTTTTTCTTTTTTTAATTATTATTTATTATTATTATTATTATTACTTATTTTATTTTATTTTTTGAAATTTATCACTTTAACCCCCAAACTTTCTTATATACATTTTTACCTTCTAATCTAGCATTAATTCTCATTTTCATTTATTTAATATTAATTTCAAAAAATCAGGGTATTATAAGAATAACATGCAACAATCTGCTTTTCGACTAAGGTGTCCTTGACCATGTTTATTAAATAGAGAGTTTTTTGATGTTGCTCTTGCTATTCAAAAGTCCCCAAAAAAAAAGCACCTATCTTTGTCTTTAGTAGATTCAGAAATTGGATTTCTAAGAATCGTAAAGGTAATCTGCACCTTTACCATCTTTATTGGCGATTCTCCATCTTGGACATCAATTGAAGCTCTTCCTATTGCCAAAATGGGTCTTTCAAGAATGATTGGGACTTCTTTATCATCCTTGAAGTCCAATTCAATAAAGTCTGCTGGAAATATAAGTATGTCCACCTTTATTAGCACATCTTCAATGATATAAATATTTCATGAGGCCCAAATATGTCATTTCATATTCCTTCATCATTGCTTCCTTAAAATCTTGTACCATTCTTGAATTTGTGCATCTGTAGATCAAGTCATCTACATACAAGCATATAATGAGAAAATCTTTCATTCCTTGCCTCTTGATATATAAAGAAGGCTCACTTTGGCTTTTGCTAAAGCCATTCTGCTGCAAATAGCTATCAATCTTTTTATCCCAAGCTCTTGGTGCTTGTTTCAAGCCATATAAAGCTTTTCGAAGTCGATATACCTTGTCTTCCTTTCCATGCACTATGTACCCTGCAGGTTGATTTACATACACTTTCTCATTTAGTTCTCCATTTAAAAGGTTGATTTCACATCTAACTGAAAAACTTTGTAGCTCCAATTATGTAGCTAGAGCAAGAACAATTCTCATTGTCTCCAAAATGTGCTACTGGTGCAAAAGTTTCAGTAAAATCAATGCCAAGCTGCTGTGAAAAACCTTTTGCAACCAATCTGGCCTTGTGCTTTTGAACTATTCTATCTTCTTTGTAGTTGGTCTTATAAACCCATTTCAAATCAATAGCTTCTTTGTCTTTTGGCAAATCCACCATTTCCCATGTACAATTCCTTTCAATAGCTTCTATTTCTTCATTCATTGCTTGTATCCACACTTGTTCTTTTACTGCTTCATCAAATTTTGTGGCTCACAAGCAAAATATGCAACATCACAAGTATCATAGATATCAGTCAATGAAGGCATTCTTTTTGGTGGAGAATCATCATCAGTTATCCCATTTGAAGATGAGCTTGAAGTTTCTAATGGTTCTGTAAAATCTACTCAATTTATGGGATAATTAGATTCTCGATTATGGTCTTAATTATTATTATTATTATTATTATTTTGGGCCTAAATGAGAATTAATAAGATGAATTGATATATATATATACGGCTTGGGTGAGTGAGTATATTAGAGTACATATGATATGTTATATATATATATATATATATATATATATATTACACATACTTAGATGGGACATGCATGATTTGATGGGAATTGAATTATGGAGTTAATGGGTTTATATATGCTGGCTGACCATCAGGTATGGTCGTAATGGATGACAACGAGGGACTTAAATACAAAAATATATATATATATTAATTGATAGTTGATGAAACAAAGAACTGAGATAAAATAAAGGAAAGCATGGGGGTGCTTTAACAAAAAGCCCATCCAATTCATGCAGGCCATGAGCACGTGAGTGGAAGGGGCTTTCCAGCCATCACTTCCCTTCTCTTTGCGATCTCTGATCCCAGATCTGGGCAGAACTGGAGCGTGTACGGCCAGTCTCTTCTCCGTTTTACTGTACCAGCAGGACCAGGGGGAGGTGGGAACAGCAGCGCATAGTCTCTATCTCATTTACGAAAGATTACATCAACGGAGATGACCACCTCGAGCCCATCCCCTCTGAACACCCTCCGCCATGATGGTTAAAGAGAGAGCACGACGCCAGGGAGAGATGACACAAAGAGTGGTGAGGGAGTTCGGGGCTGCACCTTCGCCGGAGAGACTCGGACGCGACCACAGAGATACCGCCGGGGAACACCTCCGAGCCACGCCCTCCGGTGAGCTCCCTAACCCAGTAATAGTGCATGAGATCCATACCTAGTGTTGGGACTAGTGAATGAGGTTGCCCGACCCCCCCTGGATGATAACGGGGGAGGAGATGTGCAGGTGGTTATGGGAGTTAGTCATGGCTGGTGGTATGTAAGTAGGAGTGTTGTCTAGAGAGCAGAGGAATGTGGGAAGAGTTGAGGAGAACATGCTTAAGAGAGCACCTGACTCCTGGGGTTGTCAGAATAAAATGGAAATAGGGGGGTCACACGAGCATGCATGGTTTTGGTTTCAGATTCCTTTATATTCATGAAGGTGAAATTGCATGCTAATGTAGAAAGGAGGAGTGAGAGAGGAAGTATGTATAGTTAGTGTGGTTCTACAAAGGCTGATGTATCTGAGCATTGGTCATATATAGTAGATTCTTTTGAAGATTTAATGTGGTTATTCTCATGAGATTTGATGATTTTGATGCTCAGTTCTGTATGTGTGGTCAGTGATAATGAACTCGGAGAGTTGTTAGTGTGTGTGTGTGAAGAGTTGGTTCAGTTCGGAGTTGATGAGTCCTGGTTGTTGGGTTTTAGGATTTGGGCTCTGAACTAAGTGATATAAATTGATTACTCTCTACTTGAATACTATACTCAGGTTTGGCTTTCAAAGAAAGTTTGAATGAGTAATATGACTTGAGTACGACCGTTGGGCTCGGCCTATTAAGTCGGGGAGATAGTGAATTTCTTAAAGATTTGAATTAATCCAATTAATGTTTGGACCAAGTCAGGTGGTCTTAAGCTGAGCTTAGTTTGTGTTGGCTAAGTACTAGAACTTATTAGGGTGGATTCGGACGTGTTAATGAGTCGGGTTTATTTAAAAGGTCATGCATCTCAAAAGTAGTCATTTTAGTGCACGCGTGTATGTTGAGTTTGGACTCATGGTTGACAGATATCGACGGGGAGCGTGGAGATTCGTCGGGACGTTTACAGATCATTCAGTTTGATTGCATATAGAGGTAAGTCATCTTGCCTAGTTACAGCCCAGTCATGGGCTTTCTTGGCATATTCTATAACTTGAGTACATGCTTGCGCACGTGAGTGCTTTTGCTTATCATATCTCCCTACTCGTTGATGGAGTGGTTTACTTGACTTGATCTAGCATGATACTTTACTTGATAGTCATATATTGTTGCCTTGATGATATTCACATGCTTACCTTCTTGGTTCATTGGATTATTGCTTCCATATTTATGTGCATTGGTATGTTGGTTGTTGGCATCTGTTGGATGTGTGTTCTATACTACCTTTCCGCCCGGATCAGTGGAGTGTGGGTGCTCCAACCTGGAGCGTCTAGGGCTGAGGACACCCTGGCGTTCTGTCATCCATGCCAGGGGGACGATACTTTGGCCGTTCGACCTTGTCAGTGGGACGATACACTGGTCGTGTCGACATGTAAAGGGTAGCGCTACCGAATTCCCGACCACGGGACGATTCCAGCTGAGGCTGAAGGCTGATCGGGGATACTTTAATAGCTCTTCCATTGGATGATCGTCGGTCTTTGAGGCCGTAGTTGAGATTAGGAGTCCTCGTCATTGCTTGACTCCGAGACTCCTAGATGCTTGGTTGTGCGGGGTGTAGCCCGTGTGCTTGCTCAGTCATGTTTTATTGAATTGCCTTATTTGCTTATCACTTGACATTCATGACTTGTTTACCCACCTTGCGAGGTGCTTACTGGGCTTTCTTTCCGAAAGCTCATACACTTATTCTCATCCCTTTTCAGATCCCGCGGAGTAGTAGACGTGAGCCACCAGGATCGTACGCGGGGCAGGGTTGTAGCTGAGGTTGGCGACCTCTTATGCATTTTATTTATGTATGAGGACATCCTATTTGGATCCGTATAGGATCAGACTTGTATTAACTATTAGGGTGCCTGTACCCTAGGTTCTTATCTTCCGCTGATATTATACTCTGATTTATGTCATCTGACTTATTATTATTATTATTATTCCGCTGCACTTGTGTTGTTGCTTTGTGATCACTTGGGCCTTGTACCAGAGCGGGGCTCATCTCCGCTTAGGTACAGCCGGTCTGCTCACGTGCTCGAGGCCGGGGACTTTTTGGGCCGGGGTGTGACAGGTTCTGAATATGAACTTGAAGCTATTGATAAAATGTCATGTTCTTGTTGAACTTGAATGATCATCTTCCCAACTCCAAGCTGCTAATTCATCAAAGATGACATCTCTTGAAACAATAAGATTGTTGGTCTTTGGATCTAGCAACTGATAGCCTATAGATTCATCACTATATCCCACAAAGACATACTTCTTTCCTCTTTCATCAAACTTCTCCTTTTGTTTTGAAGAAATATATAAATAAGCAATGCATCACCGTAAAAAAAATATACTTGTGGTTTACACTGATGCCAAGCTTCATAAGGTGTTTTGTTTTTCACTGCCTTTGTTAGAGATCTGTTCAAAATGTACACTGTTGTGTTAAGATCCTCGGCCCAATAACTATTTGGTAATCCCTTTCCTTTTGGCATGCTTCTAGCCATCTCAACTATTGTGAGATTTTTGCATTCTTCATTACCATTTTGTTGAGGTGTATGCCTAACTGTCAATTGTCTCTGAATGCCTTTCTCTTTGCAATATCCTTGAAATGCTTTAGATAGAAATTCACCTCCACGATCTGTTCTCAGAATCTTCAAGCTCTTCCCACTTTGTTTCTCTACTAATGCCTTGAACTGCAGAAAGATAGAGAAGGTCTCTGCCTTTTCCTTCAAAAAATACACCCAAACCATTCTAGTATAGTCATCAACAAATAAAAGAAAATATCTGCAGTTATTAAGTGATGGAGTCTGTGTAGGCCCATAGATGTCTGCATGAACTAATTCAAGTGGAGCTCTAGCTCTCCAAGATGTCTTTGGGAATGGAAGACGATGCATTTTCCCTTAAATACATCCATCATAGATAACATTATGCTCTAAAATTGTAGGCAAGCCAAATACCATTTGTTTGTCTTTCAATAATTTCAGGCCTTTAAAGTTGAGATGCCCATATCTCAAATGCCACAAGTATGAATTATTATCTCTAAGGCTTTGAAAAGCAATATGTTCATTCAGTGGCATAGTTAAAAGAAAGACCTTCTTTGCATTCACCTTTACTTTTGCCACAATGAAGTTTGTCTTTCCTTCAATGATGGAGCATTCATCTTTATCAAAGGTTAATTTAAACCCTTTTTTCAACAATTGTCCAATACTCAATAAATTTGTAGCTAGGCTTGGAACATAGAACACATCAGATATTAATGTTGTGTTACCTTGCTTGGAATGTAGAACAACTACACCTTTGCCTTGAATTTGATGCAGTTTCCCATCTCCAAGCTTTAATTTAGAACAATAGCTGCTATCATATGAAAGAAATTTTTGTTTCCTGTCATGTGATTACTGCAGCCACTGTCAATATACCATACTTCACCCAAATCTTGTTGGGAATTCATACAAGTATAGAAAACTCACTCCATCTCCTTTTCTTCCACATAATTAGCTTTACTGCTTTTCTGCTCCTCTTTATACCAACAGTTCTGTTGAGAGTTATTTGGAATTCTACACCTTTTATAACCAAACTGACAATGTTTGCTTTCATGTCCATGTTTCTTGCAAATAATGCATCTAGGTTCTGAATTGCCACTTAAATTTTTTTGATTGAAAGAACCTCTTCTTCCACCACCTCTAGCTCTGAAATTTTGATTTCTACCTCGACCTCTTCCACGGCCAAACCTTTGTGCAGAATAACAGGCTTTGCTTTCTTATTGTTTTTTTGAGTTCTTATTTTCTCCAAGATTGACCTTTGATTGAAAGGCCTGCTCTATGCTTTGGCTTGATAATCTATTCATTCTCTTTTCATGAGCCTCCAAAGATCCCATAAGCTCATCAAGAGTGAGTTGTGATACTTTGGACTCTTCTATTGCTGCAACAACATGCTCAAATTTTGTTGGAAGACTTCTTAAAACTTTCTCATTGATTCTCTTGTCTGCTATGGTTTCTCTATAGCTTCTAATTTTATTTATCACTACAACAATCTTGGAGAAGAACTCTTGGATAGCTTCACTGTCTTTCATAACTAGATTGTCAAAATGACGCCATAAATTTTGAAGTTTGATGGAGATCACTCTATCATAACCTCCAAATTTCTTCTTCAAGACATCCCAAGCTAATTTGGTAGTATTTGCATCTGAAATCCTAGGAAGGATAGCTTGATGCATGAGGGCCAAAGCTTTTGCATCTTTTGTTCTAGTCTCTTTGTACTCTTTTCTTTTTGCTGCAGACCAGCCTTCTTCCGATTCTTTGCTTGGTTCAAAACCCTCTTCTATGATCTCCCAAAGGTCTTGAGAAGTAAATAATGTCTTCATGAGAACGCTTCATATATCCTAACTTTCTCCAACAAAGATGCGAACCCCTTGTTGAGAATAATTGAAAGCAAGCTCACCACTAAGAGCACTACTAGAAGAGGCCATTGACTGGGGGTTGAAATTGGTAGTTGTGAGAAGGAGATCAACGATGCTAGCTTTGATACCAAATCTGTTGGGAAATTGCAGGAAAAATTACGGAGTACTACAGTAATTTTCTTGAACAAGGGCCAGAGGCTAGAAGATTTCTTGAAGCTTCTACAAAGAGTTGGCTATCTTGGCTATCACATGACTTTTTAATACAAACACATAAGCCTATTACAACATAATATGTTTTTCCTTAATACACACATAACTAAGAGCATGTTATGAAAGACAGTAATAAAGTGCTGTCAGCTTTAACAAAAGACACAGGACACTCAAAAGTCATGGTCATGGTCAGGATAAGTCATTTGATACACTGATCAAATTACTGATTAGTCAACAATCATTTAGCTTGGGTGGAAGCCTCCTTTCTAGAATAGGACTACACTCTTCAGTTAGTACTACAGATTCTAACTCTCATAGTTTACGTTTCTTTGATAAAATTTATGTCATAAACTTCATATAGCTAGGCATATTCTCAAGTGCTTCAGCAAATGGTATATTGATGTGCAACTTTTTAAAGACATCCAAGAACCGTTCAAACTATTTCTCAAGCTTTTGATTATTGAGTCTTTGAAGGAAAAAGAGAGGGTGGCAAAGTCTCATTGTTCTTCTTCTTTTCTACCTTTCCTTCCTTGCTCTGTTTTTTTAGCAGCCCTACTCGACGATCTAGTATCGGTTCTTCGAGCTGTTTTTGACTCCTTAAAGTGATCGCTTTTATGTGTTTCGTATTGTCTCCTCAATGGTTGATCTTTATATTGCTGGGCAAAGATCTCATTGGTCTGTTTTTTATGCCAATTATCCAACTTGCGCCTCCAAGTTCTTCAATGATGTAGAGTGTGATTACAACAAAGCGTCAATACACGACATATATTGTTTGAAGAGGAGCTCTTCTAATAAAGGTTTCTTATCACTTGGAATTTGGGGCATGTTTTGTTGGAAGCCTTATGAGTCTTGAGATCTGACGGCAGTTGGTTGATTTTGGTCGTTCCAAGAGAAGTTCGGATGATCCCTCCAACCGGGGTTTTATTTATTTGAATATGGATTTGCTAAGAAGTTCATTGACTCTTGAGCTATGCTCGTTTCACCATGGCATTCTCCTTTAGCTTGATTATATGATATGAATGAGCTTGATGATATGGTGTTTGCTTGTATGCCCAACTCATGCACCTTTTTGTGTGAGATCAGAAATTTTGGATTGAATGAGTGGCATAGCATCAGAATCTTGTATTCCAACCACTCTTCTATGATTCACACGCTCAAAAGGCCATTGATAGTTATTAGATGTCATTTTCTCTAAAAGCTCACACCCTTCATCCATAGACTTTCCCTTGAGATCTCCACCTGCAATTGCATCAGTGATGGTTCTTGTGGGACTTTGTAATCCATTGTAAAATGTTTTCACCTGCAGCCATCTTGGAAGTCCATGATGAGGGTAGCACCTTAGCATCTCATTGAATCTTTCTCATGCCTCATATAAAGATACAGAATCAAATTGAGTGAATGTCATAATGTCATTTCTCAATCTTGTCGTCTTTGCTGGAGGGAAAAATCTTGTAAGAAATTTCTGTACAAGCTCATCCCAAGTTGTGATGGATCCTGCCGGGAGTGAGTTCAACCAATTCTTTGTTTTGTCCCTTATGAAGAAGGGAAACAATCTCAATCTTATGGCATCCTTGGATATTCCATTGTGTTTAAAAAGTGTCACAAATTTTAAGAAAATTCAGGATTTGAGCATTTGATTTTAATCATTATGAGGTAAAGCCGCAAATTGTCCAAGCTTCTGCAACATTTGTATGATCTCCAGCTTGATTTTAAAATTGTTCACTTGAATCTTTGGCCTTTGAATGCTTGAACAGGACTGCATATTTACACATAGGTTTGGTGAAATCTCCTCCTTCCATTTATGTAAAATTTGATGAACTTTGTGACTGTTTTTGCTTCCTAAGCATTCTTAATGTTCTTTCAATTTCCGGATCAAGAGGCTCAAGATCAGTCCTGTTCATATACAGCTCAAGAAGAGGTGATTCTCAATGAAATCTCAAAGAATTAATTAACAACAACCAAACACTTGAAACTAATTGAAAAAGAAATCTGAAAACACTAAAAGAAAGAAAAGAAACAAGAGAAACAAAAGAAAATGATTGAATTGAGCTAGATTTGATTGGGCTAATATTAGCTACTAATAAACTGCTCCCCGGTAATGACGCAAAAACTTTTGTTGGGTGCATAGTATATATGTGCTCTCATGCAAGTATACATGTCGTAAAAGTAGTAAAGTGATGAGATAGGAATGTCGAATCCACGGGGAGTAGTATATGATCTAACTAATACCATCTTTGTGTCAACTCTTGGTTTGTTCAATCAACCAGAAGATTGTTTGATTCTAACCTAAAGTTATCTAGAAAACAAAGAAAGCAAGAATGGAGAAGTTTGGGAAAAACTCAATTGATAGTAACTAGGGTTGTATGTCTTCTTGACATGTCAATGATGATTATCTATGATTCCTACTAAATTGGAAGCAAGTGTGAACAAGGGTTATACGGTGGTAGGATTTGGTGACTTGATGCTCGGCATCGCGGTTATAATTCATGGATTATCCATGAATACCTCCGATATCTCAAGTACTATATTCCTATGAGTAAAGTCGAAACTTCTCAAAATCCTAATTTCTTTATCCCAACCATGGATCTATGATATATTTCTATACCACAGGACTTCTACTCTATATATGAGTCAGACTTCCACCTTTCAATACATGAACCAATCTCAAATCCCATTGATGTGTGTTTGAGGTATTAGATCTATTATTATCTTCTGAATCAATGATGAAATAAGGTTCACATTCTCAAGCACATTCACATGATCAAGCAATTTAATACGAATCATAGGATGTAAAATATCTGCATGTCAAAAAGTCATACAAACCTTAGATCAAGAAATCAATTCATGTTCATGGAGTTTGATACAAGATTTAAAGCTAAACACAAAACATTTGTGGATGAAATTTATACAAGAGATAGGAAAGAGATCAAAACAAGATGCAAGCCTTTCCACCTTGAATTCGCCTTGAAGCCCCTTGATTTCTCCTTAGATCGAGCTTTCCCTCTGTTGAGATCACAAATGAATCCTCTAGATCTTGCTTCCACTTCTTGGATCATTAAATTCTAAAAAAATTGGCAGTATTTATAGACTTAATTTGGCGTTGCAATGCCAAATCTGCTCATTCGCATCGTGACGCTGAATCACTGGCGATTCCCTTAATGGGCATTATGACGCCTAATTCAAGATTACTTGGTGGTGACATTTTGACTTTTTTCCTTGAGAGTTTTGCTTAAGATTCTTTCTCACCTAATACAATTCACTATAAATTAGAATTAGTGTCTAAATACATATAATTTATGATACACTAAAACAAGTAGAGCAATCTAAATTGGACTAAATTCATATAATGTAGCCAAAACATGCAAGATATAACGACATACCATAATTTTTTACTTTTATTTAGTTGATAAAATAGCTCTCTTTTTAGAGCTAACACATTTCATTGTAAAGATAAGATGAATGTTCAGAAATCAGTTACAACAATGACAGGCCACTTCCAGGGAAAGAAACAGGCAACAGATTTTCATTGCCGCATTTATACTTGTTATTGATGAGCAATATTATGCTGTTCACAATGTTCTGAAGGCCCGAGGTAGCATCAATTTTGCTTATTTGTTCAGCCTCGTCGATCTGAAGCAAATCTAACTGAGACTGCAGTAATTTGGCAGGCATAAAATGTTTCTCTTCATTTGATCTGATCTTAATCCTCTCAGCAATCACTTCAGCTGGAGCCACCAGACATACGAATTGTACCCGGCAGTGGCTATAGTTCCCAGGCTTATAGTTAGGATCAGCTGATCTGAGGATCTCCCTGTACTGCTGTCGTAGTGCGGAACAAGTTAGAGTTACAGTATCACCGTTTATCAAGTAATTCCTGATTGTGCTACTGAGGGTTTCAAGCCATGGTATCCTGTCCTCATCGCTAAGTGGAATCCCTCTACTCATTTTATCTGCAGAGTGAAAAAACAGATGGATGTAATGATTAAAATCAAAGCAGGAGTTGCTTTCATCGAATAAAGCATAATCCAGGAAGGCAATAAACAATTTGCAGGATGTTTGAAGATAACACCATCCAAATGGAGGTTCAAACAGAGAAACTTCCAGTGTAGAATTCATAAATGCTGGCATTCATAATATCATGTGCCCCCTGATTACTTGAGCAAAAGTTTCAGTATAATTAACTATGTTCACTCTTCATGATCATAACAAGAACAATCATCATTCATCATGTTCACAAGAAAAGAGTCTCCATTAAAACTGAATGAAACAACAGAACAAAGGGTAGAACAGATCTTATGGTCCTGATTGCAGCTTGGAGATAATTAAAAAAAAAAATGAAGAGGTCCACTCGATAATGCTCAAATTTTGCAAGAATCTTGAGATTACTGATAAACAGCCTGGTATTAAATATTCAATTGCGAAAACAAAGTTGCCCCTTGATAATCAATAGGTATCAGCAAAGCATATGGGATGTCTTTGATACCTTTGTTAGATTGTGAATGATAGTCATCGGCTTCGATAAAGTTGCAGCCTAGTGTCTTTGCGAGCATCTTACAGACGGTTCTGTCAATACAATATGGGTTCTAAATGATCACACAATTACTAAAAAGCAAAGCATGATATTTACACCAATAAAAACAAATAGATAGCAAAGATTTAATATTATTCAACAAGATGAACCAAAAACAAGAAGATTGTGATCATAGCTTTTATTAGGGTTTATAAATTCAGGCACAGTAGAAAGAATCATATATCATAAGAACATAAATACAGACAAACAAAATTTTCAGGGGTTGAAATCCACCAAATTAATTGTGTCTAATGATTAGAAACACCATAATTTCAATCTTAAAATAAAAAACTCTGTCCTCGCTGAAATGCAAACCCAGCGTGATAAAAATTCCATTTTGAGGTTACATTGTCAACATCGAGAATACATAGATCTAATAAAAAAAAACATAGATTCAATTGATCAAAGATCACCAAACAAAAAAACAGAGCATAAATTCAAAGATTGGGATAAGAAGGCTCACGATTTGCCAGAACCACTGACACCCATAATCACAATAGCCAACCCTGGAGAGTTTTAAGAAACCGCAAGTAACAATTAACAATCAAGACTTGGAAATTATATACATATAAATGATGAGAAAAATCATCAAAAATTGGAAAATGGATGATGAACCTTGGGCTTGGAGATCGGAAGCCATTGCACGAGGTTGGAAAGTTTGACAAGGCGGGCGAGCCAGAGCCGGCTGGGAACATCCAACGTACGATCTCAAACATTATATAGATATACAACACACGTGTCGTTTAAGTTTTAAACACTTATAATGACGAAAATAACCTTTAATAATAATAATAATAATATAGCAGAAGTTTTAGTTTTTTTTTTATTATTATTTCTTTTTTGATAAGGTGACAAGCGCCCCCATGTGAGAAGTCAAGGATGTGTGCAAATGGGGCAGGATCATCCACGTGGTAGCTCAATAATGGGGATTCGATCTTAGGTTTTTTAATAGTAAAATTTTGCGCTTTAACAAGAGATCCGGATACCAATAGACTTAAATATTGTTAGTGTTTTGGGTGTTTTTGTGGTGTGAAAATTTCTGATTTTTTAGTTTTTTTAATTAGTTTCTCTTTAAAAAGAAAATAAAGATTATCTAATTTTAGTTATAAAGTGACAAATGAATTTGGAGGCTCTTCTGTAAGAGTCGTACCGAAGTTGCTTCCTGAAGTTCATTGATTTCATATTGGGATCATCAACATCACCATCCCGAGATGAAATCAATGGCTTCGCAAAGCTTTTTAGATAAAAATTATCGGGAAGAGTAGCATTTTTGTTTGTGTACGCGTGGATTTTGGACCATGTTTGTCTGGACCAGACAACTCATCCTTGTTGGATGGGGACAGGAGGGGTGGACCACTGGATAAGAAATTTAAACCTTGTCAAAATTAATTGGGTATTTTCCAAAAAATAAAAATAAAAATAACTAAATCTGGGCCTCTTCAAATGGTCAAACCAATGAAACGCGTTTGGGTTTTTCACAGAAATCAAAAAAAGGAGGAAAAAAAAATCTTTATTTACCAAATAAACTTTAGGGTTCTTTTTTCTATAATTTTCTTATTTCTTAAATAAAATAAAGCATATTAATTTTGATGGAGGAGAAGCCCGGTGCTAAAAAGCTCCCATTGTGCGGGGTCTGAAAATGGGTCAAACTGCTTGGGTCTATTGTACATAGCCTTACCGTAGATCACAAAGCGACAATTTTACCGTTGTGCTAAGACTCCCCTTAATATTAATTTTGATGAAAAAGTCTGTAAATGCCATTTCAGTAAAAGTCAGTAAATAAAATAATGCATATTAATTTTTCTAATTTCTTGGCATCTTCTGCCAAGAAATTAGGAGGAAATTGACCTCTGATTGAGCTTCCATTTACCAGAATCTATAGATGACAAAATCCAGAAAATAGAAAAAAAAAATCAATCACATTGATTCAGTATTCCATTCAAGGTTCCATACATGAGAACTTCAGTAATTTTTCTTGACATTCTGCTAATTTCGACGATTAAATAGAACAAAGGGTGTTATACTGGTGAGATATTTATACCTGCTGAATCACTAGTTGATTTCTGCAGCTCAAATTCTCAACCTAAAGAGTATTCCCCTTGATGATACATTACAAGAACAAGGTTGAAGAACGGAAAACAGGACTTTGATGATCTCTAGGCGGTAAGATCAAAAGCAGTAAGGAATCAAGACTAGTATTCAATAACATGAGAATAAGGACATCAAAATCAGCACAAAAGAGGTTAGATCTATCGGATCGAATGATGTCATTGAACAGAGGTCAGGAGCTCATGTTTTGAACTTCGGAAGAAGAGGTTGATAGTTGCGGGACTTTGTAAGAGAAGGCAAAATTTGATGGCAAAGTCATGAGGGGTTCATCTCCACTTTGCTTCAACCACGCAAGCCCCATTGCATACCCTAAAGCTTTACCGACCGGAACTGCCACAGCATTGCCAATTTGGCGGTATCTGCAACTTAGAGCAGTATTAATTTGTCAACAAAAAAGAAGAGTTTTATTTGAATTTTTGTAGCACTAGATAGTATGATATAACGCAGCTGGAAAGGATGGATAAAGATGATTCCATCTGGTTGAACTTGGACGAAATAAATTTCTCCTAATAACACCAAATTCATCTTCACTCTTAACCATATGTAAAAGATTGATTTCATCCATCAAAGTGGGAATGGTGCAAATACAAAGTAATTGCTATGAGAAATCATAACTCGTAAGTCTTTTCATGCAATGAGTTAATGCTGGATGAGAAGATAAAAGGAGATCATGATATATTCAGGTAAAAGGATATAGTTTTAATACTACTTTTAATTTTATTCACAATTTCAACTTAAATCAAAGTTCTTTTGGTCTATTTCAACCTGCAACTCAAACACAGAAAAATTTGCCCCCATTATAAACATTAAAAATGTAGGTATTTTATTTCATTGGATGAGTTCTGAATTATTCTGTTAGTCCATGTCATGTTCCACTGTCTAAACTCTACTACACTAAAGAGCATTAATCTTAGTGATGCCCAAATGACAATTGATAATGATCATGTGTTCTTGTGGACATGAGAAGAAATTCTGCCACAATTACCTTTCTTTCACAGTCCCAAAGAATCTGTAATAATCAGGAAAACCTTGCAACCTTGCAATCTCTCGAATAGTGAGAACACGGTCTTGCTCAGGATGTAAAACAACCTGAAAGAAATTTAATAGGTATGTATCACGATCACTCAAAACAAGCAATTTGAATGAAATGGTTGAAAAGAGTACCTGATGGTGAGCATCAGGTACAGTCAAGACAGTTGGCATAGTCTCATCCCACCATAAACGGCCAAACGGTCTGCATTAATTAAAATGAGTCATTGTACAGAAACATCCAACATGAGGACAATATTTTGGATGAGAAAGAGTACTGAAAAACTTGGACAACCTCAATGATTTTCCTTCCCAGAAGTTCAGGGCATAATCTGGAACCTGATGAAAAAATGAAAATAATAACCCACTATAATGTCCAACTATAATTTTGTATGTGTGCCTCAAGTTCTTTAATCCATAAAATACTAGGATACAGATCATAATAATTATGTATTCAGATGATGGGCAAAAAAGGTCATGACAGATAAATACAGCAAGAATCTAAGAAAGATACATTTAAGTGATCAGGCATTAGAGATGAAGAGAAGCACCTGAAGGCCAAAGGTTGACACAATGCAAATTTTCTACTAGTAGACAAGATGATTTTCTACATAAGCATCATCAACTTGGAAGACAAGTTTTAATCATAATGCTCCATTATCAGACTACCAACAAGAAATTCTGCCTGCTAAATTAGCAACCTCTTGTAGTTCAAAGAGAGTATTTGGGGTCTGCAACACTTCCTGATGCATATGCCAAT
This sequence comes from Dioscorea zingiberensis, assembly GCA_026586065.1. NCBI lineage: Eukaryota > Viridiplantae > Streptophyta > Magnoliopsida > Dioscoreales > Dioscoreaceae > Dioscorea > Dioscorea zingiberensis. Next base: position 36,299,729 of record CM048824.1, read on the forward strand.
ATTTACATATTATGTCAATTACCAAATAAGAATAAGAATGCAAAAGATTATCAATTTCGTAATCATTCACTACATATTGCTTTAAGGGAGACCTGAACAAACGCAAGCAAAACCTATCGTCTTGAAAAAATGGCAATTGGTTAAACAAGTCAAGTAATTGGTACAAACCAACCAGTTTCATATGACTACAGACAATACAAATGAATATCATTGCACAGTAGAAACAAAAACATGTCCTACCAGTGGCTTCCCAGAAGGTAATAATGTCCTTTTCTTGGTTGGGTCAAGTTGAACAGTATTGTTAGCATCAATAATGAGCCCAGGGAGGTCCCTAAAATTTGCTCCCTGTAAATTTGATAGAAATATGAGAGAGGTATACAGGGAATGATGATACACAAACAATAGTTAAAATTAAAGAAACCTTTTTGCGAGGAATCTGACAGACACGCAAATAATCATCCTCAAATAACTTTCTTGGACGATGGTCAAACAACATAGATTTTGTCTCTTCCACTTCACATGCTGCCAATCCAATCATCTCTATGTTTTCAAATGACAACATTTCAACATAAGTATATTCAACATAATATAAAATGGCATTTTTGCTGCATGTTTAAATTGTTGAGAAAAAACTTTGAAAAATATATTTTTGCATTCCAGTAGATAATTTGAAAGAAGAATATACAAAAGAGAACAAAAAAAGATCCTTAATGCACAAAGAATTCACCTAATCTGCCAATCCTATCATCTCTATGTTTTCAAATGACAACATTTCAAAATAAGTATATCTAGCATAATAGGATGCCGTTCATGCTGCATGTTCAAATTATTGATAGAAAACTTTGAAAAATATATTTTTGCATTTTAGTAGATAAATTGATGTAAGAAAACAAAAAAAGATTATTAATGCACAAAGAGTTCACCCAACAGCGAAATAAGCAATAACCAGTGAGTAATGGGTTAAAGTTGAAAAATAAGTGACCACTCGTCTCTTAAGACAAGGATAAAAGTGTGTTATAGATGAATACAATTAGATCATGTTGTTTCAAAAGTAATTGTAAGAAGGATGTACACACAAATGAGGCAATAAAAAATAACATCAACCTGGAAAGATCATCAGACCTATGACTATCAGACAGCTCTTCTTATAAATTTTGACTCACCTTGAGTTTGAGGTATCTGGGAATGAATGCACAGGTGATATACCAGTTGAAAACTTCTAAGATCTCTGGTGGTTATGGTGTCCTCTGATCATGGTGATGAACTTTTATGTGCCATATGCATTGTGTAAACTTATATTTAACATGGCATATTTCTTTCTTTACCCTTGTAAACATGTAAATGGGTTATACTTCCCACTAGTACAAGTTAACCTACTATGTTCTGAAGAAAAACAAGTCACCAACTTGAGCCTTCAATATTGAAACTTGAAATCAATAAAAATAAGTTGAAAGAAAAAAGGAACATGACTGGGACAATAATAGCCTGAAGATATTGGTTTTGATTATAGACAAACTAAAATTCTTAATTTGCTCGACAAAGAGCATTTCACACTCAATTCTCATTTAAAAACAGAAAATACCAGACAAATTATAAAAAGAAACTCCATTTTCAATAAATAAAATAAAGTTTTATGTGTGGGAAGAAACTGTTGGGTGTATATATATATCCATCTATACAGCTGTATAGATATACATCTCTGTATCTACAAATATGTATAATTGTGGTTAATCAAGTGAGAATGAAGTAATTTATTTTCTAACATGGTATCAGAGCTTTCTCCACCCTAACCCTATTTTTTTTCCCTCACCGTGCCGGCCTGTCCCTGCTTGCGCTGTCGCCGCCGGCCTGCACCTGTCTTCTCCGCGCCCATGCCCCCGCGCGCCGGATCTCCTCCGCACGTCCGCACCCAAGCCTCCACGCCCGCGCCTCCGTGCCTGCGAGCCCGAGCCTGCGCCCCACCTCCCTGCGCCGGTCACGACCAGATCCCCCTGCACCGTCCTCCCTGCGCGCGTTTCTGACCACTGGCTGCCTCCACCCTGCACAGTCCTCCATCTTGGGTTTTTCAGTCAGTTTGAGAATTTTGGCTGCTTCCTTTTTATTTTTTCCTCTAATGGCTTCTTATAATATTTTCTATCTTTAAAAGGCTGATGTGATGCTTAATGGAAAAAATTATAAGGCATGGTTCTCCACCCTTCGCGTGCTCCTCCACGGACTTAATCTCTGGGGTCATGTTGACGGTACTCAGCTCGCTACGCTTCCTCCATCTAATATCTCCGAGGGCTTTTCTCAGTCTACTGTTAGCAGTGAGATTTCCTCCAAGTCCCAGGAATTGGCCAAGTGCACTAAGGACGACTCTTGCACCATTGCTATCCTCTGTTAGTGGTGCGAGCTTCCTATTCGTTTGGCCGTCTGTGATTTTCCAACGGCCAAAACGATTTGGGATCACCTGCGCACTCTTTACTTTCCCTCTAGTCAGGAGTTGCGCTACTCCCTGCTGCAGACTCTCACCGCCACCTACTAGCAAGATACCTTTGTCCAGGACTTTTTTGCCGCACTTAGTGAATTATGGCGACAGTGTGATGAGATGACCCCTTCTCCTTCTCCGAAGTGTGCCCAGTGTCTCGTCCTTGCTCAAGACCGTGACCGTCTCCGCGTCTATGAGTTTCTCATGTGCCTTCGGCCAAAGTTCGAGGCAATTCGTGCTCGGCTTCTACACCGGGTTACTCCTCCGTCTGTCAGTGATACTTTGGGCTACGTGCTTGCTGAGGAGACCCGTCTTCGGTCCTTGGATGTGGTTCCACCACCTACTGCTCCCCAGCATCTACAACCACCGACCACCGATCATTTGCTCTCCTCGGTCTCTCCGTTGTTGCCCCCTCCGGGTTTTGGTGCTCCCGCTCGCCCTATCTCACAGCCTCTAGGTCCGGGATCCAATGCCCCCCAGCGACGGACTATTCGGTGCCACTACTGTCATGCTCTTGGTCATGTTCGTGCTGAGTATCGCAAGCTACGGCCAGCTCAAAGAGCAAGCGAAGATATCGCCTAGAGGTGGAGTACAAGTTAACCGGGCCGGGCGAGCCCAACCCGCCAGTTCCGGGCCGGCCAAACACTGAACCGGAACCGGCCCAGGCCACTGATTGAACCGCCGGGCCGGGTTGACCCGCCGGGCCTAGCGGCTCACAGGTCACCTTTGGGCCCGGCGGGTCATAAGTCCCCTTTTGCTTCTCCGCTTGGGTCTCTGTCCGCCGAGCAGCTTCATCAGCTTGTCTAGCAGCTTTCTCAGAGTCAGGTCTCCCCATCTATGAAACACGGACACGCTAATCTTGCCAGCGTACCCGTGTCGCGGACGTATCCGACACGGACACGCGCCGGACACGCGTGGATACGTGTCGGATACTGTAATAATCGTATCCTTTTTAAAAAAAAAAAAAAAATCTCCGTCGACACGTCCGCGACATGCCCGGACACGGGCTTAAGAAGCTGATCGGAGTCGCCGGAGTGAACAATCCGGATTACCTCCCGCTCGAGCCTGGTCTCCTCGCGGCCAAGGCGGCGGTGACGACGCTTCTCGTCGTCTCGGATGAGGAAAAGGCCATTGTCTTGTCGTCGAGGGAGGAACGAGATGGCGCCATCGCGAGGTAGAGGATATCATGAGGGGGGATCAAATATTAGGGTTTGATATCTCTTTATGTCCACCGTTTGATCATATGATCATACGGCTGTAAATTATATCCTTTTTAATTGATTTTCCAAACCTCAAACCATTATTATAATAAATAAATTATGATTTAAAAATTCAGGATAATTTCTTTTTTAATTAAAAATGTAAAAATAGAAAACTACCTCTTTTTTATTTCATCTGTTTTATTTTTATAAAATCAAATTTATGGAAACTTTATCTTTTTTAAGAAATGGATAAAACTGAATTCCATGAAGAAAACAAATCTTATTCCAATTAAGTAAGCTCTTTGCAAATAAATCCTTTAAAAAAATATTTATTCTAGATTTAGTCCATATTTAAATCTAGATTTTAGTTTTTCGAAAGAAAAAAAACATAACAAAAAACAATTCAAGCCAATGTAAAATTCAAAATTAAGATTTAAAAATTCTTTGGAAACCCAAATCAATTTAAGATTATTTCAAATTTTATTAAAATTTAATTTCAAACACTATATTTCATCCAAATATTATATATAAATATTTTTATATGTATTTATATTCAACGTGTCCCAACGTGTCCGTGTCCTACTTTTTCTAAAAATGTCGTGTCGGCGTGTCCGTGTCGTGTCGTGTCCATGTCCCGTGTCAGTATCAGTGCTCCATAGCTCCCCATCTTCGGCCCCCATCCTCAGTTAGGTTGCCTCAGACACCTCTTCTCACCCGTCGGTCGCCTCTGCCCCTACAGGTATCTCTCAATCCTCTTGGTTGCTTGTTGGCGCCTTCTTCCATATGACCTATGATCCTACTCACCTTCACTCTTGTCAGCCTGTTTCGTCCGACCTTCGTGTTATTATTGCTAATAGCACCACTCTTCCCATCACCAGTCGTGGCCTATTGCATACCACTCCCTTCTACCTTCCCGATGTTGCCTATATACCCCAGCTGTCTATGAACCTTATTTCCGCCAACCAGCTTGCTTCCCTTGGTTATCTTATTATTTTTGATGAGTTTGCGTGTTGTGTGCAGGATCGTCTTTAAAGGACCCTCATTGGAGCTGGGCATCGCCATAGTGGGGTGTATGTACTCGACTACCTTCGTCTTCCGTCCTCCTCTCCGTCCCTGGCTGTCTCTACCCATTGTCTCGCTTTGTCTCCTAGTCTCTCCTTTGTTGGCTTCCATTAGTGGCATCATCGTCTTGGGCATCCTAGTGGCTCCCACCTGTCCTCTCTCATCTACCAGGGTGTATTAGGTCGTGTTTCGGTTGATCATTCTCATTCATGTTCGGGTTGTAAGCTTGGCAAACCACTACAACTCCCTTATCGTTCTAGTGAGTCTAGGTCTGTCTTCTTTTTTGAGTTAGTTCATTCTGATGTTTGGGGTCCCGCTCCTTTTGTCTCAAAGGGCGGGCATCGTTATTATGTTATCTTTATTGATGATTTCTCTCATTACACTTAGCTTTATTTTATGCGCTCTCGTTCTGAGTTATTTAATATTTATGTTCTTTTCTCTACTATGGTGCGCACCCAGTTCTCTGCCTCCATTCGTACTTTCTGTTCCGATTTAGGGGGAGGGGAGGGGGGGAGAGTATCTTTCTCACAAGTTGCGTGATCTTCTTGCCTCGCATGGCACTCTTCCACAGCTCTCCTGTCCTGGTGCTCATGCTCAAAATGGCACAATGGAAAGAAAGCATCGTCATATCATTGAGACTGCCCATACCCTCCTTATTGCCTCCCATGTTCCACCCCACTTCTGGGTTGAGGCTGTCTCCACTGATGTCTATCTCATCAACCTTCAGCCCTCCTCTTTCCTTCAGGGTCGCAGTCCTGGCGAGTGTCTTTTCTCTCGTCCTCCACATTATGCTTACCTGCGTGTGTTTGGTTGCCTGTGTTATGTTCTTTTTTTGCCTCGTGAGCGGACTAAGCTCTCTGCTCAGTCCGTTCCCTGTGTCTTCCTTGGTTATAGTTCTGAGCATAAGGGCTATCGGTGTTACGATCCTG